>OX101739.1:2400000-3047968 GCA_944452665.1 Stenoptilia bipunctidactyla
ATTATAATATTATTTATCCAACTCCCATAACCGGTATTCACGCGGACGAAGTCGCGGGCAACAGCTAGTATTGAATAAATACATATTTTTTATTAGAAAATAAACTTAAATAAACATATAAACATCCATGACTTGACGACTAATATCTGTGTTCATCACACAAATATCCGTCGCCGCCGGGATTCGAACCCAGGACCTCTGGCATAGAAGGCAATGTACGTTACCCCCGGTCACCAGCCGGTCGTCAAATATTCTATATGCAACCTAACTGCTCCTCCTCGCTGCGCTCGTCGTCGCACCTAACCGTACCGACTACGTCTTCCGAACGGGAGCCCTTCCTGTCACATAATATTTTTCATCGCAATGTTAATGAATATATTACTTGGCATAAAATAAATGTATGAATATAGACATTATGATTTTCAATATTTTGCACCTAACCAACCTACTTGTTTTCTTATGATTAAATAGTCTGTGTTTTAGTCGCTCACTTAATAATTCAGGCGCACTATTTATATATTTATTTATAACCGTTCATTTTCATATTTTTTTCAAGACAGTCCAAATTTGTTTTTTAGTCGCTCGTATTATTATTTCCCATTTATAAGTTACGAACTAAAACTACAGTTCTCATTTTCGGGCTTCTCCTGATTTAGGAATTCGAATTAAGTTGTTCTCTACATTGTTCTCTACTCTACATTACAAGATTTAAAAGACAATACAGTGTTAGTTTTAAGCGTTATACATAACCCCTATTTAAATGAAAATAAGTTAAATAATGAAATAAATCGAGTATGTAATCTTTTTCCAAAAACTCAATTTGTAGACTGTCCTAAACAGTTAAATTATTATTACAAGACTTATTTCGTCAATCAATACAAACTATGTACTAAACTTAACCTAATTATAGATAGCCTTTACTATGACAGCAATTTTTTACGGATCTCGAATAAAGGTAATCGCTCATTTATGACAACTCACAAAACAATTCAAATTAAGAAAAAAACCATCCAATTAACCATACCTGAATTGTTTGACAAATTGCAAAAAAAAGTAAAAAATAAGACAGTTGTAGATCAAGTTAGCAATCCCAATACGTTAGAGAATACGTTTTTTCGTACATAACCAAAACAAACTAACTATTCTGCATCAAAATATTGCCGGACTCTTTAGTAAAAAAGAAATGATAGAAATTGAACTTCAAAAATTATCGGATAATGATTGGTTTATAGATATATTTTGTTTCTCGGAAACGTTTCTAGGTCTTGGGCTTCAATCGAACATCGTTATTCATGGATTTGCTATTGCAGACTGGTATTGCAGAAAGAAAAAAGAAAATCGTGGTGGTACTGCCATTTTCTGTAGAAACAATGTCACGTTTTCAAAGTTAGAATTTCTAAAAGACTTAAACAGTGACTATTCATTTGAGTCTTGTGGGATTGACATCCCTGAATACAAATATATTATTATATGTATATATAGGATTCCCAAAAGTAATCCTTACATATTTCTGCGGAAATTGGAACAGTTATTAGAAATCGTTAAAAAGAAAAGAAATAGAAAAGTCATTATATGTGGAGATTTTAATATTAATACATTAGTAAATACGGACGTAACACAGGAATATCAAAGAATAATACAAAATTATAACTTCAACATTCACATTAAGAAACCTACTAGACTTAGAGCCTGTTTGGACCAAATAATCAGCAATAGCTCTGAAGCGATAGGTGACACATTACCGCTTCTGCTTTCAGACCATGACACTGCACAATTTTTAAAAGTACCTCTACTAAATAAAAAAGCTCCAACCCAAACCCTATATATTAAAAAAAGGGACTTTTGCGAAGAAAATATTTTAAAATTTAAGGCTCATCTGGCTTGTTTAAAGTGGCATGACGTATTCAATGAAAGTGACTGCAATTTGGCGTTTAATAATTTTTTTGACATGTTTAAATTACTTTTTGACCTATGTTTTCCCGAGTACGTTGTAAAAAAGGTAAACAGACAAAAACAACTCAAATGGATGTCAAGGGGTTTAAAAATATCTTCACTAACAAAACGTAAGCTTCGATTTAAATTTTATAAAACAAGGAAAGAAAATGACAGGATAGAATACCTTAGGTACAATAAGTTATTTAAAAATTGTGATAACTTCAAATACTAATTTCATGAATCGCGCATCAAATTTATCGAAAGCTTCCTGGACCGTTATAAAAAATAACTTGACGTCTGACAAGCGGATAGACCAAATAAAACAAATTTGCGTCAATAACAAAATCTACCGTAACCCTAAAGAAATGGGTAATGCTTTAAATGATCACTTCATTAATTCTCAAACAAATACAATAAGACCAAATTTAAATAATATTAATTACAATACTAATAATATATTTCTTTTTCCAACACACCAGGATGAAGTCATTAGTATTATTAACTCATTGAATGATACATACTCTGTAGGATATGATGGAATCACTACTAAAATTCTAAAATCATGTAGATATCTAATTGCACCAGTACTTGCATATATAATTAACCTATCTTTTGAGCAGGGAACTTATCCAGACAAATTAAAAATTACTGTTATAAAACCCTTGTACAAAAAAGGTGCGACCGATGACCCATATAACTATCGGCCTATAGCCCTCATAACAAACTTATCAAAAGTGTTTGAAAAGCGCATGCAATTGCGTTTAGTAAAGTTCTTAACTAAATTTGATATACTAAATAAGAATCAATTCGGTTTTCAAAAAGGGAAGTCAACTGGATTAGCAGCATTCCAATTGATTAATGACATTATTAAATATACTAATAAAAAAATTAAAGCCATACTTTGATCTAAGCAAAGCGTTCGATTTTGTATCTCACTCAATACTAATAAAAAAATGTGAACGTTACGGTATACGTGGTACAGCGCTTAGCTGGATCAGGACATACCTTGAAAACAGAGTGCAATACGTTGAAATTAAAGAAATGAATAAAACTTTAAAAAGATACGGTCAAATTGAAACCTGGTCATCTACCCCTAAACACAACGAGGTTGGGGTTCCTCAAGGTAGCATACTGGGACCGCTTCTTTTTCTTATATACATAAATGACTTGCCAAAAATTACAGACTTTCAAATGACATTATACGCCGATGACATTTCTTTATTAATTCCTGACAATACAAATGATAATCTAAATGACATAATTAATTCTACAGTGAGCGACATAATCAAATGGCTTAGTTCGAATAATCTAAAGGTAAATCTCAGCAAAACTATGTTCATGCAATTCTCAAACAAAGGTGCTAAAAAACTGAATTTAAATATAAACTATGAAAATCATAATATTATCCAAACCGATACTTACTCTTTTCTTGGTATAGTTTTGGATACAAACTTTACTTGGAGTGAACATATAAATAAGATCTGTGCTAAAATAAATAGATTTTCTTATGCGCTTTGGAGGCTTACGAAGGTAACAAATAAAGAAACAGCACTAAAGGCATATCATGGCTACGTGATGTCAGTTTTACGGTATGGTATCGTCATATGGGGCAACTCAGTAAAACTTAATAAAGCGTTTATTGCTCAAAAACAGTGTGTACGTGCTATAGCGAATGTTAACTCTTGGGATACGTGTAAACCTCTGTTCAGATCGATGAAATTTCTGTCGTTGCCGAGTCTATATATATATGAAATTTGTTTATTTGTAAAAAATAATCCACAGTATTTTGAAAAAAAGGAGAATGTATGCAATTTTAATACTCGCTTCCCGGACAAATTATGTCTTCCTTATATAAAAACAGAAATATGTAGGAGGTCCAGTCTCACTATGGCTATAAAAATATATAATAAGCTACCGGACAATTTAAGATCTCTGCCATTAAGAAAGTTTAAATTTGCGTTGTCGGAATGGCTTATTCAAGAATGTTTTTATTCTGTTGACGAATTCTTAAATGGTTAGTTTAGATATAAGGGAAACATGTTGACACTATTTAATCCAAAGATTGACATATACCCACTTAATAATATTTTTTCCAATTTATTTACATTAGATATCTATAGAATGACATATGTACTTAATAACAATTATTCTCCATAATCATTAGTTATTGAAAGATTGACATATGTATTTAATAATAATAATTCATGTTAATTTTATTTAATTATATTTTATGAATGTGAGGTCCTATAACTTCAATGTAACATTGCATGCTGTCCTACAGTAAAATATGTGATACTTATTCTTACTTATAATTACACCTTTTTTGTACCATATTTTCTGCAATAAAGAATTTTTGAATTTTGAATTTTTTTTAATCTCGTGTGCTGTGTGTGCTTGTAAGTACAGAAGGCAGATCAAGGGTTACTAAACTGTCAAATTTCCATAACCAATTTTTTAATTAATGTCGAGGGCATAGAGTTCAAATTCAATTTAAACCACGTTCTCGTGGATGGACGTGTAACACCATAGTCTTCATGCGCACTTTCCATCAGGTGGCATGGAAGACAAACGTCCTATCCTTACAATATATATATAAAAAAAAAATTACAATTTTTTGACCTGTTTGGAACGCACGCTGTCTGAAAGGCACATTTTTTTTGTAAGGTGTTTTAAAGGCAATGGTATAGTAAGGAGTACCTGGACGGGGAACGATTGTTGCGCGTCTATTTTTGTTCCGGTGAACGAAACTCGAACGGAAGGCTTCTATTTAAGTAGTAGTTTTACTAACTGTAAAACTTCTTATCTTATAAAATAATTCAAAAAGGTAGAAAAATGTGTGATGAAATTTAAATTTTTGGAATGTCTTGTGAACTACAAACAATCATTTAGTAATTGTGAACCAATATTTTTAATTTATTCTAAATACTGTAGATTTATTAGTGATTTGTATGGTTGATCTAATAAATGTTATAATATGTTACCGGAAAATAATAAGAACCGTAAGTTTATAAATTTCCTCGTAAATTTATACACTTTCGTAAGATTCTAAACGAGAGATAAATTGTATTATTTTACACTCACATTTTCGCAAATTTATCAATTTACGACGTCTCGTGGTAAATTTATAAATTTATAACGGCTATTCATTCGTAAGATTCTAAACGGTTCGACCAATCACAGAAGAGCTTCTAATTTTACGCTTTTTTAAAATACGGAAAATAATACATTGCTCGCTGATTGGTCAAGAAGGCAAACAATTACAAAATTTGGCTTATCTACACTTATGATTTATGGCGCTTCGCCGGCCGCTGCCGCGGCACCGCTCGCTTCCGGTGACATATACACTATACCGAAGATATTCTGAGTGTCAACCAACATTATTAGCCTAAACAGCTTAAAAACAACGAGAGACCGGTACATAATGAAATCATAGTTGAGATTTCTAAAGCTGGTGGCAGACCTGTGCTTAAGACCTTTCAGAAGCTGTTAAAAACTCGAGGAAAAACACCGTAAGCATGGCAGACAGGTACAGTGAACTTGCTCTAAAACCGCATCTAAAATATAACTGTCCTCAAAAGCTTTTCCATTACACTTTCATACTGTACTAAAATAAGCATTTAAGAATGTCACTTTAAATCAAGTTAGGTACCAGTTCGTAAAACCACCACACTGCCAATTGTCGGCAGTAAAACGATCTCGTTTAATTTGGCAACAAATTGAAGGATCTCAAACAGAGTTTATTACTTGAAGGGATTTAAAGTCTTGTTAAGTGGTTACTGAACCGATGTAAACAGAAGGACTGTTGGTGTTGAACAAATTGTCAAATGATATTAAACAAATTTGACGCCAAAGTACGGTTAAACAAATAAAAGACAGCTTCAATGGGAGTTAATCGGGTTTTAAAATGTCAAATACTGGCTGTCACACGCGGTTTCACTTGCAGAACATATACCGCAGATATCGTAGGAGTATCTAGGGTCGCCATAAATAGTCAATAATATTTTAATTGCAGATTAAGACTGTGAAGAAGATGAGTGGGTCATAAATATGAAACAAAAATGTAAATATTTTTCACAAATTATAATTTCAAAATTCTTCTAAGTGATCAAAATTTAAGTTTGATCTGTAGTTTATGGCTACACAGCAAGTAATAAAAAAGTATCCATCTCGATGTATGTAGTCATAAAATGTAGATTAATCGTAAATTTTACTAACAGAGAAGAATTTTGAAATTTTAATTTATAAAAAAATTAAAACATTTTTTTTTTCGAAATTCAGACCCACTCATCATTCCTAATCTGCTATTAAAATACAATTGACTATTATAAGCGGACCCTGTATATCATTAATTTTCTAAGCTTACAGTTGTGACTTAATTATAACAATAAACATTTGTAACAAATAAAGAAAACTGACACTAAAGTTGTTCATTGAGAGCTTGTTTAATTGGTTAGAAAAACAGTTTGTAGCGATCCGAAAATTACTTTGTCTGATACTTTTGAACGTTTTAAACGTTTTCATATTATTTAACCAGTAAAACGAGTCCTACAACTCTAGGGTTCTTGAACTCTAGTCATAAATCTTTTGTTATATCATGTTTGACGATTGATGGTGTCACATCTGATAAACTAACGAAAGTTGACTAATGAGAATATAACCTTTAAATTCTTCGATCAACACTTTTTTTACAAACTTACTTTTACACTTTTACCCTATTTAATATTAACTGACGCATACCACATCTTAGAAACTCTCGAGAAATAAGGAAGTAATAGCAGCAAAATCACTTCCCAAAACTGTCACCATCGAGTTGAGGGTCAGGCGCAGTGTATGCGGGGAGGTGAGCAGCGAATTCCACGAAAGCAACTTCAGTTTCTTTAATAACAACTAAAAAGGAGCAAGCGGCTCTAGTCCAGGCGGTACTGAAGAAACCCAAAATGCAAAGCACTGAGGCCGAGATAAACTCACCAACAAAATCAAACTCTTAATAATGTCTGCGCAAAATCTGCGCACTGATATAAAGCAGGGGCCTATTGCGGCAACCGAGAAATTTTATAAGCTGGCAAAAGCTTTGGATGATGCACAGAAAGCTGAAAGCGGAAAAAGTACAACAAAAATACCAAAAAAGGCAACAGAAACTTCCAAGGGACAAAAATTTGCGATACCGCCAGTCAAAAATCCATTCTCCTATCCCAGCTACAGCACAATGTATCAGTCATGCAAGAAAACAATAAGAAGATGCAAGAACTGAAAAAAAGAGATGGAAATACAGAGACAGACGCTTTCAACTCATAGAACGCAAATGCATTGAAACCCCAAAGGCCAGTACATGAATTGAGAACCGCTCAATCATTATTTCGTCTGAGAATGGAGAAGAAACGAGAGAAAAGTTGTTGGACAAGGTGAAGGAGGCAGGGAAGTCAAGGAAGGATGGATCAAGGCAGAGACAGTCAGGAAAAATTAGCTGTAGAATGGAAGAAGATAGAACGGAAATTAAGGAAAGGATAGAAAACTCAGACAAGCGTTTAACTTGCGAAGAAGTCCAGAAAGTCCAAATTGACGAGAGTCTTACATACTTGGATCACAGCCGTATCGCATTTAAAATCAAGTTACAAAGCTCTAAAGGTACAAATATAACAAAAGCAACACGTGCTAATAACACGATTCGTTTTGGTCACAAGTCACATTTCAAGTGCGAGTGGTAAGTCCTAGAGGTGAGACAAATTCAAAAAAAAAAAATTCAAAAAGTTTTATTCATCTTAGGAATTTCACAAAACACTTGATGAAGTCAGTCATCACATACTTCGGCTTTAAATAGTTGTTGATAGTTGTTAAATAAGATATCACAGTAGACCAAGAGACAAAAAAAGCCGGCGGAAAAAAACTCTTGGCACTCTTTTTCAGTCAGAATTATCAAATTAATACAAATAGGTACAGTACAAATTGACCGTGACATGAAAAAAAACAAACACAAGACAGCTAATTGTGAGAGCCAATGTCATGCCACAACCAAATTGCTTACATAGCAGATGCAATGAGCTATGGATGCACAATACGAACATGACATACTGGGACCAGAGTATTTGAACAAGAATGGAATAAAATAGTCATAGTATCATTAGCAAAACGACCTGGCACCGCTAGCAGCACCCGTTCACGAGTTAACGCAAGCACCAGCCATCACCCTCCTCAACCATATTTTAGGGAAGAGGGTGACCCGATACCCGACGCTACCACTAGCCATGCCGCCTGAGGGAGCATGACGTTCTTGCTGTTGTCTTGACAAGAAAATAAGTGAGTGGGACAGTCACCAGCATGTCATATATATACCGCACAGCCAAGCCGTAAACAAAATTATTAAGTAATTGGAAACTTTTAGAAATATCCTGTTGTGCTTAATCCCATGCCTTTTTATCATCTAAGTAATCTTTAGTTTTATAATAAGCTTTTCGAGATAGAGTGTTTTTAATGATTGATTTAAATTTATTGAATGGCAGGGATTGAATTGACTTCGGAATTCTGTTATATATACGTATTGACATTCCAATAAATGATTTGCTGCTTTTAGCCAACCTTAATTTAGGAAACGCTAACTTATGGTCGTTCCTAGTTCTTACAGAGTAATTTGTATCATGATTATCTTTCCTAGTTTTAAATTTATTACTATTCTTATAAATATACATAATGTTTTCATAAATATATTGTGATGCAAGGGTCAAGATACCAATCTCTTTAAACTTTTCTCGAAGAGATTCTCTGTTACCAAGTTTATACATTCCACGAATAGCCCTTTTCTGCAGTGTAAATATCGTGTCAATATCTGCGGCATTGCCCCAAAGTAGGATGCCATAGGACATTATACTATGAAAATAACTAAAATATACCAGCTTCGCTGTATTAACATCAGTCAATGAGCGAATTTTCTTTACCGCGAACGCTGCAGAACTAAGTCTACTCGCTAGTTGTGAGATATGGGCGGCCCATTGCAATTTAGAATCTAAGGTAATTCCAAGAAAAACAGTGTTATCTACTAGATTCAATCTGTTTCCATTAAGCCGCAGATCAGACTCAACTTGTTTTACATTTGGTGCAGAGAATTTTATACATTTAGTTTTTTTATCATTGAAAGCTAGATTATTTATATTGAACCACTGAACAACATTTGCGAGAGCATTGTTTACATCGTCGTAGTTTATTTTCTGTCTTATCATTTTAAAAATTAATGATGTGTCGTCAGCAAACAATACAATCTCGTGATTATTGCTTACCATATAGGGTAGATCATTTATATAGACTAGACTAGAAACAGAAATGGGCCCAGAATTGATCCTTGAGGCACTCCCATTCTCACAACCGACCCAGCCGACCTTTTCCGGTTTACCTCAACCTTCTGAATTCTATCACTTAGATATGAATTCAAAAGTTTGAGTTCAGTGCCTTTGATGCCATAGTGGTGGAGTTTCCTGATGAGAGTGTCATGCTGAACACAGTCAAATGCCTTAGATAGGTCACAAAATACACCTAGGGCATCCTGTGACCTCTCCCAGGCACCAGTGATTATTTCAAATAGTTCAACACCAGCATCAGTTGTTGAACGGCCCTTTGTGAATCCAAATTGTTTATTATGAAGTAAATTGTTATAGGTGAAATGGGCCAAGAGTTGATTAAGAATAATTTTTTTTTAAATTTTACTACAAGTAGGTAGAATTGAAATTGGTCTAAAATGAGTAGGGTCTGTAGTGCTACCCGACTTAAATAAAGGAATAACCTTACTATGCTTCATTAAATCAGGAAACTCCCCACTGATAATACAGTTGTTAAATATTTCAACAAGGCAAGGAGCTATTACATCTATAATAGAATTTAATATTTCAACAGATATGCCCCAGAGATCAGTTGTCTTTTTAATATCAATTGTCTTAAATGTTTTAATAATATCCCCGGTGTCTATGGGTTGGAACTTGAAAGACACCTTGCACTCACTCACATGATTTTTGAGCAATGATTCAGCCGCCACAGGTGATGAGTTTAATGATTTAGTAGTTGAAACTGGAATGTCAGCAAAACAGCTCTCAAATGCTGTCGCAACATTTTCATCTGCTTTAATTATTGTATTGTCAATAACAAGCTTAAACTCACTATTGCGATTCTTAACTTTCCCAGTTTCCTTATTAATTATATTCCAAGTAGTCTTAGTCTTATTAGCACTATTTTTAATCTTATTACCTAAATACATTGATTTGGCTGCGGCACAAACTTTTTTAAATAACTTTGAGTAAGTTCTGACATAGTTGCAAAAGGTGTCATTTTTGTTATATGATTTCTCATGATAGAGATCATATAGGTGCTTTCTACTGATATGTATACCTGTGGTAGCCCAATCACTAAATGATTTACACTGGTTTAGAGAGATTTTTTTCGGAATAAATACACTGTCATGTTGTTTATTTATTAATCTACTTAAGTTACTGTATTGTAAATTTACATTATTGGAGTGGGCTATAGTAGGCATATTGTTGATTAGACCACATCGAAATCTCTCTAAACGTTTGTCATTGACTGGAACAACCATACTACATGTGTAATATAATAATTAAGTTACTTATCTTTCAGGAAGAAGCACATCGTATAATTTTGATAGAACTTCACTTAGGTAAGTTTATAATGTTATACGTACTTACTGTACTTACCTACTTTTTAGCAGATTAGTTTTATATTTTTACTTAAGTTGTATATTTAGTTTGTAAATATAGAAATATATATAATAATATAATAGAATATATAATATATTGGAACTCCTTACTGCAATACTCAATTTACTCAATACTGGCCGATGTGTCATAAAAAAAAGAAATGACATGTCAAGGATTTTGACAACGTCAGTGGTGAAAAAAAGTGAGAGAAGAAAAAGGTCCGCTGAGGAGAGATGTGAGGATTCGGAAGAGAAAAAAAAGATCGGGAGAGAACGCTGGAGGACGGCTGACCGATCCGGGAAAAGCCGCCGGCCCTCCCCGGCGACGACGTCCTGGCTCTACCTGAGGCGCCCTGCTCTGCTCGGCGCTCTTCACGGCTGCGGCCGTGCGCTACAACCCTCGCGGTGGTTCCTACCGCTGTGAGCGGCCTCCCTGCCGCTAACTTAGTGGTTGTTGGTGGCTGCCTCCACCACTACCGCGGCTGCGAGCCGCGGTCTCCTACGGCGTCAACTGCGGCCGAGGACCGCTAGCTCCAAACGTCTAAAATTTAACATTTTCCCTACAGTGCTATAGTGACTTTAAGTGCCTTTCTCGTTTTGTAAATTAAAATTAAAGTTTTTTAAGTGTTAGTTAATAGTTTTCTTCCACTTCAGCACCCTATTGAACTGCGAGCGACGGACCCCCTTCAGGGAATCGGCGCTTCGCGACAGTTTGGCGCCCAACGAAAGAAGACCCTCAAGGTATTTATAGTTAGTCATTTGCTTTATCTAAAGTCCCAACACTATTACTACACTACACCTGCTGATATTTTCCAAATTCTAAAACAACTCTATCTCTAGAGTATAAACATTTTTCCTGTTTCCTGAAATTACTTTGGCAAATTACGTATATTTAAATGTAAAACAACTATACCTCTAGTATAGACGATTATTTTTCCAATCATTTCGACAAAGTTCAGGTAGCTCTCTACAACGCACACACCAAAAACTCTGAGCGGTATAACCTTCGCCGTTCTATAAAAGAATTACAAGTAGGCGAGACGGTATGGCGTAAAAACTAAACCCAAAGTAACGCTGAACGTTACTATTATTCCGCTAAACTCGCCCCTAAATACATAAAATGTAGAGTCATACAGAAACTCTCACCTTTAGTGTATATATTAGAAGATACCGACGGCATTAGAGCTAAATGGCATATTAAGGACATTAAATAACTATAAACAATCTCAACAATGTCTTTACTTCTTTCTCTAAAAAGTACATTGCATAATTTATCTTTGTATTCCTATTTTTTTTTTCTGTACATATATATATATATATATATTTAACATAGTGAGTACACGTCACAATAATTTATATCAGCTGACTATTCGAGTTCTTCAGCTTGATATTTTCACCTTTTTTATCCATCATCTCTCGTAGTAACGAGGAACCTGAAATGGACAATAATTGTAAATATTTACTAAACTTCCCTAACGTGGGTTACCTACAATGACCCACTTCTTTTCTAAACTTAAGTCATCTATAATGACTCATTTCTACTTTAATGTGGGTTATCTACAATAACCACATTCTTATCTTAACACGAGTTATCTAAAATAACTCACTTCTTCTCAATTATGAGTTATCTACAATAACTCATATCTACACCTCTCTCACACTCTTCTACACTGTACTACATACATTTGTGGGACTCTAGATGGAGCGGTTGACTACTCTATAAAAAAAGCCTCAGCGTCGTATAAGGGTCTTAAACAGGAGCGGGTGACGACTCCTTAAATAAGCCATCGTTAATGCCAGCTGCCACAGCAGTCGAACCGTCGGTGCTGGAGTGGAAGCCATGGAATGTGAGCTCCACCTCTATGTATGTAAGTTGATGGTTATTCTGATGTATGAAAGAGATGTATGAAATGATGCACGACTGTTCCTAACCACCAAATTCTAGTTTCACACAAAAAAAAATTGAATAGCAATTTTTTTTTTCATGGGGTCACGGGGAAATATAATGTTATACGTACTTACTGTACTTACCTACTTTTTAGCAGATTAGTTTTATATTTTTACTTAAGTTGTATATTTAGTTTGTAAATATAGAAATATATATAATAATATAATAGAATATATAATATATTGGAACTCCTTACTGCAATACTCAATTTACTCAATACTGGCCGATGTGTCATAAAAAAAAGAAATGACATGTCAAGGATTTTGACAACGTCAGTGGTGAAAAAAAGTGAGAGAAGAAAAAGGTCCGCTGAGGAGAGATGTGAGGATTCGGAAGAGAAAAAAAAGATCGGGAGAGAACGCTGGAGGACGGCTGACCGATCCGGGAAAAGCCGCCGGCCCTCCCCGGCGACGACGTCCTGGCTCTACCTGAGGCGCCCTGCTCTGCTCGGCGCTCTTCACGGCTGCGGCCGTGCGCTACAACCCTCGCGGTGGTTCCTACCGCTGTGAGCGGCCTCCCTGCCGCTAACTTAGTGGTTGTTGGTGGCTGCCTCCACCACTACCGCGGCTGCGAGCCGCGGTCTCCTACGGCGTCAACTGCGGCCGAGGACCGCTAGCTCCAAACGTCTAAAATTTAACATTTTCCCTACAGTGCTATAGTGACTTTAAGTGCCTTTCTCGTTTTGTAAATTAAAATTAAAGTTTTTTAAGTGTTAGTTAATAGTTTTCTTCCACTTCAGCACCCTATTGAACTGCGAGCGACGGACCCCCTTCAGGGAATCGGCGCTTCGCGACAAGTTCGTTTAATCACAAATTATACAATGATTTGTGACACTTAGCACAACCAAGTAAACACCAAAATTCACTTTACAAAAGTTTTTCGAACTTGGCAGTTTAAAACCGTAGCATGGAGCGATTCGACAGTGTTGCGAATTATTCGACAGGTTTGATTTATGGTCGTATTTTCCTACTTTAACAACGGACGAGACTGGCTTCATAAAGAGTAATGCTCACGGTCCATACAGTCTCTGAGCTGTCAAACTACTTTTTGTTAGGTATGTGAATGTATAAAGATGATATTGCCATTCAAATGCTGCCTGTTTATATCTAAACTATTGGTGCAGACTTGATTTAATTTCTTAGAAACGATATCGGGATTTTCATTTCAAGTGGATGATACTAGTAGTCTATTGAGTAACTTGAGAGGGTAAAATATTAAAATCATTGCTGCGGTTTCTAATATGAGTAAATGATTTGGAATTAACCGAACATGTCATGTTCGGTTATATGTTGTCATAACAGGGTCGATGAGCTATTATTTGCACTACCTATATGTTGTTTTCATACATTTCATGAGTTGTCAAAAATCTGACAGGTCAGCTATGAACATTAATTTTTTGGGCCCAGTCTTAAGAGGTGTCAGGAACAAAAAAAATAGGTTATTGAAAAGATAATTTAATAGGGAATTATTACTGATAAAAAATACACAACACCCACTTTATGGTCACGTCTTACCGGCAGCTCGTCTTAAGAGCCGAAAGAGTTTTCTGAGTTCTAACAAATCTACTCATCTGATCCGTAGGGAAGCGCGCCTAAAGCTCTGGAGATCAGGAGAACTTGGGCCACCTACTGTGGGAATCATGCAATAATTAATTTAAAATAAATAATTATTTGATTTGACTTGTAAATAGGATCCTAATTTTTATTGGTTATTAGATTAAAAATTCATTCCCTCCTAAAGTATATTTAAACAAAGACACAAAGCTTACTCCACCTTGCTGCATCTAATTGTGTTAGGATAAAGACGTTTTATAACTATCTATTATCAAGTTTCTTTTATCACCCATAACCTATCTCTAATACCTCCTGAGTTTGTCCAACCTGCTGAAAATCTAGCACCGGGATACGACCAGCCCTACCCAACTTGGAAATCCCTTAACCAGCTGCGCCCACTAGTCAGTCGCTGCCGGGACACTTTAAGGAAATCGGGTTACTCAGATACTACCACGCGTGACTGCGGGGCACCTACTCAGTCAATGGCACACTTACTTAGCTACCCATCATGCCCTGACAGTTGCACACAAAATGACCTAAGCTTGGCTGCCACTAATGCTCTGGGGGTGGCCAGACTTTGGTCAAAAATTTAAGAAAGAAGAAGACTGATAATTTTGTAATTGAAACCTTTTTAAGTTAACTTAAGAAAATTATGAGTTTTTAAACTCTCATAGCCATCAACATTTAAATTAACTTTAGCATGGTAAATATCCCGTTTTTAAAGTTAATTTAAATTAAGTATCTTACTCTTAAAATAACTATTTTTTCTCACTGTAAAAATGGCCAGTTAAGAGCTATTATAGTGTTACCTAAAGTAAAAGCCTAAGTAACCTACTATTTAAAGGAAGAGTTTAGAGAAAATAAAAAGGATAAAGTTAAAGTTTATATATTTACAAATAAAGACTTACAAGCTTGTATACAAAAAACACTTTCTCACTTATAGTCCACTAAGATTTTTACATATATACACTGCAATTTTCCAAACGAGTAGGTTTCCAAAATAGTTTCCAGAGTCCTGAACTTCAAGAGTTTATGCGGGTATACGTATGCTATCGAATTTAGATTTTGTTATTTATGTTCAGCATGCTCTCCTTCCTCACTGATAGGTGTAAAATTCCAAAAAAAAAAAGCCAGGAGATCAGCTCGCCGCTCCTTTTATAGCCTCGATTTCGTTCGACAGCCGTAAATTAAATTATGTTTCGAGAGGCATCCATTCTATGATCGGCCAGCGGCTGTCACTTCTATTATCAAGGAGTTTTTAGTCTCTGGAGCAGCGGTGGTGGTATGGTAAAAGTGGAGCTGATACTTCTCTTGATTCTAAATGTGCAAGTCTCAGAATAATTTGTAATATAGAAATACAATTTTAAAATTAATTGAGAAAGAAATGAATATAAAACCTAATAACAGTTTATAAATTATCTGTGCTGAAAAGTGACATAAGCTACATGACAAATTTAGAGTTGAAAGGTAAATAAACAATATTTAGATTTCATAATAGTTTACAATAGAACATTTTGAGCTATAAAATAAAAAGGAAAATAAACAGTAATACTTTAAAATAATATAAGAAATGAGCTAAAATTACACATGCATACAACGTGACTTCATGTAAGTAAAATATTAACAAACTTAAATAACAAACAGTATATTACACTATTTCTTAGCGCACTTGTTAATGTACTTATCTCTTTTTCATGATCTCTATTTAAGGACCTGTGCTGTTTGCTGTTGTATACCTATAATTTCAATTGTGACCAGACATTGCCATTTTCAATTTAATGTGTTTGTCGATTAATTGCCGGATTACAAAACATAATCATAATAGTAAATTAGTTTGCAAGTAAATAGCTATAAAAGCGATGAAAGTTCTGTCTCTCTCTCTCGGGTCGGTCCTTGATATCTGATGACCTTGTGGTCAGTATCAGTTTCATCTGAAGGGCATGACCTGCCTCCATTGGTTTCTGTACACCGCGTCTTATTACCATGTGAAATTTAGGGGTGATGACTCTTAACTTTATCGATCTATTTTAATGGACCGTACGATCGTCGATATGATAAAGAATCATCACAACAAAGTATAAAACAAATTCACTTTCTCTGTCCCTATATCCCTATGTATGCTTAAATCTTTAAAACTCTGCAACGGATTTTGATGCGGTTTTTTTTAATAGATAGAGTGATTAAAGAGGATTGTTTATAATAATAAATAATAAATATTTTTGACACTCACACAACAATATCTAGCCCAAATTAAGTTTCTTAAAGAACTTGTGTTATGGATACTAGATAACTGATATACTTAAGAAATATATAAACGTACATATTGAATAAATACACATTTTTTATTAGAATAAACTTAAATAAACATATAAACATCCATGACTTGACGACTAATATCTGTGTTCATCACACAAATATCCGCCGCCGCCGGGATTCGAACCCAGGACCTCTGGCATAGAAGGCAATGTATGTTACCGCTACACCAGCCGGTCGTTTATATGTATTAAATAGTGGAGAAAACTGTTATTTTTGAGGTTTCTAATGTGATGTCGTAAATAATTTAATTTTTTCCGCTTACATTGCAAAAGCAGGCTGAACTCTCCCAGATTTATCAAAATAATGTACTAAATATTGTACACATTGAGATGATCTACAGAAAACTCCGCGATGGTATCCATAATATGTCTATCTCTTGTGGATATCCCACAATAACACTGCCGAACGACTGCCATAATAAATTTTTGAGATATTCTTAAAAGATAAGTAAACTGTAAAAAAAAACTAGATTTTTCGAACTATCTATAGCTCAGAACTATGTATTTAGTAATCTTACGTAGGGTTTTGGTTACTAAGATCATAGAACATCTTAATCTGCGTATAAAAAGTTAATAATAATAATAATAAAAAGAACACCAATTTTAAAATATGATATTTAATAGCAAAAAACGACAATTGTTATTAAAAAATTAAACGTCGATTACATCGAAAACAGTTAGGTTTAGGTTAGTAACCCTGTAAACAACGTTCATAGTTTTTCGTTTTAGTTTTAGGTGAATTTAGTATCAGCATTGCAGCCGTGCGAAGTAACAATAAATAAATAAATATAAATATTTCTGACACTCACACGACATTATCTAGCCCAAATTAAGTTTCTTAAAGAACTTGTGATATGGATACTAGATAACTAATATACGTACTTAAGAAATATATAAATATACAAATATTGAATAAATCCATATTTTTTATTAGATATACTTAAATAAACATATAAACATCCATGACTTGACGACTAATATCTGTGTTCATCACACCCATATCCGCCGCCGCCGGGATTCGAACCCAGGACCTCTGGCATAGAAGGCAATATATGTTACCACTACACCAGCCGGTCGTCTAAATAAATAATTTAAGTAAACAAAGTTAGCATTTCAAAACTATAAAGCAAACTAACACCATCTGTTATAAGATTTCATCTACCCACACTTGATTCAGTTATCCCCAGTGGTATGAGTTAAATTTCTAGGTAAACCAGGGTATAGCAAACCTTGTTTAAAACCTACGCACAGATAAATTTTATCGTGAAAATAAAGTTCTAAACGATTTGTGGTATTTATCTATACTAATATATAAAGCTGAAGAGTTTGTTTGTTGGTTTGTTTGAACGCGCTAATCTGAAAAACTACAAGTGGGATTTGAAAAATTCTTTTTGCATTTGATAGCCCAACTCTTGAGGAAGGTTATAGGCTATATTTTATCCCTGAATTCCCACGGGATCAAAAGTTACGCGGGTAAAACCGCGTGCGGTGGCTAGTTTTGTATAATAAACGAATGCAGAGCATTAAAAAAACTGACTTCATGTCAAAACTTTGGCTGAGTTGAGATAGTCGTCAATCCGAAATCATACATATTTTTTCAAAAGTTTGAAATTTTCAATGAAGTATTCAACCGATATCGATGAAATTAAAATGGGACCAATTATAAAGTATCCTCTATCATATAAAACAATTATTTTTGAAATCAATTGATAATTGTCCAAAATATCGTGTAACAAAGACACAAAAAAATACAAACGAATGGATCTCCTCCTTCTTTTTTGGAAGTCGGTTGAAAATTGAGATTACCTTTAGGCTTAAAATGGACCCACCGCCCTTAATTAATCGTTTGAGGAGACTTTTCTGAGCGAACACTGTTTGGTGGCAGAAGCCCTTGAAGGCTCACTGGGCTGGCGACCACCCTTCTTCTTCACCACTTCAGCTGTGATGCCTCCTGGCAATGTTCTATGAAGAGCCTGACTAATCCTGTTTCATCTTTGGCCTCATCTTCGACCTCATTATCATCATAGTCTATCATGTGAGATTGTGGTCGGACGGAAACAGGTAAAGTAAGTGTAAATTGACGACCGGCTGGTGTAGCGGTAACATACATTGCCTTCCATACCAGAGGTCCTGGTTTCGAATCCCGGTGACGGCTGATATTTGTGTGATGAACACAGATACTCGTATTAGTCGTCTAGTCATGGATGTTTATATGTTTATTTAAGTTTATTCTAATAAAAATATGTATTTATTCAATATGTATGTTTATATATTTCTTAAGTATATCAGTTATCTAGTATCCATTACACAAGTTATTTAGGGCTCTTTAGGGCTTAAGAAACTTAGTTTGGGCTAGATAATGTTGTGTGAGTGTCAGAAATATTTAAAAAAATATTTATTAAAAAAATATTGAATGTAATTTCCAACATTCGCACCACATTATATTCTAGTCTTCATTTTCATTCATTCTATTCCTCATAGGAGCTACTACGAGTACGTCCAGCAGTTTTCTGAACTGTTGAGCTGCCCTTCCAGACTCTCCCTGCGCGGCGGCAAGTTAAGTAAAAGCAGGCTGATTATTGTGTAGATTGTAGTGTACTGGTGAATGTCATGAGTCGTGATTTTCTTTTTGTTAATTTTCATAAGTGTCATTTTATCTCAATAGGCATTGTTAATTTTTTTTATTTGCTTCAAATGAAAAACCGTTAACCGAATAAGGTTTCTGACTAATTTCAATTTAAAACATTTAGAAACATTGGGTTTTTGTAGATTTTAAACAAAATACATTTGACCTTTATTAAACCTTGATGGCATCAAATCGCTTTAGATGTTGATTGAAATCAATTTTTGAAATGTTTTTGTTTACAATCCGTTTGGTGACATTACATGACTGACACATGTTCATAAACTTAATGTCACTGATGACGTCATTTCGTCTTAATTTAATAAAATCAATATAAATTTATAGATACATTTAAAAATAAAACTGTTCAAATTAGTCTCTCATGAATTCTAAAATCTGTTGTTTTGATAATGCAATCCTCTTCGCTTTTATGTTCGCAGCGATCAGCTGGTGCGCTGTAATTCGATCTCCGCAAATCGTACGTAGGTAAAAAACTGATCAACAGTAATCAAAATAAGTGTTTGTTTTCATGAAGCTGCTCCACTTGTTCGCACGCGGCGATGCTTGTTTTGCAGTTATTATTTTCATCTAAAACGCAGAGATCCTTATCCGATTTATATTTATAAATATAATGTTGAGGGTTACCCATGTACTCGTGTATTGAGTAGCCTGAGTAGTTTTTGTAGAATTTCCATCGTTAAAGAGAGGTAATTATATTTTTGTAAGTTATTTACAATATATTATTCTGAAATTGGTAGAACAGAATATGTTTTTCCTTCATGGATCTGAGGTATCGCAATGACATGATTTAAATCATAAGTAACTACTTATCGAGGGAATTTACACGTCGAATATAAAGTAGTTTTAAGTCATTTTAATAACTTGTAGATAGATTGAATTTCATCGGTAATATAATATATGAAGATAATAATCCAGAAAATTAATTGATCTTGAAGTTGTTTCGGCGTTAATAAGCGTAGATTAAATCGACCTTCATAAATATCCGTCACTTTGTCTAATGGTGCGTACAGATTGCTTGTAATGTATACTTGTATACAGTAGTCGTTAGGGTTTGTTAAAAGCCATTTCTGCGCCCTGAAAATTCTGACATCCATCAACCAGCATTGGGCCAGCTTGGTGGATTATGGCCTAAGCCTCCTCGTCACCCGGGGGAGAGACTCATTCCCTGTAGTGGGCTCATTACAAAGAGTTGTGATGATGATGATGATGATGAATTCTATGTCTTGTATTTACTTTTCTGAAAACTGTAGATCTAGAGCTCCAAATAAACTGCTCGCTATGGAGCCCACAGCGTTGATGAGCCCTCGCTTTGGTCTATGTTGCAGTCCACTAAAATTCTGGGTGAATAATAACTGATTATAGCTACAGTACTGTAACTCTGTATACTCATGACGTAGTTGTGACGTTACTAAGTTACATTTATCATTAACTGCTAAGTTTAGGCATGTTTTTTCTAAGTAAGTAATTGGGTAGTTTCTAGAACGCCATGTTTCCGTTTGTATAAAGGTCCATGTTGTAGTAAGTGATCAAGGTACATTGATCCCTTAAAAGCTGCGTTTTGGCCTGAGGTTCGAAATATAAACTTTTGTTTTCATGCAATTTGGTGATATTTTCAATCGCTTGACAATTAGATTGTAATGTTGTAAAGACTTTCTTGTTATGTTATAGAAAGTTGAGTTAGGTTTTTAGTTTTTTGTTATAAGTTTCCTTCTCAGGTGCAAGAGATCGTTGCGGCATCACAGAATATTGTGCGATAAGGCGTTCCAGGTAGGTACTGTATTGATGTTAAAATATAAAAAATAAATAAAAATATATCATAAAACCTAAACGAAAATGAAAGCAAACTAATTATTTCTTTTTAAGAAAAAGTAAATCCTGCCTTCGAAAATCCAACCCACTAAAAATGTCTCAATATTTTTTATATACGCCATCCTAGTCCTGTGTTTGATATGTTCGACTTATAATTTTCTCCGTTTGGCCGCAGACTGCTTTTAATGGTTTGGCACCGACTTCAAAAACTATGATAATCCCTACCCAGGTAAATTATTAATGTTCTTAATAATTTACCTTCTTATGCAGAAATTTGCTATCCGGGATAGTAATAGGGAAGGAATAGAAACAGACAGAACTAAACATTATTAAGACATTTTTGTGGGTTGGATTTTTGGAGGCGGTTCACTTTTTCTTAAAAAGAAATTATTAGTTTGCTTTCATTTTGGTTTAAGTTTTAAGACCTTTTTTAACTTAAAAAGGCTAGTAATTAATATGGTCAACATTAATATTGTATAAATAAAAATTTTAGGTGACCATAATAATGACTTTGGATTACTGTTTTAATTAAGTGAGCGACTGACTGCGAGTGACGAAGAATCAATGAAATAGCGACTTAAAAACATTATTTAAGGGTGCTTATTAAACAGACTTCTTTTAAATAGCATTATTCCCCTCTAAAAATCTAAGTTGCCTTCTAAATTACAATCCGTGCCACAAACCACGTCGGGTTTATTTAAAAAAGCTCTAGGGTTTATGGCGCTTCGCCGGCCGCTGCCGCGGCACCGCTCGCTTCTCTCGCTCGGCTCGCGCACGTATATAACTATATGCAACCTAACTGTTCCTCCTCGCTGCGCTCGTCGTCGCACCTAACCGTACCAAGCACGTCTTCCTGAACGGGCGCCCTTCTTGTCGCATAATATTTTTCATCGCAATGTTAATGAATACCTATATTATTTAGTGTAAAATAAATGTATGAATATAGACATGATGATTTTCAATATTTTGCACCTAACCAACCTACTTGTTTTTTATGATTAAATAGTCTGTGTTTTAGTCACTAACTCAGTAATTCAGTGGCAATATTAATATTTAAAACCGTTCATTTTCATATATTTTTCATGACAGTCCAAATTTGTTTTTTATTCGCTCGTTTTATTATTTCCGCTTAAAAAGTTTGATCACGTCTCCGAATTTCAAAATCAAAATCGATGGCTCCCAATACGGTACCGACGGAATATTAGCATCCTTTGTCTACTTTTCAATATCCTATTTAATCTACTTACTCCTCCCTATTTGCGCAACCGGTTTAATTTCAATAACTCTCAGGACACGCCATGCAGAGCACATGTGCGTCGTTTTTACAAATATAATTTTTACAATAAGCCGACTCATAAAACTGATTATTTTTCTTACTCTTTCTTGGTTCAATCAAGCTCTCGATTGTGGAGTTCACTACCTCACATTATTTATTTAATAATTTATGTACACCGATAGAAACTTAATGAAAGAAACATATAAATTTAAAAAAAAATTACAAAGGCAAAGCTTATTTCTATAAGAAATTTCTACCAGCAAGCCTGAGGCTGGAAAATGAGATTAAAAAGAACAAATTAAGTGCATACAACTTACTTACAAGCAAATAAATATATATTACATACACTACATACTAAATACATATATACAATTAAATATATAAATACATAAAATATATATCTATGAACTATTGTTGAAATATTATCAATGAACGATCTATTATATAAAAATATATAATTATACGATTTAAAAACCTAAGTTAGAGAAAGATAATGTTCTCTAACTCTTTTTTTGAAAATATATAGTAAATTTCGATTCACGAATTTTGTACGGTAAGGAGTTCCACAATCTGACAGCATGGACAGTGAATGAGTATGCAAAGAAATCGGTTCTATGGGACTTCATTTGTAGGAGTGAACGCTTATGTGCTCTACAAAGCGCATCTACAGGATTAGTAAAGGCAAACCGCTCACATAAATAAAGAGGAGAGGAAGGGAGGGGGGGAGGATGACAGGAGAGGTAGACGGATCGGGAGCCATTGTAGTTTTTTTCGATATTCTGTAACATGGTCGAACCTTTTCAAACCGAAAATGAAGCGATTACACAAATTCTGTAGACGTTCCAATTTATTTAACACCTCTTCTGTGGCATCTAAGTAACAAACATCTGCGTAATCGACGATGGGTTAGATAAGTGTTTGTGCCAAAGATATTTTCGTCTTTAAAGGTAAAAAACTTTGGAGATACTTTAGCATATGAAAAGAGTGATGTACTTTTCGACTGGTATTGTTCACGTTACCACTCCACGTAAGGTTAGCATTTATTATTATGCCCAAGTTCGTGAATCAAAATCAATATCTGAAAAAAGTTAGAATTCACTATTTTTCTCAATGTTAAAACTAGTTTATATATTAGTAAGTATGATATTGTATCTATGTATTATTATTATGTATTGGTATGTTTAAATATATTTACTCAGATATGTATTGTATAAATAATATATCATTAAGTATAATTATTCTGTGTTCACACTTCTTTTACATTTTTGTCAATTTCTCTAGTCTCAGGTCTACTGGAAGAAATTTCTTTAGAAAAAAGCAGTACCTTTGTACTAAATCTATTTAAATTTTCATATTAACTATAACTTGACTTGTGTACATGAAGTGTTAAATAAATAAATGAAATATTATAAATAAACATACAAAAATCTATAACTTAATAGATAATTCATGTGTATGTACAAGAATCTACCCTAGCTAGAATTCGAAGCCGGGACCTGTGTCACAAAAGGAACTGCTACACAAAGAGGCCATCTTGGTTCTTTAATGACCTAGATCTATAAAATCAATATCAATAATTCCAAGAAATATATATAAATAGGGCACTACTTTAATAACGATCCCCTCTTCACTTTGTCCTTCTTAGAAATATCATGTTTTTATTTTCTTTCAATATTATATTTTGTTTTATTTATTTATGACTGTACCATTTTGTTTACTTTACAGTAACTGATGCGGCCAAATCTAAAAATAGGAAGAAACTGCGTCCCTGTAACAATTGCACTAAATCAAATTTCCTTGATAAAAACCAATCATATTGGTTATCAATATTAATATCGTTGCGAACACTCCAAGTTTCACGGCCTTTGGTCTATTTATATCTCGGTTGTCCCTGAATATTGTTATCTCCCCGGAATACACAAGGCCGCAACCTGGCTTGAAGTTACTCGACGTTTCGCGAAGGTCGAGTATGAGAGCGCTCTTGATGATACTTATAAAATTGTACATATGAGCGCTGAAATGTGTAGTTATATCGTTAAGTAAATTAATTGATGAATAGTTTATTGAATCAGGCATTACTTTGTTGAAATGCATCACAAGTACTAAGAAGTATAATCAAGTTATCTTGCTAATTTCGCACAAAGCACTAGTAATGTAGGATTTTCGTGTTTTGATGCACCGCCCTGCCCCTCACAGAAGCAAGCAGTGAACAGCAACGAAGCTTCAACCAGAAGCATGTTCAAGGTGCAACGACCACCTTTGTAGGTGCGATGTACGTATTGGTCGGTGCTTGGATGGGTGATCTCCGATCATTAAATTCTCACGTCGACTTCCGTGTTTGGAAGGGCACGTTAAACAGTCGATTCTGGGACTTGTATACAGGGGCGTTACTCCCGACGCGATCGAGAATCAAATCAACTCGATATCAAGGATTTTCGCACTCCCGAAACCGAAACTAGCGCCGAATCGAGCGGTGGCTCAAATTGTAACTAATCAGGACTGAATAAAACTGTTTTTAGCTTGTAACAAATGACGAAATCTATGGTAAATCATACTTATATTTAACACTTTTACTCTGCGGACGAAACGTCATCAACCGGATCCAGCTAACGGCGCTGATAACACTTGATCGAGATCTGGATTCGATTTGGTTCGGTAGTACTGACCAGGATCTAACGTGAATCAGAATCGTAATCAAATCAGCGATGCGAGCACAGAACTTTATCGAATCGTATCTTTACGAATGTTCGTATAGTATGGAGTCGGTTGCAAGTTTTTAGTAACATTGTAATTTTTTAATTTACAGTTATTTAAGAGTACAACATCTATACTAACATTTTAAATTAATAAGGCACACATTTATTTAAGCTGGCCGTGCGGTAATGGATAAATGTTAATTGTTGCTCACAAACCGTTTCCATACTATGCAAACATTCGTAAACACACGAATCGATAAAGTTCTGTGCTCGCATCGAATCGAGAATCGAAATCGAATCAGTTTCGGGAGTAAGCCCCCAGTAGTCATTAGGGTTTGTTTCTAGAAGCAGTACCGTCCCGATCATGGCGCTTGCAACAGTACTAATATATCGAGAACTCAAAATAAATTTGTAAAAATCTTAGTAAATAAGGTAATGATCGGCGGTCACCCATCCTGTACCGAATACGACAAACAGCTAATTCTATATACACAAGGGCCACTACGTCACGACTACGAAGAAACTTAAAACCAAATAAACATTTGTTAAAACCAATGTATATTTTAGCCGCTATTTAATGAGTTATCATAATCATTTGGCTTCATATTAAATTAAGTACGCATGCCTCGATCGGAGGTTAATCCGATATTCTAAGAATGTATTTAATTACAGAACTTTGAATAAACAATTTACCAACTATTCGATATTAAATAGAGTTGTTTGTATCTTTGATGAAGTTTTAATGTTAAATTAATTCAATATTAACTTAACTCTTTCGTTATAACTTTTATAATAACTACGTTCCCAAAAGACGGTAAAACATCTTATATTGCGAGCGCCATGATCACGACGGTACTGCTTTTAGAATATCAAGAACTCATATCACGAATAAAGTATATCACTCATATCAAGAACTCAAAGTAAATAAAATAATCAACGAATGCAGAGCATTAAAAAAACCGTCTTCACGTCAAAACTTTGGCCGACTTAGAGTGTCATCCACGTAAGCATTCTTCAAAATCATACATATTTTTTCAAAAATTTGAAATTTTCAATGAAGTACTCAACCGATTTCGATGAAATTTATCTTGGTCCAACTATAAAGTATCTTCTTATATGAAACAAGAATTTTTAAAATATATTTATAATTGCCCGATACAAAGACACAAAAAAACCTACAGACAAATTGAGAACCTCCTCCTTTTTTTCGCAAAACGAGAGGGGTGTTATAAGTTTAACGTGTCTGTGTATCTGTGTATCTGTCTGTGGTATCGTAGCGCCCAAACGGATGAACCGATTTTCGTTTAGTTTTTTTTGTGTTATAGATAATTTTATCCCGAGTGTTCTTAGCCATGTTTCATGAAAATCTGTTCAGCCGTTTGAAGATCATCAGCTCTTTTCTAGTTGATGAGGGGATCTGACTACCTTCCATATGTCCTTTCGATGCGAAATTTGGTACCGTATTGCTTCAATTATATTGAAAGTATATGGTAAGGTAACCATGACCTGATCAGCCGTTTGAAGGTCATCAGCTCTCTAACAGTTGATGAGGGGATCTGACTAAATTCCATACGTCGTATCGATTCGAAATTTGGTGCCGTATTACAACAATGATATTGATAGTATATGGTAAGGTTACCATGACCTGATCAGCCGTTTGATGGTCATCAGCTCTCTAATAGTTGATGAGGGGATCTGACTAACTTCCATATGTCGTATCGATTCGAAATTTGGTGCCGTATTACAACAATGATATTAAAAGTATATGGTAAGGTAACCATGACCTGATCAGCCAATTGAAGATCATCAGCTCTCTAATAGTTGATGAGGGGATCTGAATAGCTTCCATATGTCGTATTGATTCGAAATTTGGTGCCGTATTACTACAATTATATTGAAAGTATATGGTAAGGGAACCATGACCTGATCAGCCGTTTGAAGGTCATCAGCTCTCTAATAGTTGATGAGGGGATCTGACTAACTTCCATATGTCGTATCGATTCGAAATTTGGTGCCGTATTACAACAATGATATTAAAAGTATATGGTAAGGTAACCATGACCTGATCAGCCAATTGAAGATCATCAGCTCTCTAATAGTTGATGAGGGGGTCTGAATAGCTTCCATATGTCGTATTGATTCGAAATTTGGTGCCGTATTACTACAATTACATTGAAAGTATATGGTAAGGGAACCATGACCTGATCAGCCGTTTGAAGATCATCAGCTCTTTAATAGTTGATGAGAGGATCTGACTACCTTCCATATATCCTATCGATTCGAAATTTGGTACCGTATTACTTCAATGAAATTGAAAGTGTATGGTAAGGTTACAATGACCTGATCAGCCGTTTGAAGATCATCAGCTCTCTTATTGTTGATGAGGGGATCTGACTACTATCTTCCTAATATTAAAACCTACTTTAAAAAGTACAAAATAAAACTAAAATTAAAAATTTTAAAAACCCCCCGACACAAAAAAATACCTTAAAAACTAACAAATAATATTTTAAACCTATTCTAATTATTATCGTCCCATATATAATTGACTGTAAGACTTGTACTTTAAAATATTTTTATTTTCCGAGCGTCGTCACCGCGTCGGGGGACCGCTAAGTGAGAAAAACAGTTGTCGTTTGCAGATTGCATCAAAAGAATTCACTCCGAAAAATTCGTAAAATCGACACAACCGTCAACGTCGCGGCGTCGTCTGCCCTCACGTGTCTGCCCGTTCGGGTCGCCGCAAGCCGCACACCGAGCTCGCCGCGCGCGGTATTACGTAGATATGCATGAAACTTAAGATCGCTCATACCTAAATGTAATAATAAATTAGCTGTTGTTGGCTTAATACTTTATATACTTGAGCGGTCCCCGAAGCGGCGACGAAGCTCGGAAAACAAAAATATTTTAAAGTACAAGTCTTACAGTCAATTATATATGGGACGATAATAATTAGAATAGGTTTAAAATATTATTTGTTAGTTTTTAAGGTATTTTTTTGTGCCGGGGGGTTTTTAAAATTTTTTATTTTACTTTTTTTATTCATCATTATAATACCTCCAAAGACAAACGTGACATCCGATAGTCTTATAACCTCTGGTGTTCTGTCTACCCATTAAGGGATACAAGCGTGAAGTTATATAGGCAATTGATGAATTGAAAGTAAAATAGGATTAGGTACAACATAAGTTTACTATTTCTTCATATTCTTCAGAAAGAAAAATAATAATCTAAGCCGATGGTCAGCAGTTAGATTGTTATTTTACTAAATACTACATAGTTGTTCAAAATATACCTACTTATAATAAATACCAAACATAATAACTTCCGAATCGTTCGCCGGTTCTTTCTTTCTTTCTTGCCCTAATACCCGACCGACTGGTCCGATTGTCGGGTCTTTTTAGTCCATTGAAAAGTTACATTTGGGGTTGCGTTTTTCAGAGGACGCAATTTTATTTATTTGATGTGTAGGGGGGGTCAGTGTAAAGCTAAAACCAAGTTTGTGGGGTCGCCACCCTTGTCCTGCGGCCGCCCTCTTGAAAATAGGGGTTGAAATGGTTTTACGATATATATCTTAAACTATTTATCTGATAAAAAAAAATATTAACATTTTTTGTTGCAAATTAAATCTTCTACAACTTTGGTCAAGTAACTTTTTGTCGTAGAACTATAAATATAAAAGTTATAAGCGAAAATGTTTAGAAATTCCAGAAAAAAAATTATATTTTTGATATAACTTTTTTTTATCATTTTACGAAAAAATGATATCAGACCATTTTTGTAGATCGTTTTTTGAGTGACAACTTTTATAAGCAATATTTTTTCATTTAGTCAATAGTTAAGGTTTTACAGCGCTCCGAAATGAGTAGGTACTATTTTTCAGTACTCTTAACAAGACTTATATTATACGTGTGTACTAATAATGTGTCATCAGTAATTGTTTTTTTTTTGTTTTTATTTTGTTATTATAATTTTTTTAATTATTAATAATTAATTATTGACTTTTTTCCTCACCACCCACGAGGTAGAGTCTAGAGGCGCGTTTTTTTTTACGTTGTATCCCCAGTAGGCATAATCCACGGTGATTTTCTAAATTCGAACTACTCCGTCCTCAGTCCGTCCTGGAGCTTCTGAAACTGACGATAAACTACTGGAGCTGCTGCTGCGAGGACGAACAACATTATCGGTTTGATTGTCCACGTAATAACAATAACACACAATATGTACAGTAACTTCATTAATGAACAATTTTAACAGTTCGTAAAATTTGTTCATTAGCCTCATAATTTTTTGCTACAGCTTGGTCTAGTAAAGTTTTTACACCTTTTGCCTTCACAGTTCTTATTTTATTTTCACCTAAAGGTTTTTTACAAATAAAGCAATCATTCATTATGAAATAATAGAAAAAACACGCTTAAAAAGTCTAAATGCTAGTCGAAATAAAAATAGTTTGCACTGAAGTTAAAATCATATCTAAAATCATTCGAAATCGTCTTCACAATTAAAAACAGAATAAAATACATCCGCACGTGGAGAAATATGTAGCACAACTAAAAGGTATAAGTTGAACGACAACTTCAACACAATTTCATCAGCTATTCTTACAATAAGAAAGGTTAGAAATAATAATAATAATAATGGCAGGCAGATGTTCTTTTGCTCCCTAATGGTCGCTTGCGTATTTTCTACCTGGACAGTATTCTCGGTAACGGCCATCAGATTACAATTATTATTTTAAAAATCAATAATTGTCAAATTCTGTAATGGAGTGGAAAAGAGTCAATAATTAATTATTAATATAATTTATAATTATAATAACAAAATAAAAACAAAAAGAAAACAATTACTGATGACATTATTAGTACACACGTATAATACAAGTCTAGTTAAGAGTACTGAAAAGTAGTACCTACTCATTTCGGACCGTTGTAAAACCTTAACTATTGACTTAATGAAAAAATGTTGCGTATAAAAGTTGTTCCTCAAAAAACGATCTACAAAAATGGTCTAATATCATTTTTTCGTAAAATGATAATAAAAAAGTTATATCAGAGAATATAAATTATTTTCTCGAATTTCTAAACATTTTCGCTTATAACTTTTTTATTTATAGTTCTACGACAAAAAGTTACTTGACCAAAGTTGTAGAAGATTTAATTTGCAACAAAAAATGTTAATATTTTTTTTTATCAGATAAATAGTTTAAGAGGTATATCGTAAAAACCATTTCAACCCCTATTTTCAAGATGGCGGCCGTAGGACAAGGGTGGCGACCCCAGAAACTTGGTTTTCGCTTTACACTGACCCCCTCTACACATCAAAAAAATAAAATTGCGTCCTCTGAAAAACGCAAGGTTAGGCCTAAAAAATGTAACATTTCAATGGACTATTTCCGCCGAAAGGCGAGTAGTTGTAAATATGCATAATAATAATACTAACTTAAAAACATTAAGGACGCGTTTCCGCAAATCTTCAAAATAGGGTATTTTCTGGTACATATTGTGATAAAATGGCGCAAAGTTTAGTATAATTACAAGTACTAATAGATAGATAAGACTTTCATCTCCATTTATGATATAAAAATAATATAAATAAATTTGTTTTTGTGGCTTAAAAACTAATTTTGCGATGCCTCGTCGCACGAAAATGACGATTTTAAGCCAATTTACGGTACCACTTTTGGTATGAAAACACAAGTATTTATGAATAAAAAAAATACTATTCGATGGTTGACATGTTCATTTTTGATAATACGCATTTTTTTCTTTGAAATTACTACTAAAAACCCTTTAAAAAAAATAAAACCAAACACGTAATTTTCTTCATGTTTGTATAAATGCGTAAATCTTAACACACTGTGGTAAGGGTTATTATACTTTAGCAAATAATGTCAATATCATTCCAAACAAAAACTAGATATCTTCAGTCTGCGCTCAGCCGCTGTCGAGAGTGGACCTGTATCGCTTTTGAGTTATTTTTCGTGCTAAGAAACATCGCTATACATACACAATTTATTACATCAAACAAGTCTCGATACTTGACGCTCTCTGAACTGAGTTGAAAAGGTAATAATATAATTTTATTGAAAAAAAAAATTACAAAACCTTTTATGATTAGGATTGAATTTGGAAACTTGGAATCATTATGTTTGTTAGGACTAAACCTTATCTCCAGTTCTGGTAGTGGGGTCTGAAGGTATACCTCGAGGTGCTACTGGTACTCCTAGACGGGTAAAGCTCGGTATATCGAGATTGGGCTCATTTTGATTCGAAGAAAGAGACCTTACCACCAGTTTTGGTAGTAGGAGCTGAAGGTATACCTCAAGGTGCTACTGGTACTCGTAGACCGATAGAGCTAGGCATGTCGAGTTTGGGTTCATTTTGATTCGCAGGACGAGACCTTACCACCAATTCTGGTCGTGGGAGCTGAAGGTATACCTCGAGGTGCTACTGGTACTCCTAGACGGGTAAAGCTAGATATATCGAGTTTGGGTTCATTTTGATTCGTAGGACGAGACCTTACCACCAGTTCTGGTAGTGGGAGCTGAAGGTATACCTCGAGGTGCCATTGGTACTCCTAGACGGGTAAAGCTAGTTATATCGAGTTTGGGTTCATTTTGATGCGTAGGACGAGACCTTACCACCAGTTCTGGTAGTGGGAGCTGAAGGTACCATATTTTAAAAGAACTGAACAGGACACAAGGAACTGAAATCTATAGGCGGTCAGATTTGGTGGAATCGGGTTTTCATATTTTAAAAGAAATAATAAAATTTATGGACAAAGGATAATGCAAGTGATTGGGCTCCAAAAAAAAAGTCATTGTGCAGAGATGAGATGAGAGTCAGATTATAGATTAGACACATGTCATTCATATTTGTTAGGACGCCAAAAAAATTAGCCCTGGGAAAAAAAAGATATGACCAAAAATACATTTTGCGTTTAATAGAATAAATATCGTTTTCTTTTATGATACAGAAACTGAACGCCCGTAGATTTCTACGAGTGTATTCGTATAACCTTTACAGCCATTGACTACGAAACGAGTGAATATAGTAAATAAATACGATTATTTGTAAAAAAAGTGCTTGTGTGATCCTTATAAGTACCTAATGGGTTGGCTACACAGTAGTAAACCGCGATTAGTTCGTCTCTTTTCTTAGTATAGCGACTTCCCTTCTTATTATCGTCGAGCGAGACAGCAGTGCGCTGTCACAAAAGAGATGTTATTAATCTGTCTCTTTTCTTACTATAGCGAACTTTTTGCGGCACTGGTTCGGCGACATTGGAAGCACGGTTTACAACTGTGTAGCCACCCCTTTTGATTTGATTTGTCTTTTTTCTTACTTTAGCGATGTCTCTTATACGGCACTGGTTCGGCGACATTGGAAAAGCAGTTTACAAATGTGTAACCACCCCTTATGAAATAATGGTATGTATGGTTTATCTAATACTGCCATTTAGAATAAGCTAATGTGTTGGTATAAGTGGTTATCGTTAATGAAAAAAGTAAGACTTTTAAACACATGATTTATTATTTCATTCATTACCATTGGTAAGAGTTCTTAAACATAAAATAAGTACTATTTTTGAAGACGTTATTCATTATTTCAGTACAATTAAACAAACATCATCACTACATAGTATAAAACAAAGTCGCTTTCTCTGTCCCTATGTCCCTTTGTATGCTTAAATCTTTGAAACTACGCAACGGATTTTGATGCCGTTTTTTATAATAGATAGAGTGATTCAAGAGGAAGGTTTATATGTATAATAACATCCATTTAATAGTGGAGAAGTACTGTTATTTTTGAGGTTTCTAATGTGATGTCGCAAACGCAGGCTGAACCCTACGAGTTTTATCAAAATAATGTACTAAGTATTGTACACATTGAAAAGGTATACAGAAAAGTCCGTGATGGTATATGTATATCTCTTATGGATAACCCACAATAACTTTTTTTTGTCATTTACTTTTTACGACAAATAATGGCTAATTTTCGAAGCGATTTTAACCAATACAGCATTAATCCTTAACCAATCAAATACCTTGAATAAATCGCAGGGTCAAACCTTCAACGTTGCAGGCTTAGATTTGAGCGTTGACTGTTTTTCACATGGACAACTGTATGTCGCTCTTTCAAGAGTGACCTCCAGAGAAAACATGTTTGTATTGTCTAATGACGTTGTTTATAAAGACATTCTGTAATATGTTGTAAAAATAAAATAAATAGTTAAAAATGTAAAAAGTAAATAAGTAAAAATGTAGTGTATGAATTTAGATATTCCAAAGATAGCAGGAAATCTTCATGGTATAGGGAAAGGGGGATTGTTTTACTCCAAATATAACGCGTGCGGGCCACGGGCAGTAATGAATAAATCAAAACTACTGAATCGATTTTAATCACATAGGCTATATATTTTATACCCGTGCGAAGCCGGAGCGGGCCGCTATGTTTTTATATACAACGTTCACAGTTTTTCTGTAGTGTATTTAGTATCAGCATTGCACCCGTGCGAAGCCGGGGCGGGTCGCTAGTAAATTATCAAATCAAATCAAATCAAATCATTTATTGCGATAAATATGGTAACATTTTTGGTGGATTATACAACTTTGAGCACATATTTGACTGTATTACAGCATGCAATATTTAATATTAAGGTCTATATATTTTTATCTAACTTAAAAGGAATAGTACTTTTAAACACATGATTCATATTAACAATACAATTAAATATCATAATCATAAAAGAAGTTCGACTTTCGACTTGAACCCCGAAATTTTTCGAATAAAATGGACAATGCGCGCTAATAATGTGCTCCGAGAAAGAGATAGAGAGCGTTAATGAAATCTAGTTGTAATAATTATATAACCACTATTAGACTTTATTAACCACTTATAGCAACATACTAGCTTATTCTAAACGGCAGTATTAGATGAACCATACATACCATTATTTCATAAGGGGTGGTTACACATTTGTAAACTGCTTTTCCAATGTCGCCGAACCAGTGCCGTATAAGAGACATCGCTAAAGTAAGAAAAAAGACAAATCAAATCAAAAGGGGTGGCTACACAGTTGTAAACCGTGCTTCCAATGTCACCGAACCAGTGCCGCAAAAAGTTCGCTATAGTAAGAAAAGAGACAGATTAATAATAACATCTCTTTTGTGTGTCGACGATAATAAGAAGGGAAGTCACTATACTAAGAAAAGAGACGAACTAATCGCGGTTTACAACTGTGTAGCCAACCCATTAGGTACTTTTAAGGATCACACAAGCACTTTTTTTAACAATAATCGTATTTATTAACAATATTCACTAGTTTCGTAGTCAATGGCTGTAAAGGTTATACGAATACACTCGTAGAAATCTACGGGCGTTCAGTTTCTTTATCATAAAAGAAAACGATTTTTATTCTATTAAATGCAAAATGTATTTTTGGTCATATCTTTTTTTTCCCAGGGCTAATTTTTTTAGCGTCCTAACAAATATGAATGACATGTGTCTAATCTATAATCTGACTTTCATCTCATCCCTGCACAATGACTTTTTTTTTGGAGCCCAATCACTTGCATTATCCTTTGTCCATAAATTTTATTATTTCTTTTAAAATATGAAAACCCGATTCCACCAAATCTGACCGCCTATAGATTTCAGTTCCTTGTGTCCTGTTCAGTTCTTTTAAAATATGGTACCTTCAGCTCCCACTACCAAAACTGGTAGTAAGGTCTCGTCCTACGCATCAAAATAAACCCAAACTCGATATACCTAGCTTTACCCGTCTAGGAGTACCAGTGGCACCTCGAGGTATACCTTCAGCTCCCACTACCAGAACTGGTGGTAAGGTCTCGTCCTACGAATCAAAATGAACCCAAACTCGATATACCTAGCTTTACCCGTCTAGGAGTACCAGTAGCACCTCGAGGTATACCTTCAGCTCCCACTATCAGAACTGGTGGTAAGGTCTCGTCCTAAGAATCAAAATGAACCCAAACTCGACATGCCTAGCTCTATCCGTCTAGGTGTATGTACCAGTAGCACCTCGAGGTATACCTTCAGCTTCCACTACCAGAACGGGTGGTAAGGTCTCGTCCTAAGAATCAAAATGAACCCAAACTCGACATGCCTAGCTCTACTCGTCTAGGAGTTCCAGTAGTACCTCAAGGCATACCTTCAGCTCCCACTACCAGGACTGATGGTAATGTCTCGTCTTATGAACTCGAACTTGACATGCCTAGGAATAGGAATTCCAGTAGAAGCCCTCGAGTGTACCACCAGCTCATCAGGTTCGATGGTGAGGTTTTATCGTTACGAATAAAACGAGCTCAAACTTTCCGAGCACTTTAATTAATCTTACCCAATTTAATCGTTTTAATAAAAGAATTTGCAAATATTTAAAACTAAAGTATCAAAACTGTTCAAAACCTTTCGTCTTTTTCACGGCACGCTTGTGTGCGTGAATCTTATACATGTAGTAGTAGAATTCGATACCTAGCCTTTTCGGAAACGCATCCTTAATACATAGACATAAGCATACAAGAGAATAAACTACATATACAGGGTGTCCCGTAAATAGTGGACCAACAGAAAACTGGAGATACAAGGGGTTTTGTCTGGAATCCGAAACACCATTTTTTTTCCTAGGCTAAGTAGTTTTTGAGATATACCGATTTTGAATATTTATAGGATTTTGCCCTACTGCGCGCAGAAAATGTATCACAACTTTTTATTCATGCACTTTTTAAACTTTTTATTTTTGCAGATAGAACTATCTCTTAACTTTAAGAAAATATTAATCTCTCTAATTAATTTGTAATCTGTGAAAATAATAGCTAAAATAATAGTAATTTTTTAAAACCCTAAAATTTATAAACATATTTTGAAATGATGCCTATGTAAAAAAAAGTTGTAATTAATTAAAGGGGTTATTTTTAAGAAAAAACTGAAAAAACTACCTTTAAACTAAGGAAGGATAATTACTTTTCATATTTCATGTATTTATTTCTCGTTTTATGATATTTTACACTCGAATTTTTTTTAGTTTTTGTACCCTTGTTTTCAATAGCTAATTGTTTTCTTACTTTGTTTTCTAATATTCTAATATTTTTGCTATGAATTGACCTTATTAGACCTTATTTTTCTCAAAGATTATTTATTGTATTTTATAGTGATAAAATGTCCATTTTGATCTGTTTTCTAAATAATAAAGTTAAAATTCATCTCATTGAAACCATGACTTTCTTTGACTGGCATAGTCACTGGTTTGTCGCTAGTAGTTCGGCGCGGCGCTAAATTTACCTTAATTACGTAGTACACTTGAACAGTTGCATTACAACCTATTTTATAACCTGATCCAGTTTGCATACAAGTAAATGATGATATATTTCGTAAAGCTTATGGATGAAGCTATAAAAATAGAGTACATGTAATGGTAAAATCTGCATTAAAACCAAAAAAACTATCAAATTAGTAAAAATCGAAGAACGGCCGGACCGGTCCTGTAGCGCCGCGCGACAAACTACTGACTTTCTACAGGACCGCAAAGCAAGCAAGTGGATAGATCCTCTGAGGGGACGCTACATTAGTATGGACAAGACCTTATCACAGGTTGTTGAAGGTTTTAAGTAATTTCTCATTTATTTGCTGAAATTAAATATTTTGTGTATTACTGTGTCTAGTGCAATTTGTTGAATTAAATATTTTACTTTGATTTGAAAGTAATATTCATTGTTCAGAAATAGACAATAAAAGTCTTATACATATCCCTTATGGGGTAGGCAGAACACCAGAGGTTAAAAACTATCTGATGTCACATTTGACAAATTTGGAGGCATTATAATGGTGGAAAGAGACTTTTGCAGTGACAGGGGGTCAGCCTATCGCGCACAAAAATGCCAATAAAACCTATGTCCCTTAACTGACTTTTACAGTATGCCCGGGAAGAGTGTCAGCTGGCACATTCTATGCTTTTCTTTCTTTCCCAGTCCAGCATGGACTTATTTATTATACTTATGTCTTGTTAATCTTTTTTCATTGTCAAGTTGCTATACCGATTTGAAATAGTATAATAAACAGTAATAAAGTTCCAATGCCAATATCAATATCAACGCGACATTGAAAGTCTTTGTTAAAATCCTGCGAGAGCTCTCGATAGATACGATTCAGTTTGCAAGTCGTTCATGAGAAAAGGGTATTGTTATTTCTATGATGTAAAACAGGGTTGATTTTTAGTCACCAGCCAAATTTATATGTTAGTTTCTTTGATACAATATACGAGGGCCAAACTGAAAGTTTTTAGAACTGGCAACTTAAAAGCATTATATTAAAAAAATAAGTTTAAATTTTGAAAATAGAACTCTTTACCAATAATATTGAGTATACATTTCATTCATTTGTCATTTGTTTTACGATTTGGCGGCAAATTGAAAATTGTCTGTGCACGTCAGAATGAATTTAAGCCGAGAAAATTTTCGTGCAATGATTTTTTATGACTTTCGATGTCATATAAGTCAACAAGAAAGTTATGATAGACTTCGATTGGCTTTTCACGATGAAGCCCCATCTCGTGCCACAGTTTACAACTGGTTTAATGAATTCAAACGTGGTCGAACTAATCTCACCGATGATTTGCGTGAGGGACGGCCTTCTACAGCGACGACTGAAGATAATATCAGTGTTGTGCGGCGTATGATAGAGACTGACAAAAGAGTGACCTATCAGCAGATTCGGACAAGTCTAGGCATAGGTATGAGTCAAGTGCACAAAATCCTCCATCAACATTTAGCGGTCAGGAAGCTTTGTGCCCGCTGGATACCGCATAATTTGACCGAGGCTCAAAAACTCCGCCGTGTTGATTGGTGCCGAGAAATGATCCAAAAATTTAACGGAGGTGACTCAAATGCTGTGTTCGACATACTAACGGGTGACGAAAGCTGGATTTACTGTTATTTTTTTTTTTTTTTTTTTTTTATTTATTTATTCAGAAGACAAACAGTCAGAAATTTATACAAGTTATTAACAACAATAAATATTTACAGAGACCAGTGAAGTCTTCATTATTTGAACAATTATATATATATATTAAAAAGTGCTTAAGCTAACAGATCTGTATATAAGTATTTAATTATAAATGAAGTATATATCCTAAAATAACAAAAACATATTTTAAAAGAAACAATAATACAGAATATAAAATTATAGTTATAAACAGAACAAACAAATCAAAAAAAAAAAAAATTAATATTTACAAAAAACAACACCTTAAAAAAATACCTAAAACTTTACTGTAAAATTCCATTTTCTAATATTCTCTTGAGCCTAGGAAGAGAGAGATGAAAAATATCTAAGCTGTTGAATGATTTGTTGTATTCGGAACAAGATCGATTGATAAAAGAGTTAGCAGAATAGTTAGTGCGGGGGAGAGACGCGTGAAAAGTGGGTTTATATCGAGCGTTCAGTCGTGGTTCGGTTATGATCCGGAAACCAAAAGACAGTCTGCTCAGTGGGTGTTTCCTTCCGAAGAGTTGCCAACTAAAGTGAAGAGAGGTCGAAGTGTTGGAAAAAAGATGGTGGCCTCGTTCTTCGGAAAGACAGGTCATTACGCGACAGTTGTCTTAGAGGATCAGAAAACGGTTAATGCAGAGTGGTACACTAACAACTGTTTGCCACTTGTCTTGGAAAAAGTTCGAGAGAAACGACCTCGCAGCAGGATCCTCCTTCATCACGACAATGCCTCGTCGCACACCGCCAGGCAAACGATCGACTATTTGGCGACCTCAGACGTGGAATTACTGGGTCACCCGCCGTATAGCCCCGACCTCGCACCCTGCGATTTTTATTTATTCCCGAAAATAAAAGAAAAACTTCGAGGAAAACATTTTATGGACGCCGAAGAAGCAGTGGCTGCGTTTCAAAACGCCGTCGAAGAGACCCCTAAGGCCGAGTGGGCAAGGTGCTTTTCTCAATGGTTCCATCGAATGCAGCGATGTATTGATGTGAATGGACGCTATTTTGAAAAGTTATAATAAACCTAATAACTTGCTAGAATGCTTAGTTTTTGATTTTCTAAGAACTTTCAGTTTGACCCTCGTAAACGTACCTGCATATTTATTTTAGCGTCGCTCAGTACAAAAAAGCAGAAATATGGAACCACAAACTTTAAAAAAAATAGTCGCTGTTGATGAACATAGCTACTACGACGCGGCATTTCCTTGATAATACTACGACGTAGTACTACAAAATTTATGTAGTAGCGCGTAGTCATCTTTATTTTAATGGTAATTTAGAGTGACCATGCCTTGGTTAATATGTTAGCGGATAAATTAATTTCCTTGTAAAAAAATAAAAACCTTTTTTTTGCTAAAATCATTTCTATAAATGATACTTATTGTATAAAAAAAAATTTGGCCAAATCAACACTGTATTTATTGCACTTATTTATTTTTAGGAATATATGAATTTACATAATAAATACATAACTTCCCGCCTGTATTCCTTAGGATGTTATCACACAAATCGATCGACGTTGACTAATTCATTCTACCATCGATCAACGCCGTCGATCAACGGTCGATCGATTGGTGGTAACACCCTTATGGGGTAGGCAGAACACCAGAGGCTAAAAAATCATCTGATGTCACGTTTGACTTTGGAGGTATTATAATGATGGAGAGAGACTATTGCAGTGACAGGGGGTCAGCCTATCGTCCGCTAAAACGCCAATAGAACCTAAAACCTATGTACAGGGTGACTGGTGACAAATTTCAGATATTGATGGAGAGCACGCTATACTCGATCTTATGATATAATAAAAGTAGGTTCTTAATTTTTCACCATAATTCCCATTAAATAAATAAAGGGACTTTAGTACACTTTTCTCGACGCGCCGCCTCAGTCAACGCGCACACAGTAGTGTTCCCGCTACACAAACACTACTACCCGCTAAGTATCTATTGTCTTACGCTTATGTATGCGTTGCGTAATGAATTCTATAACTTTCGGTTAATGTACTCAGTAAATAATTAATATTTCACGTGCTCGAATTTCAAAAGTGATCCACCAGTCACCCTGTATATTATAATAATGTAAAAATTAAAGAGTTTGTTTGTTTGTTTGAGTGCGCTAATTTCAGAAACTACCTATAATTCTACATTTCATAGAAGATACTTCAGAGATTGTCCGATATACATTTCATCAAAATCGTTTTTTTTATTAAGAGAGGGAGCGGTATTTTTTAAATATCGCGTATTAAATTAAAAAAAATGTGAAATTTAACCAAGCTTTTCTAAAGGATTTCATGGATTATTTTGCATAACTTCTAAATATATATTATTGTTTATGCTAGCAACATGAAAACATGAGAAAAATTAGTGAACTTTTAAAAACACGAAATATTAGAAAATGAGTGTGAAACCGATTTTTAATCATCTTCATTAAAATAACTAAATAAAATAAAATCCCCAGACAATCACACCGACGAAATGGCCCCAAAGCAAGCATAGCTTGTGCTATGGGATACTATGTAGCGAACTAGGGTGGAACCTAGAATATAAATACATAAATAGATACACACCCAGACACGGTTTTTTTTCTTGTTCCGTGCGTGAATCGAATCCGCAACCACTGGCGTCTGAGGCAGACAGGTTTACCCCATCGCCAAAGCGGTCTTCAATTCGTTGTGATTCTTATTTACAATTTAACTCTTACACATAAAAATACTAAATAAAATTGGGTGTAAGTAACTTAAACCCATATCTCTCTCATTCCGGTGTTCATACATCATAAAATAAAAAAATAAAACTATTATAATTAAAGTCATTACTGAAACATATCATCACGAGAAGTAGCGGCAAGATTGTAGTGAGGTGCTGACCGTGAAGACACAGTACAACTATCAATCAGTAATTCAATCTTTGAAATAAATGCCCTACAGTTACGCGGTACGTAAACATGCAATAGGGCTGCCTGCCTCCAGCATTTTAGTTATAGGTATTTAACTACTATGTGCTTCGATTTACGTTTACGTACCTACCGTAGGTATCATGATTCATGAACCGCCTATAACTACCTATTTTATTCGTGTCCATTACTTTTTACTCTTTTCACTTTATTTATAAAACCAGACATCTTTTTTACAGGAGATAAAATGAAATAGGAAGTAAAATTGTTTTAAAGTCTTACCTTCCAGAATTTCCAGGTAGGTAATCTAAAAAAAATTATCTCTGGATGCGTTATTGACGAATTCATGCAACCAAAAACAGCACAATATATCCTACTCGTCATATTGAATATGTAAATAAGTACATCAACTGTACGACGAACACTTTGGCGATGGGGTAATCGTATCTGCCTCAGACGCCAGTGGTTGCGGGTTCGATTCCCGCACGGAACAATAAAAAAAAAGTTCCGTGTCTGGGTGTTTATCTATTTATGTATTTATATTCTAGGTTCCCCCTAGTTCGCTACATGGTATCCCATAACACAAGCTATGCTTACTTTGGGGCCATATAGTTGGTGTGATTGTCTGGGGATTTTATTATTATTTTTTATTTATTAACTTATGTTTAGAAAACAACCGCGCGGTTATTGTTAAAAACAACACACAGGACACAGAACTGTCGGCGTGTCGAGCGCATGCTGAGATCGAGGTGCGTAGGTATAGCTCGCGTTGCGTCCGTTTATATGAAGTTGAATTACTGATTGATAATTCTACTGTGGTGAAGAGGTCTTGACACCAAGTAGATGACCCTTATCAGGTGTGGTAGGACCTGCCAACATTAAGCGGCTACTCAGCCATAAGGGCGACTTAGCATCTAGCCCTTATTTCTTCATTTTCACCGATGCCGCTAAACATTGAGTTATGTAGGTAAGCAACTTATTCCAAGTTTACTAAAATTTATCTTTGTCTTTAATAATTGATTTTCAGGTATGTGGTACTCTGATTTTTTCTTCAATTATGTCTTTTGAGTTATTTCTTATTGTTGTATTGTAATTTTATATAACAAAATGTAAGTATTTTAATCTGAATGATTGAGCACAAGTTGTGCTCTATAGATGCGAATTAGGTTATTAACGATTTTAACCACGCGGTTAAATATGCATTTTTCGTTCTTAACGGTTAATTAACAAAAAAGTCAGTTTAAATTCCCTATCTCAAAAACTACTGAACTTATTTTGATGTTAAAAAATATCTTGAAAAATACCTAGTACAACAAAAAAATAATTACTTAAATCGGACGTGTAGTTCCGAAGATATGCGAATACAAACATAAAAACATACAGACTGTTGAAATTTTTCAGATTTCTTTAGACGTTGATATAGACTAACATATACGAAAACTGGGCAATTCTGGATATTACATACATTCGGGTGGAATTGGGTACCTCTTTTTTTGAAGTCGGTTAACTGGAAGAGAAAGAAAAGCTTTATCCTTTTCCGTTGTTGTTGTCAGATATTTAACCCTTAATAACTGCATTTTGTCGGTAGCTAACCATAAATTTGGTTTATTAACGGTAGCTAACGGGTTTTTTTACAAACTTAGGCACAACCCGTGACACAAGTCGTATAAAGTATCGATTTGAAAAAACTTCAACTAAAAATATAGCAAAATCTTAGATTAACTGCATCCGGGCAGAATCATGTAATATGTAATATATAAAAATCATCAGAGGTCAGAGGTTTTAAAGGCGTTTTTGTGGGTGATAGGCTGACCCCCTGTAACTACAATAGTCTTTCTCCATCTTTATAATACCTCCACATTTGACAAACGTGACATCAGATGGTCCTATAACCTCTGGTGTTCTGCCTACCCCATAAAGGATACAGGCGTGAAGTTATGTATGTATAAAAATCATTTTATAATCAATAAATAATAAAAAAGGAATCCATTACACTCTAGATTAAAAACACAACACCTATGAAACTCCGATCTTTATACTCAGCCTCGACTTACCGAAGCTTACCGCAGCTTTATTAAGTAATAAGTGAAGCAATAAAAGCTGCTACACTAAGTTATTAAGCTCATATAGAGAGTGCTTTAACATCGTCCCCTAACGTAAGGCTGTATAAGCCGATTATGTTACAGGTTTAATAGTAATCTACGGTCGGTAAAAACTTAATAGTGATCATATTGACAAGTAGAGAGAATCTAGATAAAAATACTAAACAAAATTATATCCCATCCGGGATTCGAATCCGAGTCTCCTGCTTGCCAGGCATGTGCTCTAACAACTAAGGTACTAGGTCCTGGTTAACGCTATCGAAATTATTTAGTACACCCGATTTTTTTGTTATAATGCTAGCGTAACTCATGTTATGGTAGGTTGGTAAGAGCTTTACCACCCAATGTCAAATTTATGTAGATACACAATATTTTAAAGTTTTTGCATTTAAAATTCTTAATTACTCTAAAATAAATTAAAAAATGTGTTAAATAAAAATCACCCGACCAGGACTGGAATTGAGCTCTCCCACTGAGCTGCCGGGGCCTGGCGGCGGTATGCCTCGAAATTACTTAACACATTTTTGTTTTTACGTTATATTCTCGGGTGGTCTTAGCTGCAAAGTTATACCATTAGATGAAGCTACGTTAGCAATATAACGTAAGAACAAAAAGAGAGCACTCGTCTGGCAAACGAGAGGTCCCAGGCTCGAGTCCTGATCGGGTTTTGTTTAGAACTTTGTTTAGATGAAACATACCAATTTTTAAGTAAAGGGGTTATTTTAATTAATAGGCAGCCTCTCCACATCAATCCCAATAAATGTTGGTTGAATTGATGTGGAATAAGGTTTTAAATGTATCTACTAATACATACAAAAAAAAACCCTAAAAAATCACACAAAGTTAAAAGTCAAAGTAAAAATTTTCTTTATTTCGTAAGTATCTACATACATTGAAATAAGTCAAAAAATTTACAAATTGGACTGAATCTCAAACCACTTCGGAAAGTCGATCTGTAGAGAAGAAGTAGCAAGAAACTCAACAGCAATCATCTTTTAAAAATACACAATAACAATTTACAGCCAGGGAATCCCGTCTTCTTGCATCCAGATATCGTATAGTAAACCTTTTCACATAACACTTATCCTTAAATCTATCGAAGGGTTAATCTTAAATACACACCAACTACATGGCCCCAAACTAAGCAGAGCTTGTGATATGAGATACCATGTAGCGAACTACGGGGGGAACCTAGAATATAAATACAAATATAGATAAACGCCCAGTCCCGGAACATTTATTTTATTTTTTTCTTGTTCCGTGTGGGAATCGAACCTGCGACCACTGCACTGGCGTCTGAGGCAGACAGTGTAACCAGTGCCAGTGTAAAGACAGAGATCGGGGTTATATAAAAGTTTTATAAACTAAGCAACTCTATTAGTTCAAGTGTGTTTGAGTTAAATAAATAAAAATAAAAACCCCCAGACAATGACACCAACTACATGTTCCCAAAGTTAGCATAGCTTGTGTTATGAGATACTTTGTAGTGAACTAGGGGGGAACCTAGAACATAATACATAAATGGATAAACACCCAGGCACGGAAATATTTTTTTCTTGTTCCGTGCAGCAATCGAACCCGCAACCATTGGCGTCTAAGGCAGTCAGGTTTACTCCATCGCCAAAGAGGTCGTCAGTTTATTTCATTCTATGGAGATTCTATCATATCATGGTAACCGTGAACCTTACCAACCTTTGCGGGCTATCAAATACAGATTATCTTAAATCCGACTGACAGTTTCCTAAAATTTCGAGTCAACTAAACAATTAAACCGTTTTAACCGGAAGATGGTCAGTAACCTTTCTTGAAAATCTAAAATCTATTTATTTATTTATTTACACTATATAGTAACAAAAATGGGAAATATACAACATGGAACAAAAGGTACAAAAGGCGGTCTTATCGCGCTAAAACAGACAACCTTTACAAAATGATACAAAAGTAGGTATTTAGCAATTAACAATAAAACACAAAAAAAAACAAACACAAAAAGAGAAACATTATAAAATCGGTCAGAATGTGAACTTTATATGAGTATATCGTATCGACCCATAATTAAAAAATAAGTACCTAACACATAATGAAATAACGATATAAAACATAATATACCTACATATGATAGGTAACATATATAAACATATAAATAAAATATAATAAAATACACAAAATGATACATAATTAACGAATACTCTCCTAATCCTATACTGAAGATAAATAATGTGTTTTTAATTTTAATTTAAATGAGTTCAGCGACGAGGCAGATTTTATTTCATAAGGAAGTTTGAAATAAAATTCAAACCTCAAACTGTAAGATTTGACTTAAATTTCACTCCAGACCGTGAGCGTTGGGGTGTAACCACACACATCGATGGTAGAATAGATTAGTCGACTAGACCAAAAAAATACCGGTCGACGTCGATCGATTGGTGTGAAAATTTTTAGTTTATGCGCGTACGCAGTTGCGGGCAAAAGCTTGTATTAAAATATAATTACTTTGCTGTTCTCAGGTAAATATTCTAAGTTATAAATGTTTGGTTTCGGAGATATTCAAAATAAATAAATATTTCTGACACTCACACAACATTATGTAGCCCAAATTAAGTTTCTTAAAGAACTTGTGTTATGGATACTAGATAACTGATAAACTTAAGAAATATATAAACATTAGCTTTATCCCGCAAATTCTTATGCGCTTAACTACCCTTCTCGTGGAAATTTCAGAAACTATACAACCAGACACCCACTGAAAGAACCTTTATACCAAGTATCACACCCATGCACTCAAGGAATAAGTTTTTTTCATACAAACTAAAAATCATATATTTCCCGTGCCCGTGGGAATTTTGGGAATTTTTTTCGTAGCACAACCAGTCACTCTTTGAAGAACCTTCATGCCAAGTATCACATCCGTACACTCAAGAAATAAGATTTTTCATAGATTCTAAAAAGTCCAATCCCTTCCCGTGAGTATTTCGGGAATTCCTTCCATAATACAAACAGACATTTATTGAGGAACCCTTATATCAAGTATCACATCCGTGCACTCAAGGGATGGGATTTTTTCATACAAACTAAAACATCATATAGTTCCCGTTCCCGTGGGAATTTCGGGAATTTCTTTCATAACACAACCAGACACACATTGAAAAACCTTTACACCAATTTTCACATCGGTGCACTCAAGGAATAAGATTTTTCATACAAACTAAAAAGTCCTATATTTCCCGTTCCCGTGGGAACTTCGGGAATTCCTTCCTTAGTGCACCCCTACATCTTCTAAAGAATGTTTGTTCCAAATTTCAGCTCTCTACGCCCAGTAGTTGCGGCTGTACGTTGTCTGTCAGTCACTCAGTCATTCAGTACCTCAGTCATTCAGTCAGTAACGGAACAGTTTTATATATTAATATATATATATAAACATACATATTGAATAAATACATAATTTTTAGTAGAATAAACGTAAATAAACATATAAACATCCATGACTTGACGACTAATATCTGTGTTCATCACACAAATATCCGCCGCCGCCGGGATTCGAACCCAGGACCTCTGGCATAGAAGGCAATGTATGTTACCGCTACACCAGCCGGTCGTCAAAATCCTGCTGGCGTAGCGTAGCGTTAACTTGTTTGTTGTATCTCTGAAGCGGTAAAGTGGACTTTTATTATTTTTGTACAACGCTGTCAGCGTGTTTTGAGTTTGTCCATAACGCTAACCTCACAGTCTTAGCAATGATGGACACTGAATCCACCATTTAGAATCTAAAAACTTTTTATCTCTTTCAGCTTTTGTTGAAGAAATCTTAATCAAAAAATATTAAAGTAAGCTAGGTGTTACTTACTGCATTGTGATGATACAATCTTATACATACATAGGTACATAACTTCACGCCTGTATCTCTTATGGGGTAGGCAGAACAACAGAGGCTCTAAACTATATGATGTCACGTTTGACAAATTAAGAGGTATTATAATGATGGAGAGTGTCTATGGCAGTGACAGGGACTCAGCTTATCGCCTATAAGAAAACCTTCAATAAAACTTCTGTCCCTTAACTGACTTTTACAATATACCCGGTATGTTTTTCTGATCCCAGTCCGCCATGGAACGATCTAATATAGTATAATATAGTCGAACATGATAAAAAAAAAATTTATCTTGAAATAAAACGCAATTTCTATTTTGGAAATTCAATAAAATATATTATTTATTATCACAAAGAGAAAATTATAGAGCTATCACGTGTCGACATAAACACAAGCAGACCTAATTGATTGACACAGGCATTACTTGCGACAATCCATCTCTATCACGTTGCTTTGCTAATTCAGTGGCTTCAAAACACTCGTAATTTAGTATCCTTGTAGCCAGCTGAGGCACCACCCTCCCTCCCTCTCTTTCCACACCAAAATCCAAAATATCTGCATATTTATATATTATCTTATCTCACTAACATAATTCTGTCATGAAGCCGGGATCGAACCCGCAACTTCTAATAAGTCCGCTCTGTATCGTGGAGGCCGTATACAGGGTTATTTCTAATTAAAGCGGAATCTTTTAAGGCCTCGTAGGAGAGGTCGTTTGCAATCATTTGAGGCCAAATTGGGTGAGCTAAAGGGGGACAAATTTTTTTTTTGGTTTTTTTTTTCAGAAAATCCAGCTTATCTCCTTCAAACATCGTTTGCAAAAAACTAATGGACCTATTTTGGTTCTCTTTTTACCTTTTGGAACATAATGTTGAATTCTTATAATGTTGAATTATCATAATGTTGGATTCTCATAATGTTGAATTCTCATAGTTTAATATTTTTTAAAAAACGTCAAAATAGTACCAATTAATTTAACGATAACTTTAAAAACATCTGCAACTCTCTATCTATTCAACGAAGTAAAACAATAACATGACATACACTGGACAGCAAATAATCTGGGCCACCTTCGACCTTCGAAATCAAATTCGATTTTCTCAAAAACAATGAAACTTACTACTATGAAAGTTATATTTACAGAAAGTATACTTCATGATGATTAAAATGATATGAAACTCATTAGGATTATTCATTTATTTACACTTCAGTTTATAAAGGTACAGTAAAAGAAAAAAGAACACTTACATTAAACATAAAAACTTGGCGGTCTTATCGCTGAGTAGCGATTTCTACCAGACAACCATGATTAAACAATTTTTTAAGTGTTTGTTAACCATTTTACAACGGAGAGTCGTTTTGGTCTTGTTAATTTGTTTCGTTTTGTCGTTGTACGAGTATATCGCACTAATATTTTTGGAACACGGTTTATTTCCACGAAAATAAGCCAAAAATATTTAAAACTTTAGGATCTTCTATAATCCTTTCCAAATCTCCATAGGTTCATTGATGATTGTGATATATTGAATTACACTCTGTATACAGTTCAAATCTAGACAGGCCGGGATTACCATCAGCTTTCCAATGGGACTGCATCTCACTGATTAAGTCAACCGCATCTGTCAAAATTCAATCGCTGGATAGTGAACGATTGATTTATGATGTAGGGATTCATAGAAATCTCCTTTCAATTGGCGTTGATTAAAATAGATTAAGGCACGTTTACAGGTATTTTATGTATTTTCGAGAAATAATTTCATGTTTTCATCTTCATCAGATGATTCAAATGACAAACGTCTAATTCTTAGATAATATACTTAAAATAAATCCAGAATGAAAAATCACACACAAAATATTCTCATTTTGCATTTTTATAATTTATATCTATTCAATATTTACTATCGTCTGGAAAAAGGACAATATTAACATTACTTATTACATTACGAAAACAATACATTTGAACCGTAGTAAGCAAGGTAGTATACCTTTATAAGGGAAAATGGTAAAATAACATCCCTTGAACACCAGCAATAAATTATGCATACATAAACATACATACATAACCTCACGCCTGTCTCCCCTTTGAGTAGGCAGAGACAAGGGAACACCAATTGCTTCGATCCAGACATACCTCTTTCGCTTCTTCCACGTTCATCAATCTTTTCATACAAGATCGCCGGTTACGGATACTTTTGACAAGGCCCTTTTTCAAAATGTCGCCAATGTCAAAAATCGGAATACGTTCGCCTAGGCCGGCCTCTTCCAACAACACCATCCATTCTTGTTCTGTACAACGTAAATGACGCATTTCATTAAAAAAAAAATCGTTTTGTACATTCATACATACATAACCTCACGCCTGTCTCCCCTTGGGGTAGGCAGAGACAAGAGAACACCAATTGCTGCGATCCAAACATACCTCTTTCGCTTCTTCCACGTTCATCAATCTTTTCATACATGATCGCCGGTTACGGGTACTTTTGACTAGGCCCTTTTTCAAAATGTCGCCAATTTGATCGGCGTACGTTCGCCTAGGCCGGCCCCTTCCAACAACACCATCCATTCTTGCTCCGTACACCTCTTTCGTAAATCTACTTTCACTCATCCTTTCCAAATGTCCAAACCACCGTAGCATACCCTTTTCAATCTTAGTCACTACATCCTCTTTCAATCCGCATCTATTTCTTATTTCACTGTTGCGCACCCTATCACTCAATTTCACTCCACACATGCTTCTCAACGCTCTCATCTCCACAGCATTAATCCTACTTTCATGTCTCTTCTGTCTACGAACGAATTAACTACGAGGCGTAGCTAAATGCATTTCAATATTCGACTTCTTGTCAGTTAAACGACTGCTTACGTATAAGAGGGTTACTAATAGTGACTCGTTACAACTTTGTATGAATTTGTATTTGTCCTTCTTGGTATTTCAAGATCCTTCAGAAAACATACTATCAGATTTTTTTACTGTTGGTCGTAGCGTAGCTTTCACTTTTGACAGTCCGTTCAATATTGAAACTTGGGGCTTGAAGTTAGTCGCTTTCAAAGAATCAAATAAAACTCATAATTACGAGTAGTTAAAATTTTATGAGCTAACATGAACACATACATAAATACCGGTGAAAAACATGGCTGGTCTTACTTTACTTCGCCATAGTCAGGTAAAGAAAGCTAACTCGGCAGTCGTAAAGTAAATTAGATTAACCAAAAAACACCACAGTATTTATTGACCGTGAACGCTATTTACCTAAATCAATAAGGGCAGTAAACAACGCCCACACTTCTACCCACGCAGGGTATCAGTATAACCCACATTACACCCACGCGTGGACATAAACAAGATGGCTGTTTACAAGATGAGCGGTATATGAGCATTAGGAAGAGATAAAAACGATAATAAAACGTTATAATGTAGATTTTGATGTTAAATGAGATTTTATAGGTATACTTATAAGATTGCTTTCAGTAAACGGAAAATATATGGAATAGTCGGTCCTCTATTTTTTTATAGGTGGCTTATCTCTTATTTGACGTGTGGGTTTCAATACAAGGTTTCCTACCAGATGGAAACCTTGGATTGAAACCCACATTTGAAAAGAGGTCCACGACGTTTGTTTTCTTTCATTAGCTTGTTTTTCTCTATGTACAGGGTGCTTCGGAGAAATCGAACTCCTTAAAATTCATAAAATTCAAAAAGTTAAGTTATTAATCTTAGGAATTTCACAAATCACTTGATGACTTCATCATATACTTCGGCTTGAACTAGCTGTTGAATAAGATATTACAGTAGACTAAGAGACAAAAAAAGCCAACGGAAAAAAACTCTTTGCACTCTTTTTAGGTCAGAATTATCAAATTAATACAAATAGGTATAGTACAAATTTACCGTGAAATGAAAAAAAAAAACAAACACAAGACAGCTAATTGTGAGAGCCAATGTCATGCCACAACCAAATTACTTACATAGGTAGTAGGATCAATGAGCTATGGATGCACCAATCGAACATGAGAAACTGGGACCAGAGTATTTAAACAAGAATGGAATGAAATAGTCATAGTATCGTCAGCAAAACGACCTGGTACCGCTAGCAGCACCCGTTCACGCGTATAACGCAAGCACCAGCCATCACCCTCCTCAAACATATTCGTGAGAATGGAGTTTTTTTGGAAATTACCAACTTTAATACCATAAAGTTTAATTTGGAGAGTTAACTTTTTTTTTATTTATTGTACAAAATCTTTCTACAGTATATACTTAGTTATATTGTCATATCGACGAAAACCCGCAAGGTTTATATGTCGAATGACGAGTTCGTTTACATAAAGTTATATTAACAGGTAAGTACAATATTAATACTTATTTTAAATTTGTTTATTTTATAGATACAATTAGTATAAGCAATTAGACACTTTCGTGTTATAATATTCTACACATACTACTATACGTACTATTATGATACTATACATATAATATTTCAAAACTTAAGATAAAACTTTAAAAGGTAAAGTGACGATTATTTTCTATTAAGTGCTTTTTGATACTAGAGATAGACTTCAAGCTAACTTGGTAAGATTGCAACAGATTCGATGGCAAAGTGTATAGCACCAATGGAAGAAAATAATGCGCCGATCTTTTACGATACACGTTGTTATACTTCGGTAATAAATAACTCTTGACATTTTTAGTTGTCTAAGGTAACTACTTCTTTTATATTTTGTTATTGAATTTTTATATGCTGAGAGAAATGTTGGGCAATCGACGGTTTCAGGTGCACCTCAACTCAGATAAAAGTAGATGGCGAACTCAGAAGAACGGTCTCCCACAAGGTAGCGTCCTGGCACCAACGCTATTCAATATCTACACCAACGATCAGCCCAGCCCTCCCCAAACTGAAAAATTTCTCTACGCAGATGACCTTGCTTTGGCTACCCAAACAAGATCTTTTAAGGAAGCCGAACTATTTCTGCAGCAGTCATTGGAAGAGCTTAGCTTATATTACCACAAGAATGGTCTCAAACCCAACTCCTCTAAAACGCAATCATGTGTCTACCACCTCCGAAATAATCAAGCCAACCGAACTCTCAACATCTCCTGGAACGGAACCCCCATAGACCACAATGACAGCCCATCCCATTTAGGCGTTGCACTAGACAGAGCTCTGACGTTTAAAAAACATTGCAATAACACCAAGCAAAAAGTCGGGTCTTGAAATAACCTTCTCCGGAAATTAGCATCAACCACATGGGGAGCTTCAGCCCTTGTACTGCGTACTACAGGCCTAGCACTTTGCTTCTCTGCGGGCGAATATGCTTGTCCAGTGTGGCACCGATCCGTCCATGCCAGAGAGGTAGACGTCGCATTGAATGAGACCTGCCGGACGATCACTGGTTGTCTCAAAGCTACGCCACTAAAGACACTCTATCCCATCGCTGGTATAGCACCGCCACCCGTCCGCAGGGAGTTAGCATGTGCCATGGAAAAAAGCAAGCAAGAGGGCGATGACAGAAATTTATTTTTTGGTGCCAAACCAGCTCACCAACGTCTGAAAAGCCGCCGCAGCTTCCTTCAAAGCACTGAGGCACTCTCCAATCGCCCTGAGGAAGCTCGGTGCAAACTTTGGAGAGACAAATACAGCCCTCCTGCTGAGTGCCCAGGCCCTGCCGAGCAACTGCCTGCAGGACATGATATCCCCTGGCCTATCTGGAAATCACTTAACCGCCTCAGGACCCAAGTAGGCCGGTGTAAGCTCAATATGAGTAAATGGGGCTTCACAAACGCAGAAAACACCCATTGTGAGTGTGGTACTGATCCACAAACAATGCCGCATTTGCTTGCTTGCCCGATGTGCCCAACTACATGCAAATTAAAAGACCTTTGGGCCGCAACAGATAACGCAGTTAAAGTTGCTGAACACTGGGCCAAAATAATTTAATTTTTATTATGTTGTTGTTTCGACACGAAGAAGAAGAAGTGAATGAAGCTTATTGTATTCTTCCTTTAGAGTAGCAATTTTTATTTTGTTATAAATGGATAATACTTTACAATATTTAAACAATTCAGAGTAATCTAATGAGAACTTATTTTTGATGTGCTTAGGTACAATTGTTTTTAATAATCTGATTTGTAAATTATATATTTTATTTAAGTAGGTATTGCAAGTTTTGCCGTAGCTACTGAGACCGTAATCGATAACACTATCAGCCATAGCTAGATATAATAATCTTAGAACTGCATATGGCATTTTATATTTCAGTATATACAAATTGCTCAGTAATGCTCTCAACTTGTCACAAATTTTTTCAATATGTGGTCGCCATCCAAACCCACAGTCCACCAACAAACCTAAGTAGGTATGATGTTTTACATCTTCGATACGTGAACAAGGATAATTAAGGTTATTTTGATGCAAACAATCATGGGTGTGAGAGAAAATTTGCGGTGCACATTCTGGTGTGTTATGGCTACTATGAATGTGTATCATCTTTGTTTTTCCTGAGTTGATAACCAAGCCCATATCATGTGCCCAGTGGCACACAAGATCATAATTATGCTGCATTAGTTGTTGCGCGCATTTTATGTCCCTATGTGCCGTTACTAGGCAGGTGTCATCTGCAAACTGATAAATTGCTTCTTTTATTAGGCTGCACATCTCATTTACGTAAATTAAATATTCAGTCGGGCCGATAATTGACCCCTGGGCTGAGCCCATAGTGGTGAAAATAGGTTCTCTTAAAGTATTGTTGACCTTCACATTTTTTTTCTGTTCTTGTGGTAGTTTCTGAGTAACTCCAATAAGGGGCCTTGAATACCGCATTTTTGGAATTGGTTATAAAGCTTGGTATACCGGATCAATTCAAAAGCTTTACTGAAATCAATGAGAACAACTATAACCTGAAGCTTGCTGTTTAGATGCTCGTTAATTTCATTCGTAAACTCACAAAGTAATTGGCTTATACTACGACCTCTCTGGAAACCATACTGTTTAGAATTAATGATTTTATTTTCACATAAAAATAAATTGATTTCGTCACCTAAGTACCGTTTTATTAACTTACCTAATGTTGACAAGATGGTTATGGGTCTATAATTATTGTAGTCGCAATAACTTCCTTTTTTATGTATGGGGCGTATGACCCCGGCCTTTAGTGAGTCTGGGTAAGAGCTCGTCTTAATACAGGAGTTTATTAAATGTGTTATAACAGGGGTTATCAAATGTTTAATATGTTTCAGGTGAATAGCTCTGATTTTGTCTAGGCCTGGACTTTTATTATCGTTTAATTTTTGTATTAAGTTTGAGGTTTTGTTGTTATTTGTATTTTTGAAACGTAGGCAAGTGTTAGAACATTTGTAAGAGACAGACGGATTAAGGAGAGGTTTGGAGCATTCCTGAAATTTGTTTGCGTTATCATACTGCTGAGCAAAGTGATTGGATATATTGTGGATATATTACTTTCCGAATCTTTAAACGACTTTAATATAATGTCGTCTGTTGAACGTTTCAGTTGACCACAGGCCTCATTAATCAGCCTCCACAATACCCTGGGGTTTTTAAAATTTTCTGATATCTTGTTTTTAATATATTTATTTTTTAAAAGTTTATATATTTATTTGTTTTATTCCTATATTTATTGTATAAAATTCTCTTTTCTATGTTGGTGTCATCTTGTTTCCATATTTTATTTTTCTTTTTACACATCGATTTAGCTTTTTTATTTATCCATTCACATTTTTTTCTTTTATTTCCATATACTTTAATTTTACTCTTGCATTTATTATAAACGGTTTTAAAACATTTTTCTATAAAATTTAAGATCTCGTTAGGTGATTTCAACTCAAGAGCTTGGTCCCAGTTAATTATTCCAACTAAAGTCTATTTTTGATTCTAATTCCAAGTCAATATATTAAGAACTTGTTGAAAAGGCTTATTTCTTACGAGAGGTGTCCAATTTTTCTGAAGCACACTGTATACGCTGATGCCAGCTATCTTGACCTTACTGAAGAACTCTTTAAAAACTTGAGCGGCTCCGAAATCTCTGCATACTCTCTCTCTGGATTACGCAAATATGACCACAGATCTGAATTCCGAAATAATCTCATGTGGCTTCCCATTCGCCTTCGCCGGAATACTCACATCCTTTCTGTAGTTTACCGTATTCTGTATGATAAAGCTATACCCGATTATTTGAAAAATCGCATCAACTATCGGTTCAAAAATAATGATCGTAACTTGCGCTCTTCTTCGAATCTCTATATATGTATATTTTTTTATCTATTCTGCCATATTACTACCCCGTATAGTAAATTTCTGCAGAAAATGAATGAATACTAAATATTGTAATAAGAGCATTAATAATTTATCTGGGTAGGTATTTACAAAGTTTTTGAAGTCATACATACATACATACAAACATACTTACAGGTCAAACTGAGAAACTGAAAAAATCCTTTTTTTGAATTCGGTTTCGGTTTTTATCTGGTGGTAGGCTTCGGCCGTGGCTTGTCACCACCCACTAGACAAAACCATGCCGCCAAGTAACCTAGTTGCGTTCCGGCATGATGTCTAGTGTAGCCATTGAGGAGGATAGGTCTGAGTAATCGTGCTGCATCGGAGAACTGTTTTCAACTCGTAGGATAATGACTCACCGGGTGATTCGTTTTGGAGGGTAGCGGGATCCGAAGCACGGTGCACCGCTGGCCGACCGCATGCCAGCCACATGCAAAAGGCTGCCCCGCCACCTCGCGAAAAATCCCGGGAGGCTCCATCGTGCCGGCTGGCGACCGGTTTGAGAGGACCCGATGGCGAACTCAGGGGGGTTTGGGCATCCCCGCAGTCTCCAAGCGAGTTTCCCAAAGGTGCGTTACCCCTATCGAGTTGCTTGGTTCCATTTGCAGCACTTCACTCAACTTCTGTTCTCCTCCCTATTCACTCCACTCCAACATTAATGAAAGGTCCAAAGAAGAGTAAGGTAACACAGCGGTTGCACTTCCTCTCGTTTAAAGTGCACTTCTGTAACATCCGAGGAGTGCACTCCAATCTCAATGATGTCCACCACCACCTCGAGACGGAGAGACCCCACCTACTCTTCCTAACGGAGACGCAGATCTGTGATCCGTCAGACTCGGCATACCTCTGTTACCCAGGTTACATCCTGGAGTCCATATTCCACCCGCACGCCGGGGTGTGCATGTATGCCAGTGACAAGATCTGTTGTCAGCGTCTCCGTTACTTAGAAGTGCCGGACCTTTCAGTTATGTGGGTTCACATAGATACCGGCCTAGACCAAATGGTATACGCTGGTATTTATCGGTCACACAGCGGAGATCGGGAGACAAGGCTTATGGACTATCTCAGCAGTACAGCGGACAAGGTTCAGCAACGTTTTCCCACAGCGCAGTTAGTGTTCCTGGAGGATTTTAACGCACACCACGGACAGTGGTCATACCCGTTTCAGGACACTGACCATGCTGGTAGAGAGGCTTTTAAGTTTTCGCTCACTCATGGCCTCTCTCAGCTTGTTGACGAGCCTACGCGCATCCCAGACGTTGCTGGTCACACTGCTTACTGCCTGGACCTTCTGCTGACAACCGATCCCGACAGATATACGGTGTCCGTCACTGCACCCTTAGGGACATCCGATCACTGTCTGGTGAAATCTGTATCGCAGTACTCGCCACCTGACACCCGACCAAGTGGTTCTAGGCGAGTATGGCGCTACAAGTCGGCAGATTGGGATGAAATGCGACATCTCTTCGCATCTTATCCGTGGTGGCAAGCTTGTTTTACATCAACCGATCCATCGTGCTGCGCTGATGCAGTCTCAAGTGTGATAGGTCAAGCAATGGAGTTCTTCATTCCCTACGCTGATCTATCCCTTGAAATCAAAGCTCGCCCATGGTTTAGTGCTGAATGCTTTTCCGCTGAAAAGCGTAAGCGAGAAGCGTACAAAGCCTGGGCAACCGCTCGCAGAAGCAAAGCCGTGGATTCGCATGAACACAAGAAGAGGTACAATGCTGCCGCCAAGTCCTGCAAGAAGGTGATCAAAAGAGCTCGTTTCGCCCACATAGGCTGTATTGGAGACAGAATAGCGTCATATCCCTCGGGAAGTAAAGCTTTCTGGTCCCTCGCCAAGTCGGTCGAAACGAACTTTTGTCGCCCATCGCTGCCGCCACTGCGGAAACCTGACGGTTCTCTGGCCCACACCGCTAAGGAAAAGGCGGATTTATTTGAAAAATTTTCGTCTAGATAGCCAAGGAAAAATCCCACCCCAATTACCTCAGTTCGGTCCTACAATGGGTACCGTTCATATTCGCCAAAAGGAGGTTCTTAAATGCTTGCTGCACCTAGACGAGAATAAGGCTAGCGGTCCTGATGGTATTCCTGCAGTGGTGTTGAAACGCTGCGCAGCTGAGTTGTCTCCCGTTTTGACGCGTCTCTATAGACTTTCTTTGGAATCTGGTAAAGTCCCAAAATCCTGGAAGCTGGCTAACGTACAACCAGTACCGAAGAAGGGAAGCCGTGCTGATCCTCTCAACTATCGACCAATCTCAATCACTTCCATACTTTGCAAAGTCATGGAACGTGTATTGAACAATCGACTCCTGGCATACCTCGAGACCAACGAGCTCCTAAGCGATAGCCAATATGGTTTCCGCAGTGGACGCTCGACCGGCGATCTTCTCGTGTATGCCACACACTTATGGAGTGAGGCCTTGGAGGGTCATGGTGAAGCAATAGCTGTTTCCTTAGACATATCCAAGGCCTTTGACAGGGTCTGGCATGATGGTCTCTTAAGCAAGCTTCCAGCATATGGCATACCGACCGGGCTCTGCGACTGGATATCTGTTTTTCTGAGGAAACGGTCGATTCGAGTAGTCTTAGACGGCTACTCCTCTGACCTAATGGCGATTAATGCCGGGGTACCTCAGGGATCTGTTCTCTCTGCAACTTTATTCTTGCTGCACATTAATGACCTCCTAACACCAGGCATTATTGGATATGCTGATGACAGCACTGTTGTTGAGAGATATATATCCAATGCGCGAACGAGCGCCCATGAAATCCAGGTTTTGAGAAAGTCTATGATTGAGCGCGTTGATTCGACCTTGCAGAATGTGTCCAATTGGGGCGAATCTAACCTGGTCAAATTCAACGCCTCCAAAACACAAGCGTGTCTATTCTCCGCAAAAAAGAGCACCTTTACTTTTACGCCCACTTTCCAGAATGTATCTGTTCCCATCACCGACCAACTAGGGCTTTTGGGCATCACTATAACGTCCAAATTAAACTTCGGTCAACAAATTGAGTCTATGGCAAAAGAGTCTTCAAAAAAATTGGGTATCATCTCGAAGGTCCGGCGGTACTTCAGCCCTGAACGGCTGCTCAACTTATACACAGCCCAAGTGAGGTCGTGCATGGAGTACTGTCACCTTTGGGATGGTTCTGCCAAATACCAGCTCGAAGCGCTAGACTCTGTTGACCGAAGAGCCCGTAAAATCATAAATAACAACAACCTTACGAATAAAAAATTGCAGACGCTGGAGCATCGTCGTAAGATTGCTTGTTTGACAGTATTTTATCGGCTACATTTTGGTGAGTGTGCGAGTGTTCTTTTTGACCAAATTGAACCCACCCCTTTTTACCACTGGACTACCAGACGCAGACAGAACTTCCATCCCTATATAGTGGATTTACCAAGAAGTCGAACAAAACGCTTCGATAGTTCCTTTTTGGTAAGGGTTGCCAAGGAGTGGAACAATCTGCCTGCGTCTGTTTTTCCTGACCACTACAGTCCTGGAACTTTTAAGTGTCGAGTGAATAGGTTTCTCGTGGATGGACGTGTAACACCATAGTCTTCATGCGCACTTTCCATCAGGTGGCATGGAAGACAAACGTCCTATCCTTACAATATAAAAAAAAAAGGTTAAAAAGGATAAGTATTTAATAACCAAATACCAAAAGCAAGGCTGTTCATTTTATAAGCCTTAAAGTTGCTCAAAATAGATCGTTCACTGTGCAATTATCATCTCATACTTCATCATTTACCATCAGGTCAGTGACCAGTGACTAGATTTAATAACCGCGGCTCGGTCGCTACTGAAGCTGACCACACATTGGTCAAATAATCCGATTAAGACGCTGTTAAGTAATTCCCTTTATATAGTTAACATAATGGATTTTGTCGCAGTAAAGTGCAGTATGATCCATTTATACATTGAATTATAAATTATGCTTTATTTTACTATTACGACAAATCCTATTGCACCTTATAAAGTCTGCCGCGAAATATTGTTAGTTCCATGGTAATGCGTGTCGCATTTTTGAAGAACTCTCTAGATCCGAAATTGTTCCATCAGATCAGATATACAGGGTGACTAGTGGGTCACTTTTGAAATTCGAGAAGTGATAGTTTGAGATCATACATGAAGAGAAAAAATAAATTGAAAAATAAATATCAATTATTTGCTGAGTCAAATTAACTGAAAGTTAAAACATTGATTACGCAACACATGGTTACACTAGCGTTGCCAGCGATCCGCGTGCCAGGTCACATGCCGCGATTGACTCAGGCGTAAGTAAAGTAAATAGTTACAAAACTTTATTTATTTATAGGGAGTTCTAGTGAAAATTTAGGTACCTACTTTTATTACATAATTATGACTAGAATCGAGTGAAAATTTGTCACCAGTCCCCTTGTATTAAAAAATAATATATCACTCTAGCAATGTAAATATGAGGTTGTATACATATTCTAGCAAATAAACTATGAACTGCTGTGCCGCGTCTTCATATCGAAAATACTATTCGGCTGGTTACGTCTACGAGCGTATAGAATTTTATTAGTTATAACAATTCGTTACTAATTTGGTTGGAAAATGTACTCTTTGTAGTTTTAAAATCCGCCAGTAAACATACTGTCAGAGTACGGATGTACGCAACTGGTAGGGATTATTATACGCATTTTTTTACGTGAGTACCGTCGTAGCTTTTACTCATGACAGTCTATTGAATGCTGAAATCAGAATATACATATACAAAAGATTTCATATAAACTAATCTTTTCTTTAATTAAGTAAATCTTCCAAAGTTTCAGTTCAATAACGCCAATCAAGCGAGATAATATTTCCATCTCTACTGAGAAAGATGGAACACGTCCGTGTGCTGACAGTTCACTATTATTCACTCGTTCGCCGGACGTCTCACTCATTCAGACGTTCATTGTTTACCATGTTAGTAGAATACGGTAACTAATTAAATAATATTTACCACATTTTGTGTAATTAGAATACCCAGTACTTTCAGTGAGTGGTTTCACATAACACATGCTTATTAATGCTTGTTTTGGTTACATAGTGCTTGTTTGTGTTATTAATTTTAAATTCGTTTCTCATGACCACCTTTACAACTCAAAATAAAATAACCGAAATTTCGAGGTTAATGAACTAAGTTTTCTAGGCGTTTAAGCACAGAATAAGTAATAGTTCGTACAGAAGAATTACTCCGCAAGAAGATCTAAATAAATTCGAGTCTTGCTACGACGCGATACGGTGGAATTCAGCTCGCACAGCATTACGTACCTGCAAATTTATATACCTAGAAGTTTTGTCTCTTACTATCGCATGCCTCTTATCTTTTTTTACGCTGTTAGGGTTGCTGCCAAGTGAAGAATAATTAATCTCCTTATTTGTAATTAAGTATCTACCGATGTAGGTATTACTGTTATTCTACCTTTGTAAAAAATGTTGTTTCAACTTACCTAAAGTACAAAATGAAAAAAAAGTTACTACGAATAATTAATAATACTACACATGTTTTGTTTGCTAAATTGAACGTAATCAAGTCTAAACATAATCTAATTGTATATTTGTTTCTTTTTATGTACATTTTTAAATACTATTTGCGACCGCGATCATGGAATTACTGTGAGTGCTATTAGGTAAGTAGGTATCTACAACGTCCCGACGGGCGCGCGCGTGACACACGACCCATTCGAAATCCGCCGGCGGAGCGCTTCGCTGTAGGTAAATAACGGATGTACCGCGCGGAGTGAGCCAGGCCTGGTTTAAGTCTCGACTTTTACTATTAATATATGTCCAAATCGAAAAGATTAAAATCAGTCAACTGTTTAGTTAGAGTACCTAATTAATTAAAACCCTACGCGGACGCTAACCCTACAAGCCCTACCCTTTTTATGAAAATCCAAGATATGAGTACAAATGTGCAAATAAAAAAAGTTATTACAAAAACTGAAAAACCCGACTGCGGAATAAAAAAAAACGATAAAAATTATCGTGTACATTAAAGTTTCAACTAAAATGCACAAAACAAGCTTAAAAGATTATAGAGCTTTTAAATAAATTTGGAATAGGGAAGGCGGGGAGAATCAGCCTCCACAATCGCCTTTAATCCGTCATTGTCGACCACGTGGTGTATTTCTTAGGTCAAAAGGCTTAAATCCGAAGGGTTTGAGCCGTCGGCCGATGATATTTCAGTAAGTATTCCCCTCATGATTATTAGTACTAGATTAAATAGATAGTCATGAATAAATGAAATGTTTAAAAGGTTATTAAACTAACTTTTTTCTTTTTGGTAGTTTAATTAAACAAGGAAATCTTACGTACAACACAAAATCTTGTTTGAAAATAGCCATTATACACATTTTTTTGAGAATCCGAGTCCGTGGGGTTGCTGGGGTCTTGTGAGGTAGCAGAATCGAGGTCCATGGTGCGAATATAGATATTTGATTGACGAATTTGACTTTTAAAGTTTGGTGGTAGGGATCCCGAACTAAAATAAAACAAAACTTACAAAAAGTAATAGTTGCAATTATTATTTATTTATTACTTTTGATATTATTTATTTCTTTTTAAATGTATACTTACTTTACTTTTTATGAAAAGCTTTATGTATTATTTATCTTTAAAATAAACCACCAGTAAAATTTCTTTTGCATTGAATTAGTAAACACAACGTTGCGCAGCTATTGTATGGGGACTCCTCACGTGTTTCTTATTAATTGAGATTATTTTTTTTGGGAAATATTTTAGTTCTGATACTTTTTTAAATAATCATTTACATAAATTATCGTGCATTCCATTCGTTCATTAAGTGGTGAAACATAAAGCTTACTGACGGTCTGAATTGGGCATTTCTAGAACGAAAGCGAGCAAACCAATAACGGGTGGTACGATCGTTAGTAGTTTTCGCACCGTAAACTATATTGATGTTGTGTGCCGCTTCTGGCGCTTAGCTACAACGAAAGAACTCATACTCCATAATCTGTCAAACTTTTAACCCATGATGACGAAAAGCGTACAAATAAACATCAGAAAGCTAACCATTAAACAACCACTTTGGCGATGGGGTAAACCTATGTGCCTCAGACGTCAGTAGTTGCGGGTTCGATTCCCACACGGAACAAGAAAAAAAAATGTTCCGTGTCTGGGTGTTTGTTCTATTTATGTTTCTATATTCTACGTTCCCCCCTAGTTCGCTACATGGTATCCCATAACACAAGCTATGCTTACTTTGGGGCCATGTAGTTGGTGTGATTGTCTAGGGATTTTATTATTATTTTAATTTTATTATTAAACTAATGACTATAAAAAAGATTTTTTTCAAAATTTGAGTTTTTAATACCAAACAAACTGTTGAATTTTATTATATTATTTCTTATAGATGATTAACTTGCTAATGAAAACTAAACGCAACTTTTAATGTATTTATTTTCGGTTCGCCCCGCAAAGGTTATCGCCTGATAACCAAATTACACAAAACAATAGCAATCAGTCTAATTAATTATGTTGTGATTTTTTTAAAGTCACTGTTATTTTTTTATCAAATGGCTTAATTTATTATACTTGCGGCTTCGATGCTTTTATTTGCGATAAGTATATTGTACTGATAAATAACAAAATTTTGATAATAATCGCAATATTCATTTAAACATATTTTTAAATGAAAAACCAGAGAATTTTTTCTAAACCCATTTTAATTTTATCTGATCCATCGACTTCCAGTGTGACGGAAAACGTGTCGTTTTTGGGACACCCTGTATATACGTTGACAGATAGTATAGTAAGCAAAAATTTTTTATAGTTTTATTTAAATTCATAAATAATAATAAAAAAAGAGTAATTACATAAACTTAAAAACCCGACTGCGGAATAAAGTAAGTTTCAACTAAAAAGCACATAAGACTATAAGAACTTATTAATAATATTTTTAATAAAAAATAATAGTATTATTAAACTGTAGGTATATTTTGTAATTCTTTGCTCATGTAATGCTTACATGCGGAGGTCACACTAAAAGTTATGCGTAACTTAAAAAACAACATTTTATAAACAAAATATTATTATTATTGCTTTTCAAAATATTCTGCTTTTAATAAAAAAAAATGTTCATGCGATCGAATCATTTTTTAAAACAGGAAGACTTCATTTATAAAAACAGGCAAAATCAGGTTTTAAAAAAAATCTTCATCCCAGGATTCCTCGCTTTCATTATCGTCAGATGACTACTTGATATCTGTTTTAGAATTACTGCTTTCTGGTCCTAAATTCATATCAAAATTCTCTATTTCTTGTTCTCTGTTTACTTTTCTTATTCAGTATTTTGCGAAAATTTAAAGCACACTACTGAAATTTTGATTTGAATGTTTAGCTATAATATTATAAATGAATAATTTATTTGGAGTTAATCAAACGAAAAATAAAAATAAATAAATAAAAAGTAGATATTTTATAATAATTACCTATATTAAATTATTGTTATTATATTAAAGGTGTCAACAATGGATGTTGGTTGAGAAACAAGGATGTACATTGATACCAAAAAATACCGACAACGACAATATCCAATAAAATATTTTTAGTTAAAAAATATATACCTATAGATAAGATCTTATGACAATTAATCAAACTAAAATATTTTTTTACTAACCGTACGCGCGAAAGTGAGTATAGACGGTACTAGTGTGCGAGCGAGAGAACATGATAAGCGCCGCCATTTTCGATTCCTTTCTTTAATGAACCATGTTATACACACATAGACCGGGACCTTTTCAGTTTTGAATAGAGGTTTTTTTATTTTACACCTATCCAAAAGTTTTTTTACAATCGATGATCGAAGAAGTGAAGCTGGATTTTCACAAAAAGAGGGAAAAACCTAAATATTAAAAATAATAGTACACTTTGAAATTACATGATTATGGCTCAAATTCGTCAGAAGTCGTCGTGGCGCCGCCGTGGTTACTGTGTGTATCATACGATATCACAGGTTAAGCAACGTTCGGCGCGGTCGGTACTTGGATGGGTGACCGCCGACCATTCATATCTCACAACGACTTCCGTGCTTCGGAGGGCACGTTAAGCAGTCGGTCCCGGGTGCTGTATACTTGTATACAGTAGTCGTGAGGGTTTGTCAGAAGCCATCTAGGCGCCCTAAAAATTCTGGTATCCACCACCCAGCACTGGGCCAGCTTGGTGGATTATGGCCTATACCTCCTCTTCACCCAGGGGAGAGACTCATGCCCTGCAGTGGGCTCATTACAAAGAGTTGTGATGATGATGATGATGGCTCAAATTATTGGAAATGACCTCTCCTACGCACCTTAAAATATTCGGTCTAATTACTTTTAACCCTGTATGTTCGTAAATAGTAATCTGGTATTTGGTTGTCATGGTAACTTTTGTAGAGTCTGTAAAGACGCCGAAATTGGAGGTTGAAATGTGACATACTTATAAATACAGGGTGTTGCATAACAGGATGCAAAGGTAAATGTAATAGTCTATTATACTATTTAGAATAATTTGACATAATAAACTGTCACACTTCGACGAAGTGTGACAGTTTATTTTTCATTAAAGATTTAAGGTTTTTCCAAGTAAACTCCAAAATTTGACAATAAACCCCTAATAGTACTTCTGTTACGCTAGGTAGTTTTTTCTATTTTCTGTTTTGGAATGTCTAATGTCTATTGTATACAGTCACTGTAATTTGAAACATCTGGGATGCAAGAAAAATTTAAAAGTGTTAGAAAAAATATTTAAGTGTTTCTTTTGGATGGATTATTAAAAACTTAAATACTCTTGATGTTATTTATTTGGGCACAATAACGAATTGCAAACAAATTACATTCTTACAATAAAATTTAAGTAAAACATTGACAGAGTAAGCAATTAAATAACAATTGCGCACAGCATTGTTCAAGAAATATCCCTTAATTCATTATAACTCACACAGAATAACTTTATATTAAATATAACACTATTTCCCTACCTTTAGCTATAATCACCTCCTTCCCGCTTTGCATCCTGTTACCAAACACTCTGTATATATTTTATTTTATTTATTTATTAATAAAACACATTCATTTCATCAATGAAAACTTATGACAAAGAAGAAGATAAACGTCCATAGATTGTCGGTTCCGAAGACAAATGACAAAAAACGGAACCCTTATAGATTCGTCATGTCTGTCTGTCTGTCCGTCCATATGTCATAGCTACTTTTTTACCGAAATTTTAAGAACAATACTTTTGAAACGTAAAGTTATAACTTTTGGTAAGAAGATGTTTTTTGTGAACCGCATTAAGATTTTTGCTCTCCTCGTTTACCTGTTTAACTTTAGATCCTGTAACAATTTCTTCAAAGCGTATAATACCTTTCTCAAGAGCTAAGCTAACAAATTGAAAAAGGGATTTTCAACTTTGACTGATAGTTTTTGAAATTAAATCCAAATATTTGAATAAATTTTTAGGTTTCAATATAAGTTTTGATTTGTATTCAGTCCAGACTTGTCAATATAGGTACTAAAGTTTTCTATGTTTGTGTTAGAATGAGTTTTCTATTTTCTGAACCCTAAATCATTATAATTTTTTCTTATTATTTCATATATTGTATTCTATTGTGATTTAAATTTACTGATAAAAGTAAAATGCGCCAACCTGCTAATCATCATCATCATCACAACTCTTTGTAATAGGCCCACTGCAGGGCATGAGCCTCTCCGCTGGGTGACGAGGAGGCATAGGCCATAATCCACCAAGCTGGCCCAGTGCTGGGTGGTGGATGCCAAAATTTTCATCGCGCCGAAATGGCTTCTGACAAACCCTAACGACTACTGTATACAAGTATACAGCACCCGGGACCGACTGCTTAACGACTGCCCTCCGAAGCACGGACGTCGTCGTGAGAAATGAATGGTCGGCGGTCACCCATCCAAGTACCGACCGCGCCGAACGTTGCTTAACATGTTATATCGTATGATACACACATTAACCATGGCGCCACGACGACGTCCTGCTAACTAACCAAAATATTATATTCAATTAAAAACAATATCATACAATATGGTTCGTGTAGGGTCGGCTTAGAATATCACCCCTGGATGAGCGTGTGGTAAAAGGCGAATAATTCGAGTGACTCACGCTTGGTGGTAGGATCCCGTCAGGGTCCGACTGTCTAGCGACCACCCTTCATATAAAATCTGCCGCCAAATATCACCGCTCCGGCGATGAGGTGAGATTGAGTTGAAAGGCGACCTTAGTTTTTAATAAAAAAATAATCAACGAGCATTAAAAAACTGACTTAACGTCAAAACTTTGGCTGAGTTGAGAATGTCATCAACGTAAACATTCTCCGAAATCATACATATTTTTCAAAAGTTTGAAATTTTCAATGACCAACCATGAGGTATCTTCTATCATATGAAACAACAATTGTCAAAATCAATTCATAATTGTCCGAAATATCGTGTAACAAATTTTTGAGAACAAAAATTGAGAACCTCCTCCTTTTTTGGAAGTCGGTTGAAAAACTTGTAAAATTTTTGATGAAAATCTAATATGTTGTGTCATAATCCGCTTTTAATTACAGTCTCATATGCTAAGTAAGCATACGACTTCATAAAGGATTATGTTTGTGGTAATTATCGTCCCGTCAAGTGTTTTGTGGACTTTATTTTCACATGTATTTGTACTGAAATAGTAACTGAAATAGAATAAAACCTTTTAGGTTATAGCTGAAATTCGATAATTGGTGTAAAAGACAAAACAGTTACAAGCTAATATATACATATCATACTTAGATACAAATAAAGCAGTACAAATAAATCAATCAATATATATATAAAACTGTTCCGTTACTGACTGAGTTACTGAGTGACTGACAGACAACGTACAGCCGTAACTACTGGGCGTAGAGAGCTGAAATTTGGAATATGCATTCTTTAGGGGATGTAGGGGTGCACTAAGGAAGGAATTCCCGAAATTCCCACGGGAACGGAAATTATTGGACTTTTTAGTTTGTATGAAAAATCTTATTCCTTGAGTGCACGGATATGATACTTGGCATAAAGGTTCTTCAAAAAATGACTGGTTGTATTATGAAAGCAAATCCCGAAATTCCCACTGAAACAAGAAATATGTGATGTTTTAGTTTGTATGAAAAAAAATTATTCCATGAGTGCACAGATGTGACACTTGTGATATAAATTTTTCCCAGTGAGTAACTGTTAGTGTTGTGAAAGAAGTTCCCGCCATTCCTACGGGAACACGAAATATTGGACTTTTTAGTTTGTATGAACAATTATTTCTTCAGTGCATGGATGTAATACTTGATATAAAGGTTCTTCAATGACTGGTATTTACGCGTACGAAGCTGCGGGCAAAAGCTAGTACATTATATGCATAAAGAAGAGATCAAAATTTAAGATCTTCTGCAGGGTAGTGTAAGTTAACCAGTTTTTGAAATCATAAAATTTTCATAAAATAAATAAGAATTCAAAAAATTATATTATATAAAGATTAAAATTTCAGTTAAACTTTCTTAATTCCAGAGAAATTTAGTTCCACAGTAATACTGTTGTAGCCGTTGGAATTTTTTCTCAATTTTTTGGTAGTATTTTGGGGTATGGCCAGCACAAAGGTATCAGTGGATCGTAGATCTCTTTAGAGATGTGAACCTTTTTTATAGCCTTTTTTGTCGTCAGTAAATCCCATCGCTTTACCAGTCGATATATGGTAAGGAGTAGATAATATATTAGTTATAGAATAGGAAGTATATTATACAGGGCTGTTTTTTTGAGTTTTTTATACAATAATTTATCCACCACCCAGCACTGGGCCAGCTTGGTGGATTATGGCCTATACCTCGTCGTCACCCAGGGGAGAGACTCATAGCCCTGCAGTGGGCTCATAACAAAGAGTTGTGATGATGAGGCATAATTTATAGAAAGGATTTTTGCAAAAAAAGATGTATGTATAGTTTACAAGGAAATTCATATATTCGCTAACTTATTAAGCAAAGCATGGTCATTCTAAATTATGAATATATACCATTAAAATAAAGACGACTACGCGCTACTACAAAACATCTTGTAGTACTACGTCGTAGTATTATATCGTTCAAAAATTCAAATCTTTATTTTGGTAAATTTCATTAACAAATGTAGGAGGACACTCCTTTTAGGTACGCAGACCTGTATTAGAAGTGAGCACCAAGTAAGATATTTCATAGTAAGATATTTTTCTAATAGTATACTAATAAAACAATTTAACGTAGGCAAGCTTAATTATATAAAAACACACAACATTTATTTCTTTAAATGCACAAAGAAGGATAGTCGTAAATATGTTTTGAAGAAATTAGTTTAATATCACATAATGTTCAATGTAGAAGTTACAGTTAATATTGTCTTAAGTTTTCGCGATTCATACTATTAAATAAAACACTTTTTTAACCCGCGTAAAAGAACACATAGCTGATATTAAAAATCAAAGAGCTTCAAAGTCTGCATTTTGTGAGCATTCCATGGACAAGCCCAACCACTACTTAAGGTTTGACTCTGTGAAAATTTTATCTAGAGAGAAGCATTACATTCCTGGAATGATCAGAGAAGCGATTGAAATTAAAAAAACACGCTAAAATATAGAGCGTTTAATAGAGAAGATGGTTAGAAACTATCACCGACATGGGACCCTATCCTGAAAAACATTAAATCTAACATCCAGCAAGCTGCGCGACCTGAAACTCAAGATACTGTCAGCTCGTTTTGTGTCAATCCAGAACGCTACGCCCGAAGACTGAGAAACAGATGGAGATGATGATGTGTTACTTTTTCAATCTATCAATCCGACGCTTGACACCTCAGTCGCTCGTGACCACGGGGTCTGCGAGGACACCGAAACGTCGAGTCAAAATTAAAAAAAAATTAAAATGTAAATATACGTGAAGTTACAGTTGTCGACAATTAAATATTGCGTCGTAGGAGCTGTGTTAATCCGCATCGTCGACTATTTGTAAAAAAGTTTGTGATGCGCCTTAACTTTATTTTTTTTTTCTACTGAGCAAGACTAAAATAAATATGCAGGTTTGTTTATATCGTATCAAAGAAAATGAAATTTAAATTTGGCTTGGGACTATAAAACAGCTCTGTGTAGGTATGTTGTACAAGCGTTATTTATATCTCGCTATCAACTTCTTTATTGCTTTTAATAGCTTAGTGGTTACGCCAAATTATTATTACCTAATTTAATTTATTTTTAATGGTGCATATCCATTTTTCCTAACCTTTATAGTAGTACTCGTTGCTATATGTTGGCAACACTGCTCAGCATGGCACACTGCCGCTGACATTTGTTAAAACCACCCGTGCGTTTACAAACGTGCGACAATACGTTAAAGACTGCAAGTCCTGCCACGGTTACTGCATCTTCATAATAATTAATTTTAATTACATCACAATAATATCTATGGACAGCCGGTGAAGTGCGTGTGAAGTGAAAGTGCGGTTGGGAGGAGCTACTATTCTTTTCTTCTCTTTTCCTAGCCATTTAATTTTCATGCACCAATTTTCTAATACAAAATCATACAGTCCACCTTCGAAGGGGCTATTTGCCCACCATAAAAATTTGGCATGTCCACTTAGCTTTGATAGGATATAGGCTATATGTGCCGGGAGGATGACCACTACTCGGCACCGATCCGCCGTAGGCGGAGGTGGGACGGAGAAGGAGATAAGCTCACCTTCTCCCGATAGCCAGCCGTAGCAGGTGAGGGCCTGATGCGGCTACTAGGACTATGGTGGGTAAATGGTCTTGTGTACTGGACTATTTCCGATGCTAGACTTAGGCTGAGCGCTACCCCCCGGGGCTCGGGGTTAATGCCAATGGCGGTAACGTGAGCTCCACTTATGGCGGATGAGCTACACCTGGAGGTTTTAGTGGGTCGGTCCGGTCCTCGGCCGGTCTATTAGGCGGTCGGGGACGTAATTGCACATTTTCCTCCAGTCAAAAAAAAGTTACTAAGGTGAAACTACGTAGGCTTGCTAGTATATTAATAACTCCATAGTGTTTATTTATTTCATTACATGACGTACAGTTAGCAATAAAATATTTCATACATAATTTTATCATAGCTCATGCTGTTAATAAATTTATGTAAATTTAATCTTTAATTGTTATATTAAAAAAGTGAACGAAAATTAATACAAATCACATACAATATTATAAATCGATGTGACCTTTACACGATATTATAGCCTTTTTAACCCTGCACAAAATTTAACCTCTGCAGACCTTTTAATCTTGGAAGTAAATAACTTATTTCTGCTGGCGGTAAACTTATGGTAATGTATACGAAAACCATAATCCATCTCCAAGAGTTGTATCTTCCGCGAACCGTTCCATCATGATTGCGTTTACTGAAGTAAACTCTAGTAAGTAAAGAAAAGCTCAGAATTGAAGTATACAGTTGGGTCAATTTGAAATTCAAGGACGTGATAGTTTACATAAAGAGAAAAATATAATAAAAAATAAATATTAATTATGTACTGAGTACACTTAACCGAAAGTTAAAGAATTCATTACGCAACGCATGTTTGCGCTAACATTGGCAGCGATCCGCGTGCCAGGGCACGTGCCGCGATTGACTGAGTTGTATGTAAAGTAAATAGTAACATAGTAGTATTTATTTATGGGGAATTCTAGTGAAAAATTAAGTACCAATATTACCAAAATTAAGTAAAGTACCAACTTTTGTTACATAATTATGATCAGAATCGAACACAGAGTGCTCTCCTTTAGTATCTAAAATTTGTCACCAGCCACCCTGTATATCCCACCAATATTTATTAATTTATTGTTATACACGTAAAATGATTGTGATTTGCTGTTTGTTCCTGTGCGAGGTAAGCTGGAATTTTGAGGGCAGACCTCTGAAAAATCATAGTCTCGTGATGAAAGCCTCCGTTTTTCATTGGTTGAGTGATTGTCAGGTCAGAATAGGCATCGATATTTTTTTAACCACCTCGAGTTTGGGTGTATGCTAAGATACTGTTCAGTTTCGCTGTATGGTGTCTGAAATATAAGCTTATGTAAGCTTACTTCTGGCCTCAAATTTGGTGTGCTTATGGCAGTAATTGATAAGTTAGTATTATCCTTTCTAGTGCTTGTAATCGTAAATACATATTTTCGCAGTGTAGGATTTTACCACGACTCCCCGAACTAAACTCCACTTAGGAAAAATTGTTGTGATAAAGTTTAATGAATTTTAGGGGATTCTTTTATGCTTTTATATAACCAATTATTTAATGGAGTTACAAGGTCGCGCGCGTGCGCTTTCCTTTAAGATCAAATAAAAAACCGTTTTTTGTAGTCGAATGGGATAAATATATCTGGGATATTTTTCTCCAAAGTACTTTTTTGAACACCCTGCATATTATATACAATGTAATTCTCACGGAATAAGAATGTACGAATTCCTCCTGTAAAACTGCATCCTTAATTCCAAAACCACATACGTCATATACTTTCCATTCAACAACAACAGTGTATATCATGCATAAAGGCCGTGGTTGGTCGAGCACGCGTAGCGGGTCAGCGGAGCGCACGCCGCCCTCGCAGCCACCTGAAGCGTGCGCGTTCATTGACTGACCCGACACGGGGGTTCAACCTGAAGTACTTGTTTTTTTTTCTAAATGATAATTTATTTATGGCCTTGTTTTGAATTTCGAAGGGATTGGCTTGGAGAACGCTAAGCTAGATTGAAAATTATTTGTATGCTTTGAGTAGTGCATGTGAAATTCTAGACCAGTGAATGGAAAGAGTATGGAATTTGTAACTTCGCAAGAAATCGTCTTGAAAAGCGGCCCCAACGTTTCCTTTTAAATAAATAATAAATAAAATCCCCAGACAATCACACCAACTACATGGCCCCAAAGTAAGCATAGCCCCAAAGTAGCATGTATTTATTCAATATTTATGTTTATATATTTCTTAAGTATATCAGTTATCTAGTATCCATAACACAAGTTCTTTGAGAAACTTAATTTGGGCTAGATAATGTTGTGTGAGTGTCAGAAATATTTATTTATTTATTTATTTAACTAACGAGCGATGCCCATAAATCTATTTTAGATCATTTTCAAGGCCTAGTTACAATACCATATGATTTCCGTTCAAACCCCGGCCTTTCTTATTTCGTGGCTTAGCACAAGGGCGTCTAGCCAGTTCTAAAATTACTTCTTAGTACCTCGATTAAGTCTACGTCTAGACTTAGTCAAGGCTTTTGCGCTTGAAGTACTGCGACACTGTCATTTGATGCTGACTTGTATAAATTCTAGTCGATACTTATACAACAAAGCTTTTATAAAAAAAAAACTTTTAATTAACTTTAAAATTAACAGTAATTATTGAATTTCTTCCATTAAGTAGAAAACACTTAATTGGGTACGAATTGCTCTATTGCTATCGCATGTTTGAAAGCTTATTTACATAAAAAACATACATAGTTTTAAAGGATAGAACTGTAACTTAATAAATACAACATTTGCACAATAACAGCAAATACAAAGCAAATAATCATTAAACATGACATTTACTCTAAATTAACTTTCGATACAACGAAACAACAACAAATGCTTGATGAGAATGACAGATTTCAATGCCAGAACCCCCGAAGTCATTCGACGCTAGACGCTGGTAAACAAATTCAAATTGCTGTCAGTGAACTTCGAATAACATTGTTGTAGCAATTTAACGTCAAATAAGTTTTTGACAGCGAATTGCTTAAGGATAAATGCAACTTAAATAAAAGTTGCAAAATTAGTTTCACTGTTTACCGCGACTTCTCTGAACTAAATCCTGAATTAATAAATAAATAATAAAAAGACGTGTGGCACTCGGAGACTGCCGCGGTAAAGCTATTGCATAGCATTTTTTTATCAACTTATGCAATTATAATTATGTATTTATTTTATTAATGCAATAATGTTTGATCTAATATGGAGTTCCACAAGTTCCTAGTAGATGGCGCTGATTGTTTATTAAAGCCCGCATGTAAAGTTATGAAATCAAAGTATCACCGCTGTGCCGGTCGGAGTGGGGGGTGTTAAGATTTTTTTGTTACGGAATTTCTGGATTCGGTCCCCACGCTCAAGGCCCGCGATAGAAGCTATGCAATAGCTTAATAAAATCCCCAGACAATCACACCATCTACATGGCCCCAAAGTAAGCATAGCTTGTGTTATGGGATACCATGTAGCGAACTAGGGGGGAACCTAGGGTCGGTTAAGAATAGCCCTATTGTCCCTTAATAAGGGTGTCATAAAAGGCAACTGATCCCAACGGACCCCGTTTGGTGGTAGGCAGGGACCGGAACCGCTTACCCTTAAAGAGGTTTTTGATTGGGTTTTTCATAGACTTGTTTTAAAAAACCCTATCAATTTGGTAACCGTATCGAAGACTTACCATAATTTAAGGCTTACCATATCAATAGAGTTAGCTTCATGTAAGCAGTAAGCCTATCGAAAACCCTATTGAAGGTTACCGATTCAATAGGGTTTTAAAACCTGCAGGCAAATTTAATCTCTAAGAATATCAAATTATCAAAAATATCACCATCTATTCAATCTCGCACTTCGAATTATACTTCCGAATTCAACAGCATGCGCGGAAAAGAGATAGAAATCACAGGGTAAGCGCATCCGAAAGTAGTTAACTTTATTCAAAGTGTTACCACGTCGATAGGCTTACCATATCAATAGGGTTACACTTCCATATGGTAAGATTTTGATAGGGTTAACCTATCAATAGGCTTAATCAAATAAAGGGGTTTTCCGGTCCCTGGTGGTAGGGCGCCGCCGCCATAGGAGTTCGTCCGGCTAGCGACCTCCCGACGCATAAAATGGCCGCTTAATATCACCTGATTTTTCTAAAAATATTTTATGAAGAGCCAGTTCTTTCCCACGGTTAAAGCGGGTTGTCAGCGAGAAATAAGTGTTACCCTTACACATATAACTTCACGCCTGCATCCCTTATGGGGCAGGCAGAACACCAGAGGTTATAAAACCATCTGTCACGTTTGCTAAATTAAGAGGCATTATAATGATGGTCAGAGACTATTGCAGTGACAAGTCAGCCATAAATAAAACCTCCAATAAAACCTCTGTCCCTTAAATGAGTTTTACAGTATTCCCGGGAAGAGAAGCAGCTGGTACATTCAATTTTTATCCTTTGCTCCCAGTCCAGCATAGAACAATCCAGCATGAAAGAATCAATGTGTGCAATTTCAGCTGATGCAATCAAACTAAGAGTATCCATTACATACATACATACATAACTTCACGCCTGTATCCCTTATGAGGTAGGCAGAGCACCAGAGGCTTTAAAACCATCTGAAATCACGTTTGACAAATTAACAGGTATTATAATGATGGAGAGAGACTATGGCATTGACAGGGGGTCAGCCTATTGCCCGCAAAAACGCCGATTAAACCTCTGTCTCTTAACTGATTTTTACAGTATGACCGGGAAGAGAAGCATCTGGTACATTCTATGTTCCCCTTCGCTCCCAGTCCAGCATGGAAGCAAGTATTCATTACTATTTCTATACAAGCCACCGCGCGCGGTTTTACCCGCGTAACTTTTGATCCCGTGGGAATTTCGGAATTAAATATAGCCTATAACCTTCCTCAAGAGTTGGGCTATCAAATGCAAAAAATAATTTTTCTAATCCCACTTGTAGTTTCTGAGATTAGCTCGTTCAAACAAACAAACAAAAAAAAAACAAATTCTTCAGCTTTATATATTAGTATAGATAGATTAGTAGACCAAGGGTGTTACCGCAGCATCGATCGACTGTCAGTCGACCGTCGTTCGTGGGTCTTCCTAAACACTTTTCCTAAAAAATTTGCTATTTATCAAATTGTAATTTAAGATATTCATAGAATGCTAAAGTAAAATGAAAAAAACGTCTACTTTGAACTTACAAGGTTATAATTTCACACTTAATTGGAAATCGGTACTTAAGTAAACAAGCAAAATTGACATGTATTTTCAGGCACGTTAGAGCTATATTCACGTGTTTAATAGTCATGGTTGTTTGACGATAAAAATGTCGTTAAAATATTTCTAGAATTTTATTGTCTCGTAGAATCTGTCCCATTATCTAACAGTAAATATTTCGTGATACTTTTTGATAAAATGGTTTCAATTCTGATTTTGTTTTATTAAAAAAACAGTACTTATTAATTTTCTACTACAAATTATTATAGCTTTTCCAGTAAATAGCTTTGTATTTTTAAGCAAGTCTGGTTTTAAGAACACTAATTTATATTTTATAAATTTTATTTTTTATTTTTATATAAGGTATAGTTTATATTTTAACTATTATAGTAACAAATAGTCATACTTCCCATGGCTGGTCTAGCACACTGGGAATCTTGCAGTACATTTTTTAAAAACCTTGGAATTCTGACAGTATTGACAGATTTTTTGACGACCACTTTGGCGATGGGGTAAACCTGTCTGCCTCAAACGCCAGTGGTCGCGGGTTCGATTCCCGGACGGAAAAAGAAAAAAAAAATTTCGTGCTGTGTGTGTATTTATTTATTTTTGTATTTCTATTCTAGGTTCCCCCCTAGTTCGCTACATGGTATCCAGAAAACACCGATCAACCTCGACCGATGCCGTCGTTCGAGTTGTGTGGTAATACCTTAATTTATAAAGTCCTTCGACTAACAAAATAATACTGCATATTTAATTGGCTTATATGATTGTAAAGAAAACTTGATATTTAAACCCCTCACGCAGGTTTACCATAAACCGACCCATATCAAACCTTTCCTTAAAATTTGAGAGCCTTATAAGTTCTTAAGTATAAATTATTTCGTCATTTCTGTAGTATTAATCTCCCGGCTGGTGACAAGTTTTTGACATAACGTCAAATTGAAAAGGGTCCAGAATTTGAAAAGTTTGAGGTCAAGAAAAGCACTCATACACTTTGCGTTATATGTAAACTTTCTTTCAAATTTGTATGGTAGTTGTAACAAAGAGAGGTGATTGAACTGTCAGAATCACATTTATGAAGAACTAGCTGTTGCCCGCGGTTTTGCCCGCGCAATTTCTAATCCCGCGGGAATTTTGTCTGGAAGGTTGTCTGGAAGAAATTGCTTATTAGTGATAAGACCACCTTTTGTACCATGTTTCTGCTTTTGTTTTACTTTGTATTTTTTTTCTGTGGTGTACAATAAAGAATAAATAGATAAATAAATAAATTTTGGGATAAAAAGTAGCCTATGTGCTATTCCAGACTGTACACTATCACCATGCCAAATTTCATCCAAATCCGTTGAGCCGTTCTCCCGTGATTGAGGAACAAACATCCATACATCCAAACTTTCACATTTATAATATTAGTAAGATGCTTTGAATTTTACATAAATAAAATGTAACCAAAAATGCTTCTATGCTGGATTGGGAGCCAAAGAAAATCATAGAATCTGCCAGCTGCTTCTCTTCCCGGGCATACTGTAAAAGTCAGTTAAGGGACCGAGGTGTTATGGGAGGCTTTTTTGTGGGCGATAGGCTGACCCCCTGTCACTGCAATAGTCTCTCTCTACTATTATAATGCCTCCAAATTTGTCAAACGTGACATCAGATGGTTTTATTACCTCTGGTGTTCTGCCTACCCCATACGGGATACAGGCGTGAAGTTATGTGTATGTAATATGTAACCAATACATTTTCAGACTAAATTTGACTAGCCAATATTTAAAAAGGGCGTATTTAAAAGCACCCGTTAAGCACAAGATTAATGAACGTAGAAACGAAAGAGTCTGTATTGTAGCAATTGGCATTCCCTTGTCTCAGCCTACACAGGGAGACAGGTATGTAGGTATGTAGTGAAGTTATGTATGTATTTTTACTAGAGATATAACTTAGAAATCGCTTCCTAGCTATAGGAATACAGATATTTTGCAAATATATTTCTTTTGGTGCAACACACTGTAAGAAAAAAAAACTGAATTGAGAACCTCCTCCTTTTTTGGAAGTCGGTTGAAAACAAAGACCGCGGAGGACCTTTTTAACCCTACCACCTCCGCTGGATAAGCAAGACATGTAAAAGACAACCTCTCCGACCGACCTGTTAGGTCTTCTTTAGGGCTAGCCTGACTAGCTGATACCATTTATAAAAAGGATTCGGGCTTCGTCAACGATTAAGACAAAAAGTAAATTTTTCATAATAGAATAAAAATAAAATAAAATCCCCAGACAATCACACCAACTACATGGCCTCAAAGTAAGCAAATCTTGTGTAATGAGATACTATGAAGAGAACTAGGGGGAAAACTAGAAAATAAATAAATAAATAATAATTAATAAAAATAAATATTTCTGACACCCACACAAAATTATCTAGCCCAAATTAAGTTTCTTAAAGAACTTGTGTTATGGATACTAGATAACTGATATACTTAAGAAATATATAAACATACATATTGAATAAATATTAGAATAAACTTAAATAAACATATAAACATCCATGACTTGACGGCTAATATCTGTGTTCATCACGCAGATATCCGCCGCTGCCGGGATTCGAACCCAGGACCTCTGGCATAGAAGGCAATGTATGTTACCACTACACCAGCCGGTCGTCATAAAATACATATAAGTATGAATAAACGTCCAGATCATCTTTTTTTTCTTGTTCCGTGCGGGAGTTGAACCCGCGACCTCACGATTGGCACGTAGTAGCGTCTAGACCACTGCATCACGTAGACCGTCAAATAGAAGTTGACAGACTTATTTTATCGCATTTAGGCTGCAAACTGGACGGCAGCGACAGCGATACCGAGATTTCCGCAACACGATAGAAAGTATTGAGTTTGTATGAAACCGCGACAAATCGCTCGAGCGCCCGCTAGCGTTGAGAACTGCCCAGATTTCCCGCGTCTCTGCCCGCGCCGCTGTCGCCCTCGTCCAGTTTGCAGCCTTAATGTTATTTCACAATCAACGTTATAGGCTTGTCGTCAAAACTTTTTAAATCTAACAATTAACTTTATTCGCATCATTTATACTTATGAAAACCAAGCAATACATATTAAATCGACCACTACAGTAAAAGTCCTTTTAAAATGAATTGTAAAGGCTCATGACTCAATTGCCTTTTCATTCGATATTGATTTCAAGGCATTCATTGGTTCGATTGGTCCGCGGCGCACAAAGGGTTAATCAACGGGTGAAATCAAGATGGCTGTCACGTTTCAATAACTGCCTAGTGTTGGAATATTTTCTATTAAGATCACTGGAAACCAATCAGTGTTTATTAAGAGGGGATATTTATTTTTGTGCGATTTTTGTAAAGAAGTGTGATTAATAATTCATTAGCTTGTTATATTCATTAGCATGCGGACTGGGAGCGAAAGAAAAACATAGACTGTGCCAGCTGCTTCTCTTCCCGGGCATACTGTAAAAGTCAGTTAAGGGACAGAGGTTTTACATAACGTCACGCCTATATCCCTCATGGGGTAAGCAGAACACCAGAGGTTATAAGACCATCTGATGTCACGTTTGACAAAATTTGGAGGTATTATAAAGATGGAGAGAGACTATGGTAGTGTTAGGGAGTCAGCCTATCGCCCACAAAACGCCTTTAAAACCTCTGTCCCTTAACTGACTTTTACAGTATGCCCGGGAAGACAAGCAGCTGGCACATTCTACGTTTTTCTTTCGCTCCCAGTCCAGCATGGTTTTGGTTTTATTGGCGTTTTTTGCGGGTGATAGGCTGACTCCCTGTCACTGCAATAGTCTCTCCATCATTATGATACCTCGGAATTTGTAAAACGTGACATCAGATGGTTTGATGGCCTCTGGTGTTCTGCCTACCCCATAAGGGATACAGGCGTGACGTTATGTATGTATGTTTCATGCTTTTTATTAGTGTCCTTTGTTTAATCGCAATATTTTTTATTGATGGAGTTCCTGTTCATACAAGATTGCTATAACACATTACGCCTGTTGTTTAGTGGTAGATTATATAAAATAAAATAAATAAAATCCCGAGACAATCACACCAACTACATGGCTCCAAGCTAAGCAGAGCTTGTGATATGGGATACCATGTAGTGAACTAGAGGGAACCTAGAATATAAATACACACAGGGTTGATTTGTAGTCACTGGCCAAATTGTTTTTAGGTATTATTTATATAAACGATTTTTGCAAAAAAAAGTGTTTTTCTTCAAAAAAATAAATTTATCCGCTAACACATTAAGCAAACCATGGTCACTCAAAATTACCATTGAAATAAAGACAACTACTCGCTACTACAAAACATCTTGTAGTTCTACGTCGTCGTAGTATTATCAAAGAAATGCCGCGTCGTAGTAGCTATGTTCATCAACAGCGACTATTTGCATAAAAGTTTGTGGTGCCATTTCTTTATATTTTTGTACTGAGCTATACTAAAATAAATATGCAGGTACGTTTATACAGTATCAAAGAAACTAACATTTAAATTTGGCTGGTGACTACAAAAAAAACCCTGTATAGATAGATAAACGCCCCTGTATAGTAAAACGACTCAGACCACTGGCATCTGAGGCAGTGTTACCCCATCGCCAAAGTGGTCGCAAAGTGGTATGAAGGATAGTCGCTAGCCGTCGAACCTTAAACGGGTTCTACCTAGTAAAGGTATTAGAAATATACCTACGAGTCGCGTCACAAGAAACACGGTTTGGTCCTTTTTATTATTTTCTTCAATGAAAAGTTTCAAGCATCAATGAAAAATAATAACAATAAATGTATTTAGCTAACGACTACTGTTTACTTACAGCACCTGGCACCAACTGATGAACAGGTGGTGTGGAGACTGCACACGCATCACCCTTAAAACTGGGGGTGCAGACGACCTATCCTTAGGTTCTCGAGGGCAATGGAAAGTTCGGCCCTCAGTCTCGATGTGCAGTACAGTTTCTGTTCGCATTGCTGGCCGGTTACAGCACACGGTTCTGACGGAAGTTGGCGGACATGAACTCTGAGGGGGGAGGATTATACTTTCCGGTGGAGCTACGGAAGCCTCCCCGATTTGGCGTCGGCCTCTCAGGGTTCGCACGGAGCCGATAGGACATGGTGGGTGCTTGTAATCCAGGAGTGCGGCATCTCCGTTCAAGGGTCGTTTAAGGGAGGTCGTTGCTCGTAGGCGGCGACCTTACCCCACCCTCAACCCGTACGTTGCACAGGGACCGGAAAACCCCTTTATTTGATTAAGCCTATGGATAGGGTAACCCTATCAAAATCTTACCATATGGAAGTGTAACCCTATTGATATGGTAAGCCTATCGACGTGGTAACACTTTGAATAAAGTTAACTACTTTCGGATGCGCTTACCCTGTGATAGGGTTAGCCTATTTCTATCTCTTTCCGCGCATGCTGTTGAATTCGGAAGTATAATTCGAAGTGCGAGATTGAATAGATGGTGATATTTTTGATAATTTGATATTCTTAGAGATTAAATTTGCCTGTAGGTTTTAAAACCCTATTGAATCGGTAACCTTCAATAGGGTTTTCGATAGGCTTACTGCTTACATGAAGCTAACTCTATTGATATGGTAAGCCTTAAATTAGGGTAAGTCTTCGATACGGTTACCAAATTGATAGGGTTTTTTAAAACAAGTCTATGAAAAACCCAATCAAAAACCTCTTTAAGGCTAAGCGGTTCCGGTCCCTGACGTTGCATGCATCTTTTCGCGGCTTCAGGGCGGGGGCGGGTGCCATTTTCCTAATATCAAAGGTGTTATGGTAGAGTCATAGTATCACTCATCAGCGCCATCTGATTGAGTTCATACTCTGTGCAACATAAACATTTGCTCCGTAAATAATATTTTTATAAATAAGTTTTAAGCGTCCTTAACATCGAAACTTGAGAAAATAAACATAATTTAAGTGATAATTATACAGTGATATTATTTCCAGAGTGCACAAATAAGTAAAAAGTGAAATCAGTTTTCTCTTTGTCTTCTACTGTTTTTGAAAACAGCAACAAAAAGCAGTTTTCACGAATTGTATAATTAAAGTTTTCTTGTATAAAACTGAGTAAATCGCTGAAATATTGTGTATATTTAACATATTCTCAATTGTTTAAACATATTGTGAAAAACATAACTGTTTCAAAAAAGTGATTTGAAACCGACCGTTACACTTTTTGGACTTAGATAACAAAGAAAATTAATTTGTGAGTATTGAAATTACATTATAATATAGTGAAATTGAATTGGATGTAGGTATCAATAGTAAAAATACTGTGTAAACCTTTTGTGTTCCAATTACATTTTTTTTTTTTATAAGTCACTAAACCCGCGTTTGACCTCAATCTCACCTGATGGTAAGTGACGATGAGGTCGAAGATGAAAGCACACGGGTTTAGGAAGGAACTGGCTCTTTATACAATATTGCCGGAACACATTACCGCCGGAGCGGTAACATTTGGCGGCAGACTTTATATAAAGGGTGGTCGCTAGCCAGGCGGACCCAGAAGGGATCCTACCACCAACCTCAACTTCAAGTAACTGCTCACTTGATTCATTCGGAAAAAAAATCGTTGTATATCCTATTCAAGACCTAACTTGGTATTAAAAATGATGATTCGTCAGGCTGCTGTTTATCAGCTGGAAGACAAACTTCATCTGACGCTACGTGAGCTTAAATATTAAAGACTATGTGTGAGCAGTTGCTGGATGAGAGAAATGATGCAGAAAAAGAGTTTATCAGTGTACTCAACAGAAATAAACAGTTAAAACTTGAACTATCAAAATTCATATTCAATTTCTAGAAGTTGTTGAGCAAAGAGACCAACTGCAAAGGATAGTAAATGAGTTTGATGGTAAAAGTAATATATTAGAAGATGTTATTAGGCATAACAAACATTTGAAAGTCCACTTATGTGATTCCTTTTCATAAAAAACTTCTTTAGAATCTAAAATTAATGAATCCTGGTCAGCACAATTTCAGCCTCTATTTGAGGAGTTGGTTGACTGTGCCCCCTCAATGGTAACCATATGTAAAAATACCTTCACCACTATCGACCTTACCCGCGATTGCTCGATTGATGCAGAGTTGGTGGTTAGTCCTACAACAAGCACTAACAATAAACTTAAATGTAATAAAAGTAAGACTAAATCAAACAAAAGTAAGCCATGTATAAAGGCCAATAATAAAAATATTTGTAAGAATAAAATTTTCTCATCTAAAAATAACCATTACAGAAAAGAACGTTTAAATTTACTAAGTAAGTTAAAATCATGTAGTTCTGAATTGGAACAAAATGGGTTAACTTATGAAAGTGACACAAGGCACCTTGAGCCGGAAATAAACAGGCTTTATGAGCAACTTAAAAGTTTAAATAATAAATATGAACTTGCTCAGAAAGAGATAAAAGAACACACACTAGCCATGGACAACTTACTTGAACTATCTAAACATAATCTGAATCAATTTGAGTATTTTGACTTCTCAAAATAATTGTGAATAAAGTATATTAAGTTGTTCACAGCCCGAGCTATGCCAGTCCCAGTCCCAGATGCCTTGTGTTATAGAGGATAATGTACTACGTATACAACCAAAGCCATCTTATTTATCTATACATATTATAAAACAAAGTCCCCCGCCGCGTCTGCCTGTCTGTCTGTCTGTCGCTCTGTTAGCGATAAACTCGAAAAGAACAGGACGAAATTACACGCAGTTTTCATAAACAGGTAGGGTGATGATCCCTGAGGAAGGTTTTTTTTAGTATATAATAAATTAAGGTTTTATGCAAAATGGCGATTTTACGACGATATTAAATCAACATGTCGGAAAAAATTAAACTGCTGATCGTGAGCTTTCCTCGAAAACGCTGCCATAATCTTGTGAGTTACACAAAAACAATGTATGGTGGGATTGTACCTCTTTAATAGATCTATCTTCCAAGAATAAATTACAATAACCATAAATAAATGAAAAATGTGATAAATAAAAATTACCCGAACAGGATTCGAACCTGGGACCTCTCGTTTGCCGGACGAGTGCTCTTCCACTGAGCTACCGGGGCCTGGCGGTACGCCTCGAAATTACTTACCACATTTTTGTTTTTACGTTATATTGCTAACGTAGCTCCATCTTATGTTATAGCTTTGCAGCTAAGACCACCCGAGACCAATTTTTTTACAGAAATTGTGAATCCCAGTTAAAGTGAAGCATTGCAATGTTTTAATAATGTTTTTAAGTTTTTGCATTGAAAATGCTCAATTATTCTTAAATAAATGAAAAATGTGATAAATAAAAGTTACCCGACCAGGATTCGAACCTGGGACCTCTCGTTTGCCGGACGAGTGCTCTTCCACTGAGCTACCGGGGCCTGGCGGTACGCCTCGAAATTACTTTATTAATTTTTATTATCAAATTTTTCATTTATTTAAGAATAATTGAGCATTTTCAATGCAAAAACTTAAAAACATTATTAAAATAACCATTTTTGGCTTTTACATATTACAATAAAATTATGGGTTATTTGCGAACCTATTTTTAACAATGCAGTATTAATGCATGGTGACCGTGGGTGACAGTAGTCCAATGTTAAAAGGGTGAGGGTTCTATTTGTTCAAACAGAGCACTCGAGCACTCTAAATCTTTGGACCTGGGACTCTTCTGGGCGCTATAATGGAGAATCCACGGTTTGCTCTTCAAGTCTAGCATGTATGAGGGTGACCAAGTGTTCGCTTCCGTCGATCCCGCGGAGTGTCAGACCCCCCGCGCGGCGATCGCAACTATGACTGTCTTTAACGTGCCCTCCGAAGCACGGAATTTGTAGTGAGATATTGATGATCGACGGTCACCCATCCTAATATCGACCGCGCCAAACGTTGCTTAACCTGCGATGTCGTATGATATGCACAGGAAGCAATGTGCCACAACGAATTCAGATACCTACTACTAGTGAGTAAAAATTAAACCGAAAATATTAGCTGATAGGCTGGTCTGATCTGCTGTTTTGCTTGGATAGAAATCAAAATCAAAGATATCAATATATATAAAACTGTTCCGTTACTGACTGAGTTACTGAGTGACTGACAGACAACGTACAGCCGTAACTACTGGGCGTAGAGAGCTGAAATTTGTAACATACATTCTTTAGGGGATGTAGGGGTGCACTAAGGAAGGAATTCCCGAAATTCTCACGGGAACGGGAATTATTGGACTTTTAAGTTTGTATGAAAAATCTTATCCCTTGTGTGCACGTATACGATACTTGGCATTAAAGTTCACAGACTGGTTGTGTTATGAAAGGAATTCCCAAAATTCCCACGGGAACGGGAAATATATGATGTTTTAGTTTGTATGATAAAATCTTATTCTTTGAGTGCACGGATGTGGTACTTGATATAAAGGTTCCTCAATGAGTGTCTTTTTGTATAATGGAAAGAATTCCCGGAAATCCCACGGGAACGGAAAATAGGACTTTTGAGTTTATGCGTGTACGAAGTCGCGGGCAAACGCTCGTCATATTATAAACTAATTTAAATAAGTTCAACGGTTTGTTTGTTTGATAAACGCGTTAATTTCAGAAAATATGTGTCAGATTTGTTTTTTTTTGCATTTGATAGCCCTAATCTATAGGAAGGTTATATTATGACATTCCTATGGGATTAAAAGTAACGCAGGTAAAACCACGGACTTCCGCTAGTATGTATAACTATCTATATGATTTGCTGCTCATAACAACATCATCATCAGAATGGTGACGTCCACTGCTGGACATAGGCCTCCCCCAAGGTGCCCCACGTCTCTCGGTCCTACGCCTCCCCCACCCAGCGTTTACCGGCAACCTTGACCAGATCGTCGGTCCATCGTGCAGGGGGCCTGCCTACGCTGCGTCTCCCAGTACGTGGCCCCACTCGAGAAACTTTCTGCCCCAACAACGGCCATTCGTTCAAAATTAGATAGCTTTATCCAGAAAATATCAAAACAACAACGGGTCAAATGTTACGTCATACTAACTCAACCTAAATGCACATCTTAAATATTAATTTCGCGGTGTCTAGCACAATCTTCGGTAGTATAGTGGTAAGTATCCCCGCCTGTCACGCGGGAGACCGGGGTTCGATTCCCCGCCGGAGAGATTTTTTTTTATATTTTTCCTCCTTATTAATTTTTTGTTTTGGCAATTTTAAAAATATTTTATGAATAACAAGAACAAATTGTATAAAAAGCATTATAGATTTTTTTTAATTCATCATCATTTTACTCTGTTCTAAATCTAAGTTCTGACCTTAGATTGGTTTAACGTAAAATTTAAAGCAACTTATCCAATTGACTCCTTTAAATGATAAGTAGTACCTCAGGAATATTACCTACTCTTTAAGGTTTGCCTGCCTTTGTCGCTAGATATTCATTTAACTTGCCGCCAAATATCAACGCTCTTATTTCATGATGAGCCAGCTCTTTCCCTACCCCCTTTTCATCTTTGAAAAATAAAAATATCTACAAAAAAATATCAAACCAGTGCTTGGGCTACACGGTGCGTATTACGATTTTTAGTACCTATTAATAACAATATATAATAAATAATTTTTTAGAGGTTTTATTGGCGTTTTTGCGGGCGATAGGCTGACTCCCTGTCACTGCAATAGTCTCTCACCATCATTATAATACCTCCAAATTTGTCAAATGTGACATCAGATGGTTTTACAGCTTTTGGTGTTCTGCCTACCCCATAAGGGACACAGGCGTGAAGTTATGTATGTATGTAATAAATAATATAACACATTTTTATATTAGGATATAAACATAAACATATTATTATAAACATCCATGACTTGACGGCTAACATCCCACAAATATCGGCCGCCGCCGGGATTCGAACCCAGGACATCTGGCACAGAAGGCAATGTACCTTACCACTACACCAACCGGTCGTACAATATTAGTCTACTCAGTTAATATGTTATTAATCAACAAGTTTATCATATGATTTAATACTTAATTTATTGTTTGTAAATCAGTAGATATAAGTCTGTTCCGTTACTGATTAAGGAACTAAGTAGGGTAATCAACTTTTTTTTCTAGAAATAAAGTATATTTGAGTCTGAAAAGAATCATCATCATCATCAACAACTCTTTATAGTGAGCCCACTGCAGGGCATGAGTCTCTCCCCTGGGTGACGAGGAGGTATAGGCCATAATCCACCAAGCTGGCCCAGTGCTGGGTGGTGGATGCCAGAATTTTCAGGGTGCCAAAATGGCTTCTGACTAACCCTAACGACTACTGTATACAAGTATACAGCACCCGGGACCGACAGCTTAACGTGCCCTCCGAAGCACGGAAGTCGTCGCGAGAAATGAATGGTCGGCGGTCACCCATCCTAGTACCGGCCGCGCCGAATGTTGCTTAACCTGTGATATCGTATGATACACACAGTAACCACGGCGCTACGACGACTTCCGACGAGTCTGAAAAGAATATCAAACAGTATTTTGGAAAATTGAACAGTATTCAATTTATTTATTGTTTTAAAAACAGACATACATCTACATAGACAACGCAAATGTCACGATTGGTATTGAAACAAAGCGTGCCGACTTTTAACACCTTTTGTGACGTCACAGCTGATATTTATTGCTGGGAAATACAAACCGATTCAAATACACCGATGCCGCCAATGAAATCGATTATTAAGAACGATATCGATATTATGAAATCAATTTCTAACAGACATACATACGCGGGGACTGAATCTAGCGGCGACCAACCTTGACGCTTGGTCGGGGTTCGGACACGCAAAAAACATGCATTTGAGTTGTCTATGTATGTATAAAACACATATATTTAGAGCTTCTTGGACAAATTATTAATTAAAGTCTAGCACATAAAATGTTTAGCTTTTTATGCTGAAAACAGTATTTTTCATATTTTATTTTTGTTCAACAGTAAAAAGTATAATTTAGTGAAAAACAGTATAATACTAGAACTAAGTGACTGACAGACATCGTACAGTCATACATAACTACTGGGCGTAGAGATCTGAAATTGTGACATTATATTCCTTAGTATGGGTGCACTAAGGAAGAAATTATGGAAGGATTTTCTGAAACCCCGACAGTAACGGTAGTTAAAGCATTTTATAAAATAACACATAACATCTCGTAGGTATATTATAAACATTGAATACTGCATTGAATACTTAATTCATTTTTAATTTGCAAATAATCATATCTTACCTATCTACATTTAGTACTCAACTCTCTTTTTGGTACTTATCTTCTCACCTATGTTGTTTTTTAGAATAAAGATATCAAAGGAATAAAATTGGCAGTACAAACAAAGGGGCTGACCCAGTAATCCTCACATGGAGAGCATTTTAATGGGCTTCATATGTTTTTTTGGAATCGAATAACGAGTCACGTGTGACTTTTTTTTTTAATATTGTAAGGATAGGACGTTTGTCTTCCATGCCACCTGATGGAAAGTGCGCATGAAGACTATGGTGACTTTTCTTTCGTTTTTCCTCGTGGTCTCGATTATTTTAAATTCCAGTCTTAAATACAGTTTTCTTAATTTATGAAGGAAAAATGTTATAGCTGAACTCAAACTTGATTATATCATGAACTAAAATAATAAAGTGATACGAATTTTTAAACTCATTTGAAAATTGATATAGCTACAGTTATTATTAGAAGGTGGTTTTTAAAGAGTAACCCACACAAATTTTATTTAAATAAAAAGTTATATCGTCCACATAACCTTGATTGTAATTAAATAATCAGAAAAGAGTTAATTTTGAGTTCCTAAATAACATCGAAGTCTTGGAAGTTATTCAAAACTCTTGGATTCGTACAAATTATGACATTTAAATTTCTTAGGAAATAATAAATACTGATAATATTAAAATTTTAAACGTAATTAGCATAGTTTTTGTAAATGATTATGTACAAGTTTTTTTTTATGAAAATAAATTAAATTAAATCATTTATATTCAAGAATACACACTTCTAAAGCTTTTAATATATTTAGTGTGCTGACTTTTGAGATAGCAAGATATTTGGTCGAGTTTAATGACGAGCATATTTATTTTTAAAACTAAATATGCTCGTCATTATTAATGGCAATTCTGTCGTAGATATCATTGATCGCCGTAACTGATTTTAATAATAGAGGACATACCTACATAAGTTTTAATACGTTTACGCATTTTGTATATTAATTTTACACAAATCGTCATGATCTTCGGTAGTATAGTGGTAAGTATCCCCGCCTGTCACGCGGGAGACCGGGGTTCGATTCCCCGCCGGAGAGATAAATCTTTTGCTAAATTTCTTCATTTTTATATTGTTATTTTTTTTTTTTTTTTTCATAAAAAGCTTATTTAAATCATGTGTTTTTTTTTCTCAACTTTGTTTGTTCTAATATTTTTATGAAAAAAAAAAGATCCATAAGTACTCATATTATAAATGCAAAAGTCTGTCTATCTGTTTCACGGCTTACGTGCAAATTGTGTAAAAAATGGAATCATAATAATTAAGGGTTATATCGTATTGTTTTACCTTTGCCCGTTTCGCACTACATCCGATTTTTATCCAATCCGAATCCGAGAAATGACGGTCCGGTGAAGCCATAGAACTATTTCTATAGTAGCTAAGGCCGTATACAGAAAGAAAGCTAGAAACTTATAAGCGCTTACCAGCGCTTGACAGCTGAAATATATGAACGCGCGCCGATAAGCACTGAACGGTGCCGACAAGCTTCAACACGCGCTGGTCAGCGCTGGAAAATCATCGTCTGATGAGTCCGACATTTTGCTTGGTCTGCCTCAACCTGCTTCCTTTGTGTAGAACGGACCAGCGCTGTCAAGCGCCGGTAAGAGCTTATAAGTTTTCAGTTTTCTTTCTGTATACGGCCTTACGCACTACATCCGGCATCCGTCATTTCATACAGGATTTCTAGATGTAGCCCAGTGAAATGAAGCCAAAACCTGGCAAACAGCAGAAATAATTCGTGTTGTTTTAAAAATTGGCACGCGTATATCTTGTGCAGTCCAGATTAATATTTTAAAATCCTCGAGGGTGGGGTTGTGTTGTCGGTTTAGAGGGGGGATGAAGGTTCCTATTTTCAGGTTTTTGCTCAATCTGTATCTCATATCTCAAAAATCTGTACAAATAGCGCAATAGTTGCTTTCGACTTTTATTCATAAAATTTCTTATTGTTTTGGTCATATTAGTTTTTACTCTACGACCTTTACTTAAGAGTTACAAGGTGTTGAAATTTACAATTTGCGAGATTTCTGTGAGTCGTCGGCTACAGATCTACTGGCGTCCTCACGATGCAGCTTTAATTTGTGTAGTCTTGAAAATGAGCATATTTATACCCCATGAAGTCCATATCATCATATTAAAAGTCTTCGTGGTGGGGCTAGGTTAGAGGCTATGCTGAACCCGTGTGGAGTTGCTGGTCTGCGGATAGGGGAACACCCCCCAGAATGGGGGGGTAACGTTTCAACCGCAAGGACCAAAATCAGCTGCGGACCAGTATCAGCGGCTCACTTTGGGGAACCGGTGAGGGCATGGGGGAGGGGAGCGCTCTGCTCTGAGGGACGGCAGGCTTGGTTTGCTTCGGCTTCCGAGAGGTCGGCCAAACCGTAATCCTGGGCAGAAACAGGAACGGGGGCCTAACGGCTGCGAGGAAGATAGCCTCTGTAAAAAATTACCCCAATCCCCGGGTGCCCGAAGTGCCTCATCCGTGGGATTGCTGGCTGTGGGGGTCAGTCCGTCTGCCAAGGGGAAGCGAAAGAGCCATCCACCTTTTCGAATCCCCTTTGCGGACATCCAGATTTCGGGGATCTACCGCGTAAGCGATTTCCCCAGATGATGGCAGGCCAGACAGCATGATGCTGGTGGTCTAACGCTACGCGATTTCACCAGATTGAGGCGCGGCTGGGGGGTTTAGATTCTGGTGGGCTATGCTGAAGGTATAGGGGTTGAGGATTCCCATTTTTAGAATTCGCTCATAGTGAGAGAAAACTAATTAAATCGGTACACGTATACCATGCTCAGTCTAGTATGACATATTAAAATTCCTCGAGGGTAGGAGGTGTGCTGAGGGTGTGAAGGATGAAGTCCTTATTTAGTCATTAACTCATATCTCCAAAATCTGTACAAATACCGTAAACTTCTGATAAAAGTTTTTACACAAAATTGCCTATTGAATTGGTTATTACTATTAGTTTTCACTCTACCGCCAATACTTTAGGAGCTAAAAAGTTGTTGAGTTTGCAGTGAAGGTATTTCTTATTTTTTTTCTTCAGTTTCTTGCTGATACCTCAAAAAACAATACAAAAAGTATAAATTTTGCTAGTAAAAAAAAGTTTTTTTATAAAATCTACTTATTCAGTCATATTCATTTACGATGAATACTTCAGGAGCTACAGGCTAAAAACAATGGAACGTTGCTATGCAGTAAGCCTTGAAAGCACGGGGTTTTCAGTTAGTTTTGTTTGAGGTACTTACAAATAGTTTGAACTTTTATATCTATATGTCCTTACTAGTACTTTTAGAGGTCACTCATAGCAGTATCATACTAATTTATTATCTATACTTATATGATAAAGAGGAAACCTTTGTATTTTTGTATGTTTGTATTGAATAGGCTCAAAAACTACCGAACCGATTTCAAAATTTCTTTTACCATTACTTATTGGGATTCTTCCGAATCCGTATATACTACTTTTTATCCCGAAAATCCCGCGGGAATCGAAATTGCGCGGGTAAAACCGCGCGCAACAGCTAGTAGTAATATATATCGCGTTATAAACTTTTACAGTCGAACAATGAGGGTTCAAGCAAGTGTATTTTCTAATGTCTACTTTTTCATATACCCACATAGACAGATGTTCAATATTAAGATACTAAGGATAAGGAGTCATTTCTGAGAACTTATGTAAAGCGTTAATTGATAGAAATCGCTAAAGCCTAGCGATAAGATACCTCCATATTAGATCGTAATGAATACCTGAGTAGATTCATAAACATTTACAATAAAAAATTTAGTGACATAGATATATTTTTTAATTCTAAAAGTCTTTTTAAAACAAAGGTATTACGGAGACTCACATTCGAGGAATCGGTGTAATATGATTTCTTTTAATATTAATATTTTATCGTTATCTTATGCTTTATCTATTAATTTATTGCAATTTTATTATTATCTAAGTAATATATTAAATATACATTATAACAGATATGTATATATATCATATATATATAACCTATTTATAAGAATATACATGAATACCTATAGTTTTAGTAATTACGCATTCTATCCTAGCCAGCGCATAACCAATGTATTAAATTAACTGATGTATTACAGCTTTTTTCGACCCTATTTAGGTATAGTGAATTAGGAAATCCTGTTATTGGCTAAGCTATTTTGTAACCATATTTTAAGTCAAAAATTGTTTATTTAAGCTGTTGGATTTCTAATAAAGTAAATAAATAAAGATCCCCTAGCTGATACCTCTATCCCATCTTAGAAAAGTCCCTTAGTGGGTGCTCCAGCAAGACAGGGCAGAGGGCGGGATTGGAGACGCGATCCCTGCGCGGGAGTTCAACCTTAGTCCAGTTAGTGGTATGCTAAGATCTCACGGTAATCTCGCATATCACAAATTTTAACACCTTGTAGCTCTTAAAGCTTATCAGACGTAGATTAAATCTGTAATATGATCGAAACAGTGGTCAGAAGCAATAATTATGCTGTTCAGATATTCGACATATGGATAAAAACATTAAAACCTTTAAATCACCACATCCTCAGCACTCCTCCCATCATTGAGGACTTTGAGTATGTTAATCTGAAAGCCACAACGTATAACTGTGCGAATTTTCAAAACTACACGAATTATTTCCCCTGATTTTGCTTATTTGAATGGGCTAATTCTTGATTGATTGAATCGGGCGTTACTTTGCGGAAATCCATGACAACTACTTTAACAAAGTTACCTTGCTAATTCCGCGACTTGTACTTGCACTAGTGATGCATGATTTTCGTTTGTTGGTTCACCGCCCTCCCTCCCTCAAACAAGAAGCAAGAAATGCAATGAACACACACTTGGAAAACTGTAACCCACACCACAAGCTTCCACCGACACGTGTTTCGCTTCAACCAGAAGCATCTTCAGGGTGCAACGACTACCACCGAACGGTGATACCAACGCACGAAAATCCTCCATCACTAGTGCAAGTGCAAGTCGCGGAAGTATCAAGGTAACTTTGTTAAGGTAGGGCTTATTCTTATTTTCTCGGATTCGAATCGGATAAGAATTGGATGTCGTGCGTAACCGCTCTAACAGTATGGTTTACGATTTCCAAATGTTCCAGTATGAAATAGGATTATGATGTTATCATTATAATGTACATAAATGAGGAAATCGACACGCGTTACCTTTTACACATTTACCCTTTGTAATTTTATTTGCTTTTTATTCATACACATTTTGAAATCTCATTATATCATGCATACTTTTATTTTACTTGGCATGACATAGAGCTTATCTTTTAGTCTTGGCATTGTGATAACGACATGTACGCTGGCCTATCAGTTACATAATGAACGAACATTTTTGTATTTATATTTTACTTTGAAGTGTTAGCAAATTAATTGAATGCCAAATCAATTTGTATAAAGCTTTGTAAAGCATGCTAAGACCTCTATATTATAGTATGTTTAGTTTTTTTACCACCGCGAAACATCTTTAGTTTATGTACTGGATAGAAATGAATATAAGGAACCTTGAAAACATTATACTGTAGTGCCCCATTTTTTTACGCGTATGATGCCACAATCATTATTATTAAATACATACATACATACATAACGTCACGCCTGTATCCCTTATGGGGTAAGCAGAACACCAGAGGTTACAAGACCATCTGATGTCACGTTTGACAAATTTAGAGGTATTATAAAGATGGAAAGAGACTATTGTAGTGACAGAGGGTCAGCCTATCGCCCACAAAAACGCCTTTAAAGCCTAATATTAAATGATTTGTATTTTTAAGATTCCCGAGGACTTGTGGAGAGTTGGTGTAGGTATAATTCTGTGTAAACAGAATATTGAACCAACATTCTAAAAACACTAACGAGAAATTTCTAGAATCCCAAACTCATCATAAAAGAAATTAAAAAGTCTGTGTCCCTTTAGTGCTCTTCAGACTTCCCAGCTCATAGAAACTTTGCAGGTTTAATCTCAAGCCGTTTAGAATACATGGAATTATTATAAATCGATAGGGTTTATTATAAATTCTTGAAAGCGTATTGAAGGCTGTATGAGTATTTCTCGGAAGGTAATATTATCCGATTATGATGTCTAGGTTTTACTGTGCCCGTTACGCCAGACCGATGAGTTCTTATTTCAGTGAATATTCTGCTTTATTTTTCCGTTACATTAGGTTTTGTTTTCTATAGATGTTTATACATTACTAGCTGACCCGGCAAACGTTGTTTTGCCATATAAATAAAAAAAAATAGATGTTGGCCGATTTTCATAGATACCAGATACGCACAAAAAATTTCATCAAAATCGGTCAAGCCGTTTCGGAGGAGTATGGGAACGAAAATTGTGACACGAGAATTTTATATATTAGACTAGCTGACCCGGCAAACGTTGTTTTGCCATATAAAAAAAAAGATGTTGGCCGATTCTCATAGATACCGGATAAGCACAAAAAATTTCATCAAAATCGGTCAAGCCGTTTCGGAGGAGTATGGCAACGAAAACTGTGACTCGAGAATTTTATATATTAGACTAGCTGATCCGGCAAACGTTGTTTTGCCATATAAATAAAAAAAAAAAAAGATGTTGGCCGATTCTCATAGATACGGGATAAGCACAAAAAAATTCATCAAAATCGGAGGAGTATGGCAACGAAAACTGTGACACGAGAATTTTATATATATTAGAAAATATCTTCAAATATTGCCTCAAACATTATTAAGGGCAGCTCAGAGGTCTCATATAAATTTGAAATAAAATTGGTGTACAGGGTGACTGGTGGGTCCCTTTCAAAATGTGAGGACGTGAAAGTTTGCGATGATGAGAAAAAAAAATAATATTTGTTACGTACCTGCCTTTTTACGGGGTATGCAGAACACTAGAGGTTATAAAACCATCTGCCGTCACGTTGGAAAAAATTGGAGGCATTATAATGTTGAAGAGAGATTATTGCACTGACAGGGAGTCAGCCTATCGTCCAATAAAGAAGAGCTCAAATAAAACCTCTGTCCCTTTTACTGACTTTAACAATGTGCCCGGAAAGAAAAGCAGCTAGCACATTTTATGTTTTTCTTTTGCAACCAGTCCAACAAACAATAAAATACCTATCAGACAGATTCCACTTCATATATTAGTCTGATATTAATAATTTGAATTATTTTTATCTTTCACAAGCCTTCATTTTTAGTAACCACTTTGGCGATGGGGTAAACGTATCTGCTTCAGACGCCAGTGGTCGCGGGTTCGAATCCCGCACGGAACAAGAAAAAAATAGTTCCATGTCTGGGCGTTTATCTATAATATCTATATATATATATTTTATATTCTAGGTTCCCCCTAGTTCGCTACATGGTAACTCTAACGCAAGCTTTGCTTACTCTGAGGCCATATAGTTGGTGTGATTGTCTGGGGATTTTATTTATTATAAATCACTTTAGTAAAAAGCACTATGACTTATTTATTTATTTATTTATTCTTCATTGTACACATGGAGTAAGACATAACTTTATTAAAAAATATAATAGGTACAGTGCACAATAGGCGGCCTTATCATCTACAGACAATCTCTTCCAGACAACCCTGGGTTGTGTTAAAGGATAATTTAAAGTGACATAATTTAAAATATACATTTTAGAACTTAAAAACTAAAGAACTAAATACATATAAATAATATATTAATACATATTATAGGTACATAAACACTATACAGATATAAAAAACCAATAAATAAATATATTATAAATAAACATACACACAAATATATACCTACATACATATATATAAGTATACTAAATAGTATATACTATGATATAATAATAATATAATAGATTACTATGTCATAGATTTTCGAAGAAAGTGTGTCTTAACCAGTCTTTTGAATATGTTAACTTATCTTAAATTTCTGATATAATTTTCTACGGGATCAGAAGTAAACAAAAGAAACCGCGCGAACCTGCGTATTATATTGGTCGGCGAAATTAATTGATAAAATAATAAATAAGGTAGTCCCAGTTAAAGCGGCACTTCACTGGATATTTTCATGGTTTCATTATAAAGCTTCATTGTTCAATAATTGAGTTACTGGGGTAAAATGAAATGAAAACTTTTTATTCGTAGTAGGTAATTTTATACACTTTACGAACGTCATATGCTGGATGAGGGCGGCGCGGGTCCGGACGACATGACGAATCCTGGGGGAGGCCTCCGTCGTCGAGAAGTGTGCGTGTCTCGGCTTTGAAGATAATGATCATAGATGAATATAAGTACGAATCATAATCAAAATCAAATCAATAAATCAAGATTATAGATGAATATAAGAATATAAGTCTTGGTGTTGTCATATATAAATATACATAATGTTTTCATAAATATATTGTGATGCAAGGGTCAAGATACCAATCTCTTTAAAATTTTCTCTTAGAGATTCTCTATTTCAAGTTTACTCAGAAACGATAATCTCGTGTAATGCTGTCCAATTTATTTAGGCTGAAAAATTGAAGACTGGGTACCTGAGTATTATTTATAATATAATTAAATGAATTCACGGGATTCTTACAAAATAGTCGTGTGTCCGGTCAAAAACCCGGTGATATTGTGAGAGAGTTTTGTAAAAGTAACATTAATGTGAGTTCCAATAGTAGCGGATCAAAACGAACAAGAAAGAAAGAAATAAAGAAAATGTTTATTACTACAAATGTACTTTACAATTGAGACATTATACAATTTGAACATATATCAATTAATAACAACAAAAAAGCAACCACAACACAGTAAGTAGGTACATTTGTGGAGGAAGGTGTAAACTCAGCATGTTGCTATTGAGAGCGACAAGCATCTCTTTAGCTCTGGCTTATAGTTTACACCTAATTAATAAAAATATACAATAAGAACACGTCACTTTAATAATGACAAAGAAACAAAAAACCGAACATATCTCTATCAATATGACGTAAATACATAAATATTTCAGCGGAGATTATTTTCTTGTTTTATACTTTTTAGAGCGTGTTTCAGTAGTCAGTTTTTAGTTTAAAAACTTTTTTTTTTTTTATTATTTTGGTCTTTACATATTTGAAATGTGCTAACGAAGTATTTTTATTTGGTACATCACACGAAACGGTCAAGAATATTTTTTTAGTTCTTTACTATAACTATTATATCACTTATTTTGAGTTATATTTTTTACATATTGGAGCTGTACTTACAAAGTTCTTTCATTTGTAACCCCACACGAAACTATATAGAAAATTTTGTTTTAGTTCTTCACTTTAAGTCACCTGGAGGGCGCTGTAGTAAATTTAGCGTAAGTTTCTATAGCCTATAACCAGCGGACAGTGAAGAGGCTTCTAACGAGCGACACCTCATTTGTCTAATTATGATTACTAGTTTAGAAGTGTTGAGGGAACAGATGAACAGCCATACCCACATACATACATACAGGTTAAAATCATAACCCTCCTTTTTGCTTCGCCGTAGTCGGGTGAAAATAAAAATGAAGTGAAATTATTTTAATCTACTTAGCCATGCGCAAAACTGTACTCCGTATAGAAAATCTATGAAGTTCTTGTCAAAAAAGTTCGATTATTTGCTTATAGAGTTAGTGCAACGAACTTGCCTTACTGAAATACTGCAATGGAAACAAATATTTCTTTTTTATAAATAAGGATAGAGCATTTGTCTCCCATGACACCTGATGGTAAGTATACATGAAGACTAAGGTGGTACACGTCCGTCCACGAGAAATCTATTCACTCGACGCTTAAAAGTGCCAGGACCATACTGGTCGGGGAAAATAGACGCAGGCAGTTGATGCCAAACCTTGGCGACCCGTATCAAAAAGGATCTGAAATTTATGCCCTCGACATTAAGTTAAGATTGGTTGGGGAAATTTGACAGGTAATGTAACGCTTGACCTGCGGCTTTTGTACATAAATTAGGTAAAATAAGATTTCTCGTGGTATGTCAAATGCAAAAGGTCAAATGCAAAGAAAAGCATCTTAAGTATAGGTTCACAAATGGCTCATTAGTCAACCTAGTTTGTAATAGTTATTATTGGTCCTAAGTAAGGGCTTCCTGGCTAAGTAATGCCACGACAAGATAGGATCCATAGCTCGCTCTAGCACTTAGCTTCTAAGGGGAAGCTGCTATATCGAGTTAATAACTTTGTGACATAGCTTAGTTATGTTTTCGATGGGCTCTAGTCGATATTATACATTTTAAGTTGCTCTAATTTCAAATTTTGAAGCTTTTTAATCAGTTTTTTTAGCAAATTTTGAGTCTTAAGTCCTCTAAGTTGACGTAAAGTGAGCCTTAAAATTAGACAGTATAATTTCGAATCGAGCACAATGTATGCATATACAGCAGTTTAATGATTAGTCCCATGCTGGTCTGGGAGCGGAGGAAAAACATAGAATGTTCCAGCTGCTTCTCTTCCCGGGCAAACTATAAAAGTCAGTTAAGGGACAGAGGTTTTATTGGAGATTTTTTTGTGGGCGATAGGCTGACCCCCTGTCACCTCTATAGTCTCTCTCCGTCATTATAATGCCTCAAAAATCGTCAAACGTGACATCAGATGGTTTAATAACCTCGGGTGTTCTGCCTACACCATAAGGGATACAGGCGTGAAGTTATGTATGTATGTATGTATGTAAAATAAACAGCTTTAAAACGAATTTGATCGCGTATTGGTTAAGGTATCCCGTTCAATAATATATTAAAATTTTTGCATTTAATAATTCTGCGTGAGCTACGTTAGCAATATAACGTAAAATTAAAAAGTATAGTAAGTAATTTCGTGGCTTGTCGCCACGCCACGGCTGCTCAGTTGAAGAGCACTCGTCTTTCAAACGAGAGCTCCCAGGTTCGAGTCCTGGTTCGGTGATGATTTTATTTAGCATATTTTTTCAGCTATTCGAGTATCCCGTTTTTAAAAATAATTATAAATAAATAATATAAATAAATATTTTTCTGTCACTCACACAACATTACCTAGCCCAAATTAAGTTTCATAAAGAACTTTTGTTATGGATACTAGATAACTTATATACTTAAGAAATGTATAAACGTACATATTGAATAAATACATATTTTTTATTAGAAAATAAACTTAAATAAACATATAAACATCCATGACTTGACGACTAATATCTGTGTTCATCACACAAATATCCGTCTCCGCCGGGATTCGAACGCAGGACCTCTGGCATAGAAGGCAATGTACGTTACCCCTACACCAGCCGGTCGTCTTTCTAAACCGTTCTAAATTTATTTAGGTTGACCGTAAATTATAAGTTTTTAAAACTTTGTATTCATTTGTTGTGATCTACAGATTCTTTAAAGTCGAATCACTAAACATCACTCATGATGTATAGGTTAATTTTTTTCATGTTTAAAGTGCCTCTACGGCATAGCCCGTTCAAGTATTAATTTGGTTAATTGACTAACTGTGGGTCTCCTAACGTCACATACATACAGCCTGGTAATTACTGGTACGAGATAACAAAGTTGGTTTTGATTAATGGAATTTTAAATAAAGTGAAGTAAGCTGCGTATTAAGTCTTCGTATTAATGGGAAAGTTTTTTTGGAGATTGGATACGGATAGTAAGAATTACGATAAGAAACTAATAATTATAGTGATAACTTTACAAAAGATGTTGAGATTGGTTTAGCGCCATCATGGCATTTGTAATTAGGTAAATGCAATTTTACCTTCACTGTCTATCTAAATATATTTAACTAGCCACCGCGCGCGGTTTTACCCGCGTAACTTTTGATCCCGTGGAAATTTCGGGATAAAATATAGCCTATAACCTTCCTCAAGAGTTGGGCTATCAAATGCAAAAAGAATTTTTCAAATCCCACTTGTAGTTTCTGAGATTGTTCAAACAAACAAACAAACAGCTTTATATATTAGTATAGATGTAGTGCCTGAGTTATCTTTACTTATATGAGTTGCTAAATCTGGGTGCTATCATCTTTGACCTCATCTTCACTTGTTATCACGTGAGATGAAGGGCAAACGCGGGGTTAGTCACTGTTTACTGTTTAGTCCCCATAGTCCCCATCGTTGTTTAGTTCAACCGTCTGTCGTTAGATGGCGTTGATTGTTCATTAAATCACACAAGTGTTTTTATTTATATTTTGTATGAAGCTTGTTGAGATTTGATATTAAAAATTGCACGCAGCCTGGCGTTGATTTTTGACTCCAATTGGCTGCCCACCTCGGGATGTATCAGCAAAGGGTGTGTTTAGCGGGTATCGCTGGGTTCGGTGAGTACTGCACTGTTAGGGATTGGCCGGCAGAGTCATGTGTCTCTAACGAGCATGTGTCCCCCGACGGTCCCCTCTCGTGCATCAAGCATTCACCTCCTCTCCTTCTGAGATTCCCTTAGTAGGGGCGTCTAGTAGGTGTACCAACGTTTCTTTGGCGGAAAAAAAGATACCAAAAGACGCGCAGCCTCTATCTACCGATTGGCTGTCGCTCCGATTATGATCAGTGGCTGGTCAAGGTGGGTCATAAAAGGGGGATGTTTAGTGGGTATACTCAGGTGTTCTGAGGAGTCTCGTGTCCCCATACTGTTTGGGTACTCTATATCTGTTAGCAGATTATAGAATTCCCTTTCGTCCGTAACAGGATTCATCCTCCTCCTGCTAGAGCTTGTTTTAGTGGGTGCCAAAGATTTTCCTTGGCGGAAAAACAAAAAAATATATATTAAAAGACCTTTAGAGACTCGATAGTTTTATTGAGGAACCTGTGGTGAGGGCTACCCTTTTCTGGCACTGTTTGTACAGTCACCAATAAAAAAGTCAACAAATACCCGTTAAGAACAGGCTGCGCGTCGCGTGGGGCCTCGTGTAGTTTTGCTATATTGCTGTTTTTTACTACATTGCTGGCTTTACTATGGAACTATCCACTGGTTTAGAGTAAAGCCAGCAATGAAACGAAAACACGCAAAGCCCCGCGCGGCGCACCTCCTGATCTTAAACATGCCCTTAGGGTTATGCTTTTTATTTATTTATTTATTACAATATCCACAGCCCTTAATATAATTAATTATAACACTTTTACATTTTTATATATTACTTCTACAGACTACAAAGGAAATTTAAAAAACAAAAATAATTTAATAAGTTTATGCCAAAATTATATATTTAAAATAAATTAGATATTGGTCTATCGAATGTGTATATGTATGAATGTTTGTGTGTGTATATGTGTGTGATGTGCGTATGAGCTTGTGTCAATATGTGGCGTAGTAAGAATTTTAATTATCTTATTGATCGGTTATGACTCCATTTTATTTATTTATTTATTAGGTACAACAACAAATTATTGTTATCTTATAACTATTATATGTATGCTTAAATTAAGATATTGCATAACAATAATTCAATAAAAGTTGTACACAAATTTGACATAATATGGTAGGTTATAAGGTTACATTGACTAAAAAAGAGAAAAGAATTTAACTCGAATAAACTCAAACAATGTTACTAAAATTTTACATCTACACTACATATATATTAATAATGAACACAATATGTTAAAAAAGAATAATAATAATAACTTTTACAAAAGATCACTTTACGTTTTGCAAGGCACTAACTACGGATTTTTTGTAGACTGAAAGCGATTGGTTAAATATGTCTACATTTTCTGGCAATTCATTATATTGTTTACACATCCTATTTAAAGGGTTACTATATGATACATTGTTGTTTGTCAAGTGTAAATGAAAAAGCTGTGGTCGCCGAACTGTTTGCCCAGGTATTTTAAAACTTATATTTTGTAAGAGATTTCCATAAATGTGACCGTTGACTATCTTGTAAAGAACAACACAGGAATCAACACTTCGCCGCAATGCAAGAGTGTTACAATTAAAATAGCTTAGGCGGTCCTCATAGCAAGTTAAGGTGTTTTTTTTGCCTATCATTTTGACAAGGTGTCTTAACAGTTTCCTTTGCACAGCCTCAATGCGATCGGTATGAACTGCATAAATAGGTGACCATATTGAAGAACAGTATTCAAGAATGGAACGAACCAGTGATTGATACAGCAAAATAAGGGTGGATGGTTTCTTAAATGGTACTGTCGTTTGTAATATGAATCCCAACATACGATGTGCTTTTGTAACAATCGAATCGTAATGGCTGCGAAAAGAAAGTTTGCAATCAAAAACTACCCCTAAATCATTAATTTCAGAGACTTTACCTAGTATATTTCCTCTTATGTTGTATGGATATGATATGAGATTTTTATTTTTGCTGAACGAAATAACATGTCATTTTTTTATATTTAATGTCATGTAATTATCCACGCACCAGTTATTAAGTATGTTTATATTATTTTGTACTTCTACGTAATCTCTATCGTTACATATTTTTTTAAATAGTTTTATGTCATCTGCGTAAGCTAAGCAAGGACAGGTAAACTTTAATAACAGATCATTTATAAATAATAAGAACATTAACGGGCCCAAATTCGAACCCTGGGGAATGCCAGAGGTGGCAGTATAAATAAACGATTCATAACCATATACAGCTACAAGCATTGAGCGATTAAATAGATATGATTTTAGCCATCTCAGCAAGGAACCGTGAACACCCATGTACTCTAACTTGATAACCAATATCATGTGATTTACAAGATCGAACGCTTTTGAGAGGTCACTATAAATAGCATCAACCTGTACACCAGAATTAAAGGATTCGCATAAGTAATTTGTGTAATATAGCAGATTTGTTGCCGTCGAATGTTTTTTTGTAAAACCATGTTGATGTTGACTTAATATTGGTTCCACATGATTGTACAAACGGTCATACACAATACTCTCAAGCATCTTTGAAAAACAACTCAAAATACTTACAGGCCGAAAATTCGTGATATCTGATTTATCTCCAGACTTATGTATTGGAACAATTCGCGCTAGTTTCCATTGTTCCGGAAATTCGCCATCCACCAATGACTTGTTGAAAATAATTGTCAGAGGCTTGACCAAAGCTGACGCACAGAGGTTAACAAAAAGAGGAGAAATATTGTCCGGACCAGCACTTTTGTTTATATCCAAGTTCCTGAGACGTATGTACACTTCGGACTCGTCTACCGCAAAGTGAGAAAGTGTGGAATGTATTTTTCACATTCCACACTTTCTCACTTTGCGGTATTTTGAAAGATTTCAACAACTTTGACTCAACACCTTTGTACAGGATGGAAATCAAACCACGGTATTAGTTGGACAAACGGTGCGTTCGAGGAGCGGTCAAGTACGTTCGTTCGTGCATTCACTATGGTGGTTCGCGACTGACTAGACAAGGGTGGCGGGAATTGCATATATAAGCAAACGTATTGTATAGATAGAAACCAGATTAAATCTTGAGCGCGCGCGGTTTTGTAACTATTAAGTAGGTACCTACTTGACCCTTCCTCGGCGTCACCGTGAATTTATTCATTTAAATAAGTAGGTACATGAATTAGCAGTTAAATAGGTGGTACATACAAAGGTAGTATGAATATAGCAGTATAATATAGATAAATGTGTAGTGCGTCGCCTACAATTCTGCCTCCTTAGTGATAACTAATTAGCACTATCAACCTGTGGTGCTAGAAGAGCGACGCGCGTCACAGGTCTGCGCAGCACGCCGGTGCGTGTGCGCACGTCAACAACGCGGACTCGTCCATCGCGTCCTGCGTGGGTCGCGCTCACAACCCCATGCCGCCAACAGTTTCGCTCTAAGTTAGGCTCGACAATAATTACGTAATCACTTACCTTTAATTGTTTAGACTCAGTAGTCCACTTCTGACGAGGTAACAAGGTCGGTAGGTATTCTTTTATCCACCGTGACCAAAACATATCTGTAAGTCGCTGTGCTACACGCCAGCGTTTTCTCAAACACAGATCGGAATTATCATATTTACCAAATTGCGGAAGTGACGATGATGATCCTATCAAAAAGTGATTAGGAGTCAGAGCTTCTGGGTACTGTGGATCATTTGATACGTAAGTAATTGGACGACTATTGACTAACGATTCAACCTCGGCTAAAACCGTCAACAAAGTTTCAGTGTGAGGCGCACGCTGTTTTAAAACGATTTTTAAGGAAGATTTAACTGTGCGTATCATACGCTCCCACGCTCCGCCCATCTCTGGAGCACCCGGGGCTATGAACTTCCACTCCACGCCACGGATGGTCCCTGCCTCCCGTATTGCCTCCTGGTCCAGCTCAGCCACACTGCGCCTCAGCTCCGTGTCAGCGCCGCGAAGATTTGTGCCATTATCTGATATAATTACCTGAGGCATACCTCGACGCGCAGCCATTCGCCGCAGCGCCATAATTGTGGAGTCAGTTGTCAAATTTTCAGTTAATTCTATATGTATTGCCCTAATAGTAAGGCAAGTGAATAGCATGCAGTAACGTTTCTGTTTTCCTCGGCCAACAGTAACCTCCAGTGGTCCGAAAAAGTCTACACCGGTATAACTAAACGGGCGTCTATTGTGTTGCAACCTAGCGGCCGGTAGGTCACCCATGCGCTGAGGTTGCGGCGTCGCGCGCCTGTACCTACACAATAAACAATGAGACGCGACGGCCCGAACTGTCGGTCTGAGCTTCAAAATCCAGTAACGCTGTCTCAAATTATTAACGACTAGTTCGTTTGCACCGTGGAGCGCTTGTCTATGAAAACATTCTACTAGTAAACGTGCGATCCTATGTTTCCCTTCTAGAATGGCAGGTCTCTGCGTTACAGCGTCTACGCCTGCGACGGCCCCTATACGACCGCCTACACGCACGATGCCGGCCTCGTCTAAGTAAGGGGTTAATTGTAATAAACGACTAACACGTGACAGGGGTTTATTTTGCTTTAATAAATTAATCTCGACAGAAAAACTATCGTTTTGACATTTTTTTATTAATAAGTCTTCTGCCTCCTTCATTAAAAAGGTGTCAAGTTGACATTTCTTACGTTGACATTTTCTAATGAATAATAATACTCTAGCAGTTGCGCGCACAAGGGTAAGAAAGTTAGAAATGTTATTTTCATTGGGCAAGGACATTAACGACTTAACTTCGACTATTAAATGAACGGTTCGTTCCTCACACTTTGCGTCCTCCAGTGCCTTCGTAAACTTCCTGTCCATAGGCCACTGATCTTCAGGGAACCTCAAGAAAGAAGGACCTTGAAACCAGTCACTAGAGTACGTAAGTGGGGGTGCGTCTTCCCGAGTGGCCATATCCGCGACATTGCATGCAGAAGGCACATGACGCCATTCGCATGGCTTGGAAAGATCGTCTATCTCACCCAGCCGATGAGCAACGTAAGGTTTGTAACATCGAGGGTCGCTACGAATCCACTGAATAACGGTGCTACTGTCTGTCCAAAAATAACGTTTAGCGGGTTTAATATCTCTATGTTCACGCTGTATAGCATCTGCGAGTCGCGCACCTAAAAGAGCACCCTGTAGTTCCAGCCTTGGAATAGACACTGGTTTCAATGGACTCACCCTAGACTTGCTAGCGACGAAACAAATTAATACACGCCCGTCAGCACGTATATAACGCCAATAAATAACAGTAGCGTAAGCCTTAAGAGACGCATCACAAAAAATATGCATTTGTTTATTTACTATATCGCATTTATTCATATTTTCATAAACAAAGTACTCCAACATTTGTTCCGTACTATAACAATCAATCCATTCGTGCGCGTTGCCATAGAAACGCGGAATGCGTAGGGTCCGTAAAAACTGCAAATCTTTAAGCCAACTAACAAAAAGATTATGTTCTTCCGAATTGAGTTTACTACTCCATTCAATACCACTGCGATGCACATTTTGAAAAATTATTTTGGCTTTAATTATGAACGGGGATAGAAAGCCGTGAATATCGTAAACTGACATAACTATACTTAGCATCTGGGCTTTAGTAGGTACCTCTATGCCATTCAAAATGTTCGGCGAAATACGATCTAAATCTATTTTAAAACCAAATGAATCTTCGCTCGGGTACCACATCAAGCCGAGAGTGCGCTCGGCTGTGTCCGTAACTCCTCGTTGCAGCTCGACGGCGGCCGGCGCAAGCGACCCGGGCGGTACAGACCACAGCACTTGTTCGCTATTACTAGACCAGCGTGTTATCTCAAATCCGCCTGTTTTATGTATTTCGGTTATTTCGCGTATTAACTGGATAGCTTGACTTTCACTATCACACGAATGCAAACAGTCGTCCATATAATGGTTATTTAAAATAACATAAACAGCCTCGGGGCATTCATCTGTAAATTTAATAGCGTTTTTATTTTTTATATATTGTGCTACAAACGGTGAACAAGTGGCCCCGAAAAGTAAACTTTGCATAACGCATGTTTGTATTTTATCATCGGAACTTTCTTGCCAAAGAAAACGAAAAACGTTTTGATCTTCGGCGCGTATTTTTATTCGTACAAAAAAATCTTTAATATCTGCGGTTAAAGCAATTTTATGTTCTCGAAATCGCAACATAATACCTAATAATGAGTTGTACAAGTCAGGTCCAGTAAGAAGAAAATCATTTAGACAAACACCCTTTACTTTACCTGCACAATCAAATACTAACCTTAGCTTGTCGGGTTTGTTGGGATTTTGTACACCAAAATGCGACAAATACCATGTGTGACTAGGCGTGGGCTCGTTGGCCCCTAGCACTCGCGCGTAGCCGTTATCAAAAAGCCTCTGCATCTCACGGCGATATTTTTCAGCATACTTACAGTCAGACTGAAACCTTTTCAGCAAACCCTGTAGTCTACGTCGTGCGTAATCGTAAGTATCTGGAAGGGATAATTGGTCTTTTGTAAAAGGTAAACCTACCTCCCATTGATTACCAATGTTGCGCGCAGTGTCGTCGAGGATACGTACCGCTCTCAAATGTGCCGTATTCTCGCGGCTTAAGGTCGATATTCCGATCGAATCTAGTTCAAAAGATCTTTTAATTAGATTATTTAATTCAGTGATAGTATTATCAGGGTCCTCTGAGTGAGCGAGATGGAAAGTGTGGCCGTCCATGGGAGAGTGAGCGAGTCCGAGGCAACCATGAATAGACCAGCCGAGTAGGCATCTCGTAGCATAGGGCTCCTGCTTGTTACCATGCAGAATCTCATGAGGAGCAATAAGAAAATAATTATCTTCACCTATTAATAATCGAGGCACCACACATTGATTACATACATTATTTTTAATTTTTAACAAGTGTTTACATTTTAAATTTTTAACTATTGACAAATCTTGTTTTGGCAAGTTTAAATTATTTATTACTCTTAAGTTAATATCAAAACTACTTTTCTCAAATGGGCCACATATATTAGCAGTTACTTTAGGCACATGTGATTGAAATATTTCAAGGCCAAAGGCATCGATAAATTTTATAGGGCTAGAATGTGAAGTTTGAAGACCTAATTCGCTTACCAAGTCCCTGTCAATTAAAGAAATCGACGCACCATCATCTAACAACGCATAGGCACTCACTATGCCCTTAGGGCCACTTAGATTGACTTTAATCACTTTGAGCAACACTTCTTTCACTGATCGCGCGGCTGGGGGCAAGGCGGCGGCGGCGGCGTTGGTGGCTGCTGCGTCGGGCGGCCCGGGTGGGCTGGACGCCCCGGACGGCGGCGGCGCGAGCGCCTCGCGCCCTGCCGTCAAGCAGGCCACGGTCTCGCCGCGCTCCGACGATGATGACACGCTAACTGGTGGTTGTAGCTCGGGGGGACCCACGTCCCTCACTGTAGCCACTGTGTTAACTGCAGGCTTCTTGAAGTGAAGTAGGCGATTGTGCGATAATCCACAGCCATCAATATCGCACACTGGTGCAGGACATATGTTATTATTATGTCGTTCCAATAAGCAACAAAAACATAGATTTTGTGCTTTAATAAATCTCCATTTATCTCGTCGCATAGCTCTTTTAAATGAACGGCAATCAGGTAACGGGTGAACTGATTTTGTGCAAAACAAACACAATGTCGGTTGTATTTTCGCTGCCGTCGTCGTTGTGAATACAGGCCGGTTATAATATGTTGGTTGACGAAGTTTCTCCTCTTGCTTCGTTCGTAAATGCGGCACTGGCTCGAGCTTGCGGTTATCTCGTAGGTGAGTAACGCCGACAGTGGAGGCCACAGTAGCTTCTCGTTTCAAAAAGGTTGCTAGTAATTGAAGTTTAGGTACGTTGCTCATTAGTTTATCATAAGCGTAATCTGTCCATTTGCTGATTAAAACACTTGGTAACTTGGTTATTACTGCATTTAACAATTCGGGGCTGCGTAAATAATCGTGCTGATTGAGGGAATTCAGCGTCGCAACACAATTGTTTACTTTCATAGAAAAGTTGATAATATCGCTATGATAATTTGTTGAGAGTGGCGTGAGTTTTTTCATTTGCGTGGTCAGTTGTTGGACGATCACATCTGGGTGTCCAAATCTGAGCTCCAGCGCTTCCATCACAATAGTCGGCGAGGTACCGCCGATTAGTAGATCTGTGACGGCCTCCTTGGCCTCACCGCGGAGCGCCCTGCGTAGTCGCCACAAGTTTTCTGAATCACTAAATTGGCATACGTGTGTCGACTCATCGTATGAACTTCGAAAGTGTAACCAGTCGAAGCTGTCGCCGCTGAACATTGGCAGCTCTCGCGGTGTTGACAGCCGAGTTAGTAGGCGTTCATCTTGTTTGTCTTGCTTGCTTACTGTCGTTGTCATGATCTCCTTCAGTGTGTGAGCCAGCTGAATTATGCCGTCGACAGGCATGCTGGGGGTGGGCGCGCGGCCAGGTTCAACTATAGTTGCCGGCGCTGCCACCGCTGCCGTCGGTGCCGCCTCTGTTGACGGCTGCACATTGCTGCGTTCCAGCCACTGCACAACGTTGGACTGCCTCCCGTCGATGCTGGCAGTCATGCTTCTGCTACGCATGGAGTCATTTTCGATCATGGCGAGGTCACATTCCAGTCGCTTGTCGATGAGTTGCATGGAAATTTTGGCTTTTTCCTCTGCTGCCGCTAACTCCAGCTGTTTGCGCCGAATTTGTGACGATGAAGATTTGTGAGACACTTTAATAGATTCAGTTTTTACCACTGCACAGTCCGATTTTGACACTTTTTGGTTTTTAGGTTGTTCGTGACAGTCACGTGACAGCACGTGCTCCGACGCACTTTCGAGTCTATCCATTAACTTTGCGCGGGATTTCGTTTGCATTAATTTATTTGGCGTACGAAACATAGTTCTGGTAAAGATTTGGCTCGAAGGAACAGCGATTGTACAGGATGGAAATCAAACCACGGTATTAGTTGGACAAACGGTGCGTTCGAGGAGCGGTCAAGTACGTTCGTTCGTGCATTCACTATGGTGGTTCGCGACTGACTAGACAAGGGTGGCGGGAATTGCATATATAAGCAAACGTATTGTATAGATAGAAACCAGATTAAATCTTGAGCGCGCGCGGTTTTGTAACTATTAAGTAGGTACCTACTTGACCCTTCCTCGGCGTCACCGTGAATTTATTCATTTAAATAAGTAGGTACATGAATTAGCAGTTAAATAGGTGGTACATACAAAGGTAGTATGAATATAGCAGTATAATATAGATAAATGTGTAGTGCGTCGCCTACAACCTTCTTTTTTGTATACAAAGGATGAGACGTCTTATATGTATCTGGTGGAAAATTATACTGCAGACCATCTACTCAGTCGACGCTTGAAATTACCAGGATTATAGTTGTAAGGAAAACAGACGCAGGCCGTTCCACTCATTAGCGAAAAATCAATTGAAATAATAACTACCCTGGTTAAAAAGCCTACAGATTTATTTTTATATACAATTTAATGCCGCTGTGGCACTGGGGTAACAAACACTACCTGCCTCATACGCCTGGGGCTCGGATTCGATCCCCGAAAAATAGAATACTTTAATTCTTAACTGTTTCATTGCATTAGTCTGGGCAAGGTAAATCTTAAATAAATGAGAAAAAATTTATTTAACACATTTTTTTCATTTATTTAAGAGTAATTCAGCATTTTCAATGCAAAAACTTTAAAATATTATTAAACATTGCAATGCTTCACTTTGACTGAGATTCACAATTTGTGTAAAGTAATTGGCCTCGGGTGGTCTTAGCTGCAAAGCTATACCATTAAATGGAGCTACGTTAGCAATACAACGTAAAAACGAAAATGTGTTAAGTAATTTCGAGGCATACCGCCAATCCCGGTAGCTCAGTGGGAGAGCACTCGTCCGGCAAACGAGAGGTCCCAGGTTCGAGTCCTGGTCGGGTGATTTTTATTTAACACATTTTTTCATTTATCAAGAGTAATTAAGCATTTTAAATGCAAAAACTTTAAAATGTTATGATAAATCTTTATGTATTTACAAAATCATGAAATAAATATATATTTTCCTATAAAGCAAGCTTTATGTTTCCTTGGACGCAAAGTTATTGTATTTTGTTAAATTAAAATATTACTTTTCCTCAAAACAACAACAGTTAAAAAAAGTTATTTTATTTCAAAAAGTTATTGTTTCATGATTTACTTAGTTATCAAAACAAATAATTGTTGCCATGTCGTCTATCATACGATCTTCTCATTAAAACACCATGTATCACACAGGCAAGGAGCTTGCACGCGCAGCCTTTAACCTTGACCTGTCAAAAGTACAAAATGGCGGCGCGAAATTTATACAACCATTTATTATGAGACGGTATTCATACGCACGAACAAACGAATTTAATTATTTTACGATGGCTTATGAGTGTGGTTATTATTTGACCAATTACAATAATATTGGTTGGTTGATTGAAAATTTCGTGTGCGTTTGAGCTTGAATACATCGGGATTTTGTTATTCGAAGATCAGTAGAGCAAAGCATCGTACACGGAGTCATCCGTGGTATTGCGTAGTGAGGTCGCGGGTTCGGTTCCCGAAAGGAACAACAACAAAAATGTTCTGGATCTGGGCGTTTATCTATACATACATTTAAGATTCTAGATTCCCCCTAGTTTGCTTCATGCTATCTTATGACACAAGCTTTGCTTACTTTGAGGCCATGTAGTTGGTTTGATAGTCTGGAGATTTTTGTACAAAGCGGTAGTTTTTGCAAGTTTCCTTGGTAAAATGACACAAAGGAAACGTAGTGCGCCGCGTAGAATTAGAATAGCCTTCGGTAGGTTATTGTAGCGTCAGCCAAGAATAGGTCCAACGTCCCTGGATAAGTTTATTGTTGACGATCACTTTGGCGGTGGGGTTAACCTGTCTGCCTCAGACGCCAGTGGTTGCGGGTTCGATTCCCGCACGGAGCAAGAAAAAAAAATGTTCGGTGTCTGGGTGTTTATCTATTTATGTATTTATATTCTAGGTTCCCCCCTAGTTCGCTACTAGGTATCCCATAACACAAGCTATGCTTACTTTGGGGCCATGTATTTGGTGTGCTTGTCTGGGGATTTTATTTATAAAATGCGACTACTTTGAGTAGCCAACGCTTGAGAGAATCCCTTCAGCAGAGCTAAACAATGGCGTCGAGTTCATAACTGCATCAGCGACGAGTGACATAATTGGTATTTACATAACACGTAACTTAACCCCAGCGCTCGCCGCTGACGATGGCGTGAGTAAGAACTGACATATCTCGTTGTCGAGCTCGTTGTCGAGCACATGGCTGTTATTTTAGTTACGCGAATAGCCTGTAGGTGTCGCCCTGCTATCGACCACCTTCAAAATAAAGCCTGCCGCCAAATGTCATCGCTCCGGCAATATGTTTGTAGGCAATACTTTATGGAGAGCCATAAAAATTGAGCCCTCGTTTATGTAATTTCAGGATATTGAAAATGAACTGAATGTAAAATGTACACCATGTACATTTTGAATAAATTTCAGAAACGGGGTTTTTAAAATTTCGCTTTCACAAGCGCCATGATCACGAATTTTATTACCACGAGAACTCAAAATAAACAAAATACATGGTAAATATCTTGTTTCTATCTCGTTTAATTCAAAATTTAATAAAAAACGTTCAACGTTTGATTAAAAATTCTAAATATGACAACCGGCTGGTATAGTGGTAACATACATTGCCTTCTATGCCAGAGGTCCTTGGTTCGAACCCCGGCGGCGCCGCGGAAAATTTTAATATTTGGGCTAGATAATTTTGTGTGAGTGTCAGAAATATTTGTTTATTATTTATATCAAATTTTTAAGCGTACCAATTATTAAAGAAGTCAATAAATAAGAAACCAACTCTGACGTATTTTCTTTTTCATATCTTTCATCTTTCCCCTTACCTATTATTAAAGGTATTTTGATGGACAATATAATGAACATTCCTTCGTGTTCCTGTATAGAGATTGACTTCGAACGAGCAACATCATGGAAGCATCTACATTGTTCTGGACCCTTCTATCGGAGGGTAGTTTGACAAGCTAAGTTTAGTTGTCAAAGTCAGACTTGATAGGCAGTTTATAAGTTATTTAGTTTACGGAATGTTGATTTGTGATGGGTCCGTTTCATTTTAAACGTTTAAAGCTTGTTAGAAATTGAGTTCATTATGTCCAGCGCGTTTGAAATTTCCGTAAAGTCTAGTAAAAACGAAATAATGTGACTGACGCAGTAAAAACTTGTTAAAAGTTAATTAATTTATCACGATTTACGTGCTTCGGAGTGCACGCTATGAATTCAGTTCTGATGCTGTTATGTGTATCTGTCACCGGAAAATAACAAATTCCGTAAATTTATAAATTTACAAGGAAATACCTAAACTTCCGAAGGATTCTAAACGGAAGACAAATTTTATTATTTTACGCCCATATCTTCGCAAATTGATAAACTTACAGAACTCACGCGTAAAATAGTAAGTTAGCTCTTATTGGTTGAATAGGTCACGTGTTCAAATTTCGAAAAACAAATGCACCGGTAGACCTTCTCGGAACGTTTGGGTGCGACGACGAGCTCACTGAGGAGGAGCAGTTAATAGCGGCGAAGTGGCATAAACCATTAGTGTTGACAAGCCAAATTTTGTAATTGTTTGTCTTCTTGACCAATCAGTGAGCAGTTTATTATTTTCCGTATTTAAAAAAAGCGTAGAGTTAAAAGCTCAGGTGTGATTGGTTGAAACGTTTAGAATCTTACGAATGAATATCCTTAACTTTATAAATTTACCACGAGACGTCGCAAGATAATAAATTTTCGAAAATGTGAGCGTTAAATAATACAATTTGTCTCTCGTTTAGAATCTTACGTCAGTTTATTACATCCACAACCAGTAGACGTCCACTGCTGGACATAGGCCTCCAACAAGCATCATTACGGTACATTGTATCGAAATGAAAAATCAAAATAGCAGGTGTTGATCTTTTTCAATTAAATGGTTTTCAATAGCACGATCTAATCAAAAAGAAATTTCGACAAAAATTATAATCAATATTGCCCTGAGTTTATACAAGGCGGAGAAATTTATCATACCATTTTATTTTAAACTAGCTGTTTCGTAGTTCGACCCGTACAATTTCGAATCCCGCTAGAATATTGGGATAAGAAAGCTTATAATGTTATACTTACTTACTGTAATTACTTTTTAGCAGATTCGTTTTATATTTTTCCTTAAGTTATATATTTAGTTTGTAAATATAGAAATATATATAATAATATAATAGAATATATAATATATTGGAACTCCTTACTGCAATACTCAATTTACTCAATACTGGCCGATGTGTCATAAAAAAAAAGAAATGACATGTCAAGGATTTTGACAACGTCAGTGAGAAAGGGGAAGAAAAAGGTCCGCTGAGGAGAGATGTGAGGATTCGGAAGAGAAGAAAGATCGGGAGAGAACGCTGGAGGACGGCTGACCGATCCGGGAAAAGCCGCCGGCCCTCCCCGGCGACGACGTCCTGGCTCTACCTGAGGCGCCCTGCTCTGCTCGGCGCTCTTCACGGCTGCGGCCGTGCGCTACAACCCTCGCGGTGGTTCCTACCGCTGTGAGCGGCCTCCCTGCCGCTAACTTAGCGGTTGTTGGTGGCTGCCTCCACCACTACCGCGGCTGTGAGCCGCGGTCTCCTACGGCGTCAACTGCGGCCGAGGGCCGCTAGCTCCAAACGTCTAAAATTTAACATTTTCCCTACAGTGCTATAGTGACTTTAAGTGCCTTTCTCGTTTTGTAAATTAAAATTAAAGTTTTTTAAGTGTTAGTTAATAGTTTTCTTCCACTTCAGCACCCTATTGAACTGCGAGCGACGGACCCCCTTCAGGGAATCGGCGCTTCGCGACAAGCTTATGTGCTATTCCATACTACATACTGTCAGTATGTCAAATTTTATTCAAATCCGATGGGCCGTTCTGCCGTAATTATGGAAAAATCTTCCATTTATCCAAATTTTTGACATTTATAAGTATGAGTACGATTTTAGACCTTCCATGCTATACTGGGAGCGAAAGAAAAGCATAGAATGTGCCAGCTGCTTCTCTTCCCGGGCATACTGTAAAAGCCAGTTAAGGGGCAGAGGTTTTATTGGCGTTTTTGTGAGCGATAGGCTGACTCCCTGTCATTGCAATAGTCTTTCTCCATCCTTATAATACCTCCAAATTTGTCAAATGTGACATCAGATGGTTTGACAGCCTTTGGTGTTCTGCCTACCCCATAAGGGATTTTAAGCTATTGCATAGCTTCTATCGCGGGCCTTGAGCGTGGGGACCGAATCCAGAAATACCGTAACGAAAAAACCTAACAGCCCCCACTCCGACCGGCACAGCGGTGATACTTTGATTTCATAACTTTACATGCGGGCTTTAATAAACAATCAGCGCCATCTACTAGGAACTTGTGGAACTTCATATCAGATCAAACATTACTGCATTAATAAAATAAATAAATAGGTAATTATAATTGCATAAGTTGATAAAAAATGCTATGCAATAGCTTTACCGCGGCAGTCTCCGAGTGCCACACGTCTTTTTATTAAAAAAATCTTACTTTTTACAAAAAATAAAAACAGAATTATGAGTAACAGAAATCTTTTTAGACCCACATATTTCTTTATGTTTATCGCATTTTCCGCAATATTTCTGCTGATTCCTGTCGAATCTTTACCCTAAAGGTGCGATTGTCTGTGGCTTGTACTCGTACTTGAGCTGTCAATTAATACCGAGTCTGTGGGCTTAGTTATAATCCTTACTTTACAGTTACTGAATTATGTATAACTAGCTTTATCCCGCAACTTCGTATGCGCTTAACTACCCTTCTCTTGGAAATTTTGGGAATGTTTTTCGTAGCACAACCAGTCACTCTTTGAAGAACCTTCATGCCAAGTATCACATCCATACACTCAAGGAATAAGATTTTTCATACAAACTAAAAAGTCCAACCACTTCCCGTGGGAATTTCGGGAATTCCTTCCGTAATACAAACAGACATTTATTGAGGAACCTTTATATCAAGTATCACATCCGTGCACTCAAGGGATGGGATTTTTTCATACAAACTAAAACATCATATATTTACCGTTCCCGTGGGAATTTCGGGAATTCCTTTCACAACACAACCAGACACACATTGAAAAACTTTTACGCCAAGTTTCACATCGGTGCACTCAAGGAATTTTACATACAAACTAAAAAGTCCTATATTTCCCGTTCCCGTGGGAATTTCGGGAATTCCTTCCTTAGTGCACCCTTACATCCCCTAAAGAATGTATGTTCCAAATTTCAGCTCTCTACGCCTAGTAGTTACGGCTGTACGTTGTCTGTCAGTCACTCAGTACCTCAGTCACTCAGTCAGTAACGGAACAGTTTTATATATATTGATTGATAATTTATCGAATGGCCATTTCTTATATTTTTGGCTTGCGAAATGGGTTTACAAATTTACTTTGCCTTCGTAACCAAATCTGTGTTACTTGCCAAATTCTTACTTTTTACAATTTTACAATTTATAATGCTGCAATGTATTATTTTGTGTATTTTATTATATATTATGTATATATTTATATATATTATCATATGTAGGTATTGTTGAGGATAACATAAAATAAATTCAGTTTTATCTGTTTTGTTGCCTTTTTTATTAGAAAATTTAGAAAAGTACAATGTTGGCGTTTCAGATTAAACGGTTGAAGTGAATTTTTACATACGTTATAAAATTATTGAAGGTAAGAAGTTTGACATTTCTACTGACTACATTTACTTTTAAAATAAAATAGCAATGTTGATTTGTAGGTATGTGAGATTGCAATGAATTTAACAAAAGTAATATTTGAATCCTAAACATAGTCCCCGCCGTTGAAAAGCTCCGTCTTTCAACAGTTTCAGTCTTCTGTCTTGGGTAAAGGACAAAGTCGAGTCAAGGGTCTTCGTAGGGATCCTCTTGTCGTAGTAATATCTGCAACTCGAGCAATACCATCTGGGCCAGGAAACAATTTTGAAATTCGGCCCAAGCGCCAGTTCAATGGTGGAACGTGTTCTTCATGAATGAGGACAAGATCCCCTATGTTTATGTTGGACTTATTTGTTTTCCATTTAATGCGGTTTTGCAATTCATGGATGTATTCCAGCTGCCATCTTTGCCAGAAATGTTCGTGGATTTGCTGAAGCCGTTGATAGCGTTGTAATGGTCCCAAATTTTTGTCAGTTAGAGATGGTGAGGGAAATGTAGTTAAAGATCTGCCTATCAAGAAGTGCCCTGGCGTCAGGGGTAGGAAATCGTTAGGGGAACTAGATAGCGGATACAAAGGACGGCTGTTTAAAATAGCCTCAACTTGCGCAAACAAAGTTAAGATTTCATCAAACGTCAGATGCGAATTGCCCATTACACGTTTTATATGGTATTTAGCTGATTTTACTCCAGCCTCCCAGATGCCGCCAAAATGAGGAGCGTAGGCTGGAATGAACGTAAATTTTATTCCCTCTTGAGTTGCAAAATCAATGATAGATGCAGAGTTTTGTTTGAGAAATGAATTTAATTCGTTGGCCGCAGCAACAAAATTACGACCATTGTCAGAAAAGATTTCCAATGGCTTACCGCGTCTAGCTATAAATCGTCTCAGTGTCATCAAGAAATCCTCCTTGGACAAAGTATTCACTGCTTCAATATGAATACACTTGTACCGTAAGCATACGAATATGCACATATAACATTTAATTGTTTTAGCGCCTCGACCCCTGCGATTTAAGATAAAGAAGGGTCCGGCGAAATCTAAGCCTACAGAAATGAAGGGAAAGTCAGGTGTTATACGTTGCGATGGCAAATTACCCATTTTAGGATGAAGTGTAGAGCCATCTACACGTCTACAACGAAAACAATTATAAATAGTTTGTCTTGCTAAACGTCGACCATTGATAACCCAAACAATTTCTCTTGTTATGGATAAAAGAAGTTGAGGACCTGCGTGTAAATTATTGTTATGCTCATGTTCAAAAAATATTCTAGTTAAGTGGTGTGCACAATCTAATAAAATTGGATGTTTTTTCTGGTATGAATAATTGCCAGCACTAATTCTTCCACCCACCCTTATTAGATTGTAATCATCAACAAATGGAGATAGAGTTAAAAGTTTCGATTTATTTTGCAAAATTTTATTATATTTTAATATATTGTACTCAGTTTTAAATGATTCCTGTTGTGCCAAAAAACATAAACTTTTAAAGGAATTTTGTAACTCATCTACTGATAAATTGTCTGTTAATTTATTTTTAGGATTTTTTATGTTATATATAAAACGATTAACATATGCCATTATGCGTTGTAATTTAAGGAATTTTGAATATTTACTAAAATTAATTATAGTTTCCGTTAATGCTACAATGTGTACATTTAATTTTGTTTTTAATTCTGTTAGGTCTTCTGAAGAATTTTGATTTAAAATAGGCCATGTAGTGACATCATTTTGTAAGAAGTGTGGACCATACCACCATAACTTCAGTGTAGGCAACAGGTCTGGTTCTACGCCTCTCGAAATAAAATCGGCTGGATTATCGGCAGTGGGTACATATCGCCAAGTAGAATTAGAAGTTAACTCTAGTATTTCAATTACTCTATTGGTAACAAAGGTCTTGAGTTTCCTGGGTTCGATTTTAAGCCAACTTAGTACCACACTTGAATCAGTCCAGAACACTATTTTGTCCGGGACCAGTCTTAGAGAATCTGTCACACTTTTACAAAGACGGGCAGACAATAGTGCAGCGCACAGCTCGAGACGAGGTATAGTCGTCGGCTTTATGGGTGACACTTTAGATTTGGCGCACAATAATTTTGAATAAATTTTATTATTCGCATCGATTGACCTAATATATATGCACGCACCATAAGCACTTTGAGACGCATCACTAAAGGCGTGTATTTCTATAATTTTAGGAAAATTACATAAAACTAATCTCGGAATTTGTAGGTTTTCTAACGAATGAAATTTCTTTGTGAATATAGCCCATTTATTTTTAACATCATTAGGCACGGGTTCGTCCCAATCAATCTTTAAAGACCACAAAGATTGAATCAACATTTTAGGTATAATTATGATAGGACACAGCAGGCCCAATGGATCAAATATTTTAAAGGCATTAGAGGTAATCGCTCTTTTCGTAGTGACGGTATCGAAATTTAAAGTTTTTATTGGAAACGTTAAAGAATCCAATTGCGGATTCCACTCCAACCCTAACGTGTTGAATGAATCGCTAAAAGTTAAATTATCATTATGAATATTTGAATTATTAAAAATTGATTGACAGTTAGTTTTAAACTTTCGCAAATTAAAGCATCCCTTGTTTAATTCTTTGGTAACTGATGATTGTATATAGCTTAATTGTAATTCGTCATCTGCTCCTGTCACTAAATCATCAACTACGAAGTCATGTTGGATAATGGTTTTTATTAAACTGTCTTGACACTCTTCACCCAACTGCCAAAGGCACCGCGTGCTCAAATAGCTAGCACTCGCGGTCCCGTAAGTGATAGTATTTAAGCGTAACGTTTCTATAGGCATAGATTCATTCTCTCTCCATAGAATTAACTGTAAATTTCGGTCATCTTCGTTTAATAAAACATTTCTATAAAATTTTTCAATATCTGCTGTTAATAAATATTTGTATTGCCGAGCTCTTAATAAAATGGAGAAAAGAGAATCTTGTAAATTAGGGCCTATCCTTAGGATATTGTTAAGTGAATAGCCTGAAGTACTCGGTGATGATCCGTCAAACACCACCCGAACCTTGGTAGATTCGCTATTGTCCTTAAATACGGCGTGATGACACAAAAAATATGAATTATATGGCTTCATGATTTCAGATTTGGATAAATGTCCTAAACTAGCATATTCCTGCATAAAAGCCACGTACTGAGATTTAAGCAAAGGATTTTTACGAAATCTTTGTTCTAAATTAATGAGACGTTTCTTAGCCAATGCATACGAGTCACCTAAGCAGTCAGGAGACTCTTTGAGTGGTAGACTTACACAGAATCTGCCCGAATTCAAGCGAAATGTGTGCTCATTAAAATGTTTTTCACATTGAATCTCGCTGTCAGTTTTTTGATTTATTTGGGGCAAGTTATCTAACTCCCAGAATTTCATAAATAATTGTTCAATATCTTTATTAGTATTAGCAAAATTACACTGTACGGTTTTATTAAACAATTGTGAATCAATCGATCCTACCAATAACCATCCCAACTTTGAACTTATTAGAGTGGGCTGTGATGAACCTAGAGAAATTCGTTCACTATTCAAAATGTCCCAGAACAGATCAGCACCAATGATAATATCAATTGAACCTGGTTGGTAAAAGTTAGGATCAGCAAGTTCAATATTAGTTGGTATTGTAAAATTTGAAATATCAAGGCTGAATCTAGGTATTTCACTGGTCAATTCGTCAAGCACTAAACAAGAAAGGGACACTTTGAATTTGCTGTTCAATGAGCTTATTTGTATAACACAGCTATCTATAGTTTGAGACGAATTTTGGTTACCTATACCTATAATGTTGACTATGTCTGAACATTGAGGAATTAGAAATAACTCGTCCTTTATAGACCTTTTTAAAAATGTTGATTGACTACCACAGTCTAATAAAGCTCGCGCCTGAATCGAATGATTTGTTTTAGTATTTGTTAATTGAATTATGGCAGTCGATAAAATCACATGATTACTAAAACTGCTTGAATAGTTCGCTACCGCATTAGAGGTACTGGCCTCGGCAGCATCACTTGAATTATTTGAATGGTTGTGTAGCAATGTATGATGCCTTTTCTTACAGATTTTACATGGACCCATGAAGCAATCGCCAACAGAATGGCCCTTTCTTAAACAATTAGAACAAAGTCCATGTTTTCTTACTTCAGTCCACTTTTCCTGCGTGGATTTATTTTTAAATATGTAACAATCATAAATTTTATGACTTGAATTACATATAACGCATGAATAGCGACTGTGTTTATTTGAATTTAAAGAACTAGCTGTATATGATTTCGATTGATTTACATTTTCTTTGTAATTAGGAGTATTTTTATTGATTGCATGATTAGAGTTTGTATAATTGTTTGATTTTGTTTGACTAAAAAATGAATTGTTTCTGTTTCTATTAAGGGACTCGAGGACATCGGCCCTATCGATTAAAAATTTATTGAACTGATCTAAAGTTGGAAGTTCATCAAAATTACTACGAAATTCTTCCCATTTAGACAATGTTTGACTATCTAGTTTAGCCGACATCATAAATATTATTAATATATCCCAATTGTCTGTGCTTTGTCCAAGACTTGACAAAGCACGTAAATTTTTTGAAACATGGTCTACTAAATATCTCAGGCTGTGATCGGATTCACGTTGTATATTTTGTAAATTAAATAATGATTGTAGATGATATTTAATTAATAATCTTTTATTATCAAATCGATTACACACTAATTGCCAAGCTTCCTTATAATTACTTGAGGACACTTCGAGATTACTTACAATACGTGCTGCGTCTCCCTCCAAATAAGAAATAAGTAAATGAAATTTATGGATTGAAGACAATCGCTCATTATTATGAACCAAGCTTAAATACGTGTCTCTAAACTCAAGCCATCGGAAATAATCTCCGTTGAATTTTGCAATTTGAATTTGTGGTAATCTGACTGAGTCGACGAACTCGTGATGGCATTGGGAAGTTTGTAAGAAAGACTCGCGACGTGTTTCATTCTGAGATGACGATTGACTTTCTATGATTGTTTTAGCCAAAGCGATACTAAAAATAATTTCCTGCTCAATGCTTTCACGCTCGTCTAACTCTGAATCTATATTTTGTGAATTTACAATCTCGATTTGACTTTGCAACTCATTGAATGTATTAGATAACGTTTCTATTTTACCCAGTTTTATAGATAATTCAGCTAATTGTAATTTTGTTAATTGACTTTCAGTATTTATTTTGTCTAAATAGTTTTTAAATTTTGTTATTTGCCCTTTAATTGAGCTACGTTTTACTTGAAGTTCCTTGAACAAAGGATCCTTACTAAGGTTTTCTTTTGAAGAAGACTCCTTGGAAGAAAACTTATCACTTTCGTAAGGCATTAAAGGCATTTTAACTTAATACAATAATAAACCTAATCGATGTAAACTAGTTTAGATCTTCATAAAATACTAAGTAAGTTATTGGTTTCCAACGTAAACAAATCAACAGTAAAAAAAAAATATATATATAAATGCTTAGCTTACGCTCCTTGTGAAGGCCCAACTGGGAGGCCAGTTACCGTAGCACAGGCCGCACCCGCCCCGCACCGGCTGCGCCGGGGGTAGCCGGACACGAGCTCGGCCTAAGCCGAACGACACTCAATTCGGGTTCAACGGGAGCTGAAATATATTCGGCAAATACTATGAGATTGATGTTATTGTATTTTATTAATTAACTGAAAGAGATCGTTTATAACTGCTATTCAACTAAGTGTTAATAATAAGTGTATATACTCAATGAAATATAGATAGGTACATAAATGATGTTACCTATTTTCCTATTTATTATATTTCAGTGAGCTATCTCTAGCTATTATCTTCTTTTAGCAGTTACAATATACAACTATAGCACTTATAAAGGTTGCAGTTTTCCTAAATATTTAAAGATCTTGGATATAAGTTTTCAATTATTTTTTTAAAGATTTAGTATAAATTTACTTTATACATATAGTTACTTACAAATAATTAAACATGCAAGTTTATAAACTAGGTTGAAATCTGCTTAATGAACTTTGTAAAGTGAATAGATGTTATGAATATGAGTAAATATTTGTACTATGCTATTGTATTTTAGTTGCAAAATACAAATGTATCTAAATTGTTATTTGATTTATGAATAAGCTAAGTATAATAGGCAACAATCAGATAGTTTAAGTTGGTTTATTGAATCTTGCTGAAATTGCTTGATGAATTAGTTTTATTTTTTCGTTTTGATGAATATGGTTGTAATCACCCACTGCGTCTTACTTTATATGCACAAGTGGAGGCAATTATGTATCTTTAAGGGATAATGAATAATGAATTTAAGGGATAATGAATAACAACAATTTACTCAAATGCGTCTTACTTGATGCACAATTGGAAGTAAATGTTGCTGGATTGACTTATGGATAGTATATTTAAGGTAATGATTTAAATAAGAGAAAGGAGAAGGGCACTTAACTTGAACTGACAATGATGATCTGATTCCAATTCCACAATTACACCATGGTAGTATTCTCTTCTCGACTATTTAGATGTGAAAAAACACGCTGTCACTCTTTGTTGACTCGCCGCTTACGTAACCTTTCTTCGATCGTGATAATTATCGGATTTGCGTAATTTCGTGTCCTGTCACGGTCGCCACTTTTTATGTTGAGGATAACATAAAATAAATTCAGTTTTATCTGTTTTGTTGCCGTTTTTATTATAAATTTGGAAAAGTACAATGTTGGCGTTTCAGATTAAAATGGTTGAAGTGAATTTTTACATACGTTATAAAATTATTGAAGGTAAGAAGTTTGACATTTCTACTGACTACATTTACTTTTAAAATAAAATAGCAATGTTGATTTGTAGGTATGTGAGATTGCAATGAATTTAACAAAAGTAATATTTGAATCCTAAACAGGTATATTATGTTTTATATCGTTATTTCATTATGTGTTACTTATTTTTATATTATTATACCTAAAGTTCACATACTGACCTATTTTATAATGTGTCTCTTTTTGTTTTTTGTTTTTGTGTTTTAGTTTTAATTGCCAAATACTTTTGTATAATTCTGTAAAGGTTGTCTGGTAGAGATGTCTCTAGAGCGATAAGACCGCCTTTGTACCACAATAAAGTGTAAATAAATAAATGACACTTCATTATTAGTCATATACTTATATACATATATCCAAACTTATCTCTGGCTTCTTTCTCTGAAACTATGTGTAGCTGTTATACATAGCTTATGTTTGTTAATAAATCGAATCCATGTACTAGTTACTTATAAATCTTCGAAATTAAACTTGATTCAACAAAAAGTCTAAACATAAGTAAAATTTCTATTTCAAAGAACTAACTTTGCTCCAATACAATATTTAAACTTAGTCATTACAAACAAATTAAAATCATCAATTCAGACAATTGATTCAGTGAGAAGAAATGGCAAGAAACTCAACATTTCAATTTCGAAATAGGTTACAATTAAGTTATTATATTTTACCTATCTAGATATCAAATTTTACGATATTTTTTCTAAATAATTTTTCTTTCTGACTGTGAGTACTGAACTACAAATAAATAAATAAAATAAATATAAATCAAAGATTAGATAGTGACCTCAAAAAGCAAGATGTTTTTAAATGAAATTAAGTTATATCGAACATTTTCTTTAATTAAATAGATTCTTTAATTAATAATAATTCATTAAATTTTCTTCATCATCATCATCATCACAACTCCGTGTAATGGGCCCACTGCAGGGCATGAGTCTCTCCTCTGGGTGACGAGGAGGTTTAGGCCATAATCCACCGAGCTGGCCCAGTGCTGGGTGGTGGATGTCAGAATTTTCAGGGTGCCGATATGGCTTCTGACAAACCCTAACGACTACTGTATAGAAGTATACAGCACCCGGGACCGACAGCTTAACGTGCCCTCCGAAGCACGGAAGTCGCCGTGAGAAACGAAGGGTCGGCGGTCACCCATCCAAGTACCGACCGCGCCGAACGTTGCTTAACCTGTGATATCGTAAGATACACACAGTAACCACGACGCCACGACGACTTACGATAATTTAACTAAAAGATCTAATACTTCCTCAGCAAGTTTTTCTGTACGCTCTCCTTCCTTGAATTCAATGTTTTTAAATATTATATAGATATTGATTGTTTCATATACACCGAACATCTACAACCTATACTTATGTAATAAAACGAACTTATTGATTGGTTTGTTTTACTACAACAGTCTTTCCATCTTCTAGTATATAAATTGACTGTATTTGACGACCGGCTGGTGTAGCGGTTACAAACATTGCCTTCTATGCCAGAGGTCCTGGGTTCGAATCCCGGCGGCGGCTGCGGATATTTGTGTGATGAACACAGATATTAGTCGTCAAGTCATGGACGTTTATATGTTTATTTAAGTTTATTCTTATAAAAAATATGTATTTATTAAATATGTATGTTCATATATTTCTTAAGTATATCAGTTATCTAGTATCCATAACACAAGTTCTTTAAGAAACTTCATTTGGGCTAGATAATGTAGTGTGAGTGTCAGAAATATTTATTTTTTATTTTATAGGGTACTTTTTTAGAAAAAAAATTGTTGCATAAACTAATTCAAAATTTTCATTCGGTAACCTTCCAGGAACAGGAAATAAATCTTCACTGCATACAGAACGGTACCATAAAGGTTCGTTTTACATTTTGGTGCGGAACAAACAAAGTTTATTCCGTATCAATATCCGGAATTCAGGAGTAAGAGAAGGACAAATGTTTGTATAGGCAAATATGACGCCCGAACATACACTATTTTATCGCACTTGGAATCGTAGCGCGTAGCACTCGTAGTCAATATTGTCGTAGCGCGTAGCCGTTTGCTACGAATAGATAAAAGGTACCACTATCGGTACCACCAAGACAAATGGTTTTGTAATTTAGTATTTGATTGAATAATTAATGTTATACTTCATACAATTTTTCAGTTATATTCTAGCGTACTTTAAATAAAATAATCTTAATATCTATAAATGCCTAAAGATTTTCAGTTACACCAAAATTGTGCCTAGGGTGTCAGAAAAATACCACAACTTCCAAGTTAAATAAATAGTATTAAAAAACGTGATAAAAGCGGTCAGAAGCGCTCTGTATTAATATTCTTAAGTTGTCATTTACTCTATAAAGAGGTTTTTTGTTAAGCGTAGTATAAAAAACAAAGAAGCATTTAGCCCCATATTTCTTCTAAACAGATAAAAAATACTATGTAAATTAGCAACTTAACTTCCGAGAATATTCTATAGTGGCACAAAAGCTGTATGCTAAAACAGCTATATCGCATTTCCACCGTTTTTCCGCCAACTAAGCTAGCTAATTCAAACTTACTCAATGTTCCAACTTTAAGTACCATCGCAATAAAAACAAGAAGGTCGTTCGAAATTCAAACGCACCTTGAATCTTGGAGCGGGAGCTTACCTGTAGAGCGTCATTCGCGCCCCGACCGCCGGCCGCGATGGGCGTCTCGCGAGTGGGATCTACCGCGCTACCAGCCGAGCTGGAGCGACCGCGCCGTCCGCACCTGTTGATCGTCGACGACTCGAGAGAAACTCTCACCAGTGAAGGTCAGTGGCCTATTTGTTTCTTTTTTCGAAAGTGTGTGAAGCGAAGTGTTTGCGGCCAGGGTTTTCAAGGTTGGAGTAAAAAGGTTTGGTGGTTCGACGTTTTTGCTGGCGGTATTTTTCTTGTGACTTGGATTTTCTACAGCGTTTTTAAGAAAATGAAATAGATAAGAAATATCGATTATGAAAAGTTCAGAAAAAAATATTATGATTTAACCGTTTCATGTCTTGAAAAGTATATGAAAAAATCAAAAGTTGACAATAGATTGTTAACCATAAAAGAAAATTCAGAAAAGTGTTATAAAGTAAAAATATAATTTTTTCTTTAACAGAGTGTGCGTTCATAAAATATTAATTTTTATATATCAATAATAATAGATAAGATATTTGTTACAAGATTATTCAATTTAAAAAGTCGAAAAATTAATATAAATTGATAAATGGTGTCGTTGAGAGTCAAAGTTTTATTATAAAGCTCAAAATAATATAATTTTTTTTTGATATTTTATGAAACTATTTTTCATCCATTATTGTCGATGAATAAAAATCTTTTATAAAAGAAACGTAATGAAACTTTTAACCGCAGTACAACAAATATATTTAGGATAATCTCTGCAAGCAATTCATTTTAACAAATATATATTTTTTTTATTGATTAAATTTTTTAAATCTGAAAGTTGAATAAAAGTGCCCAATTTTTTTTCACAAGATTAATAGAAATAATATTTTAAAGTTTTTGCATTCAAAATAATTAATTACTATTAAATAAATGAAAAATGAGTTCAATAAAAATTACCCGACCAGGCCTCGAACCTGGGACCTCTCGTTTGCCGGACGAGTGCTCTCCCACTAGGCCCCGGTAGCTCCCACTAAGCCCTGGTAGCTTTTATTAAACACATTTTTCATTTATTTAATAGAAATAGTCTCTTCAACTAAAGCTATGTTTGAAATAGTGAAAATACCCAGAAAAGCCAGGCGATACATGACAGGTTGTTGTTGCTAGGCGGTTGGTTTAAATAGGAAAAGGATCCATCTTAAATAAATAATATACTGCGTTCTTAAAAAAACAGAAATTAAAATTTAAGAAATTACTAAAACCAGAATATGTGTAAATTTAATAAATGTTATTTTGACGGGATTTGGCGGGTTTCAATATTCAACTGACTGGTGTGAGTAACCGATACAGGTACAAAACCGGTAGAAAAAAAATAGCGTTTCACAATATCTATTAGTTACGAGCTGCAAGTTCTCAAATTTGGCCTTACATGACGTTCTTCCAAGAAAATAGGTGATATGTGATTTATAGAATATCACGCATTTGCAAATTATTTGTATGATATTTGAACTAAAGAAATATATAAACTTATTGAATTTATTCTTGCTATGTTTTGGTATTGGATAAATATATTATACTATGTTTTTAGAGCTTTTTGTTATTAATTGCGTTTAATTGTTCACGTAAAATGAAACGCCAATCCTTTGATTAATTTTGCCATTGGTTAAATCACATTTTTATGACGTCAAAGTAAATATTTCAAAGAAAAATTATGTCATTCAATAATATTCGTCCTTTTTTTCAAAGACAGTTATTGATTAGTTAGAAAGAGAAAACTGGATTATTGATATGTTGACAGATATTTGATAGGATATTTCGTTAAATTAATAAATTGTTACGACGTTGGCTAGATAAAATGACTAATTTTGTAAATGGTCAAATGTAACCTAGCAACCCTGTAATTCAAACAGTTGGTAAGCAGTGGTTGAGATGTCAAGATTTTGAATATAGAAAGGCATTTTGGTAGTGATTTCTATTGTTCGTAGGCAAAACGAACAATTTTCATGATATTGAAACCCACCAAACCTTTGTTACAGTACTTTCGATTTCGACTAACAGTTTTGGTCGTTCCGTTTAAAACAGTATTTTATTCAATTGTACCTATAATTTAAAACTCTTATAACACCTCTAAAACTAATATCAACTATAAATTAAGTTAGTACAGTAACATACAGGTTAGTAACATAAGTTCTAGAACAAGTCCGCTCCTGTGCAGTTTAGCATAAAGTTGCCGAAAATCGATATTACGCCGACTTTGCTGGCAAAACTCGTGATAACTCGCCTCGTAGGACATTAGAGCCCCGAAAAATGCTTTTAAGCTGGCGCAAATAAGACAAAACATCTGTTCAGAAGTTTCAAAGATTATCCTGTACATGCAGATAGACTAAAAATAAAAAAACACGAAGAAAAACTAAAAAAACTGTACAGTCATGTCTTATTCAAACAATTTTATTGCCATTTGCATAGAATGGTGAAATATTTAAAAACATACAGTAATAAAGTAACATGAAATGTTGCAATATGTGTGGCCTTATCACTACAAAGTGATCTCTTCCAGGCAACCTTAAGATTAATCTTAGAATTTAAAAAGAAACATAACATGGCGTCATTATGTTATAAATAGTATTAATATACAGGGTGTCCGCTTACCTTATATAATACCTTCTCGGAAGTATTCTAGAAACCATAAGGATAACAGAAAAAATATAAAAAAAGGAAAATTCAAAATTTATTTTCAAATTTTTGTATGAAAGAAAATGTCGAAATTTATTGCTGACATACAAAAATTGAAAAATAAATTTCGAATTTTTCTTTTTTCATATGGAATACAGAGCAGGTCCAAGTACTGAGCCTTGTGGAACTGATGCTTTGACGTCATAAAGATCAGATATTGCATCTCCGTACTTAACCTGAAAGAGTTGTTTGTCTAAATTCGTACTCTATGATCTCTGACTTCAGGATCATAGAGTACGAATTTAGTATTGCTACATGTTAGGACTCTTTCAGGTTCCTCTTGGGTTGCCATTTTTCGTCCCTCGCATGAAATCTGTCGCTAAATATCACCTCTCGCGTTGTATTTCCTCAATGTTTTATAATTTTGCCAAGATTTTCAAAACTCATGTGCTTTTATCTTCGAAATTATTCTCAGTAAGTTATTAAAGATGAGTGGTATCAGGTAAGATAAACAGTTCAAAAATAACTTAACCTTTATCACACATGCTTGTTAGCCCCCTTAGATTCGCATCTTTAGATTTTTGATGATAATTGGTGATGCTTCTTGGCACAGTTAGCAATTTATCTATGACCTAACATTTAAAATAAAAGAAACAATTTTAGTCTCTACTATAGTCGGCGCGGCGAACCTTGATCCCTATGACACTTACAGTAATTTCCACAACATAACCTTGTAGTGCCGTCACCGTTACATTAGAATCGTATTGGAGGCTTCTAAAAATGGCATTTATTTATTTTACTTTTGCAGAACGTAAACGTAAAGTGTGATTAAGATAATTTCTTGCAAATGTTATGAATTGTTATAATTCCAACGGAATATAATTTTATTGGAATATAGCTACGTAAAATAAATAAATGCCATTTTTAGAAGCCTCCAATACAATTCTAATGTAACGGCACTACAAGGTTATGTTGTGGAAATTACTGTCAGTGTCATAGGGATCAAGGTTCGCCGGCAATAACGCTGTGTAAAACTGTTCTGACATTGACATTTTAAAATCAGTTGAATGTAGCATTTCTATTACCCCTTGAGGGTAATTTCGTTTAGAACATCTTGTAGGTCAAGTTTAGCTGCGTCATAATAAATTCGTCAAGTTAAATAAGGTTTATTTAGATGGCTTTTGGAGTTATTTGTGAAACGAGTTAATGTATTAAATAAAAATATACAATTTTACGGGTACATCAAATAGTGAGTCAATTATAAATTAATTCGACGCTGGACTGAGAGCAAAGGAAAAACTAAGAATGTGCCAGCTGCTTCTGTTCCCGGGCATACTGTAAAAGTTAGTTAAGGGACAGAGGTTCTATTAGAGGTTTTTTGTAGGCGATAGGCTGACCCCAACTTCAATAGCATCTTTCCACCACTATAATGCCTCAAAATTTGTCAAACGTGACATCAGATAGTTTTATAACCTCTGGTGTCCCAAAAGGATACAGGCGTGGAATGATGTATGTATTATAAATTAAGTGACGTAAAGTTGTCTAGCTTTTTTTAAAGTTAGAAATGGACATTTTTCTTTTATAAAAGCAAGAAACTGCCTAATTACTATGAGCGGATAAACCAAGAATGTTCAAGATAATAGGCGAAGCCTCCAATATCCATGTAACAAGAAACTCTTGTTAGAGGGATGATGTTATGAAAAAACCTTACACGTAATACTGGTTACCGAGATGCTGAAATGTTGCTCTTTATGGTAAAATAAATAACAATGATGCCGTTAAAAAAGCAGTTTCATTCTGCGGATATATAATATATTTAACCAATAAATAAAAATGACTTTCAACCGACTACAAAAAAGGAGAGGTACTGAATTCGCCTGTATGTTTGTTACCTCATAACTTTTGACGGGGCGAACCGATTTTGATGATTCTTCTTTCATATGATAAAGGATCAGAGCTGCGGGGCTAGCATGCTACCGTCGACAACGATAAATCGGGCCTTTTATCGATATTTTCTTAGAATATGGTATTTAGTGTATGTAATTTATTAAGATTATGACATAATTGGTTCTGTGGTCTTAATCATGGTATCAAATCGAGTAATTCTATCGATTATGGTGCACATATTAGCTTACATAAAAGGATAAAAATAACAAAACAATATTTATCTTGTCGATTCGACTATTTATCGATAGTTGCATGCTAGCCCTGCTGGTGCCATATAAATTTCATTGAAATCGATTGCGTACTTCGTGTTTTTTTAAATATGTATGAATTCGGAGATCGTTTACCTTGACGACTTTATACTTTAGCCAAAGTTTTAACGTGAGGTCGGTTTTTTAATGCTCTGCATTCGTTGATTATGTTGTTATTAATATAGATACTACGTAATAAATTAAGTTTTTTTTAGAACATGTGCTATGAATATTATTAATATTAAAAATAAACTAAAATGAATTGGATGGCTACTATCCGTGTTCATGAACATATTGCACCTACCAGGATTCAAATGAGGACCTCAGGCATAGAACGCACAGTTGTTACCGCTGTACCAGCCGGCAGTTTTTTTATTTGTATGCTTTTTTCATTCAATGTATTGATCCGCTAAAAGCGATTTTTATGTAGTATGTTATTAGACATTATTACATTAGTACATTTTTGCAGCATACATGTACAAAGTAATAGAAAAATTTAATCAATGTTATTCTGGTCTCAATTTAAAATTTTGACTTATTTAATTTAAATTATCTAATATTTAATTCCAATATTTATCTTAAGTTATGACATTAGTTTAGATTTGGATTGTTGGTTTTTACTTTGGATTTGGACTTTGAAGATATATTATGAGAATTCATTTATGTTTAATTTTAACTTAATATCAAATGTTGTTTGTTGTTTTAATTTTTTTTTCATTGTACTTAAAGCTACTAACATAGGGTATAAGTTAAATTATTACTAACAAACGAATAATTAACACTACACTACGCCAGTCATATAGCGTTCTCCGTGCTTAGGGGCCTAAGAAATAATTTATTATCAGGTGACTCGCGTGCTAGTACACCCCTAGTATTAAAAAAGTATAACAATTAACGAAGAACCGAAAATAAAAGTAAATAATAATAAAAAAAAACTTTATTGTACACCAACAGCATAAAAAGAATTTAGTATTGGCACAAAGGCGGCCTTATCGCTGTAGATCGATTTATTCCAGGCAACCGAATCTTGGCAGGATTAGGTAGTGGGAATTAGGATGGGCGTTGGGACACAATCGTTGGCTGCAAATAATTACATAGAGATAGCAACATATTAATAACACATACATGTAAATTCTAATACACATACATTCTAATAATACCTACATACACAATGAGATAGATATATAGAATATATAGACAATGAGAGAGTTAAGATGAACAATGTTTCACAAGGTGTTTCACAAGTTTTTCTCTCTCCGATAAATTTATTAATCGGATCTCCGATAAATTTAAAAACGATAAACCATAAATTTAAGAGAATTTATGCAAAAAAGCCTATATAAAAATTAAACGTTATTCGAATTATAAAAAGACTGCGATATGTCTCAATAGATAAGTTTTTAAGACTGCATGTAAACACCAAATAGCAATAATTTGTTTTTTTTTTCATACGTTAGTGGAGCTATATTTCTGCCAATTTGTTTAATGCGCACTTTTGACAAAAGAGTATTTTTCCAACAGTTTTTTCCTGTAAGTCTACCTTTTATTCGTTTGCTTAAGCCGAGGTATTATGTTCTGATGTTTATTTAATGTATGTATTTTACTTTTAGATATCTGAGTAGATTTGAACTCAGTATAATACTCACAAAATTCGTAATGAAATTATAATTCGTGAAAAATCCATATTCCTGTAACGCAACTTTCAGTGTGAATAGTTTCTGCAGGACTAATAGAAAAATGGTTGCAATGTTTTCCTGTCTAGTTACCCGTTAGTTTAAAATAGTTTATTTTTGGATAAAATTTAAGTACTTTTATCATAAAAACACGCATTCCAAAGATTTAAGAATCTAGGAATATAATATATTACGTCTCACCACAAAATCAACTAAAAGCGCAAAAAAGCACGATTTTTCCGACTTTCAAATGAAGTTTTTTTGAGAATAAAGATTCTTAATAATGTCTTTATTTAAGTTCTGAGAGAAAAGCGAGCATGAGTTCACCACTATCAACCACCATATCCGATGTAAAAAGATAGTCTACTAACCCTAAGAAATTTAATGCTCCTTTCCAATGCTTCACCAGTATTTTACTAAGCACGGAAAAATAAACATATTTTCTTTTGTCTATACATGAACCAAAATTACGTTCTATTATTATAACCATTACATACCATCTAATAACTACATACAAAAATAATCTCCATATGCCGTATAAATAAAAACCTTGTTTCACCTACCTGTTGTTCTGAAAAAGCCGTTTCAATGTCAGCTTCAAAGGTCCTTTCCGAAGGCTTGCGCGCGCACCCTTACAACCCAACCCAACTTGTTCATGACCCATTTCTGGGTCAAAATATACCCAGTTGTGCACCCGGGTATGATCTTGACCCCATTGCGTCATTGCTCATTTATCTCGGGTATTTTTATTGCGGCTGCTGATGGTTATTATGGCCCTTAAGTGATGGTAAATAAGATTAATATTTTTTTTGTTGGGATTTCGGAGTTGTAATTTAGAACAAAGTGGAGTTAATTAAAGTCATTTGTTATATGTAATTTTTGAATATTATTTTTTATATATAGGGTCAATAATATTTTAATAGCAGATCAAGACTGATGAGTGGGTCATAATTAAGAAAAAAAAATTTTTTTTTAAATATTTTTCGTAAATTAAATTTCGATATTCTTTTAAGTGATCAAAATTTAAGTTTGATCTGTAGTTTATGACTACATAGCAAGTAATAAAAACGTTTCCATAAGATTTCTTGTAGTCATTAAATGTAGATTAATCTTAAATTTAACTGACAGAGAAGAATTTCGAAATTTTAATTTTAATTATGAAAAATAGTTAAAAAGTACTTTGTTTTTTCAAAATTCAGACCCACTCATTATTTCTAATCTGCTATTAAAATATAATTGACTATTATAAGCGGACCCTGTATAAGATGTTTAATTATTATGTTCAGCTTGATTCATAAATTGGACCGAAAATGTTACAAATATTAATTGTTTTATTGCAATTTAGTCCACTTCAAAAATAACCTCAAAAGCATAAGAAAATACAAAGATCGAGGTTTAGTTACCGATAAAAAAAATAATAAGGAGAGCCTACGAGTCTATTATGTTGACAACCGTAATAAAAAGAAAACGTTAGGTCTGTTTTACCCTACAGTCCCTTAGCATATAACATTATTCATACGAGAACCCTTTTCAATTTCGAAAGTACCCAACTGATCTGCTTTTGTTGATTCAATTTATTAGAATCAATTTGCCTCTAGCAAAATTGTTGGACATGTGAAATTTTATTGAATAACTTTTTCAGGGCTAATAGTTGATTGATATCCTAGATTTTTAGATAAAATTGGTTATTGTAGAGGGTTGTAAGTAAGTTATGAGATCCCCTTACCCTATCAGGGATTATATTTCGCACCCGTTTTGTGTAGAAACGGATTATCGGTAAAATATTCCGCTACGAAATAATGACCTGCGTTGCCTTTAGCGTTTTTGTTACATTCTATAAAAATATAACTACATTTTCTACGGAAAAAGCTGAAGAGTTTTTTATCTTGGAAACCACTAAATGGAAAAAAGGACTTGGAGCGAAAGAAAAACATAGAATGTGCCAGCTGCTTCTCTTCCCGGGCATACTGTAAAAGTCAGTTAAAGGACAGAGGTTTTAAAGGCGTTTTTGTGGGCGATAGGCTGACCCCCGGTCACTACAAAAGACTTTCTCCATATTTATAATACCTCCAAATTTGTCCAACGTGACATCAGATGGTCTTGTCAGATGGTCTTGAACACCTCTGTTGTTCTGCCTACCCCATAAGGGATACAGGCGTGAAGTTATGTATGTATTATGTTATGTACTAAATGGACTTGAAAAATATTTTATTGGTTGATCTTCCTTTATAGTTTGAGTAACGCAGTTATTACGTTACCCATAATAAAAAAATATAATAATAACCACAGACAATCACTATAACTACATGGCGTCAAAGTAACCTAAGCTTGTGTTATGAGATACCTTGTAGCGAACTAGGGGGGAACCCAGAATATAAAATACATATACAGATGAACGCCAGTTGCGTGAGGGATTCGAACCCGCAACCACTGGTGTCTGAGGCAGATAGGTTTACCCCATCGCCAAAGTGGTCGTCATAATATTAAGGACAATAGCTATGGATCTCTAAACATTTCTAATAGAAAACATGTGGATACTAGAATTTTCCTTATTCAAATAATTGTTTGCTGACTCTTGTACACCTACATCAATTTTACTTATTCTTTTGCCAGAAAATTTACCACTGCGAAAACACTTATATGATCAACTAAGTGTTTGTATCACAGTCATATTTTTATTGTCTAACTAGCCACCGCGCGCGGTTTTACCCGCGTAAATTTTGATCCCGTGGGAATTTCGGGATAAAATTTAGCCTATAACCTTCCTCAAGAGTTGGGCTATCAAATGAAAAAGAATTTTTCAAATCCCACTTGTAGTTTCTGAGATTAGCGCGTTCAAACAAACAAACAAAAAACAAACTCTTCAGCTTTATATATTAGTAAGTATAGATAAACGAATAGGGAGTAGTTGTGAGATCACTTAGTGAGTTTTTAGTTTGTTTCTAGCTCCCAGAGCGGATAGATAGGTGATTTTTTGTTTTATTTGTGCACAAAATGACTGCTGAAATTACGATTCACATTAATATAACATATTTTTATTAATTATATTTATTTTATTTTTTAAATCAGAATTTTTATTTGAAAATGTCATGTAAAATTTTTAAACTGTAGATCTTATTTTATAAGTAGTGTATTACTAATCATATGGCCTTTCTAGGTCAAAAATAAACCACAATAATATTTTTTGAAACAAAGGTTAAACTATATTTTTCGTATGAGACAGTAATAAAATAAAGTTCTCTGAACCCAACTAGTTTTTGATCTTATATTTTGATACAAAGCCTTCACACTTACAGTATTGGAATGTATTTGCTAATACTGTTCAAGCTTATACGCGATGTATGGGTCGTCCTGTGTAAATAACACTCAATCGTACAAACGGTTTTTTGGTAATAAAAGGTTACAATCGAAGGTTCCTTTTGAAACCCTATAGGTCAAATAACCCTATTGGGTTAACCAATAACCCTATTGGTTCTTGTAGGGTGGTTGACCTGAATGACCCCAGCTTTGCATGAACCGCTTGGGATCAGAACTATTTATTTATTTTCTTAGGTGAACAAACAACTCACAATCGTATGATAGATAAGTGGTTTTTAACATAATTGATCTTAACCTAGAATGTTAGCCTAAAAAGTACACACAGCATGTAACATAAGTATAGAAACATCTTTAAGAAAGAAAATATTTTTTGATTTATTTGGTTTTCCAACATATTTAACCTTAGACTAGAATGTACGCCTAACAAAGTACACACAGCATGAAAAAGTTTATACTAACTTAATCACTGGAAAAACTTGACGAAAGATAATCAACGAATGCAGAGCATTAAAAAACCCGACTTCACGTCAAAACTTTGGCTAATAATGTCATCAACGTAAACATTCTCCGAAATCATACATAATGAAATTTCAAAGTTCCTCATCATAAAATTTGCAAATTTCGATGAAAAGTTCAACCGATTTCGATGAAATTTATATGGAACCAATTATGAAGTATCTTCTATCATATGAAATAAAAATTTTCAAAATCGATTCATAATGGTTCGAAATATCGTGTAACAAAACACAAAAAAAAACATACAGACGAATTAAGACCGTCGTCCTTTTTTGGAAGTCTTTTGAAAATTGGTTTTATATTTATTATTGTTTTTTAACTGTGAACTTTTCAGGTGGTATCTGTCCATTTGCTAACATTTCTGCGAAAGGTGAGAAAGTTATGATTAAACAAATCAATGGCATCAATCATGTCTATACCGCCACCAGCGGAAGTTAACAAATCATTATAAGCACGACACATGCGATGGGGTAAACCTGTCTGCCTCAGACGCCAGTGGTTGCGGGTTCGATTCCCGCACGGAACAAGAAAAAAAAAATGTTCAGCGTCTGGGTGTTTATCTATTTATGTATTTACATTCTAGGTTCACCCCTAGTTCGCTACATGGTATCCCATAACACAAGCTATGCTTACTTTGGGGCCATGTAGTTGGTGTAATTGTCTGGGGATTCTATTTTTTATTTATTTATTTACATGCGAGTAATGGGATTATAAAAATAAGTGTTGTTCTTTTAGATGTTTAATACAAATGGCTTAGGGCGCCTTGCATTAGGTTAGTATTTAAATTAAAACAGGCTAAAAGCTAGGGAGAGGAAACAAGAGAATGGGTAAATTTGTATAAGAATAATAAATCTTGTACATAAAGACGGGACCTTAAAGTGGAGATGCCAAAGTGCTTAAGTCTCTCACTATAGAACTATGAAAAATTTTATATGTTATAAGAAGATTTAGATTTAGCTAGGATTTAAAATTTACATATTTAATAAGGTGTATGATATATCTATTTTGGTTTTGTTCTGTACCAAGAAAACATTAATAAATTCATACATTGTTTCATCTTTATTAGAAATCCAAGATTCTCGCTTCTTTAATAGCGAAATATTTTCTGCTTTTCATGACAATAGTAGAAACAAAAAAATTGTAGGCAATTTCGATATGAGATTCATAATTGGAACCCAATATAATTTATCACAAAATTTGCAACAAAAAAAGGTTCTAAATTCAAATTAAACACATGTTCGACTTCGAAAAACACACTTATTAATTTTTATAAAAAAAAACAACAGACAATATTCTAAATTCAAATCCAACAACTATCCAGTCATGTCATTTCATCTTCACACATGTGTCAAGAATTACTAGAATCTTCTTTGAACCACAGTCTATTTCCAATTCATTCATTGCAGTGTAGTCATGCACGGCGCATGCGACATACGTCAGCACCGGTTGATCACCAGCCTCCACTCGGTCTTGACCCAAAACTAGGTCAGGATCATTTCCCGCGCAGCCTCCGACCTTGTACCCTCAGTCGTAATCTAAAATTTACGGGGTTAACGCTGATGAGAAAATTCAGGAATTTTCCATATTGGGAAAAGATAAAAGTTGAATGAATTCCATAAATTATCATTTGGGTTAATGAAGTGGGTCAGAGAAAGAAAAATTTATTAAGGATTTTTTCTTTATTAGTTTGTTAAATTGAGCCGTGTATTTACTGAGCTATTGAGTTCTTTTTTTGAAATTTCTTTATTTAAGCTCTAATGTAGTTGTTAATTCTAAAAGTTAAAAAGACCCGTTTGATAATAAAAGTTTGATAATAAAATATCAATAATAGGTGAAACAATCCTTTACCTTTTCAGCTTCAGCTTTAGTTTTATAAAAAGAAAACCCAAATTGTAACAAATTTTCACGATATTAAAATTAAATAAAAGATTTCTATAGCCTTATTTAATCGTGTTTAAGTTTATTTTCGTTTTATCATACCATAATCATCATCATCATCATCATGCTTTAACTAGTATCCATAACACAAGTTCTTTATGAAACTTAATTTGGGCTAGATAATGTTGTGTGAGTGTCAGAAATATTTATTTATATATTTATCATCACAGCTCTAGCCTCTTTGTTTCTTTAGTTGTATTATTGGGATTAAAAAAATGTCTGTTAACCAACCAGTTACCTCTGAACCGAATTATTTACTGCAAAGCTCACATTGCAAGTTAACCTCGCAAAGCTTTAATACTTACATTATATTTCGGTAAATAAACTTTTATATAAAGCTGATGTGGTTCCGAGAAGCAACTACCCATTTTTATCAATATCAGGCATTTAGGGTCATCAGGCATTTTGGGCCATCAGGCCATTTAATTTGATCGGGCGCGGAGGCTGCCCGCATATGTCGCAAGGGAACAATTTTTTATATGTTCTCTGAAGGATTAAAATAATTTAAATAGGCTATAGTTGTAAAAGGCTTTATTGATAGTAGGATTAAGGTTCAAAATGGAATATTAAGTTCTTGATAGTTTGTGGGTATTGTTTGAAGGATGCAGGAAATTAATGAATATAGTCTATACTAATATTATGAAGAGGAAACCTTTGTATTTTTGTATGTTTGTATTGAATAGGCTCAAAAACTACTGGACCGATTTCAAAATTTATTTTACCATTACTTAGACGGGTTCTTCCGAATCCGTATAGGCTACTTTTTATCCCGAAAATCCCGCGGGAATCGAAATTGCGCGGGTAAAACCACTCGCAACAGCTAGTCAATTTTAATTTTTGAAAGTAAATAAAGCGGTTCTTTTGATACAAACTTGGAAAACTATCTCGACAGCTAATAATATAAATTACCTTCTTGAATTTATTGTTCTTTAATAATAAGGAAATTTTTCATGAAATTATTCAGGGTAAATCTTATGTCAATTTTATATTCTATAGAAGTCACTGAATACATTTTTCTCAATTTTGGGTTAAAATCAGTGCCTATTTAATACTTATTGATTTTATTTTGAAGGTTACAAATACTACCATCTAAAATACTATAAAGTCGGTATTTAATGTTTTTATCGTGTTGTTTATTATTCCTTATTTTATTGTAAATATTATTGCTAGCAAAGGAATTCCCCTCTCTGTCCGAGACACGCCCACGAACTCTATTTATACTATCTTCAAAAGGAATAAAAGTAAACAACGTAAGTCTTCTCCAAGGAATGAATATTTAATACAGACCTTGGCTTTTTGGGATTTTTCGAGTGAGTGAGTCGAAATGACCATGAAACCATCGAGAAATCGATAGAGGAAGATTCTCGAAAACCCTTATTGTGCGTAGATGTTTTGAATATAAATAGTAAATAAGTTGTATTAAGGTAGCAATATGAGTAGATAGAACTTTATTTATAAGTACATACATACATACATAACTTCACGCCTGTATCCCTTATCGCCCTAAAAATGCCAATAAAACCTATGCCCCTTGTGTGTGCAGCTGACTTTTACAGTATGCCCGGGCAGAGAAGCAGCTGGCACATTCTATGTTTTTCTTTTGCTCCCAGTCCAGCATGGAAGGTAATGTTAATAGTTCTTTTTTAATAAATTCGTTTAAAAGTATTTTTCTTACCTATGTTATCTGTTGAAGTAACGAAAAAACTGTTTGTCTCTTTACACCTGCTAATCTATTTCTGATATTTTTTTTTTTGGGAATTTCCTAATCTAAATCTAGAAGATTTGTAAGCTACATTTCATGAAGGATTTTATATGAGATCAAAAATATTAAATTCAATTCAATAGTTTATTACATTCCACAATGGTAAATTAGATCTAAATTATTGGGTAGTACATACATTATGGACCCTGTTGGGCATAGCAATTTGAAAGAGGAGAGAGGAGGACAATCTATTTCATTTTTAAAGTTCAAGCGTTTAATTTTTTGAAATTGTATGCCATAGTGATATTGTATTGTTTATTATTAAATTAAATATATAAATATTTGTAAGAATAAAGTAGGTATGTAATGCAATCTAGTGTTTCATTATTTTTGTGTAGGATTCAAAATATTGGTTATTATTATTGTTTGATTTTTATTTTTCTTCTTCAAAATAATTTTTATTCCAAATATTTAAGTTTAAGTAATAGAGTAGTAGATAATTAGAAGTCCAACTTCTTCAATTGTTGTGCTGATTTTTAAATTGAAAAGTTTTTAATAAAAAATAAATAAAAAAGTCATAAAACCAAAACCAAACTGAAAGCAAACTAATCTTAGTGCCTAAATATATACAAAAATAAACCTAAGTATTTTCTAATTGAAGAGGCCTCCCCGAGTCATACCGGGCGCAAAGGTACCCATCACACTAGCCGCATTGCCTCTCTGTACGGCGATGGACAACCTCTGCGCCAAGTAAGACCCAGAGCGGGCATCTAAGCCTCTCTCCCTCAATCGGCAACCAATCTGCTTTATGAAGGCTAATGCCTCCGACCCCCAACACCCTGAGGTCTCAAAAGCGAAATAGAAAATAGAAGCGAATAGAGTAGTAGTATTTATTATTTTATTGAGTTATTTTGTTTTGTCTTCTAAATATTCATGTATTGCATAGTAACTTATTTATAAGCATTTTTTTATTCTTGCACAAATTGCATGTCATTTGTTGAGTTTTTGATCGAATCAGGGAGTAAATATGCCGCTTGAAGATTTTACTATTTTAATATACCTAGGGAAATTTAACAAACTAATTTTACTGGCCTTGTGGTGTAGGGAATGACAGTTCTAGTTTATGTTACTTACCTAAATTACAATGATTTAGGTATTACATGAAAACATTAAGTTAATGTTCACAGAGGAGAGGTGCTATTAAGGTTAATAATCAAATGTGTATGAGAGCGTTTGTTATCAGTGTATTTTTGTTTTAGTCGGAGGGCCGTGCCTTGATATAAGGCTTAATTAGTTTTTATATGGATGTAGAGACACAGGAATGGGGTAGGAAAATAACTTTTTTTTCTTTTTTCATCCAACACACCAACTATGCGATCTCAAAGTAAGCTCTTACATACTTAGTGTTATGGAGCGGATCTTTTGATGTACAAGTTTACACGCAAACCTGAGATGGTTTAGAAAGTTCTTACGATGCACTTAACCTTTGAATAACTTTAAAGTACATACATAACTTCACGCCTGTATCCCTTACGGGGTAGGCAGAACTCCAGAGGCTATGAAACCATCTGAGGTCTCGTTTGACAAATTTAGAGGTCCTATAATGATGGAGAGAGACTATTGCAGTGACAGGGGGTCAGCCTATCGCCCGCAAATCTGCCAATAAAACTTCTGTCCCTTAACTGACCTTTACGGTATGCCCGGGAAGAGAAGCAGCTGGCACATTCTATGTTTTTCTTTCACTCCCAGTCCAGCATGGAAGAGATTGAAAGTAAATTGAAGAACTTTAAAGTAAATTCTTTAAAACCACATGTAGGACGTTACAAGCAACTGTGCTTAACAGTAAATTAAATCAATAGTTAAGATGAACTTCTAAATCTAATTAACAAATAAATTTAGTTTAAGCAACTCCTTTGTTTTGTTCACATTGGCAAATAGCCACTAATATTCATTAGCAAGTACGTAGAGGGCAAACTTGGACAAAACTAAGTACGTTCTATAATATTATTTGGAAAATAACCAACTTTTGCCTAGAAAATCTCTGAAAATGGGACTGTTGGAGGAAGTTCTAGTTGTAAGTAGTTACTCCTTTTATTCCATCGGGAGTTAGACAGGATTGAAACTTATTGTTAATATCGGAAACTTGATTTGTGTTTGTTTGTAAACATCCTATTTTCTTATTATTCCAGTTAAAATGAAGTTGAACTTTTATCTTAGATGAAATAATAGCGTATCTATGCATAATAATATTGCTACAGTGGTTCGGAAATTCTAATCAATAACAAAAACATTGTATGAACGATATTTTCTATAACTATTTTGGTGCGCGTTTCACGCGTTTTCACGTTTGCTAAAATCAACATTATAATGCAATAAAAAAATGGATGCCAATATTTAATGATTAAAAATAAGATAAATCGTTAATTAATTTAGTTAGTCGAAAAATATAAACAATCAGATCGTCAATTAAAGAAAGAGAGAGAGAGTTTACATTTTTTATTTATTTACATTTAACAAACTCAAAACCACCTTTTTTTCGATTCGCTAACTTGGCTAGCGACCATTTTTCATATAAAGTATGTACCGGCATTTTTTAAGATGAGCAAGTTCATTCCGAACCCCGTTTTTTTTTCCTAAAACTTAACTTTACTTACCATTAGGTGCTATTGGGGTCTACACGAAATAAATTTACGCTTAAAAAAGTACACAAGCTATCTGTGTGTCACCACCCGTGCAACATAGCGACTACAACATGTAAATTTAAACTAAAAAACCAATAAAACTTTTTGCGGCACAACTTTTACACACCATTTTGTGATAGTTTTTTTTTATGTGGACGTGAAACACGAATTTTTTTTGTTTCCGACATTTTGTAAATTTGCTTTTAGACATTGTTGAACTATGAATGTAATGGAAAATAGTTATAGTGGAAAATAGTATCCTGGAACTTTTAAGTGTCGAGTGAATAGGTTTCTCGTGGATGGACGTGTAACACCATAGTCTTCATGCGCACTTTCCATCAGGTGGCATGGAAAACAAACGTCCTATCCTTACAATATAAAAAAAAAAAAATAGTGTGTTTCTAACTATATTTGTTTGAATGTAAGTAGTAGGCAAGCTGCATAATGTTAGTAAAACTCCATTTTGAAGTATGCTTGGGTATATCACGATAGAAAATTAACCATATCTTGTAGTTGAATTAAATTGCTTTATTAAACCTTTTTAAGATCGAAAGTTATGGTTGACACTAAAAGATTATTATGCAACGATTGTCGTCGTTTTTTTGCTTTTTGAATATGTAGACTTATTTTATCTTTTACCATCTTCTTTTAGAAGTCAAATAATATCCTGTTTGTCAGAAGAGTAACAAATGTATTATTTGTTACTCTTCTGACAACTTGACTTTCTGACTTGTATTTGTACTTGTACCACTAAAGTACTGAGTGACTGACAGACAACGTACAGCCGTAACTACTGGGCGTAGAGAGCTGAAATTTGGAACATACATTCTTTAGGGGATGTAGGGGTGCACTAAGGAAGGAATTCCCGAAATTCCCACGGGAACGGGAAATATAGGACTTTTTAGTTTGTATTAAAAATCTTATTCCTTGAGTGCACCGATGTGAAACTTGGCGTAAAGGTTTTCCAATGTGTCTGGTTGTGTTATAAAAGGAATTCCCGAAATTCCCACGGGAACGGGAAATATATGATGTTTTAGTTTGGATGAAACAATCCCATCCCTTGAGTGCACGGATGTGATACTTGATATAAAGGTTCCTCAATAAGTGTCTGTTTGTATTATGGAAGGAATTCCCGAAATTCCCACGGGAAGTGGTTGGACCTGTTAGTTTGCATGAAAAATCTTATTCCTTGAGTGTACGGATGTGATACTTGGCATGAAGGTTCTTCAAAGAGTGGCTGGTTGTGCTACAAAAAAAAAATAATATAGGATAAATAATATAAATATAATAGGATAAAGCTAGTTGATTTATAAAATAATATCCTGTATTTATCCATGGACAATTTCGTTGATCTAAATTCGGTCTAAATTATTAAGTAAGTGTTTATAATTGTTATGTTAGATGATATGTTAATGTAAGATTGTTTATTGTCCCAAATAAATAAATAAATAATATTTATATGGTTCAACAGTCTTTTTAGATATTTTTCTAACTGAAATTTAAAAATCTAATTAATTTAAATTCCACCTACCTATCCTGAAACTTTATAGTATAAACATTACACTCTGTATTCCTTCATTTAGAACTGCAATCCAATAACTAAGCATGTATGGCAAACTTTTCAGTGATTTCACTAAGATAATAAATAAATAAAATCCCCAGACAATCTCACCAACTGCATGGCCCCAAACTAAGCAGAACTTGTGATATGGGATACCATATAGCGAACAAGGGGGGAACCTAGAATATAAATACATATATAGATAAACACCCAGACACAGAACATTTTTTTTTCTTGTTCCGCGCGGGAATCGAACCCGCAACCACTGGCGTCTGAGGCAGATAGGTTTACTCCATCGCCATAGTGGTCGTAAGTTAAGTGTTCAAGTAGGTATTAAGTTGTTAATAAGACAGTAAAACAAATATAAACAGAGAAGTGGCTTTGTGTAGCTCATTTTACATCAGTGTAGCTAAATGTAGATTGTAGCCCCATGTATCTAGGCTAACAATTAAAAAGATATTCCTCGAATATTTTTTATTATTTATGTAAAAAGCATCCTATAATTGTTTTACAAGATTCCCAAATAAATTACGTCTGCCGAATATTAAAACCGAAACGAAATAAGAATATTCATTTTCTATCAGTACGAACACATGAATTATTTATTGATAGCAGGAAAATGGTTTACTTGCTATCAATTCAAATAGCTGTTACAAAATTACCCGCTTGGAAAATGATTTTGTATATTTTATGCAAGGGTACGCCGCCGTTTGCCGTGTAACGGTACCGAACCGCCACCGGCGGTATGTGTGGCACGGCGCCGTGCGGTGTATTCTGCCGGTGAAAAATCGAAATCAAAGTTCTTTTCGGACAGTACAATACAATGAGCGATGCGACCTGCGCAGCCAACGCCGCACCGTAGACATGGATCCGTGCCCTAATTTGTGAATAAAAAAAAAAAATTACATTATCAGAATTATCTATCATTACATTTATTTTTGTTGTAATTTCAGATAGTAGCGTAGTGAAATAGAGTTGTGAGATGTCATTCGAATTTTTATCTATGACAAATAATTAAAAAAAACAACGTTTTTGAAACACTTTTTATAGGCTTTCTGCAGCGTAATAGGTTTAAACGACCGGCTGATGTAGCGGTAAAATAAATTGCCTTCTATGCCAAAGGTCCTGGGTTCGAATCCCGGCGGCGGCGGATATTTGTGTGATGAACAAAGATATTAGTCATCAAGTCATGGATGTTATATGTTTATATATGTTTATGCTAATAAAAAGTATGTATTTATTCAATATGTATGTTTATATATTTCTTAAGTATATCAGTTATCTAGTATCCATAACACAAGTTCTTTAAGAAACTTAATTTGGGCTAGATAATGTTGTGTGAGTGTCAGAAATATTTATTTAAATATTTATTCCTCTGTGTGATGAATAGGCATGGGCTGTAATTGAATAATCCTGATTGGCTGAAATTAGAGAGCACTTCTCACAGTCGTTAACGATCACTGTATACAATTACACAGCACTTGGGAGTGGGCTTAATGAGGCACAGAAGTCATTATGATAAATTAATGGTCTTATACCGACCCTGCTCTGTCAAAATATCAACTTAAATTTAATAATAGACGCTGAGAGTGGTTTTACCCGCAGAACGTTAGATCCCTAAGAATGCCTTTAGAGACCTTACCCCAATGGCAAACTATTAAATGCAAAAATGATTATTTCAAATCTGATCGTAGTTTACAAACAAATAAACAAATAAACCCTGCAGCTTTTAATAAAATAAAATAAAATGCCCAGACAATCACAACAACTACATGGCCCCAAACTAAGCGAAGCTTGTGATATAAGATTGTTGATGGTTGTTTTTTCCACTTAAAGCACTAGTTGGCGCTGATTGTCTAATAAAGCACAAACTGTAATAAATAAAATAAATATATACTTGTTAGAAAGATAGATGATTTGTTCTTATATACGTGTAATGTATTAAAATATACAATATGTGAATTTTCTGGAAAATTCTGCACATCTATCAACTAGGGATACTCGATAAGAAAAACATCGTTGTCATAATCGAAAGCCCAACATCGATATCCGACCGATATTTATAGAAAACCAAACAGCAATGTTAGATGAATAGTTGATTTTTACACGCTACAAAATATCACATATTCCAGTATTTTTTATCAATTGACTCAAGGAATAGTATTTTTTCCAAAGAAAATTATATGAATCTATTTCTTTGTTGATAAAGAGTTGAGCCAGCTTTAGCAAACAATCTTTCGGATGGCGTTGATGTAGCGATAGTATCTACTATTTTTTTTAAGGTTGGGAAAGTGGAACCAAAAACGTTATTCCAAATTTGGACAGAAGATCATACACCGGATTTTCATCGTAACATCAATTTCGTTTTCATCTATGTTACGATATTTATCGCATACCAACATCGATGTTAAAACATCGACGTTTTTCATTTCAATGTTTTTGAAAGCAAAAATATCGTCAAGTTTTTGTTCGATGATCATCGGTGTTCATCGAGCATCCCTTCTATCAACCAGCTCTGAGACAGCTTGGTCTTGTATCTGCAGATTTATTTGGGTAGTGAAAGGGTATTTAAAGAATACGTGTTTTTATCAAATCGAGAATGAAATTTTTAAAACTGCAAACTTTCAACTTTGAACTGATTTAATTTATTAATAATGTATGAAACATGTTAGCTATTTGGTTTCTATATAAAGTTAAGTTTATTTTTCGTTAATAACAGCAAAAAAATTACATCTATGATGGTAACTGATTTCTTGGATTTTTGAATTGGATCTATACAATTCTGAAGGTGCGAAATATACTCCTGCTATTGATTGATATAAAAAATGTTATTAAGCTAATATTAAGTTAATTTTATACTAGTAGGCTTCTTTATCTTTAAAACAAGTTATAATTAATTAAAAAAATACTCCGGTATGTTTGCTGTTTGTTAGTATTGTAATTATTTTTTACCGAGATAATACTGTCTAGACGAATCTAAGATAGATTTAAAGATAGTAATATATCATTTCTATAAATTTTGTAAAAACCTCTGAATAAATAAATAAAAAAGGGTAATATCAACAGAGAACTGTCGACCTCGGAACCTAGAATATAAATACAAATTTAGATAAACACCCAGACTCGCTTTTTTTTTCTCTTCTTTGAATCGAACCCGCGACCTGACTTGCGTTATAGCCACTACACCACAGAGACCGTCTAAAGGAGTATTATTATATAAGTATAGATTTAATAAGTAACTTAATTGATCCAACCTCCTCCTCCTAAAATAACACAATGTCATCCTGCTTAAATAGCGAATAATAAGTATATATGTTTAACTAGCCACCGCGCGTGGTTTTACCCGCGTAACTTTTGATCCCGTAGGAATTTTGGGATAAAATATAGCCTATAACCTTCCTCAAGAGTTAGGCTATCAAACGCAAAAATTATTTTTCAAATCCCACCTGTAGTTTCTGAGATTAGCGCATTCAAACAAACAAAAAAACAAACTCTTCAGCTTTATATATTAGTATAGATTATACCTAATCTCAAAGCTTTTTTTAATCCATCAGAAACACCCAGTATAATTGGTTGTCTACAATTACACAGACTCAGAAAAAAATACATCAAAGGATCCGTTCACGATCTCATAATTATATTTTGAAAAGTTGCCCAAACAGCGCTCGGGGATCTGCGTCGTTCGAGTCTCTCGTCTAGACATAAAATTTGTTATTTTCAAGTTCCGTGCTATCTGATGTATATGGGATTTTATAGCTCAACGTGAATTGTAAATGTGTACCATGCAAATCGAAGAGTTTTGCTGCAATGACGGTTTTGGTTGACATTTTAATATCTCCTTTTATACATGGTTGATTTTTAGCCCCTAGCCAAAATTAAAATGTTAAATGTTAGTTTACATTTATTTTAGCGTCGCTCAATACAAAAAAGTAGAAATATAAAATCACAAACTTTTAAAAAAATAGTCGCTTTTGATGAACATACCTACTACGAAGCGGCATTTCATTGATAATACTACGACGTAGTCTTACAAGATGTTTTGTAGTAGAGCGTAGTCATCTTTATTTTAATGGTAATCCAGAGTGACCATGCTTTGTTTAATATGTTAGCGGATATATTAATTTCCTTGTAAAAAAATTAATCCTTTTTTTTGCAAAAACTGTTTCTATAAATAATACTTATTGTGTAAAAAAAATATGGTTGGTGACCACAAATGAACCCTGTATATTTATTTTCCTTTTATTGGTATTAGCCGTCAAGCCTTAAGGCAAGCACGTAGTAGTAGTCATACTAATATTACATATGATAAAACTTTTTTTTTTATACACACATGATAAACTCAGACTCAATACAAACGTACCTATTCATGAATACAAAAATTTGCATCCATATCTGCCTCCTAGTATAGCCGTAAAATTATCCATTAAATAATCTGAAAATAGAATAATGCTTCAAAAGAAATTTTGAATATAGAATATACATGTATAGCGCAGCCTGGAATCTCCCTTACATATTTTTAATTCTGATATTCTTTTGGAACAGGATTTACATACACGGGATAACAGTATGTCAAAATTTCTCATTAAATCAAAAAATCAATATATATAAAACTGTTCCGTTACTGACTGAGTGACTGACAGACAACGTACAGCCGTAACTACTAGACGTAGAGAGCTGAAATTTGGAACATACATTTTTAAGGGATGTAAGGGTGCACTAAGGAAGGAATTCCCGCAATTCCCACGGGAACGGGAAATATAGGACTTTTTAGTTTGTATGAAAAATCTTATTCCTTGAGTGCACCGATGTGAAACTTGGTGTAAATGTTTTCAATGTGTGTCTGGTTGTGTTATGAAAGGAATTCCCGAAATTCCCACGGGAACGAGAAATATACGATGTTTTAGTTTGTATGAAAAAATCTTTTTCCTTAAGTGCACGGATGTGATACTTGGTATAAAGGTTCTTCAATAGGTATCTGATTGTATTATGAAAGGAATTCCCGAAATTCCGTCGGGGTCGGGAAAAATAAGACTTTTATGTTTACGCGCGTACGAAGTTGCGGGAAAAAGCTCATTATCTATATTACTCAAGTTTAATTTATTACGAAGCTAATCAAATCATAATCAAATCGTGTGAAGTGGTAATCAAGGACAGTACATGCTTTGTGCTAATTATGTTTTGTGATGACATATTGTTACAATTTGTTTGTGTTTGTTCTAAAAACAAGTATAAAATAGGTAAAAAAAAAATATAAATCAAATTAGGTATTTTGCTGTTGTGATGGTACGATAGAATATCAAAGATCTGCTGATACTATAATAAATCTATACTAATATATAAAGCTGAAGAGTTTGTTTGTTTCTTTGAACGCGCTAATCTCAGAAACTAGAAGTGGGATTTCAAAAACTCTTTTTACATTTGATAGCCCAACTCTTGAGGAAGGTTATAGGCTATATTTTATCCCGAAATTCCCACGGGATCAAAAGTTACGCGGGTAAAACCGCGCGCGGTTGCTAGTATCTAAATAACAAGGAAATTTCTTTTTTTATGAAATTATAAATTAGTAGCTTAATTCAAGTTAATTCTACACTGGTATTTTAGTGCGGTTTTACTCGCTTAGCTATTGAACACTGAGACATATCCTTAGCTTAGAATGTCAAATCCTTTTTCGTTTTGAAAAGTCAGACAGATAGTTTCAAGGACAAACAAACAAACTCTTTAGCTTTATTTTAGTATAGATGTGCCTAATGCGCACTTGTTACCCAATCTTTCCTCTACATCTCATAACATACCATTTATAACACAATCATTTATCATTTCTCTTTGTTTTGTATGAAATGACAGCGGTTGAGGGATTTCAATTTATAACACAGATCCGTGTGCCGTGTCTCTGCACTGTTCATTTAACGGTTTTGTATTCTGTTGTTACAATCTATACATGTTTTGTAACAAAGTCCAATGTCGAGTTTATCTGAACGTGATGAACTCAACGTGGAATGCACCAACAGATAAAGTAAAATAATAATAAAATCCCCAGACAATCACACCAACTTGCATGGCCCCAAAGTAAGCATAGCTTGTGTTATGGGATACCATGCAGCGAACTAGGGGGAAAACTAGAATATAAATACATAAATAGATAATACCCAGACACGAAACATTCTTTTTTCTTGTTCCGTGCGGGAATCGAACCAGCAACCACTAGCGTCTGAGGCAGACAGGTTTACCTCATCGCCAAAGTGGTCGTCAAATAAGTTCAAGTAAGTTGTGAGAAAGGTTTAGGAGCAATTCTGAAGTTATTATGGTCTTCAGTCTCCTTTTTTGTATCAGTCCTCGGTTGAAAGAAGTATGGGTAACGTAAATGCCGATCATAAATTTCTTAAGATGATTTCCGTGCTTTAGAGGGCACCTTTAGCTGCCGATTCCATGAGCTACATCCTTGTATATAGTAGTAGTTATGGTATAACAGCTGCTGTTTGGTAATGAATAAATAGTAAAAAATCACCAGACAATAACATCAATTGCTTCTATGCTGGACTGGGAGCGAAAGAAAACATAGAATGTGCCAGCTGCTTCTCTTCCCGGGCATACTGTAAAAGTCAGTTAAGGGACCGAGGTGTTATGGGAGGCTTTTTTGTGGGCGATAGGCTGACCCCCTGTCACTGCAATAGTCTCTTTTCACTATTATAATGCCTCCTAATTTGTCAAACGTGACATCAGATGGTTTTATTACCTCTGGTGTTCTGCCTACCCCATACGGGATACAGGCGTGAAGTTGTGTATGTGTGTATGTATGTACAATAACATCAACTAAATGGCCCCAAAGTAAGCATAGCTTGTGACATGGAATACCATGTAGCGAACTAAGGGGAATAGAATATAAGTAAACACCAAGACACGGAACCTTTTTGTTTCCGTGCGGGAATCGAACCTGTGACCTAATCATTTGTGAACTAGCGCTTTCGATGGAGGCCGTCATGGTCATGGTAGCCGGAAAATTCTGTGTATCTATTAACCAGCACTAAGCTTGGTATTTTAAGGCCTAAGTATCTTCATCATCTACGGGCCCTATGAGTTCTTTAAAAAGGGTTGAGATCAGTATTTTAGATTTTGGTGTAAAGTCAAAGACAAAGTCCTTACACACTCAGATTTCGATTTGTTTCGGTCTCTTCACATTTCTTTGTACAGAAGTAAGAAGGAAGTCTTGTCAAGGATTCTTGAATAAGAAACCTTAAAATTTATAACCAAAAAAGAACGATTTATAAGCCAGTCCAGACTATTTATGTGATGAACACAGATACGCCTTCAAGCAAGTCATCGATATCCCTTTGTTTAATTATGTTTATTTTTAATATTTGAATTAATAAAAAAATATAAAAAAAGTCGTTTATTTCAGGCAATTATAGCGTAGAAATTACATAATATATTAAATGTTTACACAAAATCTGATCAATTAAACAATCAATTATAAAATTTAAATTAAATTGTCTCACAAAAACAACAATTAATTATAAAATTACATACATATATACATAACGTAACGCCTGTATCCCTTATGGGGTAGGCAGAACATCAGAGGTTATAAGACCATTTAATGTCACGTTTGACTAATGAGGTATTATAATGATGGCGAGAGGCTCTTGCAGTGACAGGGGGTCAGCCAATCGCCCACAAAAATGCCAATAAAACCTCTGTCCCTTAACCGATTTTTACAGTATGCCCGGGAAGAGAAGCAGCTGGCACATTCTATGTTTTTCTTAAAATTGTATACTATATTAATACCTGAATGATATGTTACGTATTATTGTTATTATTTTAAATTTAGGTAGGTACATGTCGTGAATAAAATTAATGAATACTTAGTAGAGCAATAGTAAGCATACAAAAATTATAAAATTAGATTAGCAGGTTAAGTTACAAAGCAATACAAAAATTAAGTTAATCATTCAAATTGAATGAGCTTTAGATATGGTTTAAATTACATTGTATTACATTAAATTTTTTAATTCACATTAATTGGCATACCTGTCAGATCACTTTTCCTATCAGATTAGTCCATAATGGCGAGAACCTATTCGCGACAGACCTCAGGATGCTGTTGTGACCGCCCCGCACCCTGGCGATTTAAATGTTTGTTTATACATTTGTTTTTTGTTTGTAAATTGTATACTACTCGAAAATTATCTTGAACTTGACCCTGTCCGTGAAAATATCGACCACTTCAACGAAAATATCACACACAGTGTCCATGAATTACTTATGGCAATCAAATATAAAATCAATACAATTTCATTGTATACTGTTGAAAAGCACCAAAGTTAGCCTGTTAAGTATTATGTATATTTTGGAAGTTATTTTTTTTAATAATGAAGGTAGGCGGTTTCTTTGAACTGCCTTTGCAGGTTGTCCTTCAGGCGTGCGACGTATTTGCATAAACAAACTTAAGGGTCTAAGAATAGAACAAACGTGCCTCGATAAGGAATTCGTAGGTTTAATAATTTATTGACAGGTAACTTTTGTTAACTAATTGCCTTTAAGTGCCCTTAATTACAACGAGTAGTATCGGATGTGTCCGACTAGTTTCGAGCTCCATGGAGTTCTTTCCTAATCGCGGCTGCGTCGTGCTCGTATAAAAAAAATAGGTTATTTGTAAGTTTAATATATTACTATAACTATATTACAAGTTTTTCAAGGCCTGATTTTTAATCGTCGGATAAAAGTTATCTCGGCGCGATAAATTTGTTTTGAGATTTTTTCATAATTATATAACATACAATTGAAATGACATTAAACTTGTGATTAGCTTGAAGAAGTAATATTTTATTCATTAGACTTATGAAAAATCAGGCTTGAAACACAATTTGACGACCACTTTGGCGATGGGTAAAACCTGTCTGCCTCAGACGCCAGTGGTTGCGGGTTCGATTCCCGCACGGAACAAGAAAAAAAAATGTTTCGTGTCTGGGTGTTTATCTATTTATGTATTTATATTCTAGGTTCCCCCCTAGTTCGCTTCATGATATCTTATAACACAAGCTCAGCTTACTTTGAGGCCATGTAGTTGGTGTAATTGTCTGGGGAATTTATTAATTTATTTATTATTACAATGCCCAAAAATTGGCACAAAATTAAAAACGAATAACAAGCCCTTAAAAATAATATAAATACAACTTTAATAGATTGACTCATGAATTGACCGTAGGTACCTATTAATGCACTATCGTAACAATAGGCTACACAGTACCCATTATTTACTTAATTACAAATACGTAGGTCACACTTAAAATTTCGGGTCACATAAAAAAACAGCATGTTATAACCAAAATATTATGATCATTGCTTTTGAAACCATTTTTTAAAAGAGGAGTAACACAAATCTGAATGCTTGTTTTCTGTTTGGTGGAACGCTATCACTGCCTCTTCGGAGTTGGTAAAAGAGAAATCTTTGATTTTGGGGAAAATACAGAAAGTATTTAAGAGTGCTAGGTCGGGCGTATGTGCAGGATGGGTACTTTTCGGAAGCTAAAAAGGACTTTGTTTTTTTGGCCGTGTGTGAAGAAGCATTGTCATGATATTTCGTTCCCCATGCAGAATCAATATGCACTGCAGTAGCCCAACTTTTTAGCTAGACGCAGAAAAGCACTGATTTTCATCTGCAGCCAATAAACAAGAATGATGCGCATTGAAACTATACATATAGTGTTATTTTTACATAATTTAACGCCTGTATCCTTTATGGGGTGGGTAGAACACCCGAGGCTGAAAACCATCTGATGTCACGATTGACAAATTTATTTATTTAATGGTTACAAAATCCACAGCTCTTAAATAAAATATAACAGTAGGTACATATATAATTTGGAGGTACCTATTATATTGATGGACTATTGCAGTGATAGGGGGTCAGCTTATCGTCTGTAAAACCGCCAGTAAAACCTCTGTCCCTTGATCGACTTTTACAGTATGCTCGGAAAGAAAAGCCTCTCGCACATTCTATGAACTTATTCTTTCGCTCCCAGTCCAGCATGGAAGTTATTTTTATATCAGCATAAGCAAATATAATGTGTATTATACATATAATAAAACAAATGTAGGTATGAATAAGCGCATAATATTAAACAACTCATAAAAATAATCCACCTATAATAATAAAAGCATAATGGTTCAATAAACATATGAGAACTAATTTATGAATCGTTCGCTACAACCTGACGATAAAGTTCAATTTGTTTACTGAATTAATGTTTTATACATGTTTTTTATTCATCAGCCAAAATTTAATGTTATTTTCTTTAATACAATATAAACGTACCTGCTTATTTATTTTAGTAACGCTCAGTAGAAAAAAAAGATATGGCACCACAAACTTTTTTACAAATAGTCGCTGTTGATGAATATATCTACTCCGACACGGCATTTCATTGTCCATACTACGACGTCGTACTACGAGATGCTTTGTAGTAGCGCGTAGTCGTCTTCATTTTAATGATATTCATTCATAACTTAGAGTGACTATGCTTTTCTTAATATGTTAGCGAATAAATTAACATTCTTGTAAAAGAATATGTACATTTTTTTTTGCAAAAATCCATCCTATAAATGATGCTTATTGTGTAAATAAATATGGCTGGTGACTAAAACACAACCCTGTATAATCGGTTTTTAAAAGTAAAAGTAACGCTGAACTGGGAGAGAAGTGAAATGTGGCGAAGACCATAGTCCAGCAGTGGACATCTACAGGATATTGATGATGAACGCAAGAATCAGCACACATTGCTTGTTGTTGCTTAAAACGATTAATTAGTCCACCTGCAGATTATTAAAGTGATTTTTAGGTAATCGCCTAGTGAAAACTGAGAGCCAAGGGGGGCGATAGGACGCCTCAGGGATCCGACTTGCGAAAAAATATGTAATATTAAAATATTATATTGATATCGAGCGATGAATTGCATTTTTGTCAAGTCGGATCCTTGCGGCACTCTATCGTCCGGCTTGGCTCTCAGTTTTTCACTAGGTTTCACTTTAGTTTCGTCCTGGACTCCAAATTTTCTTAATAATAACTTTATTTTACCATATTTTTTCTCGATTCACATACAGTGAAAAATTCTTAAAATACAGATTTTTTCGAGATGCATTGCAAAACTCAAAGTTCTGAAACTTTATTTAAAAAACCAATTGTGAAAGGGTTGAAAATGTAATACACCTCATTTATATTAATATAAAAAGCTGAAGAGTTTGTTTTTTTTGTTTGTTTGTTTGAACGCAATAATCTCAGAAACTACAAGTGGAATTTGAAAAATTCTTTTTGCATTTGATAGCCCAACTCTTGAGGAAGGTTATAGGCTATATTTTATCCCGAAATTCCCACGGGATCAAAAGTTACGCGGGGTAAAACCGCGCGCGGTGTCTAGTCTTAAATATCACTGGATATTGTGATAAATAAATAAATAAATGGTTAAAAAGATCCAAAGAGTTGTGATTGTTTTATTTGCGATTTTCTGAAGCATCTGAATCTCACATAGGTATCAAATAACATAACTTGTGTGACACACTAAACATTTATTCCATGACAAAATATTAGAACTTCCAGAAAACACCAAAATAAATGTTCCCACTGAAGTTAAGTTGAAGTTGAAATTCTCATTTATGAGCTTTATGGCGACGACGATGACGATCGGCTGGTGTAGTGTTAATACATTGCCTTCTATGCCAGAGGTCCTGGGTTCGAATCCCGGCCGCAGCGGCTATTTGTGTGATGAACAACAGATATTAGTCAAGTCATGGATTTATTTAAGTATGTTTATATTATAATAATATGTTTATTTAAATTTATTCTAATAAAAATATATATTAATATGGATTCTTCACAAGTTCTTTAAGAAATTTAATTTGGGCTAGATAAAGTTGCGTGAGTGTCAGACATATTTATTTATTTATTTCAAAGCAGTGAATATTATACTGGTGAAACAACATGTGAAACAACATTTGAAATATCAAAGGCTTAGTATTTCATTGGAAATAAAACCTACTTTCTGAATTCTTATCAACCACTCATACCTTAGAGTACAGAAATTCTGCTGAGGTAGAGAATAAAAAATAAATGACGATGTTTTCACTTTATATACGTTTGAAAGTGTTGGGACTTAAATAAGAAGTGCGAGATTTAAGAAGAGCTGTACACCTTAAAGCACCTACTCTTGTAAATTTACTATTAAACCTATTTGGGAGACCACAGGAGTGTCTGATTACGGTACACTCTAAAAGAGTGAATTGTGGTGATTTGAAAACAAGTTGGACTGCAGCTTAATTGTCAACCGACTTCCAAAAAGGAGGAGGTTCTCAATTTGTCTTGATGTTTTTTTTATTCTTAACTCATATGATAGAAGATACTTCATAGTTGGTCCGATAAAAATTTCATCGAAATCAGCTGAGTACTTCATTGAAAATTTCAAAATTTTTAAAACAATATGTATGATTTCGGAGAATGTGTAAAGTGTTGACGTGAAGTCGGTTTTTTAATGCTCTGCATTCGTTAATTATTCTGTTTAAATACGGGATGTATTTAATGTTAATATACCAGATGGCAAGAGAAGAAAGCGTCTCTTTTTGTTTAAGAGACTAATCGGAGAAACCTCTTCAGGCCACTGATTACCCTTCTTAAGTCAAAGAACAATGGAACAGACAGATGTTCGATATTTTTTTTTATAAAGTGTCACTTTTATTTGACCTCGTCCTCGATAATTATCGTCACTTCACAATAAGAAAGGTCATTCAGCCATAGCAAAAACCTTAATGCCATCATGTTAACCTACTTCTCAAAAGTAAATCGTCGCTAAGGCGAGTGTAAGGCTCCTAAATCCACGTGCCTGGCTAAAAACGATATCGAAATTACGGTGAAATAACTCTTAATAGTACAGTCGTTTTGAGAAAAATTGTAGTATTGATATAAGAATCAAGTATTTTCAATAAATACTTTATTATTTTGGAATTAGGAGGTAGCATAGATAATTCTGTAACGAAGCCTTTTAGTAGAATATTTTTTGAAGTTGTTGATGCGCCGCCGTGGTTATATACATTAGTCGCCTGGGTTTGTCAGAAGCCATTTCACAAACTGAAAATTCTGACATCTATCAACCAGCACTGTTACATGGCCTAAACCTCCTCGTCACCCAGAGAAGAGCCTCATAGACCTGCAGTGGGCCTATTGCATGGAATTGTGATGATGATGATTTAAAAAAAACCTTTATTCATTCGAATCAATTTAGTACACGCAGCCTCATACTTAACTATTTATAATTTAGCTTTATCGTTCGCTGGAAAGCTAGTAGTTATCAAATCAGTAAATCAACAGACGTTGACTGTCTCTCGGGACCTAAAGGGTAGTGATTAATCACTGAAGTTTCTGGACTATTGATCTATATATGTATGTTATATTCTAGTTTATCTCCTATTTCGCTACATGCTATCTTATAACACAAGCTTTCCGTATGAATGCTATCTCATAACACAAGCTTTGCTTACATTGAGGCCTGTTGTAATTGTCTGGAGATTTTAATACTATTTATTAAACTTAAATTTTGTTGTCTAGAATCTAGACACTGATTTACAATTGAACTTAAATAAACATATGATCCAATGTCCAGGATTTTTGCCAGCTAACAATATATTTACAATACATATTCTCCTTTGCCTCAGCCAATAACATAACGTGATCCAAGTGTATTTTGAGAGGAACTGAACTGCGGTTTATTCTTTGTTTTATAATCAACCTGTATGCTTATTACTATCAAAGGAGATTAAACTCAAAAGCAGGTTTAATTACTTATCAAAACCCCTTTCAACAATAATTACCCAGACAATTATGAACCTTATACACAAGTAACTACAAAATATAATGAATGTAAATTACTCTAACTCTAGTTTTAATTACAAATACAATTAACTTGTCCTTCAGCTACAAGCTGGTGCCATTTTATCGGAGTTGTAGTTAGAAAGAGACACGTAACTCAATTTAGTGAAATCAAGATTAAGAAGGTTCTAGAACTTACCTTCAGTTGTAGTTTTAATATCACTTAGGATATTCAACTTGATGATAACTTACAGTTTACAAGGCAAAGTTTAAATCGTGTTTGGAATTTCCTGACAAACTTTGTGTTTATTTTTTATTTTTATGAAAGACTAAGCTGCGGACCTCAATCTCACCTGATGGTAAGTGATGATGAGGTTGAAGATGACAGCACACGGGTTTAGGAAAAAACTGGTTTATCATAAAATATTGCTGGAATACATCTCCACCGGAGTGGTAATATTTAGCGACAGAATCTGTCGCTACCTAGTCGGACCTTGCAGTGCTATTCGCGTAACTAAAGTAACAGCGCTTTCGAAGACGAGCTCGTCGACGAGATGGCAAAGATTTCGTCGTCGAGCTCACAGATGTTACTTTTAGCAGAATACCAAAACCTTAACAAAATTGTCAAGTAAATAACAGTTAAGTCACTTACGCCGTCATCAGCAACGAGCGCTGAAAAAACATGAAATTGGTATCCGCCATGCAACTCAACCTATCAAAATAGAGGATATCAAAATTTCGATAAGGTATGTCTGAATGACTGCCAAAGGCTTTTCCAAAGCAAAGTTGGTAAGGCAAATTAATCTTGGTCGGTCACTCATCTTTGCACGAGCAATATTGAGCCTTAATGAAAGTCGTCTCAAACCAAAATTTACAGCGATATCTGAGTAAACTTTACCAGACATTTCCTTGCCCTTTGAGTCGCTTTAGTCATGAATTTCTGATTAATGAATCGAAAAACTATGAAGAACTAAGGATAATATATTGAAGCCTTCGGAACAGGGCTTAGAGTTGATCACTTTCGTACAATATAATCTGACAAATGAAAATAAAATCGAACAGTTTGATTCTTTAGACGCGCTTATTTCAGTCCGATGGGAAAATCTTTTTGTATTATAATATTTAAATATGTAAATATTTTTATTGTACAGGCAGTATTGGTATTTTGTAAAAAAAAATCCTACAGGATCTAGGATACTAGTAACAAAATGAAATAAAAAGCATGGCATAGGTGCAGTATGACATAGGTGGACTCGAAGACTAAATGAAGATTTTAGATAATATGCCAATACATTCATGAACATCTCTTCTTGAGGTAAGCAAATAGAAAAGGATGGGAAAACTTAAGCAAAACATCGACATATTTTTTTAAATTAAATTAATATATAAAAAAAAGTTTTGCATTTAAAGACTAACAGTGTACAATAATGATTGTAAAAGGTGAGTTTGAAGTGGACAACAAAAACATTTTAAGATACTTATATAAAGCGAGTTAAGTAATAATTATACAGTGATTCAAATTAGTGACAACGGTCTCGATACAAAACAAAGCAACTTAATCAATCAGAAAATTTTTCAAGCGGTTTGCACAAAACATTAATTTCTGAAAATTCCATGTTATATGTGTTGGTGGAACGATAAAAAAATTAAAAAATATACCTACAGGATTGTTTCTTAGTCAACAGCCAAATTTAAAAGTTATTTATTTTAGTATCGCTCAGTCTTTATTCTAATGGTAATCATTTATAATTAAGATTGAACATGTTTTTCTTAACACGTTAGCGAATATATTCATTTCCTTGTAAAAAATGCATAAACTACCTTTTTTTGCAATAATAGTGGGTATAGATGATACTTATGGGGTAAAAAGAATTGGCGGTTGACGAAAAAACAACCCTGTGAATCGAATATATGAATTATAGACTTTTCATGAATTAACAGCTCATATCTGTGTAAGTGTTGAGCACAAATATCTTTCCCAAACAAGGTTCGAACTCAGGATCCCTGGAATAGAAGGTAAAGCTTTTATCAATACACCAGGAGGGTCTAAATCAAATTGAACATTACTTTGATTCGTAGAGGTAACAGTACGTGTGAACTCGAAACATTAGCCTTATTATTTTTAGAGATTTAGGTTAATAACAACATTAATTTTGGTTATCCTACTTTCTTTCTGAGTAATATTATAAACGTGAAAGTTCGTGGGGATTATGGATTCATTAATAACTTTTAGTCTTTCGAATTGAGAAAGAAAAGCTCGTCGTTGGGTACAGAAAAAAATCTTGCTTCTATTACCATCCCGCGCAGGTTGTCATGTTTACTGATGAAACACGATGAGTTTTTAAAAAAATGTACATGGTGACTGTTGGGTCACTTTCGAAATTCAAGGACGTGATAGTTTGAGATTATACATGAAGAGAAAAAAAATGAATATTATTTATTTACAGAGTAAACTTAACCGAAAGTTAAAGAATTCATTACGCAACGTATGGTTAAATAAGTGTAATGCAATAGATACTTAACGGGTGGTGGTATGCGTGCGGCGGGAACACTGCTGTGATTTTTAGTGAAAAAAATAAATACATACATACATACATAACGTCACGCCTGTATCCCTTATGGGGTAGGCAGAACACCAGAGGTTACAAGACCATCTGATGTCACGTTTGACAAATTTTGGAGGTATTACAAAGATGGAGAGAGACTATTGTAGTGACAGGGGGTCAACCTATCGTCCACAAAAACGCCTTTAAAACCTCTGTCCCTTAACTGACTTTTACAGTTTGCCCGGAAAGAGAAGCAGCTGGCACATTCTATGTTTTTCCTTCGCTCCCAGTCCAGCATGAAAAAAAATAAATATATACTTTTATTACATAATTATGATCAGGATCGAGTACAGAGTCTCTCCTTCAGTATCTGAAATTTGTCACGAGTCAAGATTCAACGAAGTTTTTAAATTCCTAAAAAGATACTCTATTGAAGAAACTAATAGATAGACTTGGTTTCTGGTAGAGAGGTCATGGTTGTCTGGTAGATATCGCTTCCCAGCGATAAGACCGCCAATTGTATTTCAAACTTGTTATTATGTATTTTCTTTTTTCTTATTATTTTATGGCATACAATAAAGTGTTAATAAATAAATAAACTTTACTGATTGCTTTATTATTTAAACAATTCTCATCACTAAGTCGATTTTTTTACGCGAAACTTTGATTATAAAAAAAAATATTTGAATTAAAATATGTGTTATTCAAGCGTTCCATAATAGCAACAAGCTTATACAGGGTGTCCCGAAACGACTCGTTCTCGCGACAGTGGAAGTAAATGGCCTTAAGGTCTATGAAATAACATCAAAACAGCTTTTAGTAAAAGTTATCTGGTTTTCAAGATGTTACCCCTTTTGTGATTTTTTAAGAAATTACCACTTTTTGGGCCTTTTTGCTTACAGCTGCAATAAATATTTGTTAACGTACATTTTACTTTTACTAGGGCAATCTTTATAAGTCACTTAAGATAATCTATACATATAATAAAATGGTAGGAAAGTCAAAACTGTACATTGAATATTTTTTTAAAAGAATACTTGGGGTATGATCTACAATCGAAACAGAAACAAAAAATATAGTTTTTAGAATTTTTGTCTGTTTGTCTGTTTGTCTTTCCGGGATAAACTCAAAAAGTACTGCATGGATTTACTTCAAATTTGGCATGAAGATAGTTAAGAAGTCGGGTCAGCATATAGGCTACATATTATCACGCTAGCAGTGTTATAATCGTAGGTGCGTTTGGTGCTGCATAGCGTTCACGCAGACGACGTCGCGGGCAGCAGCTAGTCCAGTAATAGTTTTGATAATTATCTTCCATACTGGACTGGGAGCGAAAGAAAAACATAGAATGTACCAACTGCTTCTCTTCCCGGGCATACTGTAAAAGTCAATTAAGGGACAGAGGTTTTATTGGCGTTTTTGTGGGCTGAATATATCACTATCAATAGTCTCTTTCTATCATCATTATACCTCTATTTTGCAAAAAGTGGAAATGGCAATTAGAAACCGCGAAGCATATCAAGAGAAATATGTAAAACTTATTGAAACTCTCTTTTTGCAACCGAGTCTTTCTCATAAATTATGATAATGTTAAATTTCATAAAGATTGAAAATCATCCTTGCTCCGGGCGTTCCAAGGTTGGGATATCAAAACAATGTCTGAAAGAAAATTGAATTGCTAAATGTCGGTATATTTCAGAGACGTATGTAACTCAAATATAATATACATAGGTCCTCTTGAGACCTAGTCTCCATTTTTAGAGACAAAATCATATATGTCGTCGAGTCATGAATAAAAATAAGAAAACAGGTACATAATTGTGACATCTTTTTTTTTGGAACAGTGAGGATGTGATAATAGAAATAAACGTGTAATAAAAAATACATACTGTTTTCAGAAGTGTAAACATTTATATGTCTACAATGTAACAGGTGAGATTTACAGTTTTTATTAATACAAGAAAATGCAGGGTGACTGGTGACAAATTTTAAATACTCAAGGAGAGCACTCTGTACTTGATTCTGATCACTATTATGTAATAAAAGTAGCTACTTAATTTTTCACCAGAATTCCCTATAAATAAATACTACTATGTTACTGTTTACTTTACGAACAACTGAGACTATTGCGGCCTGTGACCTGGCACGCGGCTCGTTACAACCTAATAAATTGTTTAAGTTTCAGTTAAGTTTACTCAGTAAATAATTAATATTTAATTTTATTATATTTTTTCCCTTCATGTATGATCTTAAACTATCACGTCCTTGAATTCCAAAAGTGACCCACCAGCCACCCTCTATAATTGAAATTACAAATATGATTATGAATTCGAAAAGCATATTCCTTATCTAACAATAAACTAGTGCTTTTAACTATAACTTTATTTTGATTTTTACTAAAAGATAGCTCCGGTCTTTAAGGTCTTATGGACATTCTAATAAAAGTTATTTTAAAATAATGTTTCTTTCGTAACGTATGAAAATTGATATAAGATCCTGTAAGACTAGTCACAGACCGTTAAGAAATGGGATCTTTGTCTATTATACGTCTAAACAAAGACGTTGTCAACAAGTTAAAGTAGGTACTCGAATGAAATTTTATCTGTTTACATAATGACCTTTATCACCTTTGGAAGGTCATTAATAAACTTGGATTAAAATAAATCTCTGCATTAATTCGTGTAGTTAGTACTTTAATAATTCAATCTAAGATGGATATTATTTCTCTTCTGTTCGATTTTTTGGATAATGCCTCTCAGATTAGATCATATTTTACTGTAAAGTTTTACCTGGCTGAAAGCGCATTTTAATGATAAGTTTACTCAAATAGCTAACATTTCAATATTCATATCTCATTTAAAAGGATGATGGTATTAAAGAAGTAGAGAAGACTAGGATTATAATATAACTGCATAAAAATAAAACAAAGTAGAACGTATCTTTGTATCATTTGTTAAAATTTTACCATCAACGTGAGGTCAACAACAAACACATTTTAATCGATTTTAAAGTTCCCGTTACCGTAACAAACCAAGGTCTTTGTAACTTAACACTTAACCGACCGTAGTGGTTAAGCTTAACGAGGCGTCGTTCTGCCCGTAGACGGTAACTGTTGCTCTTTGGATTTCTTGCTATAATTTCTAAGGTTTTAGATGTGAGAGTAAGCATAATAATAATAAATAATAATAATAAATATTTCTGACACTCACACAACATTATCTAGCCCAAATTAAGTTTCTTAAAGAACTTGTGTTATGGATACTAGTTAACTGATATACTTAAGAAATATATAAACATACATATTGAATAAATATATATTTTTTATTAGATAATAAACTTAAATAAACATATAAACGTCCATGACTTGACGACTAATATCTGTGTTCATCACACAAATATCTGCCGCCGCCGGGTTCGAACCCAGGACCTCTGGCATAGAAGGCAATGTACGTTACCCCTACACCAGCCTGTCGTCAATTGGTCGATTTCTGAATTGTGATTATAAATAAATAAGTTTACTTCGAAATATAAACCATTTTTATATTCATATACTTAAGAATAGCAAAAAGGAACTCGATATAAAAATTAAAAAATTACATTAAGTATGTTTTCAAGCAAAAATGTAAGTAAATAATTGAAACGTAAACTTCTGTAATTTCTTTCAATGATTGTACCTTACTGTGAATTTATGATGTAATCCATTAGTAAGATAGATTCAGAAAAGGAGAAAGTTTATGAAGCTTCTGATTTAATGAATTGACGGGATTCCTACCACTATTTCCGATCCGATAGTCTACGATCGTGGTGCTGTTAACAGCATCGAAATATCGGACGCGCGACATTAAATTCGGAACTCGTGGTAAGAATCCCGTTAATTCATTAAATCAGAGTAAAAATAACCGCGATAGTTTAAAACATTCTATGAAGCTTTCACCTAATAATAATAATAAGACGGTAAAGTGAGAATTTTGTGAAGAAACGGTCGCATAACGTCCCGTTCTGTTGATTTGTCATGGCGATCGAGATCTCCGTATTTAAACTTCCCATAGTTCTTTTTTTGGAGGTAGTTGAAGGCGCGGACTTGTGTCTACAAGACTCAGAAAATAGCAACCCTTAAGGAGAATATTCGACAGAAATGCGAAACATTATCATCGGAAATCTTGTGGAAATACGATAAAAACGGGCACAAAAATATATCGTATTTTTCACTTTATTGAGAAAAAGCTAGCTTCAAAAGACAACACTAATAAAAAGAATTTTAGTACAAAAAGTACTCAAAAATAGAATCGGTTGATAACTTTTGAAACACCTTGTATAAGATGTCAAATAAATATTGTTTACCAGCTGTTTTACCCTCGCAATAAATAATTCCTCGGGAATTACGCAATATTACAATTAGCCTATGTGCTGTATTACGTACACTATCACTACGACAAACATCAATCAAATCCGTCGAGCCACTCCCGCCATGTTTGAGGATCAAACATCCATACATCCAAACTTTCACGTTTATAGAACTGGTAAGATTTTAGTTTAACCTTGTATCGATAGTTACCTTGAAGTCGTCGTGGCGCCGTGGTTACTGTGTGTATCAAACGATATCACAGATCAAGCAACGTTCAGCGCGGTCGGTACTTGGATGGGTGACCGCCGAACATTCATTTCCCACGGCGACTTCCGTGCTTCGGAGGGCACGTTAAGCAGTCGGTCCCGGGTGCTGTATACTTGTATACAGTAGTCGTAAGGGTTTCTCAGGAGCCATGTTCGGCGCCCTGAAAATTCTGACATCCACCACCCAGCACTGGGCCAGCTTGGTGGATTATGGCCTATACCTCCTCCTCACCCAGGGGAGAGACTCATGCCCTGCAGTGGGCTCATTACAAATGATGATGTATCGATATGTATCATATCTATTTGGCAACGACGATACAGACAGGACACATTTCTTACATGGAAGATTACTACATACACAGCCTACGATGACAACCACTTTGGCGATGGGGTAAACCTATCTGCCTCAGACGCCAGTGGTTGCAGGTTCGAATACCGCTCTGAATAAGAAAAAAAAAATTGTCCGGGTCTGGGCGTTTATCTATAATAATAATAAGTAATATATAATAATAATAATAATAACCGACAGGTCCGATTGTCGGGTCTTTTCCGCCGAAAGGCAAGTAGTTATATGTATGTGTCGGCGGTGTCTAGCTAGAGCCTTATAGTTTATTTCGATTGTCTTCGGATGCCAGTACCTTTTTGGTACTTGACAGAGTCTACGTCACGAGTTTGTCACTAGTTGAATAATAACAATACAGAAGATGGACACGAGGAAAGTGTTCTTCAAGCAATTATTCAAGACAACCTGATCTTCAAGAGATCATTAACAAGAGAGTAGAACCGTCTAGCAGCCAAGATCAATCAGTTCAGCACCACAAGCATTGTCGACAGTAGAAAAACCGACTCGCCCTAAAGACGCCCACACAAAAGACTGTATTAGAGAATCATGATTGAAATCCCCAAGAATACCTGATGTTGGATAAAACAGAGGAATCACCCCGATTCCGACATATGCATAATAATAATAATATACTCTTTATTGCCAAAAAGTAAAATATACAATTTCATGGTATATGCTAAAGAATAGTCAATTCGGTGACCTTATCGCTACAAGCGATTTCTTCCAGGTATGTATATGTATTTTATATTCTAGGTTTTAGTTCCCTACCTACATGGTATCTCATAACACAAGCTTTGCTTAGTTTGAGGCCATGTAGTTGGTGTGATTGTCTGGGGATTTTATTTATTTATTTAATAACATGAAAGATCATTTGTCTGATAAAGAGCGTGGGATTGATGTCTCTTCAGGTTATTTCTTAGGATTAAATATAAATCACCTTGTTAACGCTTTGGTTGTAACGTGACGTTAACTCGCAGTGATAGCTCTCTTATGTTAGTTCTTTCAGGTATTGCCAGAATTATATTTCTGTCAAAAAATGTTGGTAAAAAAAATGCCGCCAATTTTTTTCATCGGTCTAAAGAAAAAAGGCGGATCCTTAGTTGTGTCAAATAATGAGCGTTCAGAAATCTAATCATCACTTATCTTAATAACTTAATCTTTTACGAGTTTCCAACACATTTTTTTAAAGCGTGTAGCGTTTTTTAAACAAAAAATTGCGTCCAAAAATTGAATTATAATTGCCAAAGGTATACAAAACATATAATATTCAAAATGCAATATCTTTTCGTGCAACGTACGTCTACGAATATTTTTTACACTGAGTTACTCAGGAATGAATTCCGAATAGTCTAATATGTTTTGGTTTATTAAACGCCACAAATAAACATCAACTAAAATCATGTATGGCCGCTGCCACTGTTGCTTAAACTGTTGGTAATGAAATGAAAATTGAAAATGTTTTTATATCCAAGATTTTCAATCTTAGTTATTTTTATAATGAATAACAATCCGAATTCAAACGATCTGTTCAAGATTACCAGTAAATGCTAGTTGAGTGAGTGCAGGTCCACACTAAGTGATATGGAGAAACTAGTTTTTACAAATTAGTCTTTTAATATAATTGTTGTATTTGCGATTGAGTGTAATAAAGACTGTGCAAAAACCCTTTTACTGTAAAAAGTAGGATACTCAAAGCACAAACGCATTTAAAAAAGTAATTTGAATTTAAATGAACTATATATACTTAATAAAGCTGTTTAAACTAGTAACTAGTTTCAATTAAAGAAAGTAGAAAACGAAAAAAGAATTCGTCTACGTCGTAGCACTGCGACTACGACGTAGTAAGTTGAGAATATAAATTTACTGCAGCCGTTTTTCGAAGAAAATGTGATTTTTCTGAAAAATCTCGACAAAGAGTTGGCCGCTTCAAAACTTAATTACAATGCAGACCTATGCTTCTGTTTGAACTGAAATTACAGAGAGTTCATATTTTAACTCTTTGTCTGCATTAAAATAGAACTCAAAACATTTACTTTAAAATTTTAAATACTTTTAAGTAGTGCTTTTCATTGAATGAACTTGACTTTTATAAACTAATTAAAAATTGTTCTTTCAAATCGGAAATACAATACTTTAAATTCCTTACTTTGTTCAGATATTTATAATAAACATTTTCATAATATAACAGAACCATCACACATTATATTTCTAGGCAAAGATTTGAAAATTAGATATTGGTAACATTATTTAGCTCATTATGTTATAAATAAATACTTGACTTAGAAGTTAAAACCCGAGCTTAAAATGTAGGTCATATTCGTATTTTATAACCCACAACGTGTTTTTTCCAACCAACAAGTCAAACACTCAACGTGTTATAAAACAACAAAGAGTATGGTTTTGTGGTTAGAAAATTGTTTGAATAAAGAAAAGTAAACAAGATAACACTCGCTTGCGACCGCAGTGTCTGTAGACACTGAAACGAGTTAAAATGTATGCTTTAATTTTACGCAATTAGATGTGATTAAAAAGGTGATTTGATTAAAAATACTTGTTCTGAAACTCTTAAAATTATGTCCTTGACCAATGTTTCAGAAAGCTTGTTTTACTTTAGAAAATTAACTAAAAATACGATTACAGTACAATTAAAGTTCACCCCCTGTAAGGCTTTGAGGCTCTTCCCTAGGTCACGAGGGTATTGGGCTATAAACTACCAACCTAACCCAGTGCTGGTTGGTGGATATTAGGGCGCCAAAATGGCTTCTCACAAACCCTACCGACGACTTTGATAAATTAACAACATTGAAAATATTATATTCCCAATAGTTCCAATAATTAATTGGATTTGAACGATATACGGTACGTTGCTTTAGTAAGGCATAACTTGCTATCACATTTTTGTAATTACTTCTTAATTATTATTCGAAATAAGCAATGAAAATATTACCTATATTATTCTTTCATAAGATATAAAGTACAAAAAGTAATTCAGAATTAAAAGGGTTTCTCTTTCGTTATTGTTTTGCAAAGTATTGTTTAGCATACCTACTATTGTTTTTCGAAATATTATCTGAATTAGTTTCCATATTTGTTGCCTTTGTTTTTTTAAACGATCTGTCCTTTTCTTAATAAATATTTCGTAGTCTTCCATGACACCTGTTGGTAAGTGAAAATGAAGACACGTGCATCAACGAGAAACCTGTTCACTCGACGCTTAAAAGTACCAGGACTATAATGGTCAGGGAAAATAGACGCAGGCAGTTCATTCCAAATCTTAGCAACCCGAATCATAAAGGAACTGTTAAAGATATTGAAATGTAAATGCATGTAATTTTGGCAAATGGGGGAAATATTTGAATCGAAAAATAAACATGTGCAAAAAAATATTTTTCAAGGACCTTACATTTCAGTTAGTCAATAGTCATTTGATTACATGAGTATGTTTTTTTGGATGTGTTATGTATGGTTCTAGTAAGTATGTATGCTGCTACAAATAAGAAGTTATCAATGTACCTACCTCTTTTATATTGTACTTATAACATACATACATACATAACTTCACGCCTGTATCCCGTATGGGGTAGGCAGAACACCAGAGGTAATAAAACCATCTGATGTCACGTTTGACAAATTTGGAGGCATTATAATAGTGGAGAGAGACTATTGCAGTGACAGGGGGTCCGCCTATCGCCCATAAAAAAGCCTCCCGTAACACCTCGGTCCCTTAACTGACTTTTACAGTATGCCCGGGAAGAGAAGCAGCTGGCACATTCTATGTTTTTCTTTCGCTCCCAGTCCAGTATAGAAGCTACTTATAACAATAGCTATGTATTTACCCATATACAATGTTTTGTAAAAGTTATATAGAAAAAGTTCTTTTTCATTTAAAGACACGCCGCCATCAATTAAAAATAATACAAAAAGCAGCAAATGAAAATAACTTCGCGCTTATTGTGGTTCGTAATTAAAGCATTGCGAAAAAATATGCTTTAATAAAACCGAAGTTCCCGTCGCTGCTTCCGTAGTATTGTTCCTCTTTTGACTGAAAACCTTTGTGGTGCGATTTGTATTGAAATGTATATACATAAAAAGTTATGTAACAAATCACTTTTTTGTAAGAGAAGTATCATTTTAATAAATAACTGAACATTCAGTAGTAGAATACAAATTAAACCATTAAAAATATTGACGATAATGGCAAGCAAAACTATACCAAACAAGGCTCGTCTTGCCGTACTTGAGGGAGTTTTGGCGCCAACGCTTATGTATGGTAGTGAATCTTGGGTGTGGCAGAAGAGACATGAAAGCAAGATTAATGCTGTGAAGATGAGAGCGTTGAGAAGCATGTGTGGAGTGAAATTGAGTGATAGGGTGCGCAATAGTGAAATAAGAAAGAGATGCGGATTGAAAGAAGATGTAGTGACTAAGATTGAAAAGGGTATGCTACGGTGGTTTGGACATTTGGAAAGGATGAGTGAAAGTAGATTTACGAAAGAGTTTACAGAGCAAGAATTGATGGTGCTGTCGGAAGGGGCCGCCCTAGGCGAACGTACGCGGATCAAATTGGTGACGTTCTTAAAAAGGGCCTAGTTAAAAGTACCCGTAACCGGCGATCATGTATGAAAAGATTAATGAACGTGGAGGAAGCGAAAGAGGTATGTCTGGATTGAAGTAATTGGTGTTCCCTTGTCTCTGCCTACCCCAAAGGGAGACAGGCGTGAGGTTATGTATGTATGTATGTAAAAATATTGACGTTAAATTTAAAAGGATCGGTTTAGAGTATTTCTTAGAATGAGTTTAGCCCTGAAAGCTTCTCATAAAAGACGACAAATCCGAATGACCTCCAACTTTTAGAAGGACCCCCTAAGGGTTCACCTGTCTATCGAACACCTTTAGTATAAAGCCTTCCGTCAAATATCAATATATATAAAACTGTTCCGTTACTGACTGAGTGACTGACAGACAACGTACAGCCGTAACTACTGGGCGTAGAGAGCTGAAATTTGGAACATACATTCTTTAGGGGACGTAGGGGTGCATTAAAGAAGGAATTCCCGAAATTCTTACGGGAACGGGAAATGTAGGACTTTTTATTTTGTATGAAAAATCTTATTCCTTGAGAGCAACGATGTGAAACTTGGTGTAAAGGTTTTTCAATATATGTCTGGTTGAGTTATGAAAGGAATTCCCGAAATTCTCACGGGAACGGGAAATATACGATGTTTTAGTTTGTATGAAAAAAACTTTTTCCGTAAGTGTACGGATGTGATACTTGGTATAAAGGTTCTTCAATAGGTATCTGATTGTATTATGAAAGGATTTCCCGAAATTCCCACGGGGTTGGGAAAAATAAGACTTTTATGTTTATGCGCGTACGAAGTTGCGGGAAAAAGCTCGTCATTAATAAAATGGAATCCCCAGACAATCACACCAACTACATGGCCTCAAAAATTTATTTAATTAATTTATTATTTATTTAATTATGTTATGAGATACCATGAAGTGAACTAGAGGGAAAACTAGAATATAAATACGTATACAGGTTCCGTCTATAATAGTCAATTATAGACGGACCCTATATAAATAAATACCCAGATTTTTTTGGTTTGTTCCGTGCGGGAGTCTAACCCGCGACTTCACGATTGGCCTAGTCAAGTCTAGACCACTGCAACACGGAGACCTTCGATGTTTTATGAAAAGTTAGTTTCCTCCTTAGCCTGTGTGCTTACGTCTCTGACTTACTTTTTTTGTAAAAAACGACCTTCAAAAGTTCTACGCAATATAAATTTCATCGATAATTATGTATTGGAAAGCATCGGTTTTTAAAGTAACCCATTAATCAATGTCACCAGCTAGTTGAATTGAACTTTGTCACGGAGAGTTGTGAGTGGATTTGTGTGTCGTAGATTTTCGAGTTTTTATTAAAGTAAGATAATCTTTACGTTCTAAATGTTGAAAGTTTTTTTTTGTTTTTGCTCAGCTTCCAAGTTATATGGGGTTATTGAAAATGAAGACGAAAATTTTTAGTCTACGTCTTTAAAAGCAATAAAAAAGTAGCTTTGTGAAAATATGATATGTTTTCTTTTAACTAAATGTAGGATCTTTTGAATTTTTTCATGCAAACAATAGAATAAAGAATATCTTATCTTAAGAATATATTATCAATATTTAAAAGAATCCCTTATCTTTTTCCTACATATATTTAAACATACAAAGAAAAAAGATATTTTTTTGTGAAATTGTGTTATTCCCAATATTTTGATAAGCCGGGTAATTTTTATTGTTAATGGTAATGGTAATTTTAGTCCTGGCCGGGTAATTTTTATTTATCACATTTTTTCGGTTATTTACAAAAGAAAATACCTGCAATGTGAAATTCATAATATTCTTTATATCGCAGCTACATTAAAAAAAGGCCAGTGTTTACAAATTGCAATGCTTCAACCGCCTCTTTCGAAAGTCAATCTTTCGAGATGAAGTGGCAAGAAACTCAACAACACTTATCCTTAGAAAAAACTCAAAATAAAAACTCCTCAACACTCCTCGACACTTCAAAGTTACAAGGGGTCCTAAGATGGCTTCTAAGAAGGGCATTTTGGGAACATTTTAGATAGTTCGTATTTTTAAGGCTTACATGACGGCCGGTAAGTCAAAGTTAAAAGAATCTTTATTTCGTAAGTATTTAAATACATTTGAAATCAGTCACACAATTTACAAATTGAACTGAATCTATCACTACTTCGAAAAGTCGATCTGCTGAGAAGAAGTGGCAAGAAACTCAACAGCAATCATCTTTTAAAAATACACAATAACAATTAACAACCAGGGAATCCCATCTTCTTGCATCCGGATATCTAATAGTAAAACTTTATACAACAATTGTCCTTAAATCTATCGAAGGGTTAATCTTAAATACGTTGGAATTTTATTATAAAAGCGTACACATTGACCCATGAACGAGTTGGTGATCTTCTGGAGTCTACTATTATATTTATACATTAGGCAATCAAGTACTAGACAGAATCGTAGACATAGATAGATATAGAGGTAAAGATAGAAGTAGATAGATGTAGCGATACAGGTGAGAGATAATACAGATAATGTGGATGGAGATGAGAATAGTCGTGGACAGAGACGGGACACTAACACGGACGTGGACATGGGGGAATGGCATGGAGATGGGGAGGTCTGAGTCAAATTCAAAAAAGTAACATATTTTTTTTTTTAAAACGACCTGGCACCGCCAGCAGCACCCGTTCACGAGTATAACGCAAGCACCAGCCATCACCCTCCTCAATCATATTTTAGGGAAGAGGGTGACCCGACACTCGACGCTACCACTAGCCATGCCGCCTGAGGGAGCATGACGTTCTTGCGTTCTTGGATAAATGCCTTACGATGCCTTGGTCGAGAGGTCATGCGTGAGAGGTTTGAGTACCAGTCGGTTTAGAATATGAACTCTTAGGGTGATACCACACTAATCGATAGACTGACTGACGAATGGAACATTGGACGTCAATCGATAGATTTTACTAGGCCAAAAAATCGGACCGTCGCGCGTCGTCGGCCGACCGAAGTTGATCGATTGGTAACGCACTCTTATAAACTCGGGTCTGGGTGTATCCTAGGGTACCCCTTAATTCTATTTTGTGGTCTCCATAACATAGCTTACATAAAACCTTAGGCCGTATACAGAAAGAAAGCTGGAAACTTATAAGCGCTTACCAGAGCTTGACAGCGCTGGTGACCCGCGCAGGAAAATATATGAACGCGCGCCGATAAGCACCGAACGGTGCCGACAAGTCTCAACACGCGCTGGTCAGCGCTGGGAAATCATCGTCCAATGAGTCCGAGATTTTGCTTGGTCTGCCTCAACCTGCTTCCTTTGTGTAGAACGGACCAGCGCTGCCAAGCGTCGGTAAGCGCTTATAAGTTTCCAGCTTTCTTTCTGTATACGGCCTTACTTTGGCAAGGTAGCTGGTGAACAGTAGCAGCGGGCCGTACATGATTTTAGTTGATGTTATTTTGTGGCGTAACAAACAAAACATATTAGACTATTCGGAATTCATTCCTGAGTAACTCAATGCAAAAAATACTCGTAGACGAACGTTACAAGAACAGATATTGCATTTTGAATATTATATGTTTTGTATGTCTTTAGCTATTACAATTCAATTTTTGTACGACTTTTATTTATTTTAAAAACGCTACATACTTTATAATAATGTATTGAAAATATTCGTAGAAGAATAAGTTATAAAGATAAGTGATGATTAGATTTCGCAACGCTCATTATTTCACGTAACTAAGGATCAGCCTTTTTGTTTATTTCATACATACACACATAACGTCACGCCTGGGACATCAGATGGCTATAAAACCATTTAGATGTCCCGTTAGACAAATTTGGGGGCATTATAACGATGGGCAGAGACTTGCAGTGATAGGGGGTCAGCCTATCGCCCACAAAAACTTCAAAAAAACCTCCGTCCCTTAACTGACTTTTACAGTAAGCCCGGGAAGAGAAGCAGCTGGCACATTCTATGTTTTTCTTTCGCTCCCAGTCCAGCATGGAAGGTTTATTCAAGGATTATTTTATTTCTATACTTACTTGCTGTCAACTCTCTCAGTTAGCTGTCAAAAATGCCAGCTTACAGCAAAGTACTTACCATAATAACAAAGTACTTAGTTTTTAACCCTGTTTACCCTTTTTAAGGCTTCATAGTTAGTCAGTGAAGGTAGTTAAAATAAATTATTAGAATGGTTACTGAACATGAAACTCATATCCAAAAATAGGCTTTTGTTCTAGTAGGTCGGGCCTCTTTATTTTAAGCATGTGTAAGCTAGGAGTATTAGTGAGTTAATTAGGATTTAGTAACGACCCAAATGAGCTCTGTGCCAAATAATTTTGAATACCAGCTTATTGTGCTTATAACAGTGACCTCTACAATAAAGAAAGTGCTTTAAAGGCAATGTTTCCAAATTGGAATATTTATTAAACACTAGACCACAACATAGCTAAAATTATACTGGTATCGATAAAAATATCGAAAAATTATAATAGGCTTAATTAATAGCACGCAAAAATGTTAAAGTTTAATGTAAATGGCAACCGCCATGCTAGGTCGTCTTTACATTTCGCCATTTTTGATACTACTTTTATTGTCAAAACTGTCATTGTCATGTCATCTGTCTTGTCATTTGGTACAAACCTGTCACTTGAAGTAAAGAGGAATGGAATGTCTATGTACGGAGAAGCGATTTTTTATAAATCTTGTGCTTTTTAACACGATGTCTATCTGAAATTGAGTGATTACTATTTGTTTGTATACTTATTCTCTTCAATTTATCCTTGTACTCACATTCTAGCCCAGGATGCAAAGAAATGGAAACAAATCCTTTCTTTACTTATAGTTAAACTGTTCATGAAAACTGAATGACATTTAGTGTCAGCTTTAAAGTTTACGCATTTATTTTGACTAGCGTTGCGTAAAGTTTATATGTTCGTATATCGTTGCCTTATAGACAACGTTGTCAAAGTATGATTCAAAATTTTACATCACTTTTATGGTTATATGTTCACAGCAGAACTGGGAGTATCCCTGTGTGCTATTAAACCAAAGCTAGGTACGACCGGCTGGTGTAGCGGTAACATACATTGCCTTTTACGTCAGAGGTCCTGGGTTCGAATCCCGGTGGCGGCTGATATTTGTGTGATGAACACAGATATTAGTCGTCAAGTCATGGATGTTTATATGTTTATTTAAGTTTATTCTAATAAAAATATGTACTACGTTGGTTGAAAAGTTCGCGGCCTGGCCATTAAAAAAAAACTTTTGTTATTTTTTCTGCCGTCATTTTGAACTGTCATTATTCAATTGTCAGCCCGCGAATTTTCAATTTGATATCTTGTTTAAATAAAATTTTACGAACAATATAAATACGTGTGTAGAACAAATTTTCACTAATGGAGAAATTTGAACAACGTGCTGTGATTAAATATTTGTTTAAAAAAAGATTAACACCAAAGGAGATCCATGATGACATGCAAACAACATTAGGGGAATCTGCCCCGTCTTATACCACTGTGAAAAAATGGGTTGCAGAATTTAAACGTGGACGAGAGAACATCGAAGATGACCCTCGCTCCGGCAGGCCAATGACGTCTACGACCGAAGAAAACATCAATAAAGTGTGTGATCTCATATTGAAAGACCGTAGATTGACTATCAGAAAAATTGCAGACACTATAGGCATCTCATATGAATGAACGCAAAACATCATTGTCCATGAACTCGGCTTTTCTAAGGTTTCGGCTAGGTGGGTCCCCAGACCCACCAGTAGAGCAAAAGCGAATTCGACTCACGATTTCTCGCGACTGTTTGGAGATGTTCGAGGCTGATCCACAAGGTTTTCTTGACAGATTTGTGACAATGGATGAAACCTGGGTTCACCACTATACCCCAGAATCAAAACAACAATCCAAACAATGGAAAAAATCAGGTGAACCAACTCCGAAAAAAGCAAAGGCAATTCTGTCGGCTGGCAAGGTGATGGCATCGGTTTTTTGGGATGCTAAGGGTGTCATTATGGTGGACTACCTTCCAAAAGGCGAAACAATAAACTCTGCGTACTATAGCACCCTTCTGGGCCGTTTACGTGAAGAAATTAAACAGAAACGTCCAGGATTACTGAGAAAGAAAGTGTTGTTTCACCAGGACAACGCCCGAGTCCACACGTCTGTCGAGTCTATGGCTCAAATTCGTGATTGTGGTTTCGAATTGTTGCCACATCCAGCTTATTCTCCTGATTTGGCACCTTCGGACTTTCATCTGTTTCCAAACCTGAAAAAACACCTCGGTGGGCAGAAATTTTTAACGAATGAAGAGGTCGAAGCCGCTGTTAACCTGTATTTTGAAGACCTTGAGGAATCTTTTTATAAAACAGGTATGGAAGCTCTGGAAAGCAGATGGAAGAAGTGCATAGAGCTAAATGGAGATTACGTCGAAAAATAAAAATATTTTTGTATGTACTTTATTCTGTTTTCTTGACTAGGCCGCGAACTTTTCAATCCACCCTCGTATTTATTCAATATGTATGTTTATATTTCTTAAGTATATCAGTTATCTAGTATCCATAGCACACGTTCTTTAAGAAACTTAATTTGGGCTAGATAATGTTGTGTGAGTGTCAGAAATATTTATTATTTATTTATTTATTATTATCGTCTTCAAGCCAGGGACCGGAACCGCTTACCCTTAAAGAGGTTTTTGATTGGGTTTTTCATAGACTTGTTTTAAAAAACCCTATCAATTTGGTAACCGTATCGAAGACTTACCCTAATTTAAGGCTTACCATATCAATAGAGTTAGCTTCATGTAAGCAGTAAGCCTATCGAAAACCCTATTGAAGGTTACCGATTCAATAGGGTTTTAAAACCTGCAGGCAAATTTAATCTCTAAGAATATCAAATTATCAAAAATATCACCATCTATTCAATCTCGCACTAAGAATTATACTTCCGAATTCAACAGCATGCGCAGAAAAGAGATAGAAATAGGCAACCCTATCACAGGGTAAGCGCATCCGAAAGTAGTTAACTTTATTCAAAGTGTTACCACGTCGATAGGCTTACCATATCAATAGGGTTACACTTCCATATGGTAAGATTTTGATAGGGTTACCCTATCAATAGGCTTAATCAAATAAAGGGGTTTTCCGGTCCCTGCTTCAAGCTTTCGTCTCTCAAACACTAGACCCAGAACCCTTTTTTATACTAAGTGAGTACCGTTACGCAATTCGTCAATACTTACTGTAAATACAAACGACAAAAAAACGTCAGCGGTAATAATTGTCTGTAAAAATAATATTCAGTCCTGTTCATGTGAGAAATAAATTACTCACATGTCGATACACATTGTAAAAAGCAATAAATATCGCTCGGCTGGTGACCGCAGCTGGTACAGTCGACGTCTTTTGTAAATAAATAACGTTTATTCCTGGTTATATAAGGGGTGTTTTCTGTGTCATGGATGTAAAGGAAATATTGTATGGCTTCAATAAACAAGTGTATGGTAGGGGTTGTTATCAGGCTGGGTGCTATGTTTGAATAATTTATTGATACAGTTAAGATAATGCTAGCTCTTAAAAGTTTTTTTTAAAGATTCAATTCAATTCAAACACTTTATTCCCATTTGCATAGAATGGGATAGTTATAAATATACAGTATCATTTCAAAGTGATCTCTTCCAGGCAACCTTATCTTATTTTTTTTTTTTAAAGAAACGTAAACATGGCAGTATTATTTTATAAATGGTACTTATTAAAGTATATAAATAAGTGCAATAATATAATATGAAATACATATATAAAAAATAAAAATTTAGTGTTATTTAAGTTAACAATTTTTGTTAGGCGATAAATTATCTTATTTTGGCCCAAGCTAACAAATTTTAGTTTGTTGTTCATAGGAACCCTTTTTTAAGCAGTAGATGTATATTATCTCCAAGATTTTACGATTTTTAAAAAAGATTTGAAGACGTATTGATCGTGATGTATTAAGATTTATTAGAATATATATTCATTATTTATTTATTAGGTCATGTTTTAGTCATGGCAGTAAAATTTATAACATAAATTGATATTCAAAATTAAAAAAAAGCGATATCGTAATAATCAATTCCTTGTTATTGTCGTTGGTTGTACCGAAGCCTCGGGCGTCCATCAATCACAGCTGACTGAGTTCACTGGAACCTGGAACATGGAATCCTGGTACCTGGAATTAATTAACGGTAAAATACGCATTTTGTTACGAAGTTTAAAGTGATTTTATGTAACCGAAAATTTTATGTGAATGTAGGTACTTATGATTTTATTTTGTATGAGTTTAAATAATTTATACGGGGTCACTTTCAAAATTCGAGGACGCGATTGTTTAAGATCATACATGAAGAGAAAAAATAAAATAAAAAATAAATGTTAACTATTTACTGAGTACACTAAACGAAAATTAAAGAATTCATTACGCAACGCATCGCTACACTACTGGTGTCTACTTAACACGGACGTACGGACGCCCGGACGGCGCTATCATTACAGAATACGAAGGTAGGTATAGACGACTAACACTGACAAAATCAAACCAAAATGAACTTAATTAACAACGCATTGCGTGCGATATTGCGAGGTCACGCGATTAAGCCGAATTGAGTGTTAAATCTTAGAGATCAAAGGACGACGCATAACTTTATATGAGAGCTTTGAATTCTAGTGAAAAATTAAGTACCCACTTTTATTACATATTTATGATAAGAATAGAGTACAGAGTGCTCTCCTTTAATATTGCAAATTTGTCACCAATCACCCTGTATATCTTCACAGTTGACAGCGGTTTCCTGCAGGGTTATGCGCGTAGCTAAAATAACAGCACTGTGTTCGACGAAATGTCAAACAGTTCGACGAATGTCGTCTCTCTAATTTCAAATCAGAGGATTTAAAACTGCACAGTGACAACAAAAGCTGATTTTGAAATCTAAATAAAAGTTTATAAAAAAATAAATAAAAATGATTTAATTCAACTTTACATAAATTAATGTCTAATTATTTTACATTATAATAAATTTAATTACAAAATGTGACCCTGCCCCTTAAACTAGGAATAACTCCTGATTATTAAGGAACAGTGTTCGACCATGAATATACAATTTAACACAATTTATGTGTATCTTAAATTGGGTGCATAAGGTACATTAAATTACAGTAAAAAAATAAATACAAATACATAAAACAATACAATAAATCAAAGAAAAAAGAAAGAAATAGAAATATAAATATGGTAATATACATGTGTAGGTGTATATGTGTGTGATGTAGTGTATGTGTGTTTATATGTATGTACATGTGTGGTGTGCATGTGTAGTGTACATGTGTAGTTATGTTGACGTAGAATTCAGGGATAGTTTTTAAGCAAGTGCTCAGTCTTTTCGTAGTCTAATGTGTGCCTCGGTTTTTTAAATGTTACCTTAATTACAGCTCTTTGAGCCCTTTCTAGGCATTTTGAGATTACAGAGACTTACATTACAGAGACTTAAAATTATATAGTGCTATGTTAAATAGAGCCCAATGTTTTAATTGCACAGCTATCATTCGCTTATAAAATAACAATCTATTTCGAGCGGTATCATGTATAAAATACCTACAGCTTATAAATTTCATTATCGGGAAAAAAAGTTGCCTGTGTGCTATTCCAGACTGCACATACATACATAACTTCACACCTGTATTCCGTATGGGGTAGGCAGAACACCAGAGGTTATGAGAGCATCTGATGTCACGTTTGACTTTGGAGGTATTATAATGAGACTATTGCTGTGACAGGTCGTCTGTTGCCCTCCATCCCTTAACTGACTTTTACAGTATGCCCGGGAAGAGAAGCAGCTGGCGTATTCTATTTTTTATTTTCGCTCCCAGTCTAGTATGGAAGGCACTACTATCACTATGCCAAATTTCATCCAAATCCGGTGAGTCGTTCTTCCGTGATTGAGAAACAATTATCCATACATACAGACATCCATCGAAACTTTCAAATTTATATTAGTAAGATAAGATTGAATTCCTCAAAAGCATGGTCAATAAAGGTCATGTCCATAAGACTAGAACTTTCTTCCATTATGACAAAACTTATCGAAAGCGGTATCGGATACAACCGCAGGTCAAGTTGTTCAACTTTGGACTTAGTGACTTGCAGCTTAGAGTTCAAAGATCAGTTCTGCTGACAAACGTTATTGATAAAGTTTTGTAGACTAGATAGTTTTTGTAGAGTATTTTTTTTTTTAATAGAATCTTAGCATTTATTTTCACATAGCGATAGTCCTAAACTAAGCAGTATATAAATATAAGAAAATAAGTTTTTTAAACTAATTATTTTATTATTTATTTTGCTAGGTTGTGTTGATAGTTGAAATATTTGAAATGAGATCTGTTTTTAAAATTTTGGCTCATACTGGGATATATTTTGTACTCCCGTGTGTTCCATGTTTGAATTACCTTCTCAATAAGCAGTACAGTCATGAAATAAAAGTTAGTTCTTCTGCTTACAAATGCTTGGACGTGTACTTCCATCCTACCTCAATAATTGCGTCAAGAAGTCGTCTTGAGGTAGTGGGTCTTTTATCTATGATTCGATACAACAGGTTAAGCTACCATAAAAGGATGGTTGACCACCAATCATTAATTTATGACCGTGTTTATGACGATGACTTCCGTGCACCCGCGGTGACCTCTAGGGGTTGATTTGCCTTTGTGATAACACACGGTAAACCTCCAGGCCTTATCGTTTAGCAATATATTTTAAAATCACTGATAAGCACTAATTATTATTAAACTGTTTTACCAGAGTCGTCTGACGAAGTATAACATATTTTCTTATATTGGAAACATCTCCACATTATCTCGCCATTACTGGAATTCGAACCCAGGGCCTCAGCGCAACTCGCCGCGCATAAATCTCCAGAAAACACTACAAGATAACCCAGAGATCACAAAATGCTACATCAACACATGCACACGCAAGGAGGAGCAGCCATTTTGTGACGGACCTGTCACAAGTCAGACCTTTTGTTTGATTGGTGGATTATAGCTATGGACATCTATCGTGGTAAAATGACAACATTTGCTACACCAATATGTACCATTTGATATAACTTAGCTGTCAAATTGTAGTACTTTAAGAGTGACACCCCTGGAATGAAGCCTCGATTCGAGAAGGAGTGAGTATTGTGTTACCTTTTAATTTTTTTATTTGGTGTTGCCAAATAATGTGCGTAGATGCTAGCAAGATAGAGATTACCTGGTTATACCTGAGTAATGGAGCGATTAAATAAAATAAGCCATTCAGGAGTATTCACGATTCAAAATTTAAATAGAACTACTTTTTACACTACAGAGTCGCTCGTGACCACGGGGTCTGCAAAGACTACGAAACGTCGAGTTAAAATGTAAAATATAAATTATACGCGATGAATCCGGTTAAAAAGTAGTTTTAATTACATTCAGGAGTACTTGAGAGAAAACTAAATTGGTATTATTTTATGAACAGTGATCACAAACGAACATCATTCATTTATATTAAACGCGGAATAATATGAATGAATGATGTGCACGGCTCGGATGCTACTAACCATCAAGAATACCCTGTGCTCATTTACCGGCTTTAATAACATAAAAAAAAAAACATAAAAAATTACAGTCCAAGGTGTGGTTCTGCCTCTAGATTACCAAAATGAGGCCATCTGTCACCACTCCCAAGCGCCACACGCACTTACCGACGCGAAAACTTGGATTTATAATGGCGTAATTTACTGAGGAGACAAAATATGTTATTCTTTCTGTTTTGATTGTCTATAATAATTCTTGTGTGAAATATGATTTGAGTGCTAGTAAAGTCTGCTACTTCGTTTAGAGTGTATAAAAGATCACCCGTAATCAGTAAATGGGGAATTCGTTACTTAAGAACACAAAATGTGGGAAAAGATTTCGTTTACTTCAAATAATAACTAAGTGCCTGAAATAGAATAGAAGTTGACATAGTGGAGGCGCAGATACATAAATAGTTTATGAAATATAAACTAGAGCTCTCGAAGTATCAATAATAATATCAAATTAAATCGCTTGTTGCTGTACAAATATGTGGTTAATAAATGTTCCTTATTGAATAGGTAATTAATATTATCTCTAATATATGTTGAAATTTTATACTAAAATTAACTATAGAATTTATCAGAAACGTTATTATTTGTTATTAATTTTCAATTAATTAAATTTATTTTATACAATCATTAAATTATTTATGCTTTCATGCTGGACTGGAATCGAAAGAAAAACATAGAATGTGCTAGCTGCTTATCTTCCTGGGCATACTGTAAGAGTCAGTTAAGGGGCAGAGGTTTTATTGGCGATTTGTTTTGTGGGCGATAGGCTGACCCCCCGTCACTGCAAGAGTCTCTCTCCATCATTATAGTGCCTCCAAATTTGTCAAACGTGATATCTATCAGATGGTTTTATAACCTCTAGTGTTCTGCCTACCTCGTGAGGGATACAGGCGTGAAGTTATGTATGTATATATGAAATCAAAATAATTTGTTGTTACGAATCTTGCCTCACAAACAATGGAATCTTTGATTATCTATATAGGAATCTAGAATGAAAATTATGTTACTTTCTTCACAAAATTGTATGACTATCGGAGATAGTATAAAATACCATTATCACAAGTCCCTGTAAGGACATTTTATATAACTATAAACGCATTAACTATTATACAGGGGACACCTAAGATATCGTAGATAGTTGTATTTTTAAGACTTTATTATGATTTTTTTATATGAGTAATTCTGCATTTAAATATTTCACGTGAATTTAATGATGTTCGTAATTTGACTAAAATGATTAATTTCACACTGTTCCTTTTTTTTAAAATACTATGTTGCTTCAGAACAATTATTAATATTTTTGTTCATTCTTACATCAGAATGATAAGACAGAAAAAAACGCAGTTAAATTGCAAACCTCAGTGGCTCACCTGCTTCTTTTTTTGAAGTGTGGCAAAGAAATATTGATGTATATACTTAAAAATTTTTTAATTGTATATAAAGACCGTTTTAAGATAAATAATGCGCGAAATTAATATTCTCACATATAAATTCATGCAATACCTACCAAAACCATGTAATTTATCAACTTTTATAAACTTGCAACGCTAGCTCATTAAGGCTACACTTATTTCTCAGCTCAATACATCTTTTCAAAATGTCGCCTTCTCATTAATAATGAAAAATGTTTGCCAAAAATTTCCATCTTTTTCCAAGTTTATCGTTGTTTGTTAATACTTCTGTCCATTGACCTCAACGCGAGCCTTGAAAGATCCTTAAAAACGGTTTCGCACTGCATCCGATCTGAATCCGAGAGAATAAGAAGTCGTCGTAGAACGACGCACCACCACGACCACTTTGGCGATGGGGTAAACCAATCTGCCTCAGACGCCAGTGACTGCGGGTTCGATTCCCGTACGGAACAAGAAAAAAAAATGATCCGAGTCTGGGCGTTTATCTATATATGTATTTATATTCTAGGTTCCCCTAGTTTGCTACATGGTATCCCATAACACAAGTTATGCTTACTTTGAGGCCATGTAGTTGGTGTGATTGTCTGGGGAAAAAAAAAATGAACTATTTCTTTGGTAGCTCACGACCTAGATCCACCTTCCATCATCCGATTTCTCTTTGTCATCAGTGAATATTCATCCCGGAGAAGATTTTATAAAATATACAGGGTGTCCCGCTAACCCTATATAATACCTTCTCGGAGGTATTCTATTACCCATAAGGATTACAAAAAAAATATGAAAAAAATAAAAATTCCAAATTTATTGGGTGTAAGCGGGACACCCTGTATATTGTGTGAAACATAAGTCTTGAACTGAAATGTTTGCTTTCATTTAAATCTAGAAGCAAACATTTAAACTGTTTTGATAATAATTTCATATAGAGAAATACCAATTTTATGGTCATCGTAAAGGTTAAATGATTAGTCTTAGTAATATGCTATGGGTCTATGATGGTGGCGGTGACCAAAAGGGCGTGGATACATTTCAACGGTTCGGCACCATATGCCGTTGCCGTGATTTCTGTAATGACCCATGATGGAGATAATTTTAAGAGCAAATATGAAACGCTTAGCGGTGCGCCGTGCACGACGCCGTGGAACGGTACGGCGGCGCGCCGTGCCACGGATCGTCGAGGGAAGAGCGTCCTTAGCCTCAATAAATTGAAAACATTATTTTTAACATTTTATTGACGAATCATCAAACAACGTTTGCATATTTTTGCCTTTTGTCACGTTCATATGTTTAAAGTAAGTAAGAAAAAAACATATATTTATATTTATGACTTTTTCTTCACCATATCTATGGATATAAGTATGCTAAGAATAGGCTCCTAAATTGCATAGGTTTGGGTCCGAAATCGGACAAGATCATCAGTAATATCCGAAATCGGCCCGAGATTTCACGGACTCGGATCGGGCGCAGTGCAAAATCACTTTAAGCCTGAAAGTTGCGAAGTGAACGCTCTTTTAATGGCTGCATCGGGTTCTGTATAAGCTTTTTAGCTCATAGACGCTTCTGCACGTGAATAGCCTGATAGAAACGTGCGGATAATAACTTGTTAGATTTAATAAAAGATGGTTTGAAGGGATTTTACCACGTTTTGTTGTATCATATATGTTAGCAGACCAATTTGATGTTTATAGTTACGCGTGAAATACATTAGGTTGCTCATCTTATCAACTACTTAGTCAACATAATGCTGATACATTTGTTGATAAATAAGCTATGGAAATCCATATTTCAACACCAATTTAAACGCAACTTTTAAAAGGAATACGACAAATATCAAACGAATATATCAATCAGCTAAGTTTTTTATTAGTTAGTTGAAAAGTTTTCTTAAAGCTTTTTAAAATATTTATATTCGATTTCTGTAAGAATATATCGTACGTCTTAACAAACATGTCCCCCTGCGCGGAAAATTGAGTGATAGTGCAACACTTTTTTAACAAGAACAACTGTTACTTAGGAGTTTTTTTTTTTTTATAAAATATGGATGGGACGTTTGTCTTCCATGACACCTGATGTTAAGTGAACATGAAGACTAAGGTGGTACACGTCCATCCACGAGAAACCTATTCACTCGACGCTTAAAAGTACTAGGACTATACTGGTCAGGGAAAATAGACGCAGGCAGTTTATTCCAAACCTTGGCGACCCGTATGATATCTCTATTTTCTTTCATGCTGGACTGCGAGCGAAGGAAAAACATAGAAAGTGCCAGCTGCTTCTCTTCCCGGGCATACTTTAAAAATCAGTTTTTTTTTTCTCCATCATAATAATACCTCCGAATTTGTCAAACGTTACATCAGATGGTTAAAGAGCCTCTGGTGTTTTGTCTACCCCAATAGGGATACAGGCGTGAAGTTGTGTATGTATATGTTACGATAAGAGTGAATAGTTGAAGATTATTAATAATTATCTATTATTATTAATAATTACCGAAAGTCGAGGTTAAAGTCATATAGCCAGAGGATTTAAACCATTGGATGTCACATTTAAAAAATTTAAATCTATTATCATGATGGAGATAATATTTAATTGACAGGGAGATTTACCGTAACATATACATCTCATAGGACGTTTGTCAATTGTAGGACACCATGCGAGCTGGAGCGGCTAAGGCTGGTTGCACAGAACCGACATGGACCTGTTAGGTTAGGAGATTAATGAGCGAAGCAAAGCAGCAGGCGTAGCACGGCTTTCATAAGAGATAAGTCACACGACAAGACATAATCTTATCACAGTCCGGTAATTTGTCTTATATGACAGCACGGGCACACGACGTGACAAAAATGCTTGCCGCGACATATCTTTGTCTTGAAGTTTATACAAAGAACGAGTTTAACAACTTAGAACCTCCAAATGTAATTTTTAGTTGGTGAATTTTTAGTTTTAATATTATTTTTAAGTTTTGCGACCATGTCAAGTGCCAAAAAGCAGTAAGTACCTTTACCGTTGAAGTCTTAAAAGAATCTGATTATAATAATTGATGGACATAATTATTATTCATCATCATCATCATCATCATCACAACTCTTCGTAATGAGCCCACTGCAGGGCATGAGTCTCTCCCCTGAGTGACGAGGAGGTTATAGGCCATAATCCACCAAGCTGGCCCAGTGCTGGGTGGTGGATGCCAGAATTTTCAGGGCGCCGAAATGGCTTCTGACCAACCCTAACGACTACTATATACAAGTATACAGCACCCGGGACCGACTGCTTAACGTGCCCTCCGAAGCACGGAAGTCGTCGAGAGAAATGAATGGTCAGCGGTCACCCATCCAAGTACCGACCGCGCCGAACGTTGCTTAACATGTGATATCGTATGATACACACATTAACCATGGCGCCACGACGACTTCATAATTATTATTATGAAAAAATAATCTCACAACCTCCGAACCGCAGTGATAAAAAATGTTTGGCGATATGTCAAATTGTGACAAAAATAAACAAAATGATGCCGCCATGCTATTAAATAAGAGATAGAACTTGAAAGAAGTCTTAAACATTTGTCAAGATGTGTTTGTCACGCATTCTAGATAAATTAAACTTGCCCCGTGCTAGTGTATAAGACTAAGCAATTATGTCGCTCAAATTGTGATATAATCTGTGACACAAGTCTTGTCTTGACAAGCCGTGCTACGCCTGCAGAGCTCCTTGCATTAACCTCCGTGATTTTTTTTTAATCGCACAAAACAGTGTATATCACATTTTCAATATGATGTCGCGATTTCGTGCGTCGAACTAACGTAATATACTTTCGGTAATTATTTATAATAATTTTTATTAATAATCTTCAATTATTCACTCTTACCGTAACATATATATGTATCTCTATTAAGATATTTAATAACTCTAAATAATGTCACATATACCATTTTATATAGGTTATCCTTAAGATAACATCATGAAGTAACATGGGAAGTAGATATTTCATTTGATTAAAGTAAATAACAATGAAATATAAAAGCATGCTGTGAAATAGAAAAGTTTGTATAAATATGGAAAAAGTGGAAAATTTTCGAATTTCTAGACTGTTATTAATTGACTGCAGTCTTAAATATGCGATGATTAAAATAAAGTGGTTTACTTTAAAGTAAGTATTCTTTGGTATTAAAATTATTTGTACTTTAAATATTAAACTCGTTAGAATAAATTTTCCCTATAAATTGGTTTATTTGATGACAAATTAGTCTTTCGAATTAGAAGCCAAGAAAACCTTTACTTATAACATACATACACACATAACGTCACGCCTGTATCCCTTATGGGGTAGGCAGAACACCAAAGGTTACAACACCATCTGATGTCAAATTTGGAGGTATTATAAAGATGGAGAGAGACTATTGTAGTGACAGGGGGTCAGCGACCTCTCTATAACTGCAGCAGTATCTCTCCATCATTCTAACGCCTCCAAAATCAAACGTGGCATTAGATGGTTTTATAACCTCTGGTGCTCTGCCTACCCCTTATTGGAAGCAGTCGTGAAGATATGTATGTACGTATTTGGCTTAATACAGGGCTAATGACCGTTTTTCCCCAACACGTGTAGTTCCCCAATTAGAGCAATCAGTAGAGACTACAAATTAATCTTTCATCGTTGTTGTTATAATCCTCTGTCGAACACGTGTACAGTACTGTATATCGTGGAAATGAAATTTAAGCTCGTTATTACTGAAAACAAGCTGTACTTATGGTTGGGTTATATAAACTTTCATAAGCCTTTAGAAACAGCACACTTCGCATTCGCATTCGTAGTTTCTTAGGAACAGACAATATTTCTAGCATGTAATACATAAGTAGGTATTCTAAGATGTCTCAAACAGTGAAGTTTTGTTAATGATATGATTTTTTTTCTTCTTTTTTACTAAACCGCTGGAGTGTCCAACAATACACACTCGATGTTTTATCGTTAAGGCGAGAATTCAGCGTTGTTACACTTTTTTATTATTATTTTTCTAAATGAGAATCGTCATTTCATACTATTGAATGTATAAACATGAAACTATTTTTAAAATCAACTATGGAACAATGCATATCTATTTCAGGTATTATATATTTTTAGCGTCGCTTATATTTTTTTTTGATTTTTATGTCACTTTGCTAAAAATATACGTGAATCTGGTAATAAAGCAATATGGCACCCGTCCGTCCGTCACTGTCATTAAAATAAAAACCTGTCAGTCTGTCTTTAACATCGATGTTGATTGATTCTGTTTGTTTTGTGAAAAATATAAAAAACTTAATTCTTTTGGGCAAATAGAATACTGATTGTATCGGAAAGCTGATATTGTTACTGATAGATAGCGGGTAGATAGAAAACCAAAAAGAGCGCATTCACGAACACAGAGGAAACGCGAATGATAATCAACAACATCGCGACCATCTGTCTGTCAGTCACCTGTCAAGTGTACTTTTTCAAACAAGTTCAATCTTCTTTGTTGAAGTTGTTGGTGATACCATATCATAATTTCACTGTGAAATAACTTATTATAAAACAGGAAATATAATAATGTATTATTTTTCTGTGATTACCTATAATTAAATGTATCTAATAAACTAAAAAGAAACACTATACAAATTTTAGTATTTTTAGTATGGGGAGTGACGATTCTTCTTTTTTATTTATTCTCGGCACTAGCCGGTTATAACTGTGTTTACGGGCTGACGCCAAGTAAATCACAGTGAGGTGGTTGTTGAGGATGGGATGGTTTCATTTTCTTCAAGTTGTAAGAATTTTCTAACTATTCTGCAAGTATTTAATATTTACGCTTTTTGAAGACTGATGTATATATTTTTATTTAGGTCTAGTAATTTCAGGTATTGGTGGAGTTGTTTTAGGATGACTCCGGTGGTTGAAAGGACTATTGGTATAATATATACTTTATTTTGTTTCCAGATTCTTATTATTTTATTATTATTAAAATATAATTACAAAATTAACTTATGGACTACTTGAAAATGCCATAAAACTCAATTGGGTTTGACTTGGCATTACATTCGTAGTTCACAATCGTAAAAAGTATATAAACCCAGTAACATGTACATGTTGTGCCTGAAAAGAATATTCACAATGATTGAACATATAACAAACCCATATGTGAAAATAGAAACATGATTTCTGAATATTGGCTTGATAAAAAAAATCACAAACATAACACTAACTTACAGTTTCAAACGGGTATTGCTACGAAATGCCGTAATGGATTCATGTAATATTTACATTAAAACATAATCATACTCTTCTTAACCAATGGTTAAAGAAATACTTTTAAATAATTATATTTTTTGAAAAAGAAATTAATTAAACGTATTTGTGCTTGCTCACGTCGGCGAATTTAGCTAGCGATATCTTGGCTGGGAGTATGGTGCGTTTAAATACCTACACACCGCGCTTCACACGGCCCTTGACAACTTATTCAGATGTTTTGACACATAAGACTTTGATGTGAACATTCAAACTTCCCATAATACTATACAGGGTTGTTTTTTGGTCACCAGCCAAATTTAAATGTTAGTTTCTTTGATACAATATAAACGTACCTGCATATTTATTTTAGCGTCGCTCAGTACAAAAATGTAGAAATATGGAACCACAAACGTTTTTGAAAAAATCACTGTTGATGAACATAGCTACTACGACGCGGCATTTCATTGTTAATAGTACGACGTAGTACTACGAGATGTTATGTAGTAGCGCGTAGTCGACTTTATTTTATTGGTAATTGAGAGTGACCATGCTGAGCTTAACATGTTAGCGCATATATTAATTTCCTTGTAAAGAAAATAAATACTTTTTTCTTGCAAAAATCGTTTCTATAAATGATACTTATTGTGTAAAAAAAACTGGCCGATGACCACAAATCAACCCTGTGGGTATAAGTAATATAGGCTATTTATTTAATAAGCTCAAGCTATCATATCATATCGATAGACCTAAATGTTTACGAGTCTAAACTAAGATTACTTAGTTTTTGTATTTGACACTAAATAGCGAAACTACGGGACTAGTAAAGTTTGGAATAATAAACAAAAATAATTAAATGCCTTTAAAATTTGACTTAAAAATATTACTCTATTTAACAGTAAAACTCACATTTTTATTTCATTTAAGAGTTCACGACCTCAACCATTACAGTATCTGTTATCTTTTGTTCGGTTCCCTGTCCGCCATTTTGCTTTTATATTATTTTGACATTTATATCTCAACATATTATTTTTATAAGTCTGCTGAGTAAGTCTGTCTGTAGCAGCTTCTTACTGTTCATATTTTAATACACTAGACTTTAGTATGACAGAGTTTTAATTTAGTTTTCTCGGGTTAGTTGGCCTGAATATTGAGGAATGTATTGTGGATTTTTTGAGAAATTTCAGAAATAATGAATAAGCATATTACTTGCTATTTGTAATAAGTATTATGAAATGTGTATAATATAAACATATATATTAATAATTATTAAGTTCTTTATTTACCATGAACCGAAATTTTAATGACAGATTTTACTTACATTAGCTATACGCATGAAAAAATAAGATTTGTACAAAGTTAAACTTGTTAATAAAGAGCAATTTTGAATTGTTTTACTGAATTTTAAGATCATATAACACGTATTACTACATAAATATGTCGGAAAACAAACAAAATGCAAGAAACCGTCACTTGCCATCATCCTACTTCTAGATATACCCGCTGGCGCTGTAATCGACTGTCAAACAGTCATTCATTGCATTTAGCGCCCTCTATAACAGTACTACAACATACTTTCGTTACCATGAAGTCATACTAACATCTTAGTATCGCCAACTTATGGTTAGCTCCGACACATACATAACTTCACGCCTGTATCCCTTATGGGGTAAGCAGAACACCAGAGGCTATAATATCATCCGATGTCAAGGTTGCCTATGGAGGTATTATAATGATGGAGAGAGACTATTGCAGTGACAGGGGGTCAGCCTATCGCCAGCAAACACGCCAATAAAACCTCTGTCCCTTAACTGACTTTTTTTTATATTGTAAGGATAGGACGTTTGTCTTCCATGCCACCTGATGGAAAGTGCGCATGAAGACTATGGTGGTACACGTCCATCCACGAGAAACCTATTCACACGACACTTAAAAGTTGCAGGACTGCAGTGGCCAGGAAAAACAGACTCAGGCAGATTGTTCCACACCTTGGCAATCCGTACCAAAAAGGAACTACCGAAGCGTTTTGTTCGACTTCTTGGTAAATCCACTATATAGGGATGGGAGTTCTGTCTAAGTATGGTAGTCGAGTGTTAAAAAGGAGTGGGTTCAATTTGGTCAAAAAGAGCACTCGCACACTCACCAAAATCTAGCCGATAGAATACTGTCAAACAAGCAACCTTACGACGATACTCTAGCATCTGCAATTTCTTATTTTTTTTTTTTTTTTATAAGTGACTAAACCCGCGTTTGACCTCAATCTCACCTGATGGTAAGTGACGATGAGGTCGAAGATGAAAGCACACGGGTTTAGGAAGGAACTGGCTCTTTATACAATATTGCCGGAACACATTACCGCCGGAGCGGTAACATTTGGCGGCAGACTTTATATAAAGGGTGGTCGCTAGCCAGGCGGACCCAGAAGGGATCCTACCACCAAGCATCATTATTTGTAAGGTTGTCGTTATTTATAAGTTTACGGGCTCTTCGGTCAACAGAGTCTAGCGCTTCGAGCTGGTATTTGGCAGAACCATCCCAAAGGTGACTACAGTACTCCATGCCCGACCTCACTTGGGCTGTGTATAGGTTAAGTGGCCTTTCAGGGTAAAGTACCGCTGGACCTTCGAGATGAAGCCCAATTTTTTTGAAGCCATTTGAGTCATAGACTCAATTTGTTGTCCGAAATTTGATTTGAAGGTTATAGTGACGCCCAAAAGCCCTAGATGGTCGGTGATGGGAACAGATACATTCTAGAAAGTGGGCGTAAAGGTAAAGGTGCACTTTTTTGCGAAAAATAGACACGCTTGTGTTTTGGAGGCGTTGAATTTGACCAAGTGGGACTCGCCCCAATCGGACATTATAAGCTCGTTAGTCTCGAGGTATGCCAGGCGTCGATTATTCAATACACGTTCCATGACTTTGCAAAGTATGAAAGTGATTGAAATTGGTCGATAGTTGACAGGATCAGCACGGCTTCTTCGGTACTGGTTGTACGTAGCCAGCTTCCAGGATTTGGGAACTTTACCAGATTTTAGAGAAAGTCTATACAGACGCGTCAAAACGGAGACAACTCAGCTGCGCAGCGTTTCAAAAGCCACTGCAGGAATACCATCTGGACCTCTAGCTTTATTCTTGTCTAGGTGCAGCAAGCATTTAAGAACCTCCTTTTGGCGAATACGAATCCCATTTCAGGACCGAACTAAGACCAGATTTTACAGCTGGTTTAGCACCACCCAGGGACCACGTACAATACAAGGCTTTGAGGGCTAAACCTTGCGGACGCGAGCAGTTTTCAGTCCTCAAAAATGGCTTTGACTTTAAAAGAAGCAGTTGGTACATTCTCTGTTTTTCTTTTGCTTCCAGTCACGCAAGGAAGCTAAGGTGAACTTATTTATAAAGGGTAATCTTAAAATTTTGTCCGAATTTCAAAATTGCTTTTTTTAATAAATAAACAATATGCTATTAGCATAATACGCTATTACTATTAACACTGTTTATTTGTAGAGAATTTGCCAAAATTATAATTGTAAAGGAAATATGAAGGTAATAAACTCGTTACGATAAATTCGGTAAAGCCTATCGTCTTAACGGATCAACAGATTAGCATAAATCAGCCGCCGTCTTTGTGTTTGGTAGCTCAGAAAGTGACAACTTCCTTTATTATTATTTGTATTCTATCATCCAAATTAAACGCCTATCAAAAGGGGAAAATTATTAATTAAAAAAACTTGGATCATTATAGTAATTATACTTTATTTTTAACAAATAGGATCGACCTAGTGGAAAGAATCACCCAATAATTTTTATTAAAGGTGAAAGGATTCACAATAGAATATATTTATTGGAACATAGAAGAAAATAAAAAAATACAATCAACAAAGTTCAGATACAGATTTACCGATCTATGCCACCAATTGGTTACCACTCAGCTTTGTAGCCATGGCATCGCAAGGATGCTGAGACGCTGATTTGATTCTGGTGCCACTGAAATCAATCAAATCAGAAGATAGATTTTGTCATACAAGGAAACATATTTCCGTTGTGAAATATAATTTATTTGACCTAAAGCAGAATACTAAGTTTATAAGTCACTTTAAAATATAAGATTTATTAAACAATAAAGAAATAATGATAAGATGTATTAAGTTCAGGTTAAACCTAAATAGAAAAAGAAAAAGTCAATCAAAAAAAAGAAAGTACAATCGAGCTTAAAAATGCATAAAGTTTTGAAACCTACAGAAGTGGCTTGGAAAGGCCCCAGCGCCCCTGTATAAATGTGAAGTAAAGAATCATTAATCCAAATGACCTCTCCTTGGTGATAGGATGGTTCAGTGTAATATTGTCTTAAGTTTTCGCGATTCATACTATTAAATAAAACACTTTAACCGGATTTATCGCGTATATTTACATTTTAAATTTTGACTCGACGTTTCGGTGTCTTTGCAGACCCCGTGGTCACGTGGAGCGACTGAGGGTTCAAGCGTCGGATTGATAGATTGAAAAAGTTATACATCATCATCTCCATCTGTTTCTCAGTCTTCGAGCGTAGCGTTCTGGATTGTCACAAAACGAGCTGACAGTATCTTGAGTTTCAGGTCGTGCAGCTTGCTGGATGTTAGATTTAATATTTTTGAGGATAGGGTCCTATGTCGGTGATAGTTTCCAACCATCTTCTCTATTGAAATTAGGGTGTTTTTTTTAATTTCAATCGCTTCTCTGATCATTCTAGGAATGTAATGCTTCTCTCTAGATAAAATTTTCACAGAGTCAAACCTTAAGTAGTGGTTGGGCTTGTCCATGGAATGCTCACAAACTGCAGACTTTGAAGCTCTTCGATTTTTTATATCAGCTATGTGTTCTTTTACGCCATACGTTTTTTTTTCAATATTCAGTTTATTCCGAGCCCTGTCAAGAACACTCCGAAATCGGACAAACTTCCAGCACTCTGGGTCGCGAATATCCGCGCCCTCTTGACAGCTGAGAGGTTAATCCTGGTGAAGACAGTCATTTACACGATGAACACAGATATCGACGACCGGCCTGTCAAGGGGTAACATATTATATTGCCTTCTATGCCAGAGGTCCTGGGTTCGAATCCCGGCGGCGGCGGATATTTGTGTGATGAACACAGATATTAGTCGTCAAGGCATGGATGTTTACATGTTTATTTAAGTTTATTCTAATAAAATAAAATGTGTTTATTCAATATGTATGTTTATATATTTCTTAAGTATATCAGTTATCTAGTATCCGTAACACAAGTTCTTTAAGAAACTTAATTTGGGCTAGATAATGTTGTGTAAGTGTCAGAAATATGTATTTATTATTATTTATTTATTAAAAAAAAACTAAGATAAAATTTAACAGATTTTCATACAGCTTTTAAAACTTAACTAACAAGTCAACTTATAATACACACGTCACTCAAATTCAACCTTATTACGTGTTAAATATTTCACACCCCATGAGTTAATGTGTTTATGAGCGCGGGACTTCAAAGGAACACTGTCAAGGTTCGTTAACCTTATTATTAACCATGTTTGCTTCGAGAAATTGAGTTGTTTTCTTAACGTTTGATTTGAGTACGCTAAGTTAATGTTAAGATGCTATCTGACTTTGCTGGTGTAGTGGTAAACATTGCGATCTATGACAGAGTGTAGTGTTACCTAAAGTAAAAGCCTAAGTAACCTACTATTTAAAGGAAGATGTTAAGAGAAAATAAAAAAATAAAGTTAAAGTTTATATATTTACAAAAAAAGGACACAAGTAGATATAAAACACTTTTTACACTTACAGTCCATAAATTTGCTATATATACACAGAAATTCTCCAAAATGCTTAGATATTCTTAAGTTTCCAGGATATAAAGCTCCAAGGGTTTATAAAGTTATATAGCGGCTCCAAGAGATTATGTAGTTATGATTTACTTTTATATTTTTCTTCAATTCCAAGTACTCTCCTCGGTGTTTTATTTTCAAAAGCCGACCACGAGTTCAGCTCGCCACTCCTTATATAGGCTCCATTTCGTTCGACAGCTCGTAAATTTATTTATTTTTGAGAGGCATCCATTCTATCATCGGCCAGCGGCTGTCACTTCTATTAACAAGGAGGTTTTACTGGAGCAGCGGTGGTGGTATGGTAAAAGTGGAGCTGATACTTCTCTTGATTCTAAGTGTGCAAGTCTCAATATAATTTATATTAAAGTAATAATATAAAAATTAATTGAAAAAGAAATGAATATAAAACATACTAATAGTTTATAAATTATCTGTGCTGAAAAGTGACATAAGCTACATGACAAATTTAGAGTTGAAAGGTAAACAATAATATTTACATTTCATAATAGTTTACAATAGATACATTTGCAGCTATAAAATAAAAATAACAGGAATACTTTTAAAACAATATTAGAAATGTACAAAATAAGATTAAGATGTAGGACAACTATTAACAAAACCAATGGAATATACAAAACAGTAAGTACAAAAATAGTTATATTACAAGAGGTCTTGGGTTTGGAATTTGGATTCTGGTGGCAATGGATATTTGTGTGATGAACGCGGATAATATCTGTATTCAATACTAGCCACCGCGCGCGGTTTTACTCGCGTAACTTTTGATCCCGTGGGAATTTTGGGATAACCTTTTATAACCTTTATATAACCTTTTTCAAGAGTTGGGCTATCAAATGCAAAAAGAATTTATATATAGCTATCAATTTTTGACTTTACATCAACAATTTTGTAACTTTCATTCAAGTTACGAAGCTGATTATTTTATGCATAAAAATACATTTTAAGATAATTCAGTAGCAACGAAAAAAAAAGCGAAAAATATTTTACTTTTTTTAAAATATTTTTTTAAGGTTCTGAGGTCGAAAATTTTCAAAAATTCAAGAAAATATTAATAACTCGAAGACTATGAATAATCGCGGAACATGCATGGGGGTGATTCGGGTACCCCAGGAGGTGCTCTACCTCTGGACTTTCGCTTGACACTATTTTCTGGGACACCCTGTATATAAAATGAGATAAGTTTGAGAGATAGAAGTTTTTTAAATGATATTTAAAATAAGCGTGGTGGAGTTTAATTACTTTCAAAAATAGACAGATACACTAAATTAATTATTTTACTATATTCTATATATCTGTATTTCTATCCATTTCAAAATTTAATATCCACAACATCCCTGATACTACGCAAGGAGAGTTTGTCGAAAATTGCCCCTAGCAAATCCCAGTGAGTATAATTATGTAAAGTTAATATCAACTTGCGTATCGGGAGTCTTCCGTATCTGAGGAATACATCGATATTTGATTATTTACTTTATTGTGTTATTGATACAGCTCGTTTTACGTGACTGCTTATAATATGTGTAATGATTTAACCGAATCGCGTATAATTTGTTTACATTTTAACTTGCCACGACGTTTCAGTGTCTTCGCAGTCCTGGTGGTCACGAGCGACTGAGACACCACATAGTTTTGATTCAATGCATAAACTCTAGAAGCAAACAATTGATTTTTATTGAAAATAAATTTTAATAGAAATTCTTGGCAGGCAAAATAAAACTTGTTTCAAGACACGACACGGTCAGAGGAAAAATAGAAAAACACTATCTTTATCGTCACCTTAAGGTAATTTTAGTACAAATACTTTGGGTCTATTGCTTTTAACTTGCAAAGTTGTTTTTTTATTTGATCAAAGCAAACTTCTCGTTAAGCTTAAGACTAAAGTTAGACAGTTCTCCGCAATCTTCAACTTGTTAAATGTTTCGAATATACGTCTCCATTACTGATCCATTAACTTATCTTCCTTTTAATGTAATTAAAGTAAGAGAACAATAATTATTTTTGAGAATTGAAAGGATGATAACACATGAAATGTATTAAAACAACATATAGTGCAAATAATAGCTCGTTTTCGGTTCATTTCATTGTTCCATTAATTTTGATAAGTTGTAGAACAAATGTTGTTGGGATTGATGTGGACAGGCTGTCAGCAAGAGGTGGTGTGCTAATTAAAATTAGCCCTGTATATAAAGTTAATTAGGTAGTTTTCGATAGGTCTTATCTATACTAATATATAAAGCTGAAGAGTTTGTTTTTTTGTTTGTTTGAACGCGCTAATCTCAGAAACTACAAGTGGAATTGAAAATTTCTTTTTGCATTTGATAGCCCAACTCTTGAGGAAGGCTATAGGCTATATTTTATCCCGAAATTCCCACGGGATCAAAAGTTACGCGGGTAAAACCTCGCGCGGTGGCTAGTATGAAATATTATAGCGTATGAAATATATGGGATAAGTTTTATCTTTATATTTTCATAGGATCACAGGATTGCAAAGATTTTTTTATATTTCATGGCAAAATAACAAACTGTTAACCTGTTAAGAATCTTAGCTCTTTACTGTTTAAAACAATACGCGTATAACGTCGCTTTGAATATTCAAGTTTTACAATATTTATCCGCTTCACAATTATGAAAGACGTTTTAAATTTTTTTTATATCCTCTCCTTGACCTCGGCCATCGTAACTTTTTTATCGTTTTGAATGTTTTTTTTACAGCTTTTTATCTAAACAACTTTTGATTAAGTTTCGAAACGTTTTTTTTTACGTAGGATGACTGAGGTATATCAAATTCAAGTTTTGTGTTCTTGTTTTTTTCTTCATAAAAGTGAAGATTTTTTTTAAATTTGTTCCATTTGTTTAAAATATACGTCAGAGAATCGAAGACGGGTGGAAAACTAATAACTTTTTTGTAAAATTACCAAGAAACTTAGTCTTTCTGAAGGTCCAGTTTGTTACATTATATTTAGTCCTAGTAAATTGACGATAGATGAACCTTAAAACCTTAAATGGCAACAGCTTATAATGTACATAACAGATACTACGACAATTTTCACTATGTATACTTCTTCACATAATATTATATTTCTAATCCGAAAATGAAGGTACAATATACGACAGGGAAATAAAGCTATAACGGTTACTTCTGCAGATAAATTCGATAAAAGGGTGATTTTGAGACGTTATCGAATAAATCTGGCTCACAAATCCTGTAAAGGTTGCGGGGTTGGAACATGAAATAAAATAAATGAAATAAGATCGTTGTCGTGGCATATAGAGCTCATTCGATCTTTATAAAAATGTTTCCGATAAGATAACGATTTAGAGGAATTAGGAACTTGATCAAATTTTATTTCGAACGATTGTAAGAAGCCATTTATAGCGATTTTTTTAAAAATGAAATATGGATGGGACGTTTGTCTTCCATGCCACCTGATGTTAAGTGAACATGAAGACTAAGGTGTTACACGTCCATCCACGAGAAACCTATTCACTCGACGCTTCAAAGTACTGTATAGTACCAGTATAGTCACTGGTCAGGGAAAATAGACGCAGGCAGTTCATTCCAAACCTTGGCGACCCGTATCAAAAAGGAACTCTCAAAGCGCTTAGAATATGGTGCAAATTTTTTTACAATTTTTTATTAATAGGACCTAGTAGTCGCTTCTAGTTTTATCTCATAGTTTTTCATAGTTTCCATTACAATTTTTGATAAAAAAATCTTCCTCAAAGTTACGTCCCTAAAGTACCATCGGAAAATCTAGTTTTCAATTCCGACAAGTCGTTCCCAAATTAGTTTGTTAAAAAAACAAGAAAATCCTTCTTATATATTTTATTAGTTTATTTAACGTGCCTCCACGCGTCTGTATCTGCCTGATTGCGACATTGCTTGTTTTATCGTATACAGGATAAATTATGAATAGTGTGCGAGAGCTCTTTTTGAACAAATTGGATCCACGTTATTTTAACTATTCCCGATGTTCACCACAAAACGACTGGCTGGTGTAGCGGTAACATACATTGCCTTCTATGCCAGAGATCCTGGGTTCGAATCCCGGCGGCGGCGGATATTTGTGTGATGAACACAGATATTAGTCGTCAAGTCATGGATGTTTATTTAAGTTTATTCTAATAAAAAATATGCATTTATTCAATATGTATGTTTATATATTTCTTAAGTATATCAGTTATCTAGTATCCATAACACAAGTTCTTTAAGAAACTTAATTTGGGCTAGATAATGCTGTGTGAGTGTTATTAAAATATTTTTTTTAATATTTGTTTTCTTTATAATAATATATATATTTTTTGTTTATAGTTATTTTAAATTCCATAATTTAAATTTAAAATAATTAGTATTGTTAATTAATTCATTCGCTTTATTTTATTTATTTTGTATAATGGTGTATTTCTTTTATTGGCTAAATGTTATAACTATATGTAATTTTAATAATGTTCATGTAAAAGCTGTTGAAATACCAACGAATAAATAAATAAATAAATAAATTTACCACTTATTTGGCCATTACAGAACAACTTTTAACAAAAGTTCCCGTTGGCCACCACTAGGAGAAAGCGGCACAACTTTTAATCCCATTCCCACTAGCCACTATTAGTAGACAGCGTCACAGATTATTACCACTTTTTACCGATTTTACCTGCTGGCCACCACTGGAGGCCTATTGGGCTATTAGACACAGACGGGACTTCTATTCCATTATTCAAAGAGGCTTTTCCAAAAAGTCGAACTAAGCTTTGACACTTTCATTTTGATACAGTTTTCACCAAGGTTTGAAATGAACTGCCTGCGGCTATTTTACCTGACCAGTATAGTCCTGGAACTTTTAAGCGTCGGGTGAATAGGTTTCTTATGGATGGGCGTGTACCACCTTAGTCATCATGATAATTTATCTCCAGGTGTCATGGAAGAGAAACGTGCAGTCTTTATTTTATTAAAAAATCTTCAATTACATTTTCTAATGGAATCAACTCAAAAGATTTTCATATTTCATCATATTTTTAACTTCTTCATCATTCTTCAGAAAGATTTGGGTGTATTTTTAAAAGGTATTGTAAATAACAGCTGATATATCATCATCATCATCATCATCACAACTCTTTGTAATGAGCCCACTGCAGGGCGTGAGTCTCTCCCCTGGGTGAAGAGGAGGTATAGGCCATAATCCACCAAGCTGGCCTAGTGCTGGGTGGTGGATGCCAGAATTTTCAGGGTGCCAAGACGGCTTCTGACAAACCCTAACGACTACTGTATACAGTTATACAGCACCCGGGACCGACTGCTTAACGTGCCCTCCGAAGCACGGAAGTCGTCGTGAGAAATGAATGGTCGGCGGTCACGCATCCAAGTACTAACCCCGCCGAACGTTGCTTAACCTGTGATATCGTATGATACACACAGTAACCACGGCGCCACGACGACTCCTAGTGTGCGTAGTCGTAGTGCGTAGTCGTCTTTATTCGTAATGACTTTCATTTATAATTTAGAGTAACCATACTTTGCTTAATATGTTTGCGAAAATTTAATAAACTTAAGAAAAATACATACCTTTTTATTGCAAAAACTTTTTTAATACAGTTGCTCAAAAAGTGGCGTATTGCAGGGACGTGTAGCGGAAAGTGGGCTTTTACGCACTCGTGCTTTTTCTTTCCCAAGTGTCAAAATAATGTCTATTAAAAAGAAAAAAACCAACCACGAAGTTTTTACTAAAAAAAATTCATAGAAGTTTTAAAGATTCATGCAAATATTTCTGAAAAGAAGCTACTAATTTGTTTCAATATCAGATTTAACGATTTGATTCAATGTGTTAGGTTAGGTTTCATCTCATTACATTTAATTTTCATTACATATTAATAAAAAAAATCTACTGAAGACTTGGCTGTATGGGCATAGTTCCCTTGCCTACCCAGACAGGATGTGTGAAGAAAACAAAAAAATCTTAGCTTATATTCTTTTACGGTTGGCGCCATTTTGTTTATTGTTGAGTTTGTTGTGTTTTTATTATTTTATTAAATTGCTTCATTTTTTCGCAACTGTATTAAAAATAGTCGTTCAGTACACGTGCGGAACCGTCATTGCAACTTGTTCCGACTGTCAACCCTCGCCTTCGGCTGCGCCTCGGCTCGTGTAGACATTTGTCGGAACTCTTTGCAATGACAGGCTTTCCGCACTCGTAATGAAATATACTATTTTAATATTTGGCCGGTGACCAAAAACCACCCTGTATAAAAAACATTATGCGAACATGGTTTTAAGTTTTTAAAACAATGAATGAACACATTTGCTTTTCAGTGTAGAAGCTTCAGCGCACGCCAGGTGCTAGTATCTGCTGGTTCTTCATATAATAAAAAAAACCCTTTGTAAATTTTTATAAACATTCACTGATTTTTCTTTGTTGTTAAATTTGCTGTAAGGCATTTTTTCTTAGAATCCGTAAAATTGGCTGAATACTTGCAAATGTAAAACAGATATTTACTTCCTCGGAAAAATATTGCGGTGGCTGCCTTTCTTTTAATATCTTATTGTTAAACATACTCTTGTGTATGAGATGACATCATCAATCATGAATACAATAATAGGGTGCGAATGTGTGACAAGGAATGACAAGCCGAGGCCTGCGATCCGAACTGAAGTTATTTGGAAAGTAGATTTTTGATTGTATAGCGATCTTAGATAAAGAGTTCTCTTATGGCTTAAATGAATTACAATACATACAATTTATACTTTATATCCACAAATAAAAATTGTATCTAAGTATATGTTTTTAATAATATCACAAAAAATTGTCTTCTTAACAGCCCTAAGGTAAAAAATATACAATTATATTTCACAGCTTCTTTCTTCGCGATTGAGGTTTACTTTATGTAGTAGCGCCACCTACTGCTAGCCTTTGCACGGATTTTAGAGTCTATGATAAGGGTTCTTTTTTTTTTTTTTTTTTTTTTAACAACTGTCACATTTCGCTCCCTATGTCAGCATCCAGTCTACAGAACTCATTCTGCGTTTCCGTGCTGTAGCCTGCGCACGTCGACTAAAATATATTAATTAGCTAGTTAAATTTTAAAAGTTTAAATGGTAAAAATTGTGCATCGAAGGAGGAGAAAATTCTCAAGAAAATAATTCGAGGAGGTTGAGACATCAAATTACAAATTCCGAAGAACCCAACTGTGTTGGGAGGTTCGATGCATATAATTAATTCTCCTATTTAGTCCGTTACTCGATAAAATCGCCGGTGGCGATATAATCTGATGTACGGTGGAGAATCTCTAATATAATTTTAATAAATATTAGAAAAAATGTCGTTGACACAAAAACTACCCACATGGTATGTGCGTGTAGTCATCGAGGTTCGATGCATATAATTAAGTCTCCTATTTAGTCCGTTACTCGATAAAATCGCCGGTGGCGATATAATCTGATGTACGGTGGAGAATCTCTAATATAATTTTAATAAATATTAGAAAAAATGTCGTTGACACAAAAACTACCCACATGGTATGTGCGTGTAGTCATCGAGGTTCGATGCATATAATTAAGTCTCCTATTTAGTCCGTTACTCGATAAAATCGCCGGTGGCGATATAATCTGATGTACGGTGGAGAATCTCTAATATAATTTTAATAAATATTAGAAAAAATGTCGTTGACACAAAATTACCCACATGGTATGTGCGTGTAGTCATCGAGTTTCGATGCATATAATTAATTTTTTTGATTAGTCAGTTACCAGATAATATCGCCGTTGGCGATTAATCTGATTTGCGGTCTTGCACGCCGAATCCAAGATTTGAAGTGCCCGAGCTACCTCCGTCATTATCAGCCTTTTTTTGTTACGATTGATGTCCCGGAAGAGGTCTAAAAACCAGCAGTTGTCGGCTGAAGATCTAAAGAATCTAAAGATAAGCCTGTTGAGGACTATCTTGTACCCGCAATTTGCAAATATTTACTTGCTCCCTTTATTAAATTTAGAAGCAAAAGCAGCATTGGCTGAAACTCTCACCAAACGAGATTCTATACTTCAACAACAAAAAAAAAAAAAAAAAGGGCAAATTGGAATCGCCTTGGCAGCTTTATCACAAGCGATGGTCATCATTTTCAATGAAACTTTGAAGCAAAAACTTTTAAAACTGCTGAGTTACGCTTGTCGCGATAGCCAGAATAGGGAAACTAAAACTCATCGTAACATAATAATGAGTTCCATAAACGTATGCCTGCGTGACACGCTGACCAATACAAGTTGCGATGATTATTTATTGGGAGGAGATGTTGCTGAAACGCTGCAAATTGCAAAAAACGACGACGTCATCTCCGCAGCCACAGCTGCCGGCTCGAGCTCCACAGCAGAGCTACACGTACCCGCCACGTGGGACCTACCACGAACGGTCGTGGAACACTAGCAACCAGCGGAAATAAACCACCAGGTGCAGTGCGATGGACGTTTACGATATTTTCATCAAAAATGGGCTTAGATAACGAGTGATCCATTAATATTATCGTGAATAGCTGCTTACTAAAAACCTTTTAAATATCTGCCCGCTAAACAAAGTAGCTCTTGTGTTTACCCAAGGCCAATACATGGCCATAAAGATTATATTTTAGTGTTGGATAAACTATTAAAAATAAATGCTATATTCGTATGTTCTCATGAGCCAGGTAAATTTTATCACAAATTTTTTCTTGTGCTCAAGCTATACGGTGAAAATCGCTTCATACATAATTTAAAATCTTTGAATTAATTTACTACAAAACACTTCAAAATGGAAGATTACAGAACCGCTGATAAGTTAACAAAACAATGCTACATGGCCTCAATAGATGCAAAAGATAGTTATTTTTTCATCAATGTTGATAAGTCTTTCCGAAAGTACCTTCGATTTGAATATAACAACGTTTTATATGAATTCAAATATTAAACGTTTGACTTATGCACCGCTCTTTATATAAGTATTTACTAAAATATTAAAACCAGTCATGGAATTTTTACGTCGGGATAATTTTTTCATCCATAATATATCTAGATAATATATTTTACATTGGCAAAGATTGTGTTGATTGTAATGAGAATGTTTGGATTACAAAACATATTTTAATAAATTTAGGTTTCATAATGCATACGAAAAAAGTTGCTTTGTTCCTAGAACACAATGTAAATTCCTTGGGTTTATTTTTGATTCAGAGAAAATTATTTTAAAACTACCCCCAAAAAAAAAAAAAAAAAATAAGTTCTTAAAATAGAAAAAATAATACACAAAGTTATTCGAGCAATTTAAAATATTGTCACCAAATAAAAATCCTACTTATGATCAGGTAGTGAATTTACCCAGATATAATAAATATGAATTTACTTGGTGGTTAAATTATCTAGAAGAGGGCTTTTCTCCTCTTAGAACAGGCCAATACACTAAAACTATCTATCCTGACGCATCATAATACTGGCTAGGGCGGGTTTTGTGATGGAAAAGAGGCAGCGGGTCATTGGAAGGAAAGCGAGTCGTCGCTACACACTAATACTCTGGAATTAAAAGCAGTTTTTTCGGACTTAAAACATTCGCATAATTATGGTAGTTACGATTGTGATATATTGTTACGAATAGATATTACCATTACCTGTATAAATAGAATGGGTATTGTTCAGTTTTCACATATGGATCATATTACCCGAGACCAATGGAAATAGCGTGAAATGCGTAAGATCAATATCTTTACATCTTATATTACTTCAAAAGATAATATAGAAGCTGAGAGTTTGTCACGAAAACAGTTTAATGACACTGAATGGGATGTCAAACAGTTCGACAGTAAAATCCAGCTCTTTTGTCAATTGCAACAAGTTCAACGCATTTTCAATTTTCAATCTTTTCAATCTCGACGTTATTGCCTATCTCCGTGGTTCATTAAACACACACTATCGTAATACTACGTTTCCAATTGCCAAAATAATAACAAGTTTAATGTTACTAAAACATAAGAAAACGTGTTTCCTAAGAATCGCAGCAAAATAATCGAAGATTGGCCAGATACAAAGCGATTTCTACCGAGTCACGGATACACGATAATCAGAAAGAAAATCTACAAATTCAATATTCAGACTATCTATTTAATAAGGCATTATGAATGCCGCTTAACCACAAAATTTCACCCGCTCAACCGTGATATCATCACTATCTACCAAATCTGCGCACAACCTTCATTAAACGTTAACCTTGGTTGCCGCGAAATTGTTCAGCAAGCGTTAGTAAAAAGATCACTGTCTTCAAAGTCCGTTGAAATTATGTTGGCATCTTTGTTGGATAATTCTTACCGAGACAGTGTGAAGGAGGTATCAAGGCGTGGATTGAATATTGCAAAAATAATAATTTTAGTTTTACTCAAACTTCTAAACCAATAATTGTTCATTTTCTAACTGAAATTTTCGAAAAAGGTGCTAAGTACGGTACTATTAATAGCTATAGATCTGCATTATCATTAATATTAAACATAAATTCCCAATATAACAGGTTAAAAAGTTTCATGAAAGGAGTCGTTATGTGAAGACCAACCACATCAAGTATGATCTTACTGGGATCCAGCAGTTGTATTGAGCTACTTACCTACAAAATTTCCTAATGAAGACCTTGACTTAAAGACTCTTTTCCAAGAAAACTGTTACACTAATAGCTCTTGTAACGGAACATCGTGTTCAAATTTTATCCGTGACAAAGATTAAAAATATTTTAATAACTAAAAAAGTACTCATAAAAGGGTTTATAAAAACCTCTAAATTTAATAGTAAACAGACCTTGGTAAAGTTTCCGTTTTTTAATATTCGTCCAGAAATTTGTCCAGCAAAAACCTTACAGAAGTAAGTATATAAATAAAACGAAAATTTAAGGAAACCTGATAATTTGTTTATTAGTTTTAAGAAACATATAGGTTTCCAAACTTTAAGTCACTGGGTTAAAAACACTTTAACTCTCAGTGGTATTGATGAAAATATTTTTAGTGCACATAGTACATGACATGCTGCTACATCAAGAGCTATTTATTTAGGAGTTTCTATTGACCTATCAAAAGGACTGCAGGATGGTCGGATTCTTCCTCAGTCCTTGCTAGAAATTATAACAAACTTTGTAACGAAAAATAATTTGCCTAATCATTGTTGAATTGTTTTCAATAAGTATGTTTATTTACTATTGAAGAGTTTTACCTTACTACTCTGCCAATTCATTTCACTATAACTAATCTTTAAACATCCTACATAAAGTAAACCTCAATCGCGAAGAAAGAAGCTGTGAAATATAATTGAGGATCAAACGAACTTCTAAAGTGAAGTTCGATCCTAATTATGTGAACAGCTTCTTTCGAAGCGATTTAATATAAACCCACCCGTTTATATGCTTTGAAATGAGCATAATATGAATATGTTTCAACATGGAGTAATTTCAATTTATATTTGTATTTTACCCAACCCCAATATAGTGAAATGAACAAACAGGAATAAGACAGATTGACTTTAAACAAAATGAGTTCTGTAGACTGGATGCTGACATAGGGAGCGAAATGTGACAGTTGTTAAAAAAAAAAAAAAAAAAAAAAGAACCCTTATCATAGACTCTAAAATCCGTGCAAAGGCTAGCAGTAGGTGGCGCTACTACATAAAGTAAACCTCAATCGCTTCGAAAGAAGCTGTTCACATAATTAGGATCGAACTTCACTTTAGAAGTTCGTTTGATCCTCAAGTATACAACTCCATAACGACTTCGCGTATTACGGAAATCAAGCATGCGTTATTATTTAAAGTTTCTGGAAGGTATATTCATCTATAAAAAATACTAAATTCATATCTTAATGAAGTTCATAGTATGATGATAGTATGGACTTCATAGTATGATGCCCACAACCACCACAAATACATACTTCGACAAATTTTATATGTCACATTATTATATGTTTATTATTATTGTATAATGTAAATAATCTAATATAATATTATTTATCTCCCTATGAACGTTCCTTGGCTATGGCAGAATTATCAGTGATTTGTTCGCAAGAGCAATACTTCTCAGTGAGCCATAACCTTTTTGTACTGCCGCAACACACTTTTCATATGCCTCAGTTATGTGTAAAAGTAAAAGAATTAGTGTACTTTTTACCAATTGTTTTTTAATATTGTTCTTTTTGTCTTTCTAAATTTTATTAATTTATTTATTGTAGTGTTTCTTTAAGTACAAATAAATGAATATTATTATTGTTATTATTATGTGTTTAAGCTTTACATTCACATTAGTCAAAAATACTAAGCGTTGAAGATGGATCACTTATTATTATTAAGTTGTTAGAACTAAATATTAAGTCCAGCTGTTAATCTCCCCAGGAGCCTGGATCCCCGAAGGCCTCGAGAGCAGCAGCGTGCGCGGCAGCGTGGTGGACTACGCCGCCGTGCTGCTGCTAGCTGCGATGGCGGCCGTGCTGCTGGCGGCTGTGGGCTACCACTGCGCGGCCTCCTGGAGGTGGATCATGGGGAGGTAATGTTCTGATTTGTTAGTCTAAACACGGTGGTGAGAGGATAGGTCAGCTTAGACCTATTGTTACCTGGTCCAGCTGCTTCCAGGTTACACTGCCGGGAGGCTTTACTGCCTACTTATACCGCCTACTTAACGTAAGCTTGGGCATCATCATACCCCTTTTCAAGAAGCCTACTGCAGGAACTATTCTTTGAGAGTCTCAATCACTCAAGGAAGTCAATGAGGCTCCCCTTTGGGATGAGCAGGAGTCGTCTGGTGTAGCAGCTGTGGGTTCATGCTAGCTGCGATGGCGGCCGTGCAGCTGGCGGCTGTGAAGATATCAAGGGAAGGTAAGTTTTAGATCGGTTTTAAACCGAATAAATCATGGAATCATCAACCAAATTTAAATGTTAGTTTCTTTGATACAATATTAACGTACCTGCAGTATTTGCATTATTAGCGTCGTTCAGTACAAAAAAGTAGAAACATATTTCATAAAACCACAAACTTTTTTTAAATAGTCGCTGTTGATGAACATACCTACTACGAAGCGGCATTTCATTGATAATACTACAACTTTTTGAGATTTTTGTAGTAGCGCGTAGTCGACTTTATTTTAATGGTAATTTAGAGTTACTATGCTTTGCTTAATATGTAAGCGGATATATTCATTTCCTTGTAAAAAAAATAAATACTTGCAAAAATCGTTTCTATAAATTATACTTATTGTGTAAGAAAAATTGTCCGGTGATGAAAAATTAACCCTGTTTATAATTAATTCAGTAGTAAGTTATATAGACCACTTAAATTATATCACAGGCATGCATGAGCTATAATTAATCATCTTATATCCTTGTTATAAATGATTTATGCGTAGAATAACCTAAATTTTAATTTTATGTAAACGCGTTTAACATCGATCCTACAGTGGTAAGTTGATAAATGAAACTAAATTAAATTATGTTTTCGTTCTTGGTCGCAAAGTAATTTATCATCTTTTGATCCTACTGGAAGTTGATTATATAATAATAAACCTCCATTTTCTAAAAACGTCGCGGAAACGGAATCGTGAACACCGCGGAATCAGTTGAAAGTAGAATAATGTACTTATACCGAAGTTCTTTTCATATGTTCATATGTTTTCCGAATTTTCTTAATTGTAATTATATTATTCTCATCATCATCAGCTGCGAGACGTCCACTGATGAAAACAGCCTCCTCCAAGGTTCACTACGTTCCCTTGCTGTCTTCTTCCAGCCTTTGCCGGTGACCATGACCACCTACGTACGGGGTCGCCACTCGAGAACTTTACTGCCCCAGCGGTCAACGTTCTGCGAGCTATGTACCTGCCCATTGCCACTTCAGCTTTGCTATCCTTCTGGCTATATTGGTGGCATTAGTTCACCTGAAAATCTTCTCATTTCTGATTCGATCCCGCAGAGCCCTTTCCATTTCCTACTAAGCGCCTTTAAGCCAGTTTATAAGGGCCATATTATATTATAAGTAAATGAACCTATTTTCATAATCTCGGTTAGTAAAAAAAAATATCGCTAAGCCAAACATCAAAAATCCTGAGAGCAATATTACGGACAACAGCTATATTAAAGTAGAGATTAAAATCAAAGCCTTCGCACCACTTTTCCAAGAAATAAAACAGAATCCCTTCCAAACAACTTTATCCTCTTAGCTTTCCTTATTTTAAACAACATCGTTTAACTTTAAGGATAATCCTTTGAAACTATAATGCTTAATCGCTAACATTTATTCACCCTTGAATATATAAGCAGTAGAGTTCATGATTGATTTACCAAATATCGTTCATCTTTAAGGACACTTCGTAGACTTGTAGGATCGAATGATGACATGTGGCTTGATGAAAAGTTGCTTGAAAAGTTGCTTTGGTTCACCAGTCTCAGCTAATTATTATGTTACTGTTCGATTTAACTGTTTAAGTAAAATTCAGTATCAGACTTAATTGTAACATGTTTATGATATGATATGAATCCGCAGGCGGCTTTATCCACGAAACTTTTCTTACTTTAACCTCACTTAAGTAAGACTATCAAACAAAAAAATTGGCTGTAAAATTCAAGTACTTATTCCTGAGATCATCACTTTTTAACAAACAAACGAATACTTCAGCCTTCATAAGGCTATAAATATATGTATAGAATTATGAGTGTCTTCTCCATGCTGGACTGGGAGCAAAAGAAAAACGTAGAATGTGCCAGCCGCTTGTCTTCCTAGGCGTTCTGTAAAAGTCAGTTAAGAGACGGAGGTTTAATTGATGTTATTATGGCCGATAGGCTGACCCTCTATAACTGCAATTCTCTGTCCTTCATTATAATACCTCCAAATTTGTTGAAGGTGACATCAGATGGTTTATAGCTTCTGCTGTTCTGCCTACCCCGTAAGGGATACAGGCGTGACGCTATGTATGTATGGAATATGTATGTATACTCAGTATGGAAGCAAACTTTTCTTACTGATACAGTATGAGGGTAAAGAACCCTCCAGTGCTATAAAAGTACTCTACTTAACATAAACTTATTTAGCTTCTTTAGCTTTACTTTATATTTAGTAATTTCATTTACCGTTGGATCCGGTACAAGTATAATATAAAAGGTTTCACAAAAAGCACCTGCGTTTGCCATATGCGCACTTGACTCGGTCGTTTCGCCATTTTATGTCTTCAGCTCAACCAACACAATATTTTATATTAAACTATAACCAAAGGGATCCCCAGTTTACATAACATTAAATTTATATCAAATGTAAACAGGATTTGTGGTCCCTCATTCCCTCAGAGAAATGAGAAAGGAAAATAAAGGTTGAATCTTGAGATGGGTTTTAACACTTACTTTATTTGAATGAGCCAGATTTGAATCTGAAATCCCTGGTTAAGGTCACTCTTAAAGGATTATGTGACAACTTTAACTGGATAGGTATGCTTTTAATAAGATATGAGCCTTTAAGACACCTCCAATTTCCCACAATTCAACTATCAATAAACTATTAGATGTCTTGGAATTAATTAATGATTGTCTTCGCGGCTATACGACTAGGTATTGCTCTTTGTCAAACTACAGATCTGGCTAGACTGATTAAAACAAGTGGTCACACCAAGGTGACTTTTGTTTACAACCAACGCCGAGTTTTATCCAGCTTCTAACCAAGGACGCCCACAAAGGTCACACTAAGCCATCAAGGTCAACCGAAGTTTGGTTGCAAACAGCCATCCACACTGTTGTAAACTAACAAAGTCACCTTGGCTTGAAGCCTCATAGGTATAGCTATTTTTCCCTTAGATCTCTATAAAATCTGTTCACGAAAAAGCGGTCTATAAAATTGAGACAAAATATGAAAATTATAATTATTAGCCTTCCTTCCATGCTAGACTGAGAGCGAAAGAAAAACATAGGATGTGCCAGCTGCTTCTTTTCCCGGGCATACTGTAAAAGTCAGTTAAGGGATGGAGGTTTTATTGACGTTTTTGTGGGCGATAGGCTGACCCTCTATCACTGTCTCTCTTCATCATCATTATAATACCCCCAAATTTGTCAAGCGTGACATCAGATGGATTTATAGCCTATGTTGTTCTGCCTACCCCATTAGGGATACAGGCGTGACGTTATGTATGTATGAATGTATGTAATTATTAGCCAAAAGTTGTATTTAACATTATAAATGATGAAAATTTCAGACGATATTAACTAAGCCTGACCTTTCCAGGACAAGAAGAGAGTCAGAAGAAAGCTGTACAGACTCTCTTTCCCGCCAAGCAGCCATCCGCATCAGCCACTCTCTTCCGGACCTTCAGACGGAACCGCTAAAACCGGAGTACGTTCAGGAGCATAAGGATCCGGCGAAAAAGGTAAGAGGATAAATTATTATAAGTTGATTGAATCAGGCGTTACTTGGCGGAAATACATGACAAGTTCTATAACCAAGTAATTTCTTCAATAAATTAGTTACAGTTATTATTACAAGTGTTTTTTTTTTGTGTTTAAATAAATAAATATTCTTAACATTCACACGACATTATCTAGATTAAATTAAGTTTCATTTAACAACTTGTACTATGGATACTACGGGTATAACGGATAAAGTACTAAATACACATGCATATGAATATATTAATTAATTAATATTAATATTAGAAATAAACTTATATACACCAATAACTTGTCGGCTAATATCTGTGTGCTCACACCAATATCCACCGCAAACGGGAGTCGAAGCCAGGACCGTTGGCATAGGAGGCAGACGCTTTTACCGCTACGCCGCCATGTTCTGTTTTTGACGGGTAAGTTTCTGAGACTGAGACGTGAGAGAGATCTGCCGCCGTTTCACCATACGGACATCATCATCACAACTCCGTGTAATACTTACGATACTTCTAGCTAACTATCAAAATCATTCAAATTCAAATCAATTATTGAAATGAAATTAAATGAAAAATGTTGTATTTGTGACTGAAGCAAAAATTATGAACAATATATAAATATAAAATAAAAATTCCAATCAAAATTGAAACACAAATTAGTAGAAAGAATAAATGAATGAAAAATAGAACAAATGCCACAAACAGACAGCAACTCAGCATATTGCTAGTTAACAAACTAGCGCTGGTCTTCCGTTGCAACCATCGTCGAGTGTCGTCACACCAGCAAAAATGCACTGATTGTGATCTTACATTAAAAAACATAAATAAACAAAAAAAAAACACTTATGCGTTTGAGAAAAATAAAAATGAAAAAATAAACTATGCTCAACTTATACACAGCCCAAGTGAGGTCGTGCATTGAGTACTGTAGTCACCTTTGGGATGGTTCTGCCAAATACCAGCTCGAAGCGCTAGACTCTGTTGACCGAAGAGCCCGTAAACTCATAAATAACAACAACCTTACAAATGTATAGTGGGCTCTGTAGTGGGCTCATTACACGGATTTGTGATGGTGATGATTTTAAATATATTTGCTTCACTTCAAGGTTTGTATGAAATGTGGCCGTAGCCGGGAAATGGCGCCACTTGCTAGCAAGTTCAATAAATTTGTTTATACCTAAGTGCAATCTTCGGTAAACTTTGAATCTAGAATCTCGATAAACTTCGCTCTTTTAAAGTTTGTTTGGTGAAGAATATTATAACTTTTGGCGCTGACTTTAGAATTTAGCCATATCGGTATTTTTCTTTTTAATGGGGGATGTGTTTTTTTTTTATAAAGGTGCTTTTTTATCCGTGACTTATCCCGCGTTTGACTTCAATTTCACTTGGCTTAGGTAGTAACTGAGTCTTTATAAAATATTGCCAAAACACATTGCCTCACACATATTTATAGATATTTAGCTGCAAATTTTGGATTTTGCATCCAGGGGCAAAAGGCCTTTTTTTAATTGGAGAAATCCTCCATGGATACTATGACGCTCGGGGGAGCGTCAAAGTTATGCCTGGACTTTAACCGGCTAAAACCCCAATGTGTTCCACCATGCACCATATGGCAGGAGCACGGGTACGCTTACGCATTCTTCCGCGAACCCGCCGGTGTTATCCGCTTGCGCAAACCCGCCCCATATGCAGCGTGTCGAGAACACCAGACACGCCGCACCTCAGCGAACTCCCTTGAGCATGAGCGGCAGATACCCCCATTACCACCACCTAGGGACTTCACCATGGCTGGAAAGGGTTAGGGACCGGTGAAATCGACCACCAGCATTCGGCTTCAGCCCGCCATCATCCGGGGAAATCGCAAGCGTTAGATCCCCGTAGGCTTTGTCCGCAAGAGGTTGCGAAAGGTGTTACGTACTTTCGAAAATCGAAAGTCTTCCGCCTCCTCTCGCAGACGACTGACACCCACAGCCACTCATCCCGCAAGTGGGCAATGCGGCACCCGGGGACTGGGGTAATTTTTTTAGAGGTTTTCTTCCTCGCAGCCGTTAGGCCCCCGTTCCTGCCGCTATGAATGAACAGGCTTGCGGGTTGACCGAGAACTCAAACCAGAGCTCGCCGCCGCTGTGCCCTCCTCTGTCCACTTTGCTAATCAGAGAAGTACAGAGAGGGCCCACCTACGCCGGTTTTGGTCCGCGCCGTCGAAACGGTACCCCCCATTTCTGGGGGGTATTCCCCTATCCGTCACCTGGGGACGCGCCCGATGGGAGACCAGCAACTCCACATGGGGGTAGCAAAAGGCCTAAGCCAGTCCTGCCTATCTCACGTCTTTCTGATTTTATCTTATTTTTACTTTATGATATTTTGTTTACACTTTAGGAAATATTGCTTAAATGCAAACTTTGCCGTACTAAGGCACTTCGGTCAAAAGACAAATTCTATCACTATATTTTTATTAAATCTATGGCAGACCGTGACTTTTCAGAAATTGTAAAAAAAAATTTTTTTTTAATCTTTAACTAACTGTAATTTTCATAAATTCTTGGCCAAAAATCGATTCAACAGACCACGGTGTCTTCGTGTTCCTTTCCCTCGTTATTTTTGTCTCTTTTTCATTTTCATTTTAAATTATGCTTCATGACATTCACGTCAGAGAGCTATGAAACGGATGTATCGCTTCCATTGGACAGTTTGCTTTGTTGTCGCTGAAGTCTGACACGGTGTTAAATGAAAATGTTTGCAATATTTCGAGAGCTGTTTATTTCTATTTTTTTATGTGGTGGTACAATAGTCTAGAAATGTCTGGAAGCATCTTTTTTAAAAGCAACTTCTTTTTAAAGCTCGTATATCTCCTGAGTTTATTAACGAATTTTTTCTGAAAATAAGTTGATCATATAGTTAAATAATTTCTTCAAAATAAATAAATAAATATAAATATTTTTTACACTCACACAACATTATCTAGCCCAAATTAAGTTTCTTAAAGAATTTGTGTTATGGATACTAGATAACTGATATACTTAAGAAATATAGAAATCGTACAAATATTGAATAAATACATATTTTTTATTAGAATAAACTTTTTTTTTTTTTTTTTTATAAGTGACTAAACCCGCGTTTGACCTCAATCTCACCTGATGGTAAGTGACGATGAGGTCGAAGATGAAAGCACGCGGAAGGAACTGGCTCTTTATACAATATTGCCGGAACACATTACCGCCGGAGCGGCAACATTTGGCGGCAGACTTTATATAAAGGGTGGTCGCTAGCCAGGCGGACCCAGAAGGGATCCTACCACCAAGCAAAACTTAAATAAACATATAAACATCCATGACTCAACGACTAATATCTGTGTTCACCACAAAAAAATCGGCCGCCGCCGGGATTCAAACCCAGGACTTCTGGCATAGAAGGCAATATATGTTACCACTACACCAGCCGATCGTCAATTCAAGTCTTTTTTTGTGTCTTTGTTACACGATCTTACGGACAATTATGAATCGATTTTGAATATTCTTATTTCATACTAGCTGTGACCCGCGACTTCGTCCGCCTGGATACCGTTTATTAGAGTTGGATAAATACTATTATTATATCCTCCTTGAAGTTAAAACTTACCTTATTCTAAATTTCGTCAAAATAGACTCAGTAGTTTAGCCGTGAAAGCGTCACTGATAGATAAACAGACAGAATTACATCAAAAACTGTTACAACAAAGCAGTGATCCGCAGTTTCACCTAAGTTTTGTGAAAAAGTATAGGTAGGTAGGTATATTACATAGATGATGCCCGCGACTTCGTCTGTATTGAATTAGTATTTCTAGTAGGTTATTTTCTTCTCCAAGTTCCTAACTATCTTAAATAACAAAAATAAAAATGAAGAATCTTCGCCCATATAATATGTATAACTCCTAACCTACCCACAAACATAGGTAGGTAACTATCTATTAGGTACATTACAAAGGCACATAGCGTTATAAACAAATCGGGTGCCAAAGTGCTTTAAATATTAATATTGTCTTAAGTTTTCGCGATAACTATTATGTATGACTATTAAATAAAACACTTTTTAACTGGATTTATCGCGTATATTTACATTTAAAATTTTAACAGTCGCTCGTGACCACGGGGTCTGCAAAGACACCGAAACGTCGAGTTAAAATGTAAAATATAAATTATACGCCATTAATCCGGTTAAAAAGTGTTTTATTTAATGCCTTCCATTTTACTTAATTCATGCAATATCTTCATTAATTATACTTAGCTAATTGTAATTCTAGGTAAAGCTAAGTAGTTTTTGCGTGAAAGAATAGCAAAAATCCATCCATCCAGCCATTATCAGTGTACATACAATACTACCTATAGTTATGTATGGCTGCTTTTCACTGCCAAACGGCTAAGCCAATATTAATGTAATTTGGTATAGTAGTTAACACATACTTTACTTTTTATTCCGAAGAAATCTACGGTTTCTGACTTCCAAGAGGCAGAAACGATCATGAAATAAACAAAACCTTGATTTCCATTTTATCTCTGTATCTCATTTATATTTCTGTCATACATGATTTCTATGTAGCTTTAACCATTAAGGCTGCACACGCGATGGAAGCTTAAAAATGAAGTAACTTCTCCCGTTTTTCCAACATTTCCCTTCACTGCTCTACTCTTATTGATTGTAGCGTGATAATAAGTATACTATAACCTGCCCAGGAGTATGAAGAATAATGTTACTAAGTTTCGTTAAAATCCGTCGAGTAGTTTTTGTTTCTATAAAGAACATACAGACAGACAGACAGACAAAAAATTTACTGATTGCATTTTTGGCATCAGTATCGATCACTAATCACCCCCTGATAGTTATTTTGAAAAAATATTTCATGTACAGAATTGACCTCTCTACAGATTTATTATAAGTATATATATATATAAATATATAATATATATATATATAGATAGAAGATAGAAGATAGATAGATAGAAGATATAGATGATAGAGGATATTTTAGAGGTGGTCTCGTATAAATTTCATCGAAATCGATTGAGTACATACATACATAACGTCACGCCTGTATCCCTTATGGGGTAGGCAGAACACCAGAGGTTACAAGACCATCTGATATCATGTTTGACAAATTTGGAGGTATTATAAAGATGGAGAGCGACTATTGTAGTAACAGGGGGTCAGCCTATCGCCCACAAAAACGCCTTTAAAACCTCTGTCCCTTGACTGACTTTTACAGTATGCCCGGGAAGAGAAGCAGCTGGCACATTCTACGTTTTTCTTTCGCTCCCAGTCCAGCATGGAAGCATTGCGATTGAGTACTTTTTTAAAATTTGACACTTTCGAAAAAATATTTATTAATACGGTGAATTGTACCTTGATGACACTGTACTTCAGCCAACGCTTTGACTAGGATTTAAAAACGTTAGTAAAGTCGATTTTTTAATGCTCTGTATTCGTTAATTATAAGATCCGCTTGGTTGACCCTACAGGAAGAAAGATAACGTGTTTGGGTTCTAACACAAAGAAGCAAGTTAATCTGATCTTGCATTGGACACGTATGGCTCAGTCCAGGCAGTCGGCACTAACAAGATTAAATCTGTTTCTTGATAATTGAGCGCCTGTTTTTTTTATATTGTAAGGATAGGACGTTTGTCTTCCATGCCACCTGATGGAAAGTGCGCACGAAGACTATGGTATTACACGCGACATTTAAAAGTTCCAGGACTGTAGTGGTCAGGAAAAACAGACGCAGGCAGATTGTTCCACACCTTGGCAATCCGTAAAAAAAAGGAACTATCGAAGCGTTTTGTTCGACTTCTTGGTAAATCCACTATATAGGGATGGAAGTTCTGCCTGCGTCTTGTAGGCCAGTGGTAAAAAGGGGTGGGTTCAATTTGGTCAACAAGAGCACTCGCACACTCACCAAAATGTAGCCGATAAAATACTGTCAAACAAGTAACCTTACGACGATGCTCTAGCGTCTGCAATTTTTATTTGTAAGGTTGTTGTTGTTTATGAGTTTACGGGCTCTTCGGTCAACAGAGTCTAGCGATTCGAGCTGGTATTTGGCAAAACCATCCCAAAGGTGACTACAGTACTCCATGCACGACCTCACTGTACTTACATAGAAATGGTACCTACGACAATTGGCGTCGACCCGCGTTGAAACCTGCTGCTTTATGTAAGCACTCTTAGACTTTATAGCTGTAAATTCGTTCAAAACTAAATAAATAAAATCGTTTCAAAAAATGTTTTACTGACCCAAACTTGGTGGCAGGACCTGCCCGACTAGCGTTCGTGTCAACCTTCAGCTCTTATTTAAACAGTCACAAATTGTAGATACTGAAGGAGAGCACTCTGTACTCGTTTCTGGTCATAATTATATTATAAAAGTAGGTACTTAGATTTTCACCAGAACTCCCTATAAATAAATAAAGATACATTACTACACTTTTCCCGACGCACTGCCTCAGTCAAAATGCACACAGTAGTGTTCCCGCTACACGTACACCGTCACCAGCTAAGTATCTATTGTACTACGCTTATGTAACCATGCGTTGCGTAACGAAATCTTTAATTTTCAGTTAAGTTTACTCAGTAAATGATTCATATTAATTTTTTGTTTTATTTTTTCTCAATGTATGATCTCAAACTATCACGTACTTGGTACCACCCTGTATATAACCTAAGTTTGAGGTCTAACACGAGTTTAGTCAACAATGAAGAAGGTATTTGGCAGTGAATTATCTTTCAAATGGCTTGTAAAACTACAATATGGTCCTTATAATATTAATATTCATTTAATTCAGGTAACTTAAGAATAGTACAAGGTGTTTAAACTATATCTAAGACCCATAGTAAATATATACCTTAACCTAAAATACATACAATATATAAAAACTACACAAATTTACACTAATTCACACGTATGGGCTGCGACGTGGGACGCGACATCCTTTTGTCAAGTATCCGTCCTCGGAAGCGACGGAATACGACACCCTGCGGCCAAAAATCTTCCTTCATGTAGGTCGACAGATGTTCGGTCGGCATTCTCACCACAAAGGAGTTGAAGCACACTCTGTAGCGGGACTCCAACCACTCGACCCTCATGTTGAGTCCTGTCTTCGCGTGCAGATACTCCACTACATCCTTCGCCGTGAAGGCATGATGCACGCGAGACACGTACAGCTGCGTCGTCGGCACCTCGGCACGCAGCAGAAGATTATCTCTATTCGGAATCTCTATACAAATTAGATACAAACACGTGTATAATGTCGAGATAAATTTTCTCCTTGATTCTAATTAATTAATTTATAATTCAAATATTATCCAAACATTTCAAAGAAAAGGATCTTATCTTTAGAAATTAATAAGGAATCCATTTGATGAGGGTTCTGTTGGAATAATAGAACAAATATTTGAAGGTTACTTTGTACTTTACAAAATGTTTAACGGTATCCTCTAATATAGAAGGATAATGTCTAAGTTACGAGCTTTTGCTTTTAAAAATCTACTACTAGTAATTTGCTATTATGATCGTACAATTTTAATTTTAATTTTACGACCACCACCACCTTCGTTGTACCCTGAAGATGCTTCTGGTTGAAGCGAAACACGTGTCGGTGATAGCTAGTGGCGTGGGTTACAGTATTCCAAGTGCGTGTTCATTGCTTTTCTTGCCTTTTGTTTGAAGGAGGGAGGGCGGTGAACCAACGCACGAAATTCCTGCATCACTAGCGCAAGTACAAGTCGCGGAATTAGCAAGGTAACCTTGTTAAAGTAGTTGTCATGGATTTCCGCAAAGTAACGCCTGATTCAATCAATTAAATTTTAATGGTACTTCTTCTGAAGTATCCTCTATCATATGATATAAGAATATTCAACATCGATTATAACATCCAAAAATTGGGCATTTTATTTTATTTTTTAAAACTGAGAACTTCCTACTTTTGGCAGTCGGTTGAAAAGAACAAATTACCTACACCAAAAGACAAACACACCAAAATGAGGGCCGTATAATTAAAGATTCATACACTTAAGTATTACTTTTGTGACAATGTAACATTGTGGATTGGGGGGAGTGTTCAGTTTGTGCCCGGAGTGAAGATTGCTTAAGTTGTAAGTAACCAGACACTCCTACCAAAACACAGGTCACAAAATAAAGATACTCTGAGCGTAAACACCCTAGACTCACCCTCGATCCTACTTATCCAAGATATAGCGGGGTAGGTCCTACTTAACAGGTCTTGTGATATAAAATAAAAGATGTTAATACTGATAAATATCACAGATTTTATTGTGTAATAGTTCAAGGCGAGTCCTGAGTATCTTTACACAGAAAGCGGTGAGAAAAAAGTTTAACTAGCTCAGGAGAGGGAGTTCACCATACTAAATCACCTCACCGTCTCTGTTATACATAAAAAGAACAATTTATATAGGTACTTTAAATTACCATGAAGCTAAATTAACAAAATAATTAATAAACTAAGGTTAGTGCTTAAGTCTACTTAAAAACTAACCGCAAGGATTATCTTTTAAAACAATAATTAAAGAATATTCTATCTCTTAATGTCACCACAATAACTAATATCCAGTTTCAATATCCAATATCAATATCCAATATCAATATCCAATATCAATATCCAATATCCAATATCACCACAGGTACTTTCTTTCTTGATTTTATAGTTGTAAGTAGATAAAAGATTACCTTATAACTCCTCGGTCAACATTTTACTAAAGCAAATCTGCATGTTACCATGAGGATTTCATGCTCTTGTGTTAAATCATGTAACAAACAGCTTCAGCCACATTTAAAAACAATGAAAACTCCACCAGAGTTACTCCTGCAAAGCACCCTGGAAAGAATTATAAACTTGATTACCCGAGATGGTCAGATCTAGGTTATGTTTTTTTTTATAGGCTTCAATTTGGAATAATTTAAGAAACGACAATTACCAACATTTGTGATGGAGCCTTAAAAAGATATCTAGCTGAATATTCGTTCAAACTAATAGGATTAACATCAGACGTGAAGATTTGACAATGTGACTTACCATATGGTTTCCAATATGGGCTAAAATTTATTTCTAACACAAACTGCGGCGACTACATATTATACGTATTTCACCTTATTAACTTAAAGGTTTATTAAATGGGACGATCACAACATCTAGCCAGCAAAGCCGGCCCAAAAAAAAGATTTCACATCTTTACAGCAGCGGTGCGTTCCGTCCGTCTTGAAGAAAAAAAATAATGTTGCCAATCTCAAAATTCTAAGGTCGCGAGTTTTAATTTTTTATAACCCACAAAAACTACTACGTTACAATGCCCCCCCTCCAAAGAAAAGGGTCATGAAGTGAACCGATCGCCGTCCCGGCGTTGAAACAATCTACAACCAACCTAAACTGAGAAAAAAACTAAGTTATAACACAACAATGAATCTAAGTAGATAGGTAGATACCTACAATCTGTGAAATATATCAGTAACAAAACAAAAAAATGTTACACCTATGGCCAACATACCATAAGGTATAACTAAAACCCATCACCACAAAACAACAACTCAACAGCTGTTAAAAGAGAAAAAAAACTTGTAAGTAACAAAGTTTACAACCAACTATCAACAAAGTTGTATTAGAAAAATATATATAGGCATAACAGCCACTTAAGTAACAACAAACAGTTGTTAAAAAAACAATACCAAAATTACAACATTAAGTTTAGTAAGTAAACCTACTTACTAAAAAATATAAATAAATATCCATCTTTCAGTTATCAATCCAAAAAAAAAACCAACAGGCAGGTCAGATTTTATACAAACTACACATTCCTTACAAGACCGGCCATAGCATAAAGTCATTCAATGAGTCCTTGAGTTGTGTCAGTCTTATCACCATTCATTCACATTCATTCATCATCGGGTTGAACATACATCATCTTCTAGAGCGCTCTTTGCAAAATTAGTAACTAACATAACCATTCATTCCTTACATTCATCTCTTTCAGAATTACTGTCTTTGTGTTAACACAGCAAAATCTGTGCAACACTAAACAATAACAAAAACATACTACTTCAGTATAAAAGTTGTAAAGCCAACTTTACACCAGAACTAACAATGGACATCGAATTGAATTTGCCTTTAGCTATTACTTAAAAACAATATAACTTCAGTATAACTGACAGTTATAACAAAATATTGCCGAAACAACAAAAATGTGTCAGGTGAGTAATAGAGAAATACCACCTATATGACAACAAAATAACTGCAGATTGAACTCAATACTGACAGTAACCAAAATCTGTACCAAGTGAGTAGTAGAGAAATACCACTTGTACAACAAAAAATATATTTATCTGCAGATTTATCTGACAGATAAAAAATACACTAACATTTAGTGAAAAAAAATTTCACAAAAAGAAAATATATCTACCAAAATGGTTATATAAAAATGTATAAACACAAAAAAATAAGGACTACCAATGGTGAAGTTTCAATAAAACACAAAACATATTAAACCTTTAGGTCCTTCACGTGCCATGAACCAATAGGATGACCTTGGATCAGTTAAACCATTAAATTTAATATTCCACCTGACAATATTTCTATCCCCAGAACACTCAACAATAGTCGGGGCCAGTGGTACCTGAACATCTGCACTGACAGATGGTACAGCTGAAGTGTCTATAGACAAATAAGGTTTTAATTTATCATTAAGAGACAAAATCTTCTTCTGCAACGCTGGGCTACTAGAAGACAACCTATTTATTCGCCAATACAAGTGACTGCATAAACCCTTGAACCGTGAACTCGAACTTTTATCACTGTCAAACAAATTGGATAGTTCAAGCAGCTTACTTTCAATCATTGGAAGCTCTTCCTCAACATCGACCTTGTCATCCAATACATATATGTCATCTGGAGAACATTCCTTAGACAAAACTCTAAGTTGCTTCCTCAGCCCTTCTACAGTTGTGCTTGGTGTCTCAGAACGAATAAGAACTTCATAAATGAGTTCTTCCTTATTTAAAGCATGAAAATTAATTGATTTTAAGTTCGCCATGGTGATATTTTAACAAGAAAACCTTAATAATATTAAATACTATGTTAGTATTATAATTAAATACAAAATATATCTGTAAATATCAGCTAATGTAAAAATATATGGTAACATCAATGTAAATTACCTGAAAAAAGTTTGTTTGTAACAAACAATAAAAACAGAACAGTATTTGACAATAAAATGTTCAATAAACAAAGTAAAGTGTGTTGTTGTACACAAATTAAATGAATTTTAATTTGGAACTGCAAAGTTGTAACATTGACAAAAAGAGATGTATTATTTTCAATAAAACAACACACAAAAATGTAAATTGGACGCAATAACAATTATTACACCCTTAAACAATTAAATTTAAAGATTGGGCGCCATTTGTAACGTTGTGGATTGGGGGGAGTGTTCAGTTTGTGCCCGGAGTGAAGATTGCTTAAGTTGTAAGTAACCAGACACTCCTACCAAAACACAGGTCACAAAATAAAGATACTCTGAGCGTAAACACCCTAGACTCACCCTCGATCCTACTTATCCAAGATATAGCGGGGTAGGTCCTACTTAACAGGTCTTGTGATATAAAATAAAAGATGTTAATACTGATAAATATCACAGATTTTATTGTGTAATAGTTCAAGGCGAGTCCTGAGTATCTTTACACAGAAAGCGGTGAGAAAAAAGTTTAACTAGCTCAGGAGAGGGAGTTCACCATACTAAATCACCTCACCGTCTCTGTTATACATAAAAAGAACAATTTATATAGGTACTTTAAATTACCATGAAGCTAAATTAACAAAATAATTAATAAACTAAGGTTAGTGCTTAAGTCTACTTAAAAACTAACCGCAAGGATTATCTTTTAAAACAATAATTAAAGAATATTCTATCTCTTAATGTCACCACAATAACTAATATCCAGTTTCAATATCCAATATCAATATCCAATATCAATATCCAATATCAATATCCAATATCCAATATCCAATATCACCACAGGTACTTTCTTTCTTGATTTTATAGTTGTAAGTAGATAAAAGATTACCTTATAACTCCTCGGTCAACATTTTACTAAAGCAAATCTGCATGTTACCATGAGGATTTCATGCTCTTGTGTTAAATCATGTAACAAACAGCTTCAGCCACATTTAAAAACAATGAAAACTCCACCAGAGTTACTCCTGCAAAGCACCCTGGAAAGAATTATAAACTTGATTACCCGAGATGGTCAGATCTAGGTTATGTTTTTTTTTATAGGCTTCAATTTGGAATAATTTAAGAAACGACAATTACCAACATTTGTGATGGAGCCTTAAAAAGATATCTAGCTGAATATTCGTTCAAACTAATAGGATTAACATCAGACGTGAAGATTTGACAATGTGACTTACCATATGGTTTCCAATATGGGCTAAAATTTATTTCTAACACAAACTGCGGCGACTACATATTATACGTATTTCACCTTATTAACTTAAAGGTTTATTAAATGGGACGATCACAACATCTAGCCAGCAAAGCCGGCCCAAAAAAAAGATTTCACATCTTTACAGCAGCGGTGCGTTCCGTCCGTCTTGAAGAAAAAAAATAATGTTGCCAATCTCAAAATTCTAAGGTCGCGAGTTTTAATTTTTTATAACCCACAAAAACTACTACGTTACAACAATTATCTATAAAGAATTGACATCGAATCTTTTACTGACGTTTTCGTTCACAATACGGGTCATAGAAATATAAATGACAGATAACTGAATAAATATGCTACATAAAATCACTAGACCAGGACCCGAACATGGGACTCCTGCTTGCCGTACTGGTGCTTTTCTAACTGAGCTACCGGGCCATGCCATCAAAATGACTTAGCATATTCGATAGATTTAAGGATAAGTGTTTTATAAAGTTTTACTATAAGATGGGATTCCCTGGTTGTTAATTGTTATTATGTATTTTTAAATGATGATTGCTGTTGAGTTTCTTGCCACTTCTTCTCAGCAGATCGACTTTCCGAAGTGGTGGTAGATTCAGTTCAATTTGTAAATTGTGTGACTTATTTCAAATGTATTTAAATACTTACGAAATAAAGATTCTTTTGACTCTGACTTTTATTCTGTTTTACGTTATATTTATTACGTAACAAACACGGCATCAGATGGTTTTATAAACTCTAGTGTTCTGCCTACCCCTTAAGGGATACACGCGTGAAGTTATGCATTTATTATGTTATGTACGTAGCTCCATCTAGCTAGAGGTACAGCTCTGCAGTTAAACCACGTGATATTATAAACATATTTCAGTTGTTTAAGAATAATTTAGCATTATAAACTTAAAAAATATTAATAAATGACAAATATAAGAACGTGATATAAAAGTATGTTATTATATCTTTCGTAGTAAATTTCATATGTATGCGGCAGAAGTATGAGGCGGTTTCCAGGAAGGTTGAGCCGTTAATAAGTGTGAAATGGCTCGGGTCTTGGTGTAAACCTAAATAATTTTCAGTTTCAGTAATTGCTTTTCTTATGAGTAACACCTAATTATTGATGTTATATGACATGTTTAAATAAGCCGCCATCTTAATGGGCCAAGTGAGATGAAAAGAGTTTATTACTTTAAAAATTTATAAAAATACGAACTGTAAACATCAATATTAGAAATTAATTAAAAAAATTTTAAAAAATAAAATATTTAAATTAGAAATAGAGTCAAACCCTGACATCAATAAATAATAATAAATAAATAAGTAAAATTTCTGACACTCACACAACATTATCTAGTCCAAATTAAGTTTCTTAAAGAACTTGTGTTATGGATATTAGATAATTTATATACTTAAGAAATATATAAACATCCATGACTTGACGACTAATATCTGTGGTCATCACACAAATATCCGCCGCCGCCGGGATTCGAACCCAGGACCTCTGGCATAAAAGGCTATGTATGTTACCGCTACACCAGCCGGTCGTCAAAATCACTGTTGTTTCACTTTACCAACAGATCGTCAAAAACCATTATGAGTATTCTCGCAACGACAATTAACATACCTTAGTTTTCAATAGCTCAGATTTTCTTTATAATCTAGTTATTTCGTGAATTTCTAACAAATTGGGTGAAATGAAACATGGCTTTGTGACTTGAGCCAGAACCTTTGAGCTGGAGAAGGGCTTTCAGAACTAGCTTTCACAAGCGTCTAGTAAAGTTGAGAGTTTAGCTTGATATACAAAGGATTTCCCTGAACTACTAGCTTTTGTGCCTCTCCTGAGGTCTTAAGTGAACGTATTTCAGCGTTGTCTTTGGTTTTAGAATATATACCTAGTAGCAAAGTAAAGATTTTTCTTGATTGCCTCAATTCTCTAAGTATACAGGGTGACTGGTGACAAATTTTAGATACTAAAGGAGAGCACTCTGTACTCGATTCTGGTCATAATTATGTAATAAAAGAATAAACTTATTTTTCATTAGAATTGCCTATAAATAAATAAATGTTTGTTACTATGTATTTAACTTACGCGTGAGTCAATCGTGGCACGTGACCTGGCACGCAGATCGCTGCCAACGCTAGTGTAACCGTGCGCTGCCAATCAATTCTTTAACTTTCGGTTAAGTTTACTCAGTGAATAATTAATATCATTTTTTTATTATATTTTTTTTCTTCATGTATGATCTCAACTTATCACGTTATTGAATTTAAAAAGTGACCCACCAGTCACCCTGTTTATTCATTTGTAAACAGCGAATGAAAAACATGGAATGGTACCTTCAAACAAAATAATAAAATATATTATGAGATACCATGTAGCGAACCTAGAATATAAATAAAATAATAAATAAAATCCCCAGACAATCACACTAACTACATGACCCCAAACTAGGCAGAGCTTGTGATATAGGATACCATGTAGCGAACTAGAATATAAATACATATATACCTATAGATACACGCCCACACCCGCAACAAATTTTTTTCTTGTTCCATGCGGGAATCTAACCTTTGAGCAAACAGGTTTAACCCATCGCCAAAGTGGTCCTTTTAAAATCAACAATTTGTATAATATCTTATATGTATACTTAGTGGGTACACCAAACAATTCAAACGAATGTTATTGCTCAAAAAAATATACTACATTTATTTATTTACTAGCTGCTGCCCGCGACGTCGTCTGCGTGAACGCTATGCAGCACCAAACGCACCTACGATTATAACACTGCTAGCGTGATAATATGTAGCCTATATGTTGACCCGACTTCTTAACTATCTTCATGCCAAATTTGAAGTAAATCCATGCAGTACTTTTTGAGTTTATCCCGGAAAGACAAACAGACAAACAGACAAACAGACAAAAATTCTAAAAACTATATTTTTTGTTTCTGTTTCGATTGTAGATCATACCCCAAGTATTCTTTTAAAAAAATATTCAATGTACAGTTTTGACTTTCCTACCATTTTATTATATGTATAGATACTTTAGGTATTGCACATAAATACAATAGAAAAACTTATAAAATAAAAAAAAACATATAGATAGGCACAACAGGCGTTCTTATCGCTGTAAAGGCAGACAACCATCACCAAGATGAGTCAGTCTAGGTAGCCTACCTAGACTTTAAGACTGTATATGATACAACCTTGACCCACTCGATCCAAAAAACTTATTATGTTGTAAAATTAATTTAAACGTCAACTCAACACTTTAATTAAAATTCAATATCTTCATTTAGTACAAATGAGTAGATATTAATTTATTTAATAAATAAATAAATATTAATAAACAATGCACTTTACATTTCAAATTACTTAAAGACAGCCATTCATTCAATTCTTCATTCATTCATTTATTATGTTCGTAAATTAGTACGACTCGTTGGAGTAATTGTCTTAGGGCACGAGTAATTAACACTCCAGTGAGTCAAAGATGTTAGATTGTTGTAGAGTGCTAATTAATTTAAAGTATTTTCATAAGCTTATACGAATAATTAGGAATTAAGGCAACAAGTCTGATAAACTGCTTAAACATTTTTAAATATTGAAGTTCTCAATTCTCTCAGTATACAGGGTGACTGGTGACAAATTTTAGATACTGGAGGACAGCACTCTGTACTCGATTCTAATCATAATTATGTTATAAAAGTAGGTGCTTAATTTTTCAGTACAATTCCCCATAAATAAATACTATGAAATATGTTACTAGTTACTTAACATTTTGTGTCGATCGCGGCACGTGACCTGGCACGCGGATCGCTGCCAACGCTAGCGTAACCATGCGTTGCGTAATCAATTCTTTAACTTTCGGTTAAGTTTACTCTGTAAATAATTAATATTTATTTTTTATTATATTTTTTATCTTTACTTTATCTTAACTGAAACCTCACAAAGTTGCTAATGCAAACATACAAAGTTTACTAAAAAACACTTAGCTCGCCGCGATACACCTAGGTAGAGCTACTGGTCGTTGAGATTCTCCCTCTTGCAGCAATAGTGCTCTAGAAGCTGTTTCTATGCTCATATGGTGCCAAATACGTGGCATTGTAATGAGTTCTAAAAATAAAACTCAAAAAAGGTGAAACAAATCGAGAAAAGCTCGTAACGATAATCTGAACACAAGTGAATAAGAAATTGTGAACAGGATAATTTTAACTTGATTTGTTTAGAATAGAGAAAAATCCCAAACTTGAATTATTGGGTAGGCTAAGCATATAAATTAGATGTACAGAATAGTGATCATTCATAAGCACCCATGACTCTAAAGATTCCTGATGAACACGCAATTATTATGAGGACACCATAACTACAAAGATGTTTACCTGCATATAATACATTTGTATAACTTAAATCATGAAAAATAAGTCATGATTCAATGAGATTTGCTTTATTTAGTCACAACACAACTCTTTGTAATGAGCCCACTTTTTTATTAAGTATGGATGGGACACCTGATGTTAAGTGAACATGAAGACTAAGGTGGTACACGTCCATCCACGAGAAACCTATTCACTCGACGCTTAAAAGTACTAGGGCTATACTGGTCAGGGAAAATAGATGCAGGCAGTTCATTCCAAACCTTGGCGACCCGTATCAAAAAGGAACTGTCAAAGCGCTTAGTTCGACTTTTCGGAATATCTACCACGTACGGATGGAAGTTCTGTCTGCGTCTGGTAGTCCGATGGTAAAAGGGTGAGGATTCAATTTGTTCATACAGAGCACTCGCGCACTCACCAAAATGTATCCGGTAGTACACGGTTAAACAAGCATCCTTACGACGATGCTCTAAGGTCTGCAGTTTTTTGGTTGTAAGGCCGACGTCGTTAATTAATTTACGAGCTCTTCGGTCAACGGAGTCCAGTGCTTCTAGTTGATACCTGGCTGAAACATATATATATATACTATATACATATATGTATATACTTTATGCAAAGACACTTAAACTAGCTTAAAATTAAGTTTAAAGTCATACAATCGTTTTTTGTGATAAAAACGATATGGCACCTATTTTGTTTTCATTAGTATATATTTCCTATGCTCGTTTGCTATCATCTTCGACTGCATCTTTAACCATCAGGTGACATTGAAGTGAAACGCGGGCTTAGCCGTAAAAAAAAACAAGTTTGCGAATTTTACCCTTCTTTCATTTATGGGTAATTATGCATGTCTGTATGTAGATAAAACAGGCTTTAGTAATTGTAATATACATCTGGGCAGAATGCTAAAACTGGGCGTAGAATGTCCAATATAATTATTTTTCTGTAAATACTCCTAGCTGAACGGAATATATATGTATGTATAATTAAAAGCCAGCCGGAAGGATCTTTGCATGACAGAAAGGTAAACGTCTCACATAACCCTTTAGGGTAAAATTTTCGAAGGGCTGCGAAGGGACCAAACTGAAGCTGCTAGAACCTTCAATTTCATAATTATAGTTAGTTATGTTTAAAGTTGGAACATGGAATATCAATTAAAGTGAAGGTTCGTTATGAAATGTTTTCTTACAAAGTTGTTATGTATTCTTCTTGAGTATAATAAAACAATGTACTGACATGTTAAGAATAGTAAAAATGGAAGCATTTTAAATTAATCTACAAAAACTAAGAGTTTTATGGCATTTCAACCTATCGTGCCGATGTTTTCTTTTATTTTATTGGTTTAATATGACATGTACGTTGTATTTAATCAAGAATATCTTTTTGCTTGGTGGTAGGATCCCTTCTGGGTCCGCCTGGCTAGCGACCACCCTTTATATAAAGTCTGCCGCCAAATGTTACCGCTCCAGCGGTAATGTGTTCCGGCAATATTGTATAAAGAGCCAGTTCCTTCCTAAACCCGTGTGCTTTCATCTTCAACCTCGTCGTCACTTACCATCAGGTGAGATTGAGGTCAAACGCGTTTAGTCACTTATAAAAAATAAAAATAAAGTCTATGGGGAAAACGGCTTCCAAAAAATTGGGTATCATCTCGAAGGTCTGGCGGTACTTCAGCCCTCAACGGCTGTTCATATTATACACAGCCCAAGTGAGGTCGTGCATGGAGTACTGTAGTCACCTTTGGGATGGTTCTACCAAATACCAGCTCGAAGCGCTAGACTCTGTTGACCGAAGAGCCCGTAAACTCATAAATAACAACAACCTTACAAATAAAAAAATGCAATACGCTGGAGCATCGTCGTAAGGTATCTTGTTTGACAGTATTTTATCGGCTACATTTTGGTGAGTGTGCGAGTGCTCTTTTTGACCAAATTGAACCCACTCCTTTTTACCACCGGACTACCAGACGCAGACAGAACTTCCATCCCTATATAGTGGATTTACCAAGAAGTCGAACAAAAGGCTTCGATAGTTCCTTTTTAGAACGGATTGCCAAGGTGTGGAACAATCTGCCTGCGTCTGTTTTTCCTGATAATTACAGTCCTGGAACTTTTAAGTGTCGAGTGAATAGGTTTCTCGTGGATGGACGTGTTACACCATAGTCTTCATGCGCACTTTCCATCAGGTGGCATGGAAGACAAACGTCCTATCCTTACAATATAAAAAAAAATCTATTCTTACCAGTAATTTAAAGCTTAATTACTGAATCTTTTCTGTATACTCTCCATTACATTAGCTACACAATAAATACAGCTACAATACAAATAAAGCCTCTCCAAAACGTAACAATACAGAACATCCCGTACACAATAGAAATAAAGCAAGGAAGTCTTAAGTATATTCTCTTAAGTTTCACGATGTATTCAAACTCCTTGGTTGTTATTTTAAAAATATGATTTCTATAGACTATCTTCCCCACAGATCGACTTTCAGAAGTTATTGTGAGTTTCTTTCAATTAGGAAATTATTAAGTTCGAGTGTAACAGGATTTACAACATGAATAATATTTTGAGTCTGACTTCCTACCTATTATTGTGACAAACGGGTTGGTTGGGCTGGTGGGATGATGAGTTGGCTGTCTTGTGACTTTATTACTTACATGCCCAATAAGATTACCCATTGGTATATTTTACAGGCAAAACATATTTTTACAAATCGAAGTGGCCGTGGCGCCGTGGTTACTGTGTACAGGGTCCGCATATAATACTTAGTCGATTATATTTTAATAGCAGATTAGTAATGATGAGTGGGTCTGAAATTCGAAAAAAATATTTTTTTTTTTAAATATTTTTCATAAATTAAAATTTCAAAATTCTTCTCTGTTCGTAAAATTGAAGATTAATCTTCATTCTATTACTACATACAATTAGATGGAAACGTTTTTATTACTTGCTGTGTAGTCATAAACTACAGATCAGACTTAGATTTGATCACTTAATAAGAATTTTGAAATTTTTACGAAAAATATTTTTGAAACAATATTTTTTTTTTCGTAATTATGACCCACTCATCAGTCTTAATCTGCTATTAAAATATTATTGACTAATAAAAGGCGACCCTATATATCAAAGTACGATATCACAGGTTATGCAACGTCCAGCGCGGTCGGTATTTGGATGGGTGACCGCCGACCATTCATTTCTCACGACGACTTCCGTGCTTCTGAGCGCACGTTAAGCAGTTGGTCCCGGGTGCTGTTTACTTGTAAGGGTTTGTCAGAAGCCATTTCGGCGCCCTAAAAATTCTGACATCCACCACCCAGCACTGGGCCAGCTTGATAGATTATGGCCTACTTGCCACCCACGAGAGAGACTCATAGCTCTGCAGTGGGCTCATTACAAAGAGTTTTGTTGTGACTAAATAAAGCAAATCACATTGAATCATGACTTATTTTTCATGATTTAAGTTATACAAATGTGTTATATGCAGGTAAACATCTTTGTAGCTATGGCGTCCTCACAATAATTGCGAGCGATGAATCGTTCATCAGGAATCTTTAGAGTCATGGGTGCTTATGAATGATCACTATTCTGTACATCTAATTTATATGGTCAACCGACCCAATAATTAAAGTTTGGGATTTTTCTCTATTTAGACATGCCAACACCATCGTAATTTAACACATTTTTACACTTTATTTATTTATATTTATACACTTTATTGTTACCCTTATATTATAACAATTTAAAATACAATCAAAGTAACTGAAATTACACAATTGGCGGTCTTATCTTCTACCAGACAACCATGGACTTTATTTGATACTAATTAATTTTTAATACTATAAACTAATAATATTTTCTAATATAATAATTTACACAAATATAAATATTTATCCTATGGTGATGACAGACAAATGGAACATACCTTAAACAATTCTTCAGCAATTTTTGATGTTGGGATGTTCAAACAACTTTGCGTAAAACCCGCATCCAACATATCAATATATATAAAACTGTTCCGTTACTGACTGAGTTACGAATGACTGACAGACAACGTACAGCCGTAACTACTGGGCGTAGAGAGTTGAAATTTGGAACATACATTTTTTAGGGGATGTAGGGGTGCACTAAGGAAGGAATTCCCGAAATTCCCACGGGAACGGGAAATAAAGGACTTTTTAGATTGTATGAAAAATCTTATTCCTTGAGTGCACCGATGTGAAACTTGGTGTAAACGTTTTTCAATGTGTGTCTGGTTGTGTTATGAAAGGAATTCTCAAAATTACCACGGGAACGGGAAATATACGATGTTTCACTTTGTATGTAAAAATCTTTTTCCTTAAGTGCATGCACGTGATACTTGGTATAAAGGTTTTTCAATAGGTATCTGATTGTATTATGAAAGGAATTCCCGAAATTCCTACGGGGTCGGGAAAAATAAGACTTTTATGTTTATGCGCGTACGAAGTTGCGGGAAAAAGCTCGTTTATACTAAAACGCTTAAACAAAATTTTCCATTCACTTCGATTCTTGACACATTCCATGCTGCACATCGTCCATTGGTATATTTTCATAAAATTCTTACTTTTTTATATTATTAAGGACGTATATTATGACACCTAAGGGACAGTGGTGGTTAAGACTAAGATTGTAAAATCACTTCCTATTTCTAACTAATATTATACTAATAATTATTAAAGAAAGAAAAAAGTTTTATTATCACAAAAAATGCAAATTAATACAGTTACATAGGAAAAAAACATTTACACATTTACATTACATTACATTTAAAAATAAAAAGTTACAAAATTATTAATAATATTAAATAAAAAAAGTATTTTGTGATAATGGGGTAGACCTCAGCAATAGCTGCTAGAAATGTATAAAACTTATTGCAGTGCTGATTTTCAGGCCTGACCTTTCATATATAGCATTATTACAATAATATCAATTTCGATAGGGTCATATCAAAGTTAACATTAAAAATAAGTATACAAAAAAAAAGTAAAAAACACTTCATCATCCCATTTTTGTATTGTGTACGTTTTAAATTTATATTTAACTACCAGTACCTATTTATGTATGTATAAATATAAATATGTAGGTATGTTTATAAACATTCAAATACATAAAATAAATAAATGTGGATGAAAATAATAAGTAGTAACTAATAAGTATTAACTAAATGAGTATAGAATAATAAAAAATAAATTATAAATATAGGATATATTTAACTATTGTTAGTCTGCAAGCTTGCTTGAAGGCAAAAAAACAGTGCAGCTTGAAAACTCCATGAAAAATATCAAGCTGTTTCAAATAGCTATAAAAATCAAGCCATCCACCTGGATTTCCAATTATAGGCGAAAGGCTTTGCCGCAATCCCAGAGTCGTAAACGCGGTACGTGCAGAACTTAGATTAGAAGTGGGCGCTTCCAGTTGAGATATTGCCTGGCGCCTATCATCATCATCATCACAACTCTTTGTAATGAGCCCACTGCAGGGCATGAGTCTCTCCCCTGGGTGAAGAGGAGGTATAGGCCATAATCCACCAAGCTGGCCCAGTGCTGGGTGGTGGATGCCAGAATTTTTAGGGCGCCTAGATGGCTTCTGACAAACCCTAACGACTACTGTATACAAGTATACAGCACCCGGGACCGACTGCTTAACGTGCCCTCCGAAGCACGGAAGTCGTCGTGAGATATGAATGGTCGGCGGTCACCCATCCAAGTACCGACCGCGCCGAACGTTGCTTAACCTGTGATATCGTATGATACACACAGTAACCACGGCGCCACGACGACTTCAGCTGGCGCCTATAGTTGACTCATAAAGAGTCTATAGGGTAAAAAACTTGGGTGTTTTGTGCTTCAAATTTATGAGTAAAAGGCATTTGTGACTGATTTGAGGAATATGATGTTTGATTGTGCATTATAGTGACGGAATAAGCCTTATATTTGATATAATTAACGAATGCAGAGCATTAAAAAACCGACTTCACGTCAAACCTTTAACTGAATTGAAATTTTCAATGAAGTGCTCAACCGATTCAATGAAATTTATATGGGACCAATTATGAAGTATTTTCTACCATATGAAAGAAGAATTTTTAAAATCGATTCATAATTTTCCGAAATATCGTGTAATAAAGACAAAAAAAAAACATACACACGAATTGGGAACCTCCTCCTTTTTCGGAAGACGGTTGAAAATTGAAACAAAAATAGCAGTATACTCAATGTCATACACTTACTGTTTAGTTTAAATAAAAACGAATTAACAACGGTTGACTTAGAGAAACAAAATGTAAGAGAAATAGAGTAATAACCAAAAAGCAGATAGCGTGCAAAGATACTATAATATCAAATAAATAAATAAGAGATAAAATTAAATAAATAAATACGAAGTCATCGTGGCGCCGTAGTTACTGAGTGTATCATACGATATCACAAGTTAAGCAACGTTTGGTGCTGTCGGTGCTTGGATGGGTGACCGCCGACCATTCATTTCCCACGAAGACTTTCGTGTTTCGGAGGGCACTTTAAGCAGTCGGTCCCGGGTGCTGTATGCTTGTATACAGTAGTCGTTAGGGTTTGTCAGAAGCCACTTTGGCGTCCTGAAAATTCTGACATCCACCACGCCACACTGGGCCAGCTTGGTGGATTATGGCCTATACCTCCTCGTCACCCAGGGGAGATACTCATGCCCTGCAGTGGGCTCATTACAAAGAGTTGTGATGATGATGATGTTGAAATTAGAGATACTTAAGATTTATAAATTATATTAAATTAATCAGTATATTCCATCCATCTATACTTCGGCTTTATCTGAAGTATTCGATCATCAAGGTATAATTCACCGTATTGATACATATTTTTTCAAAAGTTCCAAATTTTTTAAAAACTACTCAATCAATTTCATGAAATTTATACGGGACCTCTGAAGTACCGTATCCTCTCTAATTTCAAACAAGAATATTCAAAATCGATTTAAAATTGTTCGTGAAATCGTGTAACAAAGGCACAAAAACACATACACACGAATTAAAAACCTCCAACTTTTGGAAGTCGGTTGAAAAGTGACAAAACTCGTCGCATGAGACAAATCGTTTTGTAATTTACGCGTCAGCGTAGCGTTCACGAAACGAATATTACAGAACTTTCTTTGGTTCAAAGTCACGTTTGAAGTGTCACTCTTGATGTATTGTTAGGCAAAGCATCTCATATCACAAGGTTGACAATGTACGAGTAATTTTCATGAAAACGAATGGGAATTTACATACATACATACCATAACCTCACGCCTGTCTCCCTTTGGGGTAAGCAGTGACGAGGTAACACCAATTGCTATGATCTAGACATACCTATTTCGCTTCTTCCAGGTTTACAGAACTTTCTTTGGTTCATAGTCACGTTTGAAGTGTCACTGTTGATGTATTGTTATTTGTTGAGTAACAACATAACACTTCTAGGGTATAATCAGTTTGTAAGACATTCCTGACTACATAGGATCCATTGTCCTGTTTTTTACTCTGCCATGTAGTTATTTGTGTTCTGGGGAAGGGTAAGGTAGGTAAGCAAAGCTCATATCACAAGGTTGACAATGTACCTACGCGTAATTTTCATACATACATAACCTCACGCCTGTCTCCCTTTGGGGTAAGCAGAGACGAGGGAGCACCAATTGCTACGATCTAGACATAACTCTTTTGCTTCTTCCAAGTTCATTAATCGTTTCATACATGACCACTGGTTACGGGTACATACATTTCACTAAGCCCTTTTTAAGAATGTTTCAATTTGATCGGCATACGTTCTCCTAGGGCGGCCCCTTCCGACAACACCATCCGTTCTTGCTCTGCACACTTCTTTCGTAAATCCGCTTTCACCCATCCTTTCCAAATGTCCAAACCACAATGGGAAATAGTAATTTTTTAATTTAAACGAAAAATATTGATTAAACAATGACATAATAATATTTAATAATAATCATTAAATTTTGTAATAATTTGCTCAGACGGAGTGAATGTGTGTATTTTAAAATAATACTGTATACTTATTCTAATTCTTAACTACGATGGTCATACTGTGGGAATGACGATAAGTTATCAACTTATAAACTACTAGATGTTGCGCGCGGTTTTACCCTCGTAATTTCGTTTCCTGCGGGAATTTTGGGATAAAAAGTAGTCTATGTGCTATTCCAGATTGTACTCTATTACTTTGCTTAATTTCATTAAAATCCTTTGAGCCGTAATTGAGGAACAAACATCCATATATCCAAACAGTCACATTTATAATATAAGTCAGAAGTAAGATAACCACGCTTCTTAGTCTAATTAGGTCTTATTATTAGTCTATTTTGGAGAATTCTCGACTTTTAAACATAAGTGATGCAGAGCGATGGTAACATGATATTATGCGATGGTAACACTCACTTGGAACACTACAACCCGAACTACAAGTTAAAGTCGCTTTCATAAAAGATATCCCGTACATAGCTCTTATGTCAAACATATAGGGTGTATTATCGCGGGACTTTTTTCATGAAAAGGAATCTACCTTCGACACCCGTTTTACTTCAATTTTGGTTGTGGAGTCCACGTGTTTTGCTTTATTCGAAAGCATCTACAGGGTGAGCACTGCAGAAGTTTTAGGAGTTACGGACTTAACAAGAAGGTTGATTTTAGCGGTCGTCATGAATTTACACAAAGTGATGCCTGCATTCCATTAGTTCTTATTAAGTTGATGTTTTTAATATATCAAATATAATAAAAAGATATACTTCATGAAAATAAACAAGATTTAACTGTAAATGTTTTACCTAGGTAAACCTGCCCACGTAGTAACAAAGTGTCGAAGTGGTGTATTGAGAACTCAAACTTTTTCGGTAATTCTTTTAGCAACAATGTTTTATCAACAATGTTTTCCCTATTTGAATAAACGCAAAGTGCTATTTAAGTAGAAATAAACAATTGGAATTCCCGAAAATGTCAAAGAGTGCTTGTTAATTCTTATGTACTGAAATGTAACTTATTCCCTCGTAATAAAGTAAAAAGTCGAATGAAAATGTATGTGTTATGGCAAATAGCTGAAGATCGGATACGCCTAGTTTTAGCCGGCTACAACTAGGTGAAGCCACAGATCGGTGGTTAAACTTAGGTGTCTCATTTTTAACTTCAGCTAGAGCTGGGTTTTCAGCATTTTGGTTTTCTTTTGAGATTCTTCTGTCGTGTTCCTCAGTTGATACATAAGAACACAAATTATAACAGACTTTGGAACAATTCAACCATCTACTCCGAACTGATTTCTTTTGGAACATAATTAACGGATACTGTTATAGCCTACCTAAAAATGCATATTCTGCATTGCATGCATATTTTATTTTCAGTGTGTTAGCTCGTTAATAACTGCGAAATAACTGATGCGTAGTAGACGCTTGGTAAATTTTGATAAATTTAAAGATTCGGCGACCGGCTGGGTTCTTGGATGTTTAAACTTTTATTCAAGTTTATTTTCTAATATGAAACACTATGTTTATGACCGATATGCATGTTTATACAAGTGGGGAATTTTCAAAATTCCAAGACGTGATAATTTGAGGTCAAACATTAAGAGAAATAAAATAAAAAATAAATAGAAATGATTTACTGAGTAAACCGAAAATTAAAGAGTTCATTATGCAACGCATGGTTACATAAGCGTAATACAATAGATACTTAACGGGTGTGTGACGGAAACAATGCTGTGTGCGTGTTGACTGAGGCAGCGCGTCGGGAAAAGTGTAGTAAGGTCTCTTTATTTATTCATAGGGATTTATAGGGATTTCGGGTGAAAAATGAAATACTTACTTTTATTACATGATTGATCAGAATCGAGTTCAGAGTACTCTTCAGTGTCTAAAATTTGTCACCAGTCACCCTGTATATTTCTCCCGTTATCTGGTATCCGAAACAAAAGTTCTTAAAAAAACATAATTTGGGCTAAATAATGTTGTGTGAATGTCAGGTATATTTCAGGTATAGGTCGCGATACAGGCCAAGCCTAGTGCGGAGATCATAGCTTAATTGTGTTTAAAAATGTATTTTTATTTTGGGAAAAAAACTATTATTATTATGTGTCCAAATATTTGGGTTCTCGACTCGGGGTCGGTTTATTATTATTATTATTATTTATTTAGTACTAATTACTTACCTACTTATAAAAGGTTTTTTTTCCTGTTGAGTTTCTTGCCACTTCTTCTCAACAGCTCGATTTTCTGGAGTGGTGATAGATTTAGTTCAATTTGTAAGCAATTACCCACGAAATAATGTTTTTTTTTGACTTTGACTAAAATCTAAATATATCACTTGGACATAGGTTAAACTCTACTTTTCTCATAAGGACCACATAGCAATACACTAATTGTAGTTTTTCTGCTTTTATTTAACTGGGCGTCGTTTTAACACCTCTTTGTTCTTTAAGACACTTTATGTAGCTAATAATAAAGAAACTTTTTAATTGCAACTCTTTGAAAAGTTTGCTCTCTTGAGTTTTTACTTCAAAGTGTCTAGTTCTAAACTGTTTTATATTTAAGTAAAAGACATGGTACAAAATTATTAGTTGTTTTAAGTTTTATTGAATCTGTTATCTTTTTGATGATGGTGAGGTCAGAAATAGATTTTGGACAGGCAGGAGTATAAAATGGCACAGGCCCTAAATATAAATTTAATAGGTTTACAGCAAAATGTCATTCCGTACAAATGCTCGAAAAGGATGAGTCTCCCTTCGAAAGATGGATATATCTCATACATTTTTTTAACTCGACGACATTCTAAATTAACCCGTGTATCAATTATCATAAATTTCATTGTTTAATGAAGACCGTTACTTAGTAAGGGACAGTACTCTCACTGAACAGAAAGTTTAAAAACGCGAACAATTCTTATAAAGTCTTATAAGTTCTTTTATATAAAGCAGTGTATAACTGTTTATCTCCGAGCTGCAGGTTGCCAGCCGCAATATCACGTTATTAAAACTTATGTAGTTAGAAAAACTCAAGAGCATCCTTCTTTAAGACTGCTCACAGATGTAAGGATCTGGAAGAGCCTAAATAAAGATGCGAGTTTTTAGACTGAGCAAATGCTCTTTTTGAACAAATTGAACCTACACCCTTTTACCATCGGACTACTAGACGTAGACAGAACTTCCATCCGTATGTGTCGAAAACAGTCGAACAAAGCACTTTGACGGTTCTTTTTTGATACGGGTCGCCAAGGTTTAGAATTGAACTGCCTCACTTACGATCAGGTGTCATTGAAAACAAACATTAAAGTTATTTTATATTAAATAAAAAACTTTTGTTTACACTGTCATCAGGAATTCTGTAATCTGTATATATTTTTTAGGTCTTCCATGCTGGACTGGGAGCGAAAGAAAAACGTAGAATGTACCAGCTGCTTCTCTTCCCGGGCATACTGTAAAAGCCAGTTAAGGGACAGAGGTTTTATTAGCGTTCTTGTAGGCCATAGGCTGACCCCCTGTCACTACAATAGTCTCTATGCATCATAATAATACCTCTAAAGTCAAACGTGACATCAGATGGTCTTATAACATCTGGTGTTCTGCCTACCCCATAAGGGACAAAAGCGTGAAGTTATGTATGTATGCATGTATATTTTTCGGATAATAATGCTGTAAACCAAACTTTAGATGACAAACTTGTATATTTTCTAAAAAAGCCTATATTCTTACGAATAAGTTCTTACTTAAGCTGATCGTACATTACATAAAAGTTAATTAAGTCTTCTGGGTTTTTCCAGAATTTGAATAAAAAAATACTCCAAGAATGAGATTGAAATCTTAAACTTTAAAAAATGGATTGTCGATTTGATAAAGTTCCTGAGAATTGATAGAATAAGCTGGGATTTAATCTACTAACAATTATTATTAATAAATTGCTGGAAATTGGAAATTTTTATATGGCATAACTTCATGAATTTTTATTTTGTAGAAAATTTATAGTTTTTCGTATGATGTTCAGTTGTTTAGATTTGTTATTCAAAATTTTTATAAACTTACAATTTGTACTATAAAAATTGAAGCAATTTATCTTATTATAAAACTCTTCCGTTACTGACTGAGTGACTGGCAGACAACAAACAGCCAAAACTACTGGCCGTAGAGACCTGAAATTTGGAATAAACAATCCTTAGAGGTTGTGGGGGAGCACTAAGGAATTCCCGGAATTCCCACGGGAACGGGAATTATTGGACTTTCTAGTTTGTATGAAAAATCTTATTCCTTGAGTGCACGGATATAAAACTTGGCACAAAGGTTTCTCAAAAAGTGACTGGTTGTGTTGTAAAAGGAATTCCCGAAATTCCTACGCGAACGAGAAATATATGATGTTTTAATTTGTATAAAACATCGTATTCCTTGACCTTCCTTGAGTACTGCACCTCTTGGATGTACGTTGTCTGTCAGTCACTCAGTCAGTAACAGAACATTTTTATATATTTAGATTTAAATACGTTTTTTTACAGATAAAGGTAAAATATTATTAAAAACCTATTTTATTTAATATAATGAATCGAAAAAACTTGGACTCCTTATTATTACTGTAATTTTCTTGTCTCTTCCAGTACTACATTTTTAAATTCCGTGTCTTGCTTGAACGAAATATTTAATCGTACGCTTGCACGCTATGTTCACTTTTATTTGATAGAGTTAATTTGTGCAGTAAAGCTTTAAGTACAGAGCTTACTTTCTTGTTTCTATTGGTTTGTTGTATATTGAAAAAGATATTTTCTAGAACAGGCTTATTTTGAAAAAAATAAAAAAACAGTTTTATTTGTTGTTTTTTTATTTAATTTTGAATATCTCCATACAAATTGGAGATCAAGTTATAAGGCCCACTTGCTCTAATGTCTTTTTTAATGATGATTGTACTAGTTTTGAAAAAAATGTAAAAATATGAACTTTAACACGTTAGCTGCTTTGTCCTGCACAATGAAATAAAGTGACTACCGTCAGTTAACAGAGCAACAGTCGCTTAACATACTGTCAGATTAGTGCGGTTCCTAACTGCTAGAAATAGTGAAACACAAAATTTTTAACTATTATTCATTGGTTGTAGCTCTGAGGTACTCATGAAAGATCATTGAATATTGAAACCCGGCTTTGATTAGTAAGCCAGTAATCGTAGTATGATGGAAGTTGTAGCAATCTACACTATCTAGACTTATATTGTTAAAAGGATAGATTTATATTTTTGTGTGTATGTTTGTAATAAATAAACTCAAAAAATACTGATTTGAATTCAAAAATTCTTTTACCCTGGGTACAAAGAAAGGAAACATATGTCCAACACCACCAGTGCAAAGTTGGGACGGGTCGCTAGTCAATTTTAAAAATCTTCCGATTTTCTCCGTAAAGAATAAAATAATTCTTTTTACACAGCGTAAGCAAACACCGATGAAAATGTAATCTATATTCTGGCTTTGTTATATGAAGCTTTATAATCTATAATATGAAGCTTTGTTTTTCTATTAAAATCCACTTTACTTTGGTATCGATAGCAGTAAAATAGAGAAAATATTACTAATTTCGGATATACAGGGTGAACTGATGGGTCACTTTCGAAATTCAAGGACGTGATAGTTTGAGATCATACATGAAGAGAAAAAATGAAATAAAAAATAATTATTAAATATTTACTTAGTATTACTGAGTAACCGAAAGTTAAATAATTTATTACGCAACGCATGGTTACATAAGAGTATTTAGCGAGATATTTTGCGGGTGGTGGTGTGCGTGTGGCGGGAACACTACTGTGCGCGTGTTGACTGAGGTGACGCGTCGGGAAAAGTGTAGTAATGTCTCTTTATTTATGTATAGGGAATTCTGGGGAAAAATTAAGTACCTACTTTTATTACATAATTATGACCAAAATCGGGTCAAAGTGCTCTCGTTCAATATCTAAAATTTGTCACCAGTCACCCTGTATATTAAAGTAATTTACTTTTATATCCTGTTTCGTAACATCATAAGTAATATTGTCCTAGAGTTTCATTATAAAATTATTTGAAATTATTTAATAAAAACCAAATGCTGTTATTATAACTTTATTCACCATCAGGTGGGTTTAAAGTCAAACGTGGTCTTATTCTATAATTCTTAAAATATTTACAAAGCTACCTCACATATCATATATATCATAAATCTAAAATATAAATGATGCGAATATTGGTTTTCATAGTTTTTACTCTTTTTCGTTTAACGTGAGATTCTACTTTTCTTTAAAACCTGCTGTTTTTCACCAGGTTCTCCGGCAAACCACGTTACCGATCGTCCCAACCCGGCACCAGACTTTCCAGCGCCAGCTGTCTCATCGACTCGACCTGCAACCCTCGATCCAGTTCAGCATCTGCAGCATCGAACGAGCTGACTCCTCGATTGGACTTATTAAGGTAAGTTTTTGTTTTATTTATTGAATACGAGTTTTTTCAGTGATGACATATGGCACCATTAAATTATGTTACTGAGACGTGGTCGCTAAATATGGGCCGTATAAACAAGCTTAAATTCGCTCAGAGGGCAATGGGAAGAGCTATGCTCGGAGTTTCCCTGCGTGATCGAATCTGAAAGCTGAAGTGGCAATGATCGGAGTACATAGCTCGCAGAACAGATGGCCGTTGGAGCAGAAAAGTTCTCGAATGGCAGAAACATACTGGCAGACGCAGCGTAGGCAGGCCCCTCACAAGATGGACCGACTGGTCAAGTTCACCAGCTAACTGGATAAGGGCGACGCGGGACTAAGCGACGCGGAGAACCTTGGGACGATGACCATTTTTAAATTATAATGATATAAAAAAAAAAACAAAATAAACAAAACAATGCACCGGTTAGGGTCAGTTTAAATGAACTAATAATAATAATAATACCAGTTACTATGAGTTTTTTGGAACCCGTAGCCATAGTGACGTGCAGCAGCTAATGCCACGCGAATCGTGAATTAAATTAAATTCAGAACTGTGATGTAGCGAGATACATCCGTTTCCGAGCGCACCTCGAACAACTAATGTTTTGTTACTATAGTTTTGTTACTCGCGTATACTTTTATATCTTTGACTTTCATTTGTCGAATAGAAAAGATGACTTCTAGAGATACGTATAATCACTGCAAGTTAAATTTATATTATATAGTTAACATATTGACTCAAATTCGTACCAAGCATTATAGACTTCTGAACTAGTATTTTTTTATTATTAAATTTAGAACACGGCCAAATATTTTATATTCTGCATTTATTTCAAAACAGCATTTATATCCTGTTAAACTATGTTAACTCTTTTACCGCCTTTGAATTAAAAAACCATGGAATTTTGCTGCCTGAAAATAGCCTCGAAAACCCTTTGATATTCCGTTGTCGTTCTGAGCTATTATGTTCTTTTTGAGGACAAATAATTAGGGAACTTGCCTGGAGGCACATGCGTCCTCTATTCGTGAGGCTTTCGTTACAAAGACTGTGTAAACTTTTTGAACGTTTTCTGTAGCAACCTTCACTTTTAGACCGTTATTACTTAGTCTGGTAAGCCTACGTAAAATTTTTGCTTTTGACAGTTGAAAGGGTTAAAAAAGAAAATTGTCAGAGAAAATTTTAGAACAGCTTTTTTGACGTTTCTTTGTGTGCTATATTTACTTAGTCTAATTATAATTTACCCGCCTACGGTGAAGCAAAAAGGAGGATTATGATTTTGACCTGTCTGTCATAATTTCTAAACTAGTTTTCATAATTGGTCGTTGGACGCCTCTTGATTGTCCGCTGGTTATATTACAGAGCCCTTAAGTGGACAAATGAAAGTGGACAAATGAAAATGCTTTGTTAGCATAAGCTTTCCTTTATACATATCTCTATCAGTAAGACGTATACACATACATAAATATTTCAGCGCTGACTATTTTCTTGTTTTGCACCTTTTAGAGGGTGTTTTTAGTAGTCGGGTTTTAGATTAAAAACTTTTTTTGTGACCTTTAACCTCATAGGAACTTCTAAGTAAAAAATAACTGTGTTTCAAGAATTGCGCATATCTAATACAAAAATAATCTTTTAATTTCCGATCAGTACTTTGAGTTTAGTTATTACTTTTTTTTACGAAATTAGACTTATTCTGAAGATATCTAACTTAAGTTTGGTGCTAGAAATCCTTCAGGATCCATCTGGCTACTGAACTCCTCTATAATAAACAAACGTTTGCCCGTGACTTCGTACACGCATAAACTCAAAAGTCCTTTTTTCCGTTCCCGTGGGAATTCCGGGAATTCCTTCCATTATACAAACAGACAGTTATTGAGGAACCTTTATACCAAGTATCACATCCGCGCACTCAAAGAATAAGATTTTATCATACAAACTAAAAAATCATATATTTCCCGTTTCCTTGGGAATTTTGGGAATTCCTTTCATAACACAACCAGTCTATCTTTGAAAAACTTTTATGCCAAGTATCATATCCGTGCACTCAAGGAGTAAGATTTTTCATACAAACTAAAAAGTCCAATAATTCCCGTTCTCGTGGGAATTTCGGGAATTTCTTCCTTAGTGCATCCCTAGATCCTCTGAAGAATGTATGTTCCAAATTTCAGCTCTCTACGCCCAGAAGTTACGGCTGTACGTTGTCTGTCAGTCACTCAGTAACTCAGTCAGTAACGGAACAGTTTTATATACCTATATATTGATAAAGTGTACTTCCAATTATACAGGATGACTGGTGGATCACTTTTGAAATTCAAGGACGAGATAGTTTGAGATCATATATGAAGAGAAAAAAATATAATAAAAAATAAAGATCAATTATTTACTGAGTAAACTTTACCGAAAGTTAAAGAATTGATTGAAGCGATCCGCGTGCCAGGTGACGTGGCGCGATCGACTCAGTTGTATTGTATGTAAATTAAATAGTACAGTAGTACTTATTTATTTAAAATGAATTATAGTGAAAAATTTATTGCCTACATCAGAATCGAGTACAGAGTGCTCTCCTTCAGTATCTAAAATTTGTCACCAGTCACCCTGTATCGTTACTCCTTTCCTAATTACGTACTTTTAAAGTGAGATTATAGGACAATGCGTGTTAAGACTCCAATGTAAAAATCTATATTAGAGTCTTAGAGAAAAAAGCTCTTTTATCTGTTCCCTAACTCAAAATGTGGTTGGTTACATTTTGAGTTAGGGAAAACCAACCTAAACCCAAGAATGAAAACATTTGAAATATAAAGAAAACTCATATAAAATGGGTTACCAAAACGAATATTGTTATTAATATTGGAAAGCAATAAAAATGTGTGTCATTATAATCATAAAATAAATTGGTAAAAGTTAGGAACATCCATCGAATAACATTATTCACACGCTCATCTCACCTAAAACTTATTTCTTGTAATATAACATGCGGAGCGCGATTCAAATAAATTATATTTCACATCAAATGAAACGAGAAAATATATACGGGTTATGTTCGTTTTCTTCTTTTTTCTGATAATCAAGTTGTGAAAGGGATTTCTCTCTACTAATGCTTTTTCTAGGTTAACTTTAGGCTAATAAGAATATACGGGTTTGGCGTTGATGTAGCTATTGTTCACAAAGAAAATACGTGTATATGAGCTAGTGGAATCTGGGACCTCTTGTTTGCCGGACGAGTGCTCTCTCACTGAACTACCGGGGCCTGGCGGTACGCCTCGAAATTACTTACCACATTTTTTATTTTTACGTTATATTGCTAACGTAGGTCCATCTAATGGTATAGCTTTGCAGCTAAGAGCACCCGAGACCAATTTCTTTACAGAAATTGTGAATCCCAGTTAAAGTGAAGCATTTCAATGTTTAATAATGTTTTTAAGTTTTTGCATTTAAAGTGCTCAATTATTCTTAAATAAATGAATTTTCATTTATTTAACGATATAAAGATGTTTGTATGTGTGAATGGTAGCGGAAATTACAATTGTATGAGGGTGCTAAATTCATGCCTCAATGATTGTTTTCCGATGCCAGCGACGCAGAGGATATTTTGAGGTTAGCAAGTGAAACTTGGTTAGGGAGGTTTTTTTTATTACTGACACCTCCGGCAAAGCCGCAGTTTTTGATAACAACTCCTTTCATCCCAGTTCTCACAAATATTCTTCTCGCACTGTCATTCCACATGCGTTTTCTTTCAATCATCCATCCACTTTCATGCTGTGCGGGAAGATGTCCCGACTTACTTTACATACACTTCTAATCCTAGCATACAGTTTTTCAAATCTCTAATGGAGAAGAAAACCAAAAGCTATAAATAGATGTCGCTTCATACGCTTGACACATAACAAACTATCAAATGAACAAGTTGTAATCGAAATTGCTTGTTCTGTGTTCTATTTTGGGGTAAACCTATAAAATAATGTAAGCACATGTATCAAAATATGAAAAATGTGGACCGTAAAGTTTAAATCAAGTAACACCCACAGGTTACGCATGTGTTCCCAGAGAAACTGTGTTATCCATATTCTATAAAACTTAAGACTACGCAATGATGCATTTCTAATTTTTTTATCAAAATCACTATAAAATTTACTTTTGCTATGGTATTTGACAGTTATAACGGGTCAAACGTAATCAGCGCCTCTAGTGGAATAAGAAGGCAGTTTTCTACCCCAATACTTCGGATGGGGTTTCCCGTCTACTCCTACTCCTACTGTCAGGGCCGAGGATAACTATACCAGGAAGGGGGGAATAATTGGTCATCAACCTCAGATTTCTTTAATTTTTTAAATTACAACTCCTTATATACTCTTTTCGTTATTGTTATTACCGTTAGGCGCGCGAACGTATATTAAACTGATTGTGGTGTAATTGGGCTGAGGATTATAATCATGAAAAAAGCTGGGTGTATACCCAAGCCCACACTCTCAGTACTAAGTGACTGACCAGTGACTAAAGTCTATCGTGTTTCGAAACCTCATGTCTTGCAGTCTGTAAAAGTGGCCGGTTTTAAAATTCGACTGTTTTTTCGGTAAAATTGAAACTTCGTAATAAGGTTCTACAGGAATCCGCTATAATAAATACTTGTCATCTTTAATTTCTTACGAAAGTATCATAGCTACAGTAAATCAATTTTAAAAGAGCTTTACCGACTTAAGTAACAGAAGCTTATAGATAATGCTTCCATTTTTTAACTTTATATACATCAATTGTATATTTCTGTTCCTGGCCTTATATTTTTACTAAATGCAATTTTAATTATACAGCTGATAAAAATAAAAACGAATAAATAATGTAGGCAGCTTTCATATCAAAAGTGAAAAAAAATTAATGAACATGTTCATTAAGTACATCTGAAACGAAAAAATCAATCTTGTCTTAATAACATTAAAACTACATAAAACAAAGTTTCTTTTCAGTTTTTTCAACAAAAACTTTGTCATTCTGATCTCGTTAAAACGCTTTGATATTATTTTGATAAAACTCAAAGTTTTGATAAACTTAGTTGTTTTGATGTTGAAGCAAAGTTTATCAAAACTCGGAAGCCAATATCTTATGAATCTAAGAAATTATTTAGTACTTGTTTTATAAAGAGTTGTTTGGGTTTTATCTGTTTTTTTAGCAATTGTTTGAGAAGTTTTAATGAGAAACAAGCATTATATAATATTTCAGGATCAAGCGTAGGAGTCAAAATTGTAACATCAATGTTTTATCTTTTAAATTGATTACGTAACCTGCTCTTTCTCTTATTGTAATTCCATTTTTTAGGAAGGCCCTATCTTATTTAAAATATTGTCAAAACACATTGCCGAATGCATCAAAGTCGCTTATAGACTGTATGAGTAGAACTATTTTAATTTTGTCCTCGTTAATGAGAAATCATTCAATCATAAACTTTGAAGCATGTATTACAAAAACCTCATTAATTTATGCAGGCTTCGATAGACGCTTGTCATTAATTCATTTTCATTACTGGCAAACTATGAAGTATCCACTCCATAGCGGCAGCTTACATTTATTAATGATAAAAATGTAAACAATACTTAATTTTTGAAAGTTATACTTATATTTATAATGATATTCTGATACATTTGAGTATCGGTGGTCATTGATTGTTATTTATTGCGTAGCTGACTTTAGGCTGTATCTTTTGTTTACCAAATAAAGTATATTAAGGTTTATAAAAAGAATATTCGCTTGAAGGTGCTGGGTAAGTAGACTGGAATTTTAGCTCCCTCCCTTCCAGTATGTAAAAAATTGCAAATAGGGTCCCACTATTTAAAAATTTTGGATTTTTCCGTCAGTTTAAACATCCTTTGAAAGAATACCCAAGGCAAATAGCTAACTGACTTATAAATAAAAGTTGTTGTTATTAAGTATGCGGAAAATGCGTCCTCAGATCGGTATCGTAAGCATCGTACGTATCGCATCAAACGGATTGTAGTCTTATTTGAATAGAGACTCATATAAGTGCGTCCACTGATCCGCACTGTACGGATCGCTCATCGGCAATGCCTACACTGATGCTCCGAGAGACAACTATTGCGTTACGTGCCGATGACGCCATACGGATTGTCGATCACTGGACGCGTTCCACTCGCTCGAATTTAGCTTGAGACATGCGAAAATATCCAAATTATTTGGTGTCATCATTGTTAAATTCAGGAAATAGTGTAATATTCTCCACTTTCGATCTCTTCTTGAATATGTCATGTATCCAGATTTTATGTTTCCTTCTTTTAGATTTATTTGTATTTTCGTCCTCTTTTGTTAACAAACAAGCAATAAGAGCCTTTTCCTTTGCTTTCCTACATTCTCACAAACTCTATCCGCACGTACAATCACTTAAAAAATCAGAATGAAGTGGCATCGGAAATCCGGTTGCTAGTACTTGCGTCGGCAAATCCGTGCGCTGCCAATACAGTAGACGTACTATGAAAATTAATCAGTTTGCTGCGATGCGTCCGATCCTTATGATGCGGACATGTGGACGCTTACCTTGATGATTAATAATAAAATAATAAATAAAATCCCCAGACAATCACACCAACTACATGGCCCCAAAGTAAGCATAGCTTGTGATATGGCGTGCAGCGAACTAGGGGTTAAGCTAGAATATAAATACATAAATAGATAAACGCCCAGACACGGATTTTTTTTTTCTTGTTCCTTGCGGGAATCGAACCCGCAACCACTGGCGTCTTAGGCAGACAGGTATACCCCATCGCCAAAGTGGTCGTCAAATGATTGCTTTATATACCTATTCAAATTTATCGCAATATTATTTTAAAAACTCAAGCAGGTATATTTATTTCATCAAGCTAGCCCATAATAGTGGTGTTTAAACCAAATTTTACATAACATTCTCTAATCTATGGAGCTTTGGCCGAAAGTTTGTTTACGACATGTAAGGCTTTGTGTTCGAGTCTCGGCTTGGTCATCTTATCTTTGTATAATTTAAACACTACATTATAAAAAAAATATTTATTCAATGTACATTAATTAGACCAGTATTTTTTTCCACTTCAACTTTATCCTTTTTCTCTTGTAAATCTTATTTCTTTTGTCATTAAAAGGCCTTAAAATAAATAGTAAAAGCATTTAAAATGTAGCGGTGATGAGGATTGATTACCCTTGGCATCCCTTAGCATTCTAGTCTTAGCAGTGTGCGTGGGAGATAAAGCCTACCTTCACTAATACTAATTGAAAAAATACCCCCAGCGCCCACACAATTGACCCATCGTCCCACATTAAATAAATAAAGCCTATTTCGTAATCGTATAAAAGAGTTATCATTATTTAACTACGATCATTAGTGTAAAATTTGTTATTCGTTTTTTGAAAGCCTTTAATTTTTCGTTTGATTTTATTTAGTAATGGTACTTTATTTGATTCATTTATTAACTTGTCGTCATGTCCACCTTGCTTCCACTTATTGTTAAAAAAAACATATTTGACGACCGGCTGGTGTAGCGGTAACATACATTGCCTTCTATGCCAGAGGTCCTGGGTTCGAATCCCGGCGGCGGCGGATATTTATGTGATGAACACAGATATTAGTCGTCAAGTCATGGATGTTTATATGTTTATTTAAGTTTATTCTAATAAAAAAAAAATATTTATTCAATATGTATCTAATATATGAAATTCTCGTGTCACAATTTTCGTCGCCATACTCCTCCGAAACGGCTTGACCGATTTTGGTGAAATTTTTTGTGCTTATCCGGTATCTATGAGAATCGGCCAACATCTGTTTTTTTTTATTTATATGGCAAAACAACGTTTGCCGGGTCAGCTAGTGTTTATATATTTCTTAAGTATATTAGTTATCTAGTATCCATAACACAAGTTTTTTAAGAAATTAAATTTGGGCTAGATAATATTGTGCGAGTGACAGAAATATTTATATTTATATTTTTGTACTACATTCATACATCTCACAATTTTTTGTGTGTTCTTTTTACAAAGGAACTTTTTTTGATGTCTTTCTTTATGTCTAAATTCTGTTTCCTAAGCTTTTCATGAATACCTCACACATAGCATTTTAGAAAACATTTAAATATTAAATCGAATATAAAACTGTACGATCAGAACTTCAATGTGATATGAGCTTCCGCAGAAACATAAAAATATTTAATATTTCCCCGAGACGTTCCCGACGCATCGGTTTGAAAATATTAAATTCTATCCCGATTTACAGGATCAAATTCAATTCTAAACGGGATATACAAAGCAAAAAAAATCTCTGGATGAGACTACTTTGAGAGTCTTTTTTGCTTGGTGGTAGGATCCCTTCTGGGTCCGCCTGGCTAGCGACCACCCTTTATATAAAGTCAGTCGCCAAATGTTACCGCTCCGGCGGTAATGTGTTCCGGCAATATTGTATAAAGAGCCAGTTCCTTCCTAAACCCGTGTGCTTTCATCTTCGACCTCATCGTCACTTACCATCAGGTGAGATTGAGGTCAAACGCGGGTTTAGTCACTTATAAAAAAAAAGTCTTCAAACACATTATATCAAAATATGTTTTTACATGGTAAGGATGGGACTTATTAGGATGTAGTGGGCAGGAAAAATAGATGCAGGCAGTTCGTGCCACACCTTGATGAATAATCTTTACTAATATATAAAGCTGAATACTGGTAATTTGTTTTTTTGTTAGTTTGTTTGAACGCGCTAATCTCAGAAACTACAAGTGGGATTTGAAAAATTATTTTTGCATTTGATAGCCCAACTCTTGAGAAAGGTTATAGGCTATATTTTATCACGAAATTCCCACGGGATCAAAAGTTACGCGGGTAATAATACCGTATACCATAGGTTTAGAAAATGTCAAAGTTTGGAATATATTAGTACTGTCAAGTTTAATTAAACTCCGTTTAATGGGTCCTTTACAGAGCTTTGGGCATCGGAATTAAGAATAACCTTAACATCAGATTCTGAAAAAGGGTCGAAAACCGAAAACCGTCGTGATTGTAAAACAAAATGTTTAAAATTTAAATATATGCCGTTTATTTGACTTACAAAGAATTTTTCATTGCAAGGGTCCCAAATCAAATGATGGGGTTTTCGAATCTGCCAGACTTGGCGAAAGTATGTTAAACTTAAACTAAATTTATTTTGATAAATACTTGATTTAATTTGATTTGTGAAGCAGAGATGATCGCATCTTCACTTATCTCGTTTTATGTCTAGGTACTGGAAGGGAGCCTCTTTAAATTCGTTATCTTCAATAAAATGCCTTTGTAACCGGATTTTATCATCGACCAAAGTGTCTGCAACGATTCCAAAACATCAAATAAAATAGAAAAATTTCATGCTATAAATTTTGTTACGGGACATTTCTATGTGATCGTGAAGACTAAGACACGTCCATCTACGAGGAACTTAGTCAGTTGACGGTTACAAGTTCCAGGACTACACAGGTCAGGAAAAATGGACACAAACAGTTCCGATTTCAATTTCTTTCAGGCAATTAATTAACCAGCGCAGCGTTAGTATAGTCTGGCTAGTGAAAATAGAGACAGGAAAAAATGAAGAATTAAAAAAAATACCATCATGGTAACCCCGAAAATAGTACAAAATACAAGGATTAAACAAACTTGATACTTGAATAATTTTTTTACTAAAGTATGTAAAAAATAACAAAATTGGCAGTGTCCTACTTTTTAATGAGAAGTATATAATTAAAACGATAAGCAAATAGTATTAATCAGGTTTAAAAATAAAACAATAAAATACAATAATAAGTTTTATTCATTGCAATCAAAATCTGAATCCATCAATTCTATATGGAATGAATCGCCAGAGTCACTGGTATCGCTGTTTTCTAAATTGATTATGAAATTATCTATTTTTTTTTCCGTTGCTTTTTAAATACGAAAATTCAATCTCAATTACCAAAACCATCAACAACCGTTCGATTGACAACAATGAACCTAGAAAAACGACTTTGACATTCATGCTAGTACTGCCATATAAAAAGTTTGCCAAAATCCCCAGTGTTTACTTTCGTTAGCCAGACTATAGAATAAATCCATCCAAAGGCATATACTATAAATTATTAGGAACTTTTTCGATTAGGCAATTCATTATTTAAAGTTCAGGGATCTCAATGTAATTCTTAGAGTAATGTTTATTTTAAAGTCTTGAAAACGAGTACGATTAGTAGGTACCTACTAAATTCGTGAAAATATAGCTTTTTTTTATAAAATTGACAACTTTATTAGCTACTTTTCAGTCGACTTCCAGAAGGACGAGGTTCTAAATTCATGCGTGTGTTTTTTTTGTGTCCTTGAGACACGATTTTTGAAATAATTGTCAAGTGATTTTAAATATTCTTGTTTCATATGAAATAGGATAGGTACTTCAGAGGTCCCATATAAATTTCATCGAAATCGATAAAGTACCTACTTCATGTAAAATTTTAGATTGTTGATATAATATCGACCGGCTGGTGTAGCGGTAACATACATTGCCTTCTATGCCAGAGGTCCTGGGTACGAATCCCGGCGGCGGCGGATATTTGTGTGATGAACACAGATATTAGTCGTCAAGTCATGGATGTTTATATGTTTATTTAAGTTTATTTTCCAATAAAAAAATATGTATTTATTCAATATGTATGTTTATATATTTCTTCAGTTATCTAGTATCCATAACACAAGTTCTTTTAGAAACTTAATTTGGGCTAGATAATGTTGCGTGAGTGTAAGAAATATTTATTATTTAAATATTATTATTTATAATATGCATAATACTTTTTGCCAAAGTTTTGAAGTGAAGTCGGTTTTTGCTCTGCATTCGTCGATTATGGAGTAAACCATTTACAAATGTACTTTAATAATTTTGACAAGAATACGTCAAAATTATTAAAGTACAATGTAAAATGTTAGTGAAGTTGTTTTTTTAACGCTCGGCATTTGTTTTTATTTAAAGCCTGTGTTTTGTTTCAGCCCGAGTTATACAAGAACGAGTTAGTTCGCCAATCATCCACGGACAGCGCTGATCTCGAATTCTGCGGTAAACTTCATTTCGCGCTGAAGTATGATCAAGAAGTTGAGGCTCTGGTTGTTAAGGTCAGTTCCCCTTTATTATTATAGTAACACTTTTTTGAGCCGAAATCAGAGCATGGGTCATCACAGATGGGGCATGAAACAGTCCCAGTTCCGGTCAATGGATGTCCGAATGTTCAGGGCCTGAAAAATAAATAGAAGATGGTAGTCCCCTCCTCTGTTCGGCAACTGGGTGGATACTATTATCTTTAATATTCAAATTCATTCATTCATTCATAACTTCACGCCTGTATCCCTAATGGGGTAGGCCGAACACCAGAGGCCATAAAACCATCTCATGTCACATTTGACTAATTTGGAGGTATTATTATGATGGAGAGAGACTATTGCAGTGACAGGGGGTCAGCCTATCGCCCGCAAAATGCCAGTAAAACCTCCGTCCCTTAACAGACTATCACAGTATGCCCGGGAAGAGAAGCAGCTGGCACATTCTATGTTTTTCTTTCGCTCTCAGTCCAGCATGGAATAATATTTAAACAAGTAAAATAAATACGTCCAAACGTAGTTCTTATTCGCACAAAAAGGATCAGCCATTAAAAAAGTACGAATAATATAGGCTTTCTGGACTAGGTAATTAGGTTGATAGGATAGACCTTCATGTCATTTGCCATCAGATGAATTCTACGCAATATCAATGATATTTCTTGAATCATAATTTTATGACTCAAAATTATACACAACTACACCCTAATACAAAAGTAACCTTCAACAAAATTGTATCATTTGTTTAAGTATTTATTATTTTTGTTTATAGAAAAATAATATAACTGTATCTTACATAATAATTTAATATAAGAAAATAAAACTGAGACATAAAACTTTGTCAGTACTTATCCTTGGCCTACAGCTCGCGTCTCAATAAAATATGTCTTATGTAACATAGACGCATCATCCTTTACGACACACGCCTGGTGTCCCAGAAAGTAAATGAAAGAAATGACCTCGATATGTTCTACATGTCTTTAATAATAACATAATGTGTCTACTCCTCATAAAAACTGTTTAAAATGAATACTTACCAAAGTATTGTCTTTTTTATGATACCTTATCTTTGTTTGCTTTCTTTCCGTTCGAAGTTTCTCGTATTAAAATATCACCATTACAACTCTTTGTGAGGAGCCCACTACAGGGCTATGAGTCTCTCTCCTGAGTGCCGAGGAAGTTTTAGGCCATAATCATAATCTTCTCCAGTGCTAGTTGGTGGATGTGAGAATGAATGGTTGGCGGTCACCCATCCTAGTACTGACTGCGCTGAGCGTTGCTTAAACAGAGATATCGAATGATATTTACACGGGATTTTATTATTATTATTATACAGAGTTACTAGTTGGTCACTTTTGAAATTCAAGGATGTGATAGTTTGAGATCTTGAAGAGATTAGAAGAGATTAAATATAATAAAAAAATAATATTAATTATTGAGTAAACATAACCGAAAGTTAAAGAATTGATTACGCAACGCATGGTTACGCTAGCGTTGGCAGCGATCTGTGTGCCAGGTTCCGTGCCGCGATCGACTCAGTTGTGTGTAAAGTAAATAGTAACATAGTAGTATTTATTTATAGGGAATTCTGGTGAAAAATTAAGTACTTACTTTTATTACATAAATATGACCAGAATAGAGTACAGAGTGCTCTCCTTCAGTATCTAAAATTTGTCACCAGTCACCCTGTATACACAGGAGTCACTGCACGACGACTACCTTCTATAACAGGTTTTATATGAAACCATGATGTATTTAAAGACACCGAAGCCTCAAGATTTTATCGAAATTTATAACATAGTTGTTCCATAGCACAGATAGGGACGGACAGACAATATTTCTTTTTTGAATTCTGTGTCGATCATAAAGCCCTAATAGATTTTTAAAATCAATGAAAGAAACTATTACAGCTTTGTAAAAGTTTACATATACAACGTCAATTTTTATTAATGCAAAATCCAGTACTCGGGTCAAATATTTTCGTTGAAAATATTGGTGTACAAAAAATTATGGTATTATCTTAAAAACTCAGCAAGTTTCAAGCCTCTTGTAGTGTCTTGCTTTTGAAGCGCCAGTGAGGACACCACGCTCGCGGTTCTCGCTCGCTACCGCTTCATATGACGTAGGTATATCCACAAGGTATACCTACTTGCATTCTAGGATCGCGTACGATATGCGTGCGATTGAGGGTGTACATAATTTAAGGCTCTGTAAGGATTATTGAGTTAAAATATAACATGGTATAAAAATTATTGCAATTGACTTTGCTACCGATTCTGAACAAACTGTTATCAGGTTTCGCATGAACAAAAAATAACGTTGTATAGATGAATGGTCTTGTATTCTTACATTCATACATACATACATAACTTCACGCCTGTATCCTGTATGAGGAAGGCAGAACACCAGAGGTAATAAAACCATCTGATGTCACGTTTGACAAATTTGGAGGCATTATAATAGAGAGACTATTGTAGTGACAGGGGTTCAGCCTATCGCCCACAAAAAAGCCTCATATAACACCTCGGTCCCTTAACTGACTTTTACAGTATGCCCGGGAAGAGAAGCAGCTGGCACATTCTATGTTTTTCTTTCGCTCCCAGTCCAGCATGGAAAACTTGTATTCTTAAGTTGCTTTCTTTAACCTCGATCCTATAGGTTTCTTACTATGCAATGAATATTACTTACATAAAATGAATTTTATCGTTAAATTGTATTTTACATTTCAACTCTAAGCGATGTTTCTGTGTCTTTTCAGACCCGAGTTACCTACTTATATGTTGCCATGGTAACAATAATAGCGAGAACGGCTTCACAATCTCTGTATTGCACTTCTGAGACGTACAAAGATCCGAATCAAATATTTGAGATGGCATGAATGTAAACACTTGATATTTTGTTGAACACCACTTATTGGGATTCTGTATAGTTTTTGTAGATTTTGTTATTTTCATGTGTGTTTACGAAAAGATTCTAAGTTCAAAATCGAGTGATCGGTCTATCATATTGTTCTTTAGAAACAAATCTAATATATTACGTACTCTATATTTCGTACGAAAATAAATTAAATTGCTATTTTTTCATACATGTTTTAATTATCTATACTATAAGAGTCTTTTAACCACTATGTGACTTTGTTTTATTGTAATTAATTATATTTGTATACTTCTCATCTTACAATAAAAGAAGATCTACTGTTAAAGTTGTAAACAGCAAAAATATTAGACGGTTTCAACTCTTATCTAATTTTATCGTCTTTAATTAAATTTCACAATGGTAGTACATTAGAAAGTAACAATGGTGGCGGTTACGCACCAAAAAACCGATAATATACTAGGTTTACTAACCGAATCATCAAAGCCAACAAGCAATAATAAATAGCTATGTTTTATTTATTTTTTAATTAATTAAGTATGTCCCCATCTTTATCGCATTCTGAATAAAGACGGCGAAATTCTTTTCAATTTATTTAGTGGCATGTGTCCGGAATGAAGACAATAGCAGTGATACGACAACGTCCTGTCTAGTGATACTCCATGCATAAACGGTGGTCTTTTATGATTAAATTAATGATAAAATACACAAAAACATCCAAAAAATTAATTATTCTTCTCCCTCTTTCGTTGTCATCTCCTACCGGAGGTTTGCGATCATCATGGTGATTCTAACTTTGTCGACGGGCGCTCTAAATAACGATCATGGGCTCCTCACGAACCATTCGCAGAGGTTTTAAAAGCATGATGTTTTGCGTCTGCCTGGTCCTCAGCGTCCTTGCATTTTCTCTTGTGTATGTTGCAAGAGTTCATACTTCCACTGTCTTATGATATGGCCCAGGTATTGCAGTTCGCGCCGCTTCACCGAGTTCAAAAAACCGGGTGCAAAGAACCGTCTCATTTCATACCTTCTCTGTCCAGGAGATTCTTAGAATTCTTCTGGAATTTAGAATGTGCTTACACATTAATTATTCTAATGATTTAATGGCTCTCATCCAGGGGTAGTAGGGCTTTTCTAAACCGATCCTACGCGGGCAAAATTGAATCCTAGACAAATACAAATACGTTCCGAAGTAGCTTACACACTGGATCGGGCTTCCATCATCCGTCATTTCATAAAGATTTTCTAGTTCCGTATTTTTTCGGATTCGTATTGCGTGTAGTGCGTAACCGCTCAAAGGGTTCATTAGTCTTAAATAATCATATCATATGAAGCGACAAACTCGATACAGGACGAATTGATTGGCGATATTAGCTTATTGCTTCATAGGCTTAAACAAGCATTTAACTAGGAATGTACTACAGCTAACTTAATCATTCGGCGTATCAATAAGCTTGCGGTTAACCCGCTCTATCTGTCTGACTTAACAGACCTGGCTTGATAAGATCTTGTCAGATCTTGTTAGCACTTTGTTAGATTAGCAATGATGATTAAGAATTATGAATTTATTTTATTATAGTCATAAGTTTTCACGATTATTCAATAATATACGTTTTTAAACTAATCACATTTTATTAAATTACTCACCAGCAGTCAGTTTTTTAACAGCGTAGAAACTTCTCGATCAAAGTTTCGTTTTAACATATAACATTTAAAACTCTCTAAAATTTCGGATGAAAACGATTGAGTTGCTATGCTCTAACGTACGTTAGTAATAATATTTCAACGTTGAAAACCTTTTTATTCAAAACGTTAAATAATTAATAGGTTTAAACTCAATTGAACTCACTATGTCCCTCTACTAAACCCAGCATACTGTCGATACTGAGAACTAAGTGTCACTTGTTCAAACTCATTCAAATTTTACTCAGCAAAGGATATATGAATGCTAAAATCATATGAGAAATTTTTACATTACCAATTTTCAATTCGATTACGGTGGTGGTGTACAGTGATCACAAAAAAGTCCTTGAGATTAATAAATTAATTAATGTTAGAATGCGACTTTCGTGGTTGGGACAGCAGTCGGTTTCGGGTACGATATACTTATATACAGCACTCGTTTGGTTTTTTCAGAAGACTTTTCGGCTTTCTGATAATTCTTATCTCTAACTATGGGCCTTATAAACAAGCTTAAAGTCGCTGAGCGGGCAATGGAAAAGGCTATGCGCGAAATTTCTCTGCGGGATCGAATCAGGAATGACGAGATTCGCAGGCGAACCAAAGTCACCGGCATAGCCAGGAGGATTGCAAAGCTGAAGTGGCAATGGGCAGGGCACATACTTGTAGCTCGCAGAATCGATCGCCGTTGGGGCAGAAAAGTTCTCGAGTGGTGGCCACGTACTGGGAGACGCAGCGTTGCAAAGTTGCCGGTAAACGCTGGATGAAGACGGCGCGGAACCGAGGGACGTGGAAAACCTTGGGGAGGCCTATGTCCAGCAGTGGACGTCTACAGGCTGATGATTATGATGATAATTTTGAAACTCACAAACCAGCACCGGGCTAGCTTAGTGGTTTATCGACAGAACCCATACTTGTAGCTCGCAGTATACATATACAAGTATGTGTCTCTTCTCGTCGTGAAGAGACTCATGGTCGTGCAGTGAGCTCATTCATTATTAAGTCCTCACTTATAATATCAATAAATTTTACCTTTCTATCATAAAAAAAACAAACGAAGATCCAAAACAAGGAACATGACTTTAATAAATATTACGACGATTGCAAACCCAAATGCGTTTTAATTTAGAAATTAAATGCACTAGCCCATGCAGTGCAGATGTCCTCTGAAATAAAATGGTAAAAGAAAATATCGTGCTAAGCACATTCCGCATATCTCGTTAAAATTCCCCTGCGGATAGTGAAGTAGAATATGAATAATAAAGTAAGCTTTATCGTTGTAAAACAAGGATAAATTTAAGGTTGAGATGTCACGGGCTTCGTGGCATATTGGTTAAATGTTCCACTGCAATGTGAGAGGTCTTGGATTTGAAACAGATCTAGTTAGGTCAGTTTGGGAAACGATTTTTCCTAAATTAGTTTAGATCTGGCTGATACTAAAATCCAGCTAATATTGTAATAGCAAAAGTGAGGATGATTGAAGTAAGTCTGCTGAGTAGATGAGTCTAAGTCATTGATAACTCTTCTTGCACGATTTAATCGACGTACAGAGACATCGGAATTGAAATCTATCTGGATAAAGTAAACTAAAATTTTAGAACTACATATCGTTTCTAACTTTTTTGAAAGTGCGTCTTCTTGTTTTGCTTTCACGCTTAAAGTACAGATCCGATTTATATAAAATTTTGTTTATAGATAGAACAGACCCTAAGGATGGACATTTACTAACTTTTAATATGAAAGACGAGTTGAGGAATAGAGTTTTCGCGCTTGAAACCGCGGGTAAAAGCTAGTACCCAAAAATTTCTTCTACACTCAAACATGAGCTTATTAAGAAGCTTACTTTGAGACCATATAGTAGATGTGCCAGTTTCAAGTGATGTATTTTTTTATACATATCAAATCTTGTTTATGTAACAAATGTAAATATGCGAAAATGGAAAAAAACCTGATATTCTTACGGGTAAGAGATATATGAGGGCTTAGAGCTAGATTAGCTCGTTTGTAGTATAAATTATCTCATAAGAAATATAGACTTAAAACGTTTAGTTGCCTATGATTACTGAAACAAAATTATTTTGAAACTAGCTGTTTTCAATTTAGAATCTGTTGGGAATATCGATATTAAAAGTAACCTTCATGATTGTTCAATACTTGCTTGATATTGAGAATCATGAGGATAGTTTTGAATATTGCCATCCGCTCATCGACTACGCTGGCCGCGCTCTTAGCAACGCTAACTAGTATTGCCTGAGGCCTCGACGCGTAAGATAGATACAAACTATGCTCTGCTGTTCGTCTTTAAGGGTTCTACAAATTCCAATCAATTAAGACAAGTTACACCTAGTGCTTGCAAATCACTATTATATTGTACTGTGTAGTCTGGAACGTTTCCAGCCATTAGTGTAGGAGTGTAGAAGACGTTCTTCTATCTCCCGAAATCGTCCCTGCTGAGAATCTGCGGTGCCCGCTTGCTGACTGTCCGTCCTGAGGCGTTGCTGTGTATGTAGGTGAGTGGATGCTTATTCTTTGCTGTCCTCGTGATTCTCTGCAAGTTCCCATCGACATGTAATAAAATCACATTACATGTAATTGTCTGCGTCAAACACCTAAAACGCAGTGGTCCGCTAAATCGAAGGAAATTCTCGTAGCTGTGTGCTAGGTATATAAACCTATAATCATTTAGGTCTATACCCCACAGTGATATTCCAGACTTTACAGACACTATCACTATGCTAAATTTCATCTATATCCGTTGAGCCGTTCTGGCGTCATTGAGGAACAAACATCCATACATCCAAACTATCACATTTATAATATGAGTAAGATAAATATTCAATCTTTCTTTTATTATCTAACTAGCTGTGACCCGCGACTTCGTCCGCGTGGATACCGTTTATTAGAGTTGGATAAATACTATTATTATATCCTCCTTGAAGTTAAAACTTACCTTATTCTAAATTTCGTCAAAATCGACTCAGTAGTTTAGCTGTGAAAGCGTTACTGATAGATAAACAGACAGAATTAGGTACTTCAAAAACTGTTACAACAAAGCAGTGATCCGCAGTTTCACCTAGGTTTTGTGAAAATGTATAGGTAGGTAGGTATATTACATAGATGATGCCCGCGACTTCGTCTGTATTGAATTAGTATTTCGAGTAGGTTATTTTCTTCTCCAAGGTCCTAACTATCTTTAATAACAAAAATAAAAATGAAGAATCTTAATCTTCGCCCATATAATATGTATAACTCCTTACCACAAACATAGGTAGGTAACTATCTATTAGGTACATTACAAAGGCACATAGCGTTATAAACAAATCGGGTGCCAAAGTGCCTTAAATTTTAATATTGTCTTAAGTTTTCGCGATAACTATTATGTATGACTATTAAATAAAACACTTTTTAACCGGATTTATCGCGTATATTTACATTTTGAATTTTAACAGTCGCTCGTGACCGCGGGGTCTGCAAAGACACCGAAACGTCGAGTTAAAATGTAAAATATAAATTATACGCCATTAATCCGGTTAAAAAGTGTTTTATTTAATGCCTTCAATTTTACTTAATTCATGCAATATCTTCATTAATTATACTTAGCTTATTGTTATTCTAGGTAAAGCTAAGTAGTTTTTGCGTGAAAGAATAGCAAAATCCATCCATCCAGCCATTATCAGTGTACATACAATACTACCTATAGTTGTGTATGGTTGCTTTTTTTGTACTGCCATACGGCTAAGCCAATATTAATGTAATTTGGTATAGTAGTTAACACATACGTTACTTTTTATTCCGAAGAAATCTACGGTTTCTGACTTCCAAGAGGCAGAAACGATCATGAAATAAACAAAACCTTGATTTCCATTTTATCTTTGTATATACAGAAGGTACATCAAGCGTTACAAATCTGTCAAAATTTTTTACTTTAATTTGAACTCTATGCCCTCGATAATAAGTTAAAATTGGTTGGGGAAATATGACAGGTAATGTAACGCTTGTTCCTTCTGTACCTACCTATATTAAATCGCACAAAAGCTTGCGCTCGCCTCCCGCCTTTTCCCTCCCGTTGCGCAAAAATAATCCCTATATCATTCAGTATTCACGCGCGATGGGTTATTAGCGTATTTCACGTATAAGTTTGGTGTTTCTATACCGATTTCTATGATTTTTTTTTCATTGAATAGGTAATAATGTTAATTTTTTTTAATTAGGGATGAGTAAGAGTATTATAAACGTAAGAGTAAACAAATATAATCAGAAAGCTTCGAACTGCTAAGCTATCGGGATTTACACGTGTTATTGTGAGTCAACCATAACATGTAGACATATACTGTTGTGGGATATTTTTTATACAATTTTATGAAGATTTTTTCTGTAATACATGATTTCTATGTAGCTTTAACCATGTAGATTTAATTATGAAGAATAATTTTACCAAGTTTCGTTAAAATCCGTTGAGTAGTTTTTGTTTCTATAAGGAACATACAGACAGACAGACAGACAAAAATTTTACTGATTGCATTTTTGGCATCGGTATCGATCACTAATCACCCCCTGATAGTTATTTTGAAAAAATATTTCATGTACAGAATTGACCTCTCTACAGATTTATTATAAGTATAGATAGATATAGATAGATAGATTTCACCTTCCACTCTTTTATTCTGATTACGTTTTAATACCTTTATTACATATTTATCTGTAGCAAAAGGTATTGTTGGTAAATTTATAAAACTTATACTTACAAAAGTAAGTCAAGTCATTTTCCAGCCCTCCAAATTATGTTTCCCAAATATTTTATAAATAAATTTAAGGCTCGAACCTTGGAGTGAAATCGATACTGTGAATTTCGGGTACCTTTGTGGGTGTTTAGTAACCCTGTTAAGTACTTAGATTTAGGATTTAGGATCCCTGTTTTTGAGTGGTCGCAATTTGATAAGTGTCGTTTTCTTCACTTTTCTTTAAATACGTATTTGGTGAAGTTTTTATAAACTTGCCATTAAGACTTTTTTACTTTGATCATTTCTGAACTTAGTTTTATTGAGTATATTTGTGATTATTTTTTGTAGTTTTAAGTGAAAATAAATCTACTGCCTTAAGTATAATAATTATTCTAATATATAATATTAGTATTAACACAATATATATTATTTAGACTGTGGTATTAATATAAATAACTACAAGATTTCATTCTATATACTTTATGGATAGCGGGGCTGGCGTAGTGGTTGTCCCTCTATGCTAAATACCTAGTCTTGAATCCCAGAACTTAATACAGGTTTTGAGAGAGTCTATGATTGAGTGCGTTGATTCGACCTTGCACAATGTGTCCGATTGGGGCGAGTCCAACCTGGTCAAATTCAACACCTCCAAAACGCAAGCGTGTCTATTTTCCGCAAAAAAGAGCAACTTTACCTTTAAACCCACTTTTTGGTATGTATCTATTTCCATCACCGCCCATCTTTTAGGCGTCACTATAACGTCCAAATTAAACTTGGGACAACAAATTGAGTGTATAGCTCAAATGGCTTCCAAAAAATTGGGTATCATCTCGAAGGTCCAGCGGTACTTCAGCCCTTAACGGCTGCTCCTATACAGCCCAAGTGAGGTCACGAATGGAGTCACCTTTGGGATGGTTCTACCAAATACCAGCTCGAAGCGCTAGACTCTGTTGACCGAAGAGCCCGAAAACTTATTATGACAACTTTACAAACAAAAATTGCAGACGCCAGAGCATCGTAATAGGTTGCTTGTTTGACAGTTTTTTATCGGCTACATATTGGTGAGTGTGCGAGTGCTCTTTTTGACTAAATTGAACCCACTCCTTTTTACCACTGGACTACCAGACGGACAGAACTTCCATCCCTATATAGTGGATTTACCAAGAAGTCGAACAAACCACTTCGATAGTTCCTTTTTGGTACGGATTGCCAAGGTGTGGAACAATCTGCCTGCGTCTGTTTTTCCTGACCACTATAGTCCTGGAACTTTTAAGTGTCGAGAATAGGTTTCTCCTGGATGGACGTGTACCACCATAGTCTAAATGCCCACTTTCAATCAGGTGGCATGGAAGAAAGCGTCCTATCCTTACAATATTTAAAAACAAGTTTGATTCCCAGTGAAAGTGCATATTTGTGAGAAGAACGTAGATATTAGCAGCAAAGCTGTAGGTATGACTAATTAAGTTTATGACTTATACTTACTACTTATAATATATGTATAAAGCTGAAGAGTTTGTTTGTTTGTTTGAACGCGCTTATCTCAGAAACTACAAGTGGAATTTGAAAAATTCTTTTTGCATTTGATAGCCCAACTCTTGAGGAAGGTTATAGGCTATATTTTATCCCAAAATTCCCACGGGATCAAAAGTTACGCGGGTAAAACTGCGCGCGGTGGCTAGTTACTTATATTTATACATTTATTAGGTACGTATATTTTTTAATATATTGAGACTTTGTATTGGTGCTATAGTGTGACTATCAAATAGAACATTACATCATAGCACACTTAATGTAGAAAAAACAACTATAACCAAGTTATCTTGCCAGTTTCTGTGACTTTAAAACACTAATTTTGTGCGTTGATGCAACTCCTCCCCCCACCCCTTAGAATGATGGTTTATTAGACCAAGTAATGTGACATAGTTAGGCATAATTATAAGGCAAGTAATACGACAACAACACACACACGTGACTCTCTATGACTCGCACCACAAGTCAGAACTGTACAGAAATGGGCCGCGAAGGTTCGGCGTAGAATAGTCATACCAAACCCTGAATAAGCGTGGTACAAAAATCAACAAATGCAGAGTATTACAAAACCGACTTAACGTCAAATTTTTGGCTGAAGTATAAGGTCGTCAAAATAAACGAACTCCGAATTCATACATCTTTGAAATGAATGAAATGAAAATTTTCATGAAGTATAAAACTACTTTTTAACCGGATTAATCGCGTATAATTTATATTTTACATTTTAACTCGACGTTTCGGTGTCTTTGCAGACCCGTGGTCACGAGCGACTGAGGTGTCAGGCGTCAGATTGATAGTGGAAAAAGTTATACATCATCTCCATCTATTTCTATAAAAAAAGTAGTTAAAAACCGGTTAAAAAGTAGTTTTATTTAAATTATGAATCGAGAAAACTTAAGACAAAATTTCATGAAGTACTCAATCAATTTCATTGAAATTGATATGGAACCAAATGAAAAGTATCTTCTATCACATGAAACAAGAATCATTAAAATCGTTTCACCTAGTCAAAAGTTATGAGGTAACAAACATAAAAAAAACATACAGACAAATTGAATGGGGGCATTAAACAAACCTATAGTTTCTTTCTGGCTAGCGACCACCCTACATATAAAATAAGTCGCAATTATCACCACTCTTGTAAACTGTGTGCCTTCATCTTCTCTTTTTAAGTTTGAGATTAAACATGGGTTTAGTCACTAATAAAAAAAGAAAAGGTTATACAAGGTGACTGGTGACATATTTTAGATATTTCAAGAGAGCAATCTGCACTCCTGCACATAATTATGTAATAAAAGTAGGTACTTAATTTTTCACCAGAATTCCCTATAAATAAATAAAGAGTTTTCTACGGTCAACGACCGTTCGTGAAGCCGTCCATACCTGACTACCTATTCTGCGTTGATAGTGCCGTGTGTACTGTGTAACCGTGCATTGTAGTCGCACCCTGGGGATGGTTCTGGTTAAAGCGAAACACACGTGGTTTTGAGTTCGCATGGTTTCACCTTCGCAGTCTTAGATCCCGTGGGAATTTCCATGCAAAGTGTAGTAAGCCACTTCTAATTAATTGAGTTATCTAATTGTTAAAGAGTTGAAACATCAGCTTCGGATTTTTTATTTTATTTATTTCCCACAAAAAATATCAAGTCTTCATTATTAGTTCACAAATATTGCCTATTTTGTACTCAGCCCTGGATATTCGTCCTTAGAAACTGTTGTTAATATTTCGTCTTGTCAATATCCGCCATTACATATTAAAACAATATTGCTCCTAGTCTTTACGACTCCTCCAATGTGCGTCTTGGGATTACAGATCCAATAAAATTTACAGATAAAAACTTTCCCGATATTTAACACTCTTTACGAACCACCACGATAATGAACTCCGAACTGCTTTTTGTTGCCCATAAAATATGACAGTAAATCTCAGTTTTCTTCCATTATCCGTGAAAATATTACTTCCACGCCACTAAATATTGCCCAAAAGTTCAAAGACCTCGACTGAGTAGGTTTCAGAAAATTGGACTTTGTAACTAGGTATGTAAAAGTTAAATTAAATCTGAGCATAACTTTTTGGAAGAGACTCAGTTTATTAGACCAATTTTCAGGAAATCTCAAAGGTGTAATTGACTTGCCGGTATTTTGTTTAAGATTCTTGTTACGTACAAAAAAAAAAGATTGTGTTTTGAATAAGGTTACTTGCCGGATAGAGATTAAAAAATTTGATATTAGAACTGAAAGAAAAACGAGTTTCTTTGACAACCTTAATCAAATTATAGATTTAAAACTTAAATTTAAAACCTTCGCAATACTACGTAAAAATTTTAAGGTCTTTTAATGAAATTAGGCTATATTGCCATTTGTAATATACCTACGTATTTTCTTGGACACGAACCATACTTTTCGGGGCTCTTTTCAGCGACCACCCTTTATATAGATATCCACCAAATATAATCGATCATGTGATGATGTATTCTGAAAATGTTTCGTTATCATCCAATTTTTTCCTAAGCCCGTTTTCTTCGACCTCATTTTCACTTACCATCATCTCATCTAACGCATGATTAGATTACCGTTAAAAAATGTTTCACAAAGAGAGTACTAAAGTTTGATAATAATCTGTACCTGCCAGTCTTTCATAAACGATAAAGGTATAAAGGACACGCTTAAATTTAATAAAATAATGCTCTTTGACTGTATTTCTTCGTCGATTTTCACTGATATATGGAGAATGGATGTTTTTAAACACAAAGTGATTTAACAATGACTCTTTTGTTTATTAACATGCTTTTCATCGCCAAGACGAAGGTATATGAATTATATTAAACTATATAATATATACACTAGCTTTGCTTTATCTGGTCTAATTTTGAGCAAGCTTATTATCATATTAAAGCTTATTTCATTATTTAGATGAGACTTAATTTTCGCTAGGTTTCATATTTGTTAATTCCGATTCTGTGTGGATAGAAATATAAATATCAAATTCTACGTGTTAGGGTGTGGATCCATCTATACGGTATTTCGCTGCGGCCGTGGAGGGCGCGCTGAAGTACGGTGCCGTATGGAACTGTTTCCATAATAAACCATGATGGAGATAATTTTAAGAGGAAATATTAAGCGCTGAGCGCAGACCCGTGCGCAACGCTGTGACACGGTGCGGCGCCGCACCGTTTACCGCAAAGATGTACCCACGCCACTACGGCTATGCCACATGTACATATCAAAGAAATAATATGATTCACGCATTTTTTTTGCATTGACGTGCCACAACAGCCGATTGTCAAATCAAGCCTAGTTTAAAAGAATATAAAATGTAAAAAATTCAAATTCAAACATTTATTCAACATACAAACAAACAAACACATAAAAATCAACAAAATAAAGTACAAAAATGGAAATTAAAAAATGCTAAGTAACTACAATGTATTTTTATAATATTCTGTACTTCTCACTTCCAAAGGTAGTGGCTTGAAAATCAGCGCCACAGTCAAGGCTGATGGCACAATGCTGAGCTGCGCCCATTACGGCATTTTTAATATTGTATTTATTTCTTTGTTGTTTTTTGTTTTGTTAGTTTTTCTTTTTATGCCGAATAAATGTGTTTCTTTCTTTCTTTCTTTATATATAAAATTAAATTGAAAAATTAAGAAAATAACAACACAAACAACCATAATTAAAAATAGCAACAGTCACATAAATCAGTAAACAAAAGAAAAATTAGAATATTAAAAACACAATGAGAAATAATAAAATGTCGATCCATCAGAAACACATTTCTGATATTAACATAATTGGTGTCAAACTTGACATTCGCTAGTGAAAAAACTTACTCATAAATTAAATACAAGGGCTTTTGTTGCTGACAGTACTTTTGATGAAAGCCTTAAAGATTACGTACTTTTATCTCTTTTGTGCGAATCTTCGAAGGGTTTTAACTCCCATTGTTAGCTTAGGACTTAAAATCTGAGGTTTTAAATTTTTCGCTCGACTATAGGATCGTAGAATTTTTACTTTTACTGTGTGTTTTAGTGCCTACTTCTATAATTTTCAGGAACATTTTTTATAAATGACAAGGTACTGAAGCGGTCAAGCTTAGCTTTGAAAGTGCTTTAACGGCATAGTTTTATTCGTAACGCTTAACGTATGCTACAGAATAATAAAGTTAAATTGCCTTGATGCTTAGAATCGAAAACAATAGATGCAAGATCATCATCATCATCATCACAACTCTTTGTAATGAGACACTGCAGGGCATGAGTCTCTCCCCTGGGTGACGAGGAGGTATAGGCCATAATTCACCAAGCTGGCCCAGTGCTGGGTGGTGGATATCAGAATTTTCAGGGTGCTAAAGTGGCTTCTGACAAACCCTAACGACTACTGTATACAAGTATACAGCACCCGGGACCGACTGCTTAACGTGCCCTCCGAAGCACGGAAGTCGTCGTGAGAAATGAATGGTCGGCGGTCACCCATTCAAGCACCGACCGCACTAAACGTTGCTTAATCTGAGATATCGTATGATACACACAGTAACCACGGCGCCACGACGACTTCAGATGTAAGATGAATAAAACCAATTAAGGCCCTTTCGCACGAAACACAGGGTTAAAATGATAACTTTGACGTCTACTAACTCAATTTAAATGCTTATTTTTTTTACTCGGGAAACGTCTTGCACCAACCAAACAATGCTCTGGGTTATTCAATTTTAACAATATTCCAACCAAACTACGTTTACAACTGGACATCTGTTATTGCTTCAAAGTAGCCTAAAAATTTTGACAATACCCGGATTAGCGACTATACCCTGTCAGCTTGAAGGGTTAAATATTTAGCAGTTTAACTCGGGCTAAATTGCTAACCCTGGATCGTGCAAGACAACTTATCAAAACCCGGGTTATCTCTTAACACTTGTGTTTTAACGCTTACCCTGCTCTGTGCAAGCGAGCCTTAATTTTTCTAAATTTTTTTTAATAATTTTAGCAAGTTAGTGCAACAGCTGTGGGTCAGTCCTAGTTATATGATGTGAGTTTTTTATTGTTTTGGAATAGCAATTGTCAACCCTTAACAACCACATTACTTACAAGTAATGTGCTGTTTATAAATACAGCATGACCGGCCTGGTTTAACCGATTTAAAGTGCCCATCGAAGAAAGTAAACTATAGTATTGTCTTAAGTTTTCACGATTCATAATTTAAATAAAACTACTTTTTAACCAGATTAATCGCGTATAATTTATATTTTACATTTTAACTCGACGTTTCGGTGTCTTTGCAGACCCCGTGGTCACGAGCGACTGGCGGGTTTCAATATTATGAAAACTGTTCGTTTTGCCTACGAACAATAGAAATCACTACCAAAATGCCTTTCTATATTCAAAATCTTGACATCTAAACCACTGCTTACGAACTGTTTGACTGTAATGGGTTGCTAGTTTACATTTGACCATTTACAAAATAAGTCATTATATCTAGCCAACGACGACGTAACAAGTTATTAATTTAAACCAATGAGGTAAAGGTAGCATGGCAGTCTGCTGCGGCCAATAAGAGTTATGTTTTCATTACGTATGACCAATTAAAGAATACGTCATTTTATCTAGCCAACGACGTAAAAATTTATTCATTTCACGAAATATCCTATCAAATATCTGTCAACATATCAATAATCCAGTTTTCTCTTTCTAACTTATCTATAACTGTTTTTGAAAAAAAGGACGAATATCATTGAATGACATAATTTTTCTTTTAAATATTTACTTTGACGTCACAAAAATGTGATTCAACCAATGGCAAAATTAGTCGAAAGATTGGCGTTTCGTTTTACGTAAGCAGTTAAACGCAATTATTAATAAAAAGCTCTAAAAACATACTATAATATATTTATCGAATACTAAAACATAGCAAACATAAATTGAATAAGTTTATATATTTCTTTAGTTCAAATATCATACAAATAATTTGCGAATGCGTGATATTCTATAAATCACATATCACCTATTTTCTTGGAAGAACGTCACGCAAGGAGGGCCCATGCCAAATTTGAGAACTTACAGCCCGTAGCTAATAGATATTGTGAAACGCTACTTTTTTCCTACCAGTTTTGTACCTGTACCGGTTACGCATAGCAGTCAGTTGAATATTGAAACCCGCCATGAGTCTGCAAAGACACCGAAACGTCGAGTTAAAATGTAAAATATAAATTATACGCGATTAATCCGGTTAAAAAGTAGTTTTATTTAAAGTAAACTATGTTTTATAGTAAATTTTGCATATTGCAATTATTTTTACCTCATTATAGTAAATTTTGCATATTGCAATTATTTTTCATACATAACTTCACGCCTGTATCCCTTATGGGGTAGGCAGAACATCAGAGGTTATAAGACCAACTGATGTCACGTTTGACTAATGAGGTATTATAATGATTGCGAGAGGCTATTGCAGTGACAGGGGGTCAGCCTATCGCCCACAAAAATGCCAATAAAACCTCTGTCCCTTAACTGACTTTTACAGTATACCCGGGAAGGGAACAGCTGGCACATTCTATGTTTTTCTTTCACTCCCAGTCCAGCATGGAAGTAATTATTATAATTATCGGTAAAGTGAAGATTACTTTTAGATTTAAGAATAAAATTACTACCGAAGTCAAAATAGGTAAAAAGGGAAATAATTCGCATAATTTTTTAAATTGGCACACGTATACCATGTGCAGTCCAGATTTACATACTAAAGGTGTTCGAGGGTATAGGGGTGTGGGGTTGTAGGGGGAGGGGATGAAGTTCATTATTTTTAGGTTTATGCTCATATCTCAAAAAATGTACCAATAGCGTAATTTATTGCTTCTAACAAAATTTTCTACATTAAATTTCGTATTGTTTGAACGTATTCATTTTTACTATACGACTAATAATTTGCGAGTTACAAGGTAATGAAATTATTGTTTATATACTAAAATATTTCTTACTAGTATAAATTTTAAATTAACTATTAGAAGGAAATTAAAAACAAAGTGTAGCGTAATAATGTTTATTATGAACATAATAGAATTGCATTTTCAATAGATGTTAATCTTTAAATTAACATAAAACACTTTATTTAAATTGCTTTAAAGTATTCAGATACTTAAGGCGCATTGCCAGAGAAACTGCAACACTATTTTGTTAAGGGTATCGTAAAAATAGATTTAAGGTTTTTGAACGAGACAGAATAAAAACAGTGATCTTTTGTATAGATGCTATCACACTGAATAACGAATAAACTTTTACTTTGAGCAAACAGATGTAACAAAAACAATTATGATTTTTTATATTCATACTTAATTAAATTTAAAAAATTTAAAAACTCAATAATCTAAGTATCATAACATTGTTTCAGGCCAAATAATCCAAATTCTGAAGTAAGAGAAAAAAACGAGTGGATAATAGTATAGTGAGCGTTGCTAATTACAGTCTCGGCTCATTATTAAGCCTCGACTGTAATTAGCAACTTCGCTCACTTGTTACATACGACGTTTTTCAACACACTTGTGAGTAAAAGACAGACATACGTGGTCATAAAATAACAAACACACTTAATAACAAAGCTGTGAATTGTGATTGAAAAATGACGCCGAACCTCGCGCATGCGCGTAGGTTTTTTTTCTGCTAAATGTGTCAATGTCTGTATAGCATATACAGCCTATTTTACGTGAAAATGTTTAATTTGGAGTGGTAAATGCAAATATTTTAATGTTTTATAACAAATTATTGTAAATTGTGAACAATTTGTTTGATATACATATTTGTTTTACTAATATAAGGCGCAAACATTTAAAAATGTATATGGATTTGAAGTGGTATAAAACCTCTTTGTTGTTTCTGAAAATATTTAATGTATAACCCGGATCAATAAAATATGCTCTGTTTACTCGCATGTAATTTGCACAAAGGTACAATTCAACTTTGTAGGATTCATTATATTATGCACTAGGGTATAATATATTATGCACGCGTGACTTATAGCCCAGTTTATAGTTCTAAATTCAATAGAATAAGGCTCACTTTACGAGCAAGTGTGTTGAAAAAGATGTTTTACAACAATTAAAAAATAATAAAATTAATGTAGGACTATGCCTTCAAAAGCTTCGAATATAGTTTTGTTTTAGGTTTTGTAATTTTTTATATATAATAGATAGAATTACTCGATTTGATACCATATAAATTACATACACTAAATACCATATTCGAAGAAAATATCGATAAAAGGCCCAAATTATCGTTGTCAACGGTAGCATTCTAGCCCCGCAGGACGTTTAACTGTCGACGATTATTTATCACGACGACTTCCATGTATCAGGGGCCACGCACGATATATTTCTTAAGAAAAAGTGTAAACTTTTCCTCGAAATTAGGTAATAGTTACGAATATGTGTTTTTTTTATTTCATATTTTTTCCTGTGCTGAGATATTTGTGTGAAAATTAATGAGTTTTATCTGGTCACTATTTAAGATTAATTATGTTTTCTTAAGAGATTTAAAAAAATCATGATATTAAAAAGTAATTTAATTAATTAGAAAAATATAAACAAAAAATCAAGACAGCATAAAAAAATAACAATGTTATTCCTTTGTTTAGTTACTTATTGGAATCAAAGCAAAACATTTATCCTTTAAACTCAGGATCCTGTAGTGCGCTGTGTAGGGTCCTTCGGTAGTTGACTTTTGAGAAAACTGAGATAGCAACTATTTTAAATGTAATCTCCTAGTGAACAAATAAAATGAAGTTGTATTTTCTTATTATATTTTATGATCTATCATTTATACTAAAGTTTTAATGTAGGTGACTGTATCTGACTTCAGTTAGACTGAAAATTTATGCCATAATTATATAAACCTTTTTTATTTTTACCTTTATTTTTTGAAGTTTTATAAATAAAACTCACGAAGGTACTTTAAAATCAATGATATCATAATCAATCAAAAAACTATTTTTTTAACCAAAAAAATGGATTTACATTCCATGATTTTAAGTTATGGAGGCACTGTAAACATTTTTTATCTCCTAAAATATAAATATTATTATGGATTGTGAAACTTTATACAAGGTTGATTTTTAGGCACCGGTCTAATTTTTTTACTCAGTAAGTATCATTTATAGAAACTATTTTTGAAAAAAAAAAATATATGTATTTTTTTACAAGGAAATTAATAGCAAACATAATCTAATCTTGCAGACAAGAAGCTCGAGTATCATACTTACGCCCTCCCTGAGGAGCGTAAGGTTCAAGCTGTCCTAAGGAACGTGCCGTTTGAGTTATCGAACGAGTAAGTTCTAGAGGACTTGTCATCTCAAGGCTTCCCCGTCGAATCTGTGCACAAAATGCACAGCCGCCGGGTTAAACAGTTCCCACTTGCGCTAGTGATCCCAGCGAACAGCCCGCAAGGGCAGTCTATCTTCAAAGGACACCGCACTGTCTGCGGTCACTCTAATTTTCGTGTCGAAAAAACGCACAAACGTGGTTTCCTCGGTCAGTGCCAAGCCGGGTAGCGACTCAATCGCAACCGGCTGCCAAATCGGCTTTCCAGTGCCGAAACGCAAACGGGTCTCATGACCGCATGGCTTTCTGGATCCAGCTCGCTCCCATTGACAAAATTCTGGCTTTCGCCGCCGCTCTCGAAGCCAGCCGTGAGGGTTTCAACGGTGTTCTTCCGGTCTTAACCAAGTTCGCTCCCCTTATCAGGAAACTCCAGCAAGCTCAACGTTTCTAAACGCTGTCCCTTTCTTCCAGCCTTCCTATTTCGGTCTCATCACTCTAGATAATCTCTTAGTTTCAGTTTCTTCATTTTTGCTAGTCTTAGCTTCGTCATCTTTGCTTTCAGTTCATCTATGGTGGCAGCCGTCAGGATGTCGCTTCCTGCGCAGCCTCTAGCTACCGATTGGTTGTCGCTCCGATTATGATTAATGGCCTTTGTCAAGGGGGATGTTTAGTGGGTATACTCAGGCGATCTGAGGAGTCTCGTGGCCGCTCTTGCGGTCCCCACACTGTCTGGGTACTCAATATCTGTTAGCCACTGGGATTAGCAGCTCTTTAAAATTCCCTTTCGTCCGTAACAGGATTCATCCTCCTCCTGCTAGAGCTTGCTTTAGTGGGTGCCAGAGACTTTCCTTGGCGGAAAAACAACAAAAAAACATAGTAGCTATGTGCATCAACAGCGACTATTTGTAAAATAGTTTGTGGTGCCATATTTTTGTACTGAGCGATACTAAAGTAAATATTCAAGTACGTGTCGGAGCTAACGAAAAGTTGGCGATATTAAGATGTTAGTATGACTTCATGGTAACGGAAGTATGTTGGTAGCACTGTTAAAGAGGGCGCTAAATGCAATGAATGACTGACATTCGATTGCAGCGCCATAGGTTATATCTTGAAGTAGGATGATGGCAAGTGACGCAGATACGGTTAGGACGGCTAGGTGCGCGGACGTATCTCGGACTGACGGTCGATAGTAGCTCGGTATTAATTGAGTTGGCATTGTAACTTTAAAGTAACTGACGGAACGGACTCGCGAATTAAGATTTTGTTGTAATTAAACCAGGGTTATACCCAAGCCCACAGACTCGGTACTAAGTAACTGTCCGGTGATTAATTCTATCGTGTTTTTTGAGTAACGCTTCTTTTCGTTTTGTTTGTTTTTCCGACATACGTTTATGTCGTATCAGAGAAAATATCATTATCTGGTGACTAAAAGACAACCCTGTATAACTGATGACCGTTTTAGCACTGAGTTTACACTTTCTGCCTGTAACACCAGTGCTCGTGGATTCAATATAGTCACAATGCAATACTTTGTGTGCCTAAGTATGTATGTGTATATGGGCGGCAATTACATTTGGTTATATTTTATAAGTTTACAAGTAAGAAATATTCCTTTCTGATGAAGTTATTTGTTTTGCAAATTTTGTAAGTTTCCATTTGCTATTATATAACTTGTTTGTGACTAAAATTCAATTATCCTGATACAATAACATTAATATATACTAATATATAAAGCTGAAGAGTTTGTTTTTTTGTTTGTTTGAACGCGCTAATCTCAGAAACTACAAGTGGGATTTTTGCATTTGATAGCCCAACTCTTGAGAAAGGTTATAGGCTATATTTTATCTCGAAATTCCCACGGGATCAAAAGTTACGCGGGTAAAACCGCGCGCGGTGGCTAGTTGCTTTATAATATTGTTTTGAACCTTTCTATTCTTTAATTTTTGATAACGGTTTTAAGTAATAAGTTCTTCCTATTAATCTATTATTATTTTAATGAGATTACTGCGACAGCTGCACTGGCTGATTGTTGATGTGGATTTATTTATCATTTTATACTTTAGTTTGCAATCTATCGTTGTGAGAGCAACTACTCTTAGACTATTGTTTATAATTGTGAATTTAAATTATTTCAAAGTTCGTGAATTGATTAAAGTATGAATATTATATGAACTGTGGAAGAATTGTGTTTCACTGATTTCTCAATTTTTATTAATATGGATAATATTGATATGGAGAACATCGAAAGCGGAGTGCCGCCGACATGTATATTGGTCTGTATTATTATAAATGCATCGACATAATAAATCAAAAGCATCTGTGTGACCTATAACTAATATTTAACACAATTCAGGATTTTTTTTTTCACAATATAAAAATCTTATTATTTATTATTTGTCTAATAAATATAATAAATAAATGAAATCCCCAGACAATCACACCAACTACATAGCCCCAAAGTAAGCTGAGCTTGTGTTATGAGATACCATGTAGCGAAGTAGGGGGAAACCTAGAATACAAATACATACATAGATAAACGCCCAGACAATTTACAAGAAAATCAATTTACAAGAAAGTCACACATTAATTAATAGAACAATTCTCTTCCACAGATATTCGAAGCGAGAGACCTTCCCATCAAGGACGTGTCGGGAAGCAGTGACCCGTACATCAAAGTGTTCCTTCTACCCGACCGCAAAAAGAAGTATCAGACTAAGGTTCACAGGAAAAACCTCAACCCAGTCTTCAATGAAACCTTCTTGTTCAGGTAAATATTTGAACGTATATTTTGTACGCTTAAGGTTAGTTTTCTTTGACAAAACTCCCATGCTTCAAATTAAATTTGTCTCAATGGGTATACAGTGGATTTGTATAAAAAAACAACAACGTCGACTTTATATTTGACGGTCTTGTTTATTTTTGCTATTATTTATGTTACAAAATAGGATTTATAATGTATGTTGACAGCCCTAAATTTTTAAATTCAATTTATGTTGTAATGCGAAAAGCTAGAGCTTTAAGACAAAAAATGTAAAAGGTACTAACGAGGTATTAACTTATGAGCTCAAAATATTGAAGTAAATAAAAAACTGGGAGTGAAAGAAAAACTTAGAATGTGCCAGGGAAGAGAAGCCGGGCATACTGTAAAAGTCGGTTAAGGGACTGAGGTTTTATTAGAGGCTTTTTGTGCGCATAGGCTGACCCCCTGTCACTACAATAGTCTCTATCCATCATAATAGACTTCATTATAGACTATATTCAACCAACATTTTAGACTTATTTTAACCGTATTTTGTGTATAAATATATTTATCATTTTGATGCAACGTTCCGGTGTTATTACCGAGCCCGTGACTCCAGACATAACATAAGGGAATTATCAAATTAATTATCTTGATATTGTTTTGCCTGTTCACATTTACTCAAAAGCCTCGTCTCTTTTTAACTAACTTAAGTAATCGCCTACCTAGCAATTAAGTTGAATGGTGTGTCCGAAATGCCAATTAGGTGAGAAGCTATTATCTGCAAATTGACAAAACCTTTTTGCGGGAGAGCCGTGAGCACAAAAATACTACAAAGATCGTCTAGGTAAGATGGTTGTTTGTTATGTTTAACAGTTCGCTGACTTTTAATTCATAGAAATTTCATTTCGTTGAAAAAAAAAGATAATGTCTTAAGCTAAGCTAGTACAATTGAATTGATACATCAAAAACGACAATAATGTATGATTTTTACATTGATAACCGACGCACTGATTGCTATACATACACTGTTTACTGATCTTTACCTGAGTGAAAGTTTAAATTATTGAGTTATTTAACTTAAACTTAAATAAAGGCGAGATCCGCGAATGTATGGAGCTAATGCTAAGACTGGTACAATACTTGCTTCCAAACTTCATTGTATGGGTTCATGATTTTACTATCTATTCATGTCATTGTGGCCTATTGTTCCTGTAAATAATATTATAAAACCATGTTTTTTTTCTAGACATCAACACCAATGCCATAATGTAATGTCATTTATCTCTTTGAGTTTGACAGTGACATTCAAATGCATGCATGACATGAAAATCAACAAACAGCGGCCGATTGCCATAACCTCCAAATTATTATTAAAATCAACAACTATTATGTAATTCCCTACTTAATATACAAATTCTTACAATAAAAGAAAACTATTAAAACGAGTAATTCTTAGGATATTTCAATGAAAACCTTTATATAAAGGTGCTTATTTTACAGCTGGAAGTTGCACACAAGAAGGAACTTACAGTGTAATTGTTTTTAACAATAATAAGTAAAACAACAAAATAAAATTGTTTTATAATCCTCCAACAAAATAATCGTTCAACTTTTTCATTTTACACTTTTTGTAAGGCAAAGGTTGCGGAGCTTAAAAAAGAGGGAAAATATCGAGAAAATGATGCGAATACTTTGTTCTCAGGACCAAAATGATTGAAGCCGATATTAAATTATCTACCCCATTAATCATTCGATCATTCATTCACATGCTTTCATTCAAGATTACAACTGACTATTGAAATATTTTACCTACTTAAAACTTATTTATCAATTAATATTTCTAACATGGAAGGTGAATGTTCGAATTAGTAATATCATATTAATATATATCACTGATTGATAGTAGCAACACTGCTGACTGATTCTGATACTCTTCGTACTTGGCTCCTTATTTGAGATAGGTATTACCTATGTTGCCAACAAAACAATTTTTTGATAAAGTAATTTTTTTTTACACGAAAACTACTGAAAAGATTTGAATCGACAAAATAAATATAACCAGAGACTGGTAAAGATTATCGAATTACTTTACCACATAAAATCACTGTATTTATTTAATGAATTGTTCTCCAAATATATGGAAGTAGAGGAAATATACATACTATAGTATATGTGATTCGTTAATTGGATGATGTAGGTTTTCGTTTAAGTGTCCGCTCGATATAATAACCCATCGGTTAAATAGCTTTTGGTGATTCGGACGCAGTGGAAAAGGTCTTTCGGAAAATGTTTTTCGGTGATTATTATGAAACTCACTAGGAGGTATTTGTGAGCTGACTCATTATAGGATAACGACCAATTATGTGAGGGGTATGTGTGAGCTTTTCAACCGACTTCCCAAAAAGGAGGAGGTCCTCAATTCATCTATTTTTTTGTGTCTTTGTTACGCGATATTTCGGACAATTATGAATTGATTTTGAAAATTGTAGTTTCATACGATAGAGGATACCTCATAGTTGGTCCCATTTAAATTTAATAAAAATCGGTTGAGTACTTCATAGAAAATTTCAAACTGTTGAAAAAATATGTATGATTTTGGGGAATAGGTATTTACGTTGATGACATTCTCAACTCAGCCAAAGTTTTGACGTGAAGTCGGTATTTTAATGCTATGCATTCGTAGTTTATTATTTGTCATTATTGTTAAAGTCCTTGTATTTTCAACGTTGAGTGTATAGTTTTCTCTTGGATGGCCACACCTTAATAAAAATAAAAATTACGTTCTACCAATTGACGTAGAATAAAAACTTTACAAACGTCCTATTCCTTTACATAAATATAAATAGTATATAAAAATACCCCTAAAGTAATGCAAACTGAAAAAGAACAAAATTCCCGACATGTTACTTAAATACGTTCATCATCATCATCATCATAACAACTCTTTGTAATGAGCCCACTGCAGGGCATGAGTCTCTCCCCTGGGTGACGAGGAGGTATAGGCCATAATCCACCAAGCTGGCCCAGTGCTGGGTGGTGGATGCCAGAATTTTCAGGGCGCCGAAATGGCTTCTGACAAACCCTAACGACTACTGTATACAAGTATACAGCACCCGGGACCGACTGCTTAACGTGCCCTCCGAAGCACGGAATTGGTCGTGAGAAATGAATTGTCGGCGGTCACCCATCCAAGTAACGACCGCGCCGAACGTTGCTTAACCTGTGATATCGTATGATACGCACATTACCATGGCGCCACGACGACTAAAATACGTTACATAGACATAAATAGAAAAACACGCAGATCATACAAATATTTGTCAGAGTAAGAAGAAACTCTTTTTTTGTTATGAATCTATACTTTTAAATTATATCAATCTAAGTTAAGTCAAACAAAAAAGCCAAATACTTCCTGACAAACAATTACGACAAGTATACATACAACATTCACAGAACCGACTGATTAACGTGCCTTCCGAAGCACGTGCTTACTCTACCACTAGATAATTTTACTATAGCCGCGTTTGGTCGGAATAGAATAGCCCTATCGACTTTGAATAAGCGTGTCCTAAAAGCGACTAATTCAAGTGGTCGCTTGGTTTTAGATCCCTTTCAGTGTCCGCTTTGCGGTGCGCATTGCCTTAGGTAAACAACTTTTCAACTTCGATCATCGGAGTTCCGAATATATTTCTCATACCATTTAAAACCATAATGATCATTCTTCATAATTCAAAAAAACTTCAAAAGTTTTATTCATCTTAGGAATTTCACAAAACACTTGATGAAGTCAGTCATCACATACTTCGGCTTTAACTAGTTGTTGATAGTCGTTAAATAAGATATTACAGTAGACCATGAGACAAAAAAAGCCGGCCGAAAAAAACTCTTGGCACTCTATTTCAGTCAGAATTATCAAATTAATACAAATAGGTACAGTACAAATTGACCGTGACATGAAAAAAAAAACAAACACAAGACAGCTAATTGTGAGAGCCAATGTCGTGCCACAACCAAATTGCTTACATAACAGGTGCAATGCAAGCTATGGATGCACAATACGAACATGACATACTGGGACCAGAGTATTTGAACAACAACGGAATAAAATAGTCATAGTATCATTAGCAAAACGACCTGGCACCGCTAGTAGCACCCGTTCACGAGTATAACGCAAGCACCAGCCATCACCCTCCTCAACCATATTTTAGGGAAGAGGATGACCCGATACCCGACGCTACCACTAGCCATGCCGCCTGAGGGAGCATGACGTTCTTGCTGTTGTCTTGACAAGAAAATAAGTGAGTGGGACAGTCACCAGTGTGTCATATGTATACTGCACAGCCAAGCCGTAAACAAAATTATTAAGTAATTAGAAACTTTCAGAAATATCCTGTTGAGCTTAATCCAATGCCTTTTTATCATCTAAGTAATCTTTAGTTTTAAAATAAGCTTTTCGAGATAGAGTGTCATAAACAAATTAAAACTTAAAAAAATATATATGAAGAGTGTTTATTATATACAAATGTAGTAAGACAAAGAATAGAATTTAGAAATTAATTATTAATATTTAATAAATAATTAATATATGACTTGCCAGCTATAATCGGTACCAGCAACATTTTATGAACAGCCAAGTCTGTTCTCAATCCATATGATACTATCGAACCAAATGAATCATGACCCACTTTGCTCATGATTCGTTTGAAACCGTCTAAATTGTAAGGTCTATCGCGTATAATGCACTTAAGACATTTTAGATACTGTAAGAATTCTATACTATCTATACTTAATAATATCTATCTATATGTTGGAGCTAACGATAAGTTGGCGATATTAAGATGTTAGTATGACTTTATGGTAACGGAAGTATGTTGGTAGCACTGTTAAAGAGGGCGCTAAATGCAATGAATGACTGACATTCGATTGCAGCGCCATAGGTTATATTTTGAAGTAGGATGATGGCAAGTGAGAGAGATACGGTTAGGACGGCTAGGTGCGCGGACGTATCTCGGACTGACGGTCGATAGTAGCTCGGTATTAATTGAGTTGGCATTGTAACTATAAAGTAACTGACGGAACGGACTCGCGAATTAAGATTTTGTTGTAATTAAGCCAGAGTTATACCCAAGCCCACAGACTCGGTACTAAGTAAATGTCCAGTGATTAATTCTATCGTATTTTGTGAGTAACGCTTCTTTTCGTTTTGTTCCGTTTTCCGACATATACATATATAATATATAAAGCTGAAGAGTTTGTTTTTTTGTTTGTTTGTTTGAACGCGCTAATCTCAGAAACTACAAGTGGGATTTGAAAAATTATTTTTGCATTTGATAGCCCAACTCTTGAGGAAGGTTATAGGCTATATTTTATCCCGACGTTCCCACGGAATCAAAAGTTACGCGGGTAAAACCGCACTCGGAGGCTAGTGAAATGATAAGTTCGTCACCAAGGAAATGTATCTTCAGCATTTAGATGGTTTGCAAAAATGAACTTCTTGTGGATCATAATTCAGTTGATGCGATGGTACATCTTCAACCTTATCTTCACTTACCATTAGGGGAGATTAAGTTGATATATATTTTTGTTCACAGTGTACCTTACGAAGAGCTCCGCCAGCGCTACCTTCAGTTCTCAGTCTATGACTTCGATCGGTTCAGTCGCCACGACCTGATCGGTCACGTGGTGCTCAAAGGATTGCTGGAATCAGCTGATCTGCATCAAGAAATCGAGTATACGATGAACGTTTTGGCAGCTCCGCAGGTTAGTAGAATGATGTAGGGATGAACGTATGAAGAGTTTAGACTAGACCGTAAAAGGCGACATCTAGTGACGCTCCATAGAACGATGACAACACAGTGGCTTTTCTTACATCACGCTATCAAAGTTTATATAGCGACTAGCATATATACGACATCCCGACATCAACCGTCAGGCCGTGGGCCGCGGCTTGTCTACCCTTTTCTGGGGATTGGGAACGAACACCTTGTACTAATCAAAGGGACTCAACTAGGCGATAGAACCAATAAAGGGTTCGCCTGACTGTTGACCACCCCGCTTATAAGTTCTGCCCCTAATATAACAGCTCCTGAAGTGACGTGTTCTGACAATGTTTTATGAAGTGTCAGCTCCTTCTTGAGAACATTCCATTCAGCAGCTAAGCGGAGTTCATTTTGGTTAATATTTCTCCGTTTCTCAATGGATACAGTTTAAAAAAGAACATATGAAGCTATGGCTTTGTAACTATCAACGTGATGCTTACCACCTCGGTTACTCGTGCTTAAGAGTACGTACATTTATAACATGTTAGGCTCCAGCCACACCTCTTTGAAATAGTCAGGACTTAGGAGGTAAAGGTAAGTAAAAATGGTGAAAGGCATTCATTTATTGATAGATTCAACACAACAAATTTTTTTGAAAAACAATGACATTTAGGAGATTGTTCGTGCAAAACACCGAAAAGAGTTACGATTTTTCATATTTTACCTATTTAGATATAATTGAGAATGATGATAATTTGCACATATTAAAATGAAAGACCAAAAATTAACGTAGTGCTCATTTTAACTCTTTAAACCTAATAGTTATTATAAAATAAACTCCAATAAACGCTCAAAATTGAGAAAAATGTAAGAACATGCCTTCGTATTTTCGTACCCAGTTAAAATCAATTCGAATTGATTAAAAAACATACTTTTTTAACACTTATGAAACCAATTAATATAGTCATGTACTTTTTTTGTACCTTTACAAACAAAGTCTTCTTTTTTAAAGCTCTAAAATCTAGATGAGTTTTACGTAAATTCTCCATAGAAAAATGTATGAACAATCACGCGCATCACGAGCGTTCGATTTAGTTTTATTTCAAGGCGACGCCAGGCGTTTTTGATGCACCAGCAAAGTTACGTAGGTATTATGAATTTGTGTATTCTGTAAGTTATTATTAATAATTATTTTTATAACTAATTAATTTCAGTAAGTAGAAAGTACCGATACAATGAAATCTGAAAGAAAACAAAAATGCCAAACCAAGTTACCACCAAACGACATAAATTTCGCGGTCGCGCGCAATCGCGCAGCATTTATGTCGCTCGCGTACGGCCTAGCCCATTAACAGAAACAGCACATTTACTTAAAAGTTATACAGTTCCCGTGAGATAAATGAACTATTCACCGCAAAAACTATTTTTCATATCGGAACAGTAGTTCTTGACATTAGCGCGTCCAACCAAACAAATAAACTCTTGAGCTTTATATATTAGTATAGATTTGTATGGAAAGGTAATAAAAAACAACAATTTTACTTAAAAAGTCATTATATCCTAGAAAACTGACTATGACTCTCAAGATTCTGAACAACGGCGAGTTCCCACTATTATAAAAACTAAATCAATAATAGAGTCAGCTGTAGATAAGGGTTTCTTGAACCTAAGTTCGCAGTTTTATTCCTCGTGAGTCGTGACTTTAGCGGCCAATTACATTTCCCGTGATGTCTTTTTCCATTTATCCGATTGTGTTTTCAAATGGAATGGAATGCCTTTGACAACTGGTTTATAAAAGTGGGTGTTAAAGATTTAATTTAATTATTTAATGAATTTAGAATAAAGATATTTGAATTTGGAAAACAGTGGAGATTTATTAAATACCTACTGAATTTGTTATATTTGCGTCGCATTCCCTGCGGACACGAAACTTTACATAGCAGAATGAAATTGGCTCTTTAGAACACATAGGTTGTTTTATAGATACTTGACTGCTGATATAAAACGTAGAGGTATCGAGGTAATCAGGTTTTTTTTGTTATTCCATATAATACGTCATTTTGACCCGGTCGAAAGTTGCTCTATCGACTTTCTAACTACCATCCAATGTAATAAGAAACGTTGTTTTCGATTTTTAATACTTTTTAATTAAGTTGCCTTTGTAAATCAATTTTTTTAAGACGCAAAACCGTATAATGCGTCTTATGTGGAAACTGCGTATGTTTTGACTGACTTTGTTTATTTTACGAAATGTATTTTACTGGGTTAAAACTTCTAAAAGTTAAGGGTAGCTTTTAAAGTACATTTTCTTGTATCAACAAAACAACGTTACCTGCCCTTTCTGTCCCTTGTTAATGTGATACCCTATTTAACTTGTAATATAATCAACATCAAGAGTTTGTTTGTTTTTTTTGTTTAAATATGCTTCTCCATATGTATCTGCAAATATTCAACACTCATTTCCATTTTCTCATGAGCCTACTGCAGTCTCTCCCCTGGGTGACAAGGTGAAATAAAGTCGTAAACCGAGCTAGCCCTGTGCTGGTTAGAGATATGCGAAATTTTAGAGCATAGAAATAGATTCTTTAATAAACCTTAAGATACCTGCTAAAATGAATGGCGGGCGTTTTCCTGTCTTTGTAAACACCCCACCTTGTGGTATGATTTCCGAAGTACGGAAGTCGTGAGAAATTAATAATCGTCGGTCTCCCATCCTTGGAACGATCCGGCGCAGCATTGCTTAACCTGCGATATCGACTGTTATACACAGCAGCCACTTTCTTCCACGCTGGACTGGGCAAAAGAAAACATAGAACGTGCCAGCTGCTTCTCTTTCCGCACATACTGTAAAAGTCAGTTAAAGGACAGAGATTTTATTGGTGTTTTTGCGGGCGATAGGTTGACCATCTGTCACTGCAATAGTCTCTCTCCATCATTATAATATCACTAAATTTGCCAAATAGTACATCAGATGGTTTTATAGCCTCTGGTGTTCTGCCTACCCCATAAGGGATACGGACGTGAAGCTATGTATGTATGTATGTAGTAGCCACTGCGCCACAACGACTTCTCATTAATCGTTGATGAGGCTCCGGCGGGTCCTGTATCCGGTCTCCGCCAAACCTTCTATGCTCCAGTATAGCAGTACTCGCCGCAACGGTTTCCCACACTCGTATCGGCTATTGGAAGCGAGAAGATTAGCGTATATCTAGTCATAGATGTTCACGGGCCATACAGTCTCTGACCTGTCAAACTACATTTTGACAGGTATGTGAATGTATTAAGATGATATTGCCATTGAAATGCTGCCTTCTCGTATCTTAACTATTGGTGCAGACTTCATTTAATTTCTTAGAAACGATATCGGGATTATCATTTCAAGTGGATGATACTAGTAGTCTATTGAGTAACTTGAGAGGGTAAAATATTAAAGTCCTTGCTGCGGTTTCTAATATAAATAAATTATTTGGAATAAACCGATCATGAGCTATTATGTACTCATATATTGAGTAGATAATACTCATATATTGATCGCGATACATGCACTATATGTTGTTTTTATAAATTTCATGAGATGTTAAAAATTTTACAGGTCAGCTATGAACATTACTCCTTTATCTGGATAACTAATTATGAAGATAACTAATTATGAAGTACCCTCTTACATACACACATTCATAACATCACGCTTGTCTTCTTTTGGGTTAGAAAGAGACTATGGTACGCCAACTGCTCCGATGTAGACATACCTCTTCTTTCTCAAAAAGTTGTTTGACTGAGAACGTACTATACTGATAAAGCCGGGATTTATATTGTTTCGTTATGAGACTTATGTACATAATAAAGTGACAATACATAAACAAACAATTGAGTCTGTGAAAATGCGAGACTATTATTTTTACATATACATAACAATATGACAGAGCAGTGTATAATATAATTCAATCCGCATAAAGTGAAAACCGTGCTCTCACAATATTTGAACAAAAAACTCTCAGAAATAATAATATATTCACATCAGTGCTCATTTTTGAAGCTTCTTTAAACTCTGAATATTATTTTGTTCATGATATGAATTTCATTTGAAAAGGATTTTCTTCCATTTTATTTGCATTCCGTTTTGTATTTTTCAGCTTAGTTTAAAGCTCGGAAAATGTTTTCTCTTCATTGTGTTGGAGGGAAATTCGAAGAAAGGATTTGTTTTTTTAAACACGATTACCTTCATGGTACAGTGAGCCAATAGCTAACTGTTATGCGAGAGATTCAAGGTTCCATCTTTGCACGAGTAATATAAATGTAATTTTTTCTTCAATCAAGGCTGAACGGCTGAATGGATCTTGATTAAATCATGCTTTAATAAATAAATAAAATCCGAAGACAATCACACCAACTACATGGCCCCAAAGTAAGCATAACTTGTATTATGGCATACCATGCAGCGAACTAGGGGGGAACCTAGAATATAAATACATAAATAGATAAACACCCAGACACGGAACATTTTTATTTTCTTGTTCCGTGCGGAAATCGAACCCGCAACCACTGGTGTCTGAGGCAGACCGGTTTACCCCATCGCCAAAGTGGTTGTTGAAATTTGTTTACAGTTGTTTACAGTATAGAAATGCACATAGGCTATACTTATCTGTACTTTTTATACCAAAAGAAATAATACGTTCATACGTTTAAATTAAAAAAAAACGCTTTGAAGCCACTTTTGTACACAGACACAAGTAGGTTCAGATTATTCGGTGATTTTTAAAAAGCACATGTCAACAATGCAATAATTTTGCTAGCAAAAAAATTGGGATACTTTTTTAAATATAAATAACTAATAAATGCACTGTCAAATATTCATAGAGTATCGTTTACTTTAAAAGCAAGTTTCAAGAGAGTTACGATAGCTCTTGTTTTAAAAATAAAGGAATTGCGTAAACCGATATGTTTGGCAAAAACTGCCGCAGCCACTTCATCTACGTTTGCTAGTCACTCGAATATGGTACTTGTAGTAGCATCGAAATTTTGGGAATTCAAAATAAAATATATTTTATTTAGAGAACATTTCATCATAGTCCTATTACGTCGCTTTCCACTTGCCACTTGATGTTGCATAAAACTAGAGCCAATTTTTCATACAGGGTTGTTTTTTAGTCACCACATATTTTTTTAACACAATTTCATTTATAGGAACTACTAAATATAAAGATACTAAAATAAATATGTAGGTTCGTTTACACCTTATCAAATAAAATAAAATTTAAATTTGGCTAGTGACTACAAAACAACCCTAAATATTTAAAACTAGCCGGTCCCCGCAGTTCTACCTGCTTTACTCCCTTTCTGTGGGAACTCCAGGACAAAATATAGCCTTCCTCGATAAATGGACTATTTACCACAAAATTTTTTTTTCAAATCGGACCAGTAGTTCCTGAGATTAGCGCGTTCAACCAAACAAACAAACCAACATACAAATAAACTCTTGAGCTTTATATATTAGTATAGACTACTGCACAAAATCTTCTCTCTATCGGCAATCGAAACCTTTTGCCAGGTCGGTGCTCTACCATCTTACCTATCTGAAAAATATTAATTACACGATTTATCACAGCACACGTGTATGAATTCACCGTACTGTCACAAAAATGATAAATAAACAGCGAAGTTCAATATGCTGGCATTAAAGTATTAAAAGTAAAAGATATTGGAATATCTACGACCATTGGTAGGTTTTTGTGGGCGATAAGCTGTCACTGCAATTGTCTCTCTCCAACATTATAATGCCTCCTAATTTGTCATCAAATGTGATAATAACGTCTGGTGTTCTACCTACCTCATAAGAGATACAGACGTGAAGCTATGTGTGTATATGATATTTCCACCTAAATTTCATCGCATGTCAACGCTTTCTTATTTTTATCTCTTCTTCTCCCAGGAGAAGAAAGACCTTGGCGAGCTGATGCTGTCACTCTGCTACCTTCCAACTGCTGGACGCCTCACCATCACCGTCATCAAAGCGAGGAACTTGAAGGCCATGGACATCAATGGATCTTCAGGTAAGATCCACATTTACTTCTGGAAGAATAACCGAGAAGAAAAAGTATCATTGTCATAATTGATTGAATCAGACGTTACTTTGCGGAAATCCATGACAACTACTATAACTAAGTTACCTTGCTAATTTCGCGACTCGTACTTGCACTAGTGATGCAGGATTAAGTGCGTTGGTTCACCGCCCTCCCTCCCTCAAGCAAGAAGCAGGCAATGCACTGAACACACACTTGGAACACTGTAACCCACACCACAAGCTTCTACCGACACGTGTTTTGCTTCAAACAGAAGCATCCTCAGGGTGAAACGACCACCACCGAGAAAATCCTGCATCACTAGAGCAAGTACGAGTCGCAAGGTAACTTAGTTATAGTAGTTTTCAGTGTCCTGTTTTTTGAGGTATTTCAAACAGAAGGGTAGGCAATGAAAGTACGAACTCTACGATTCACTTTCTTAAATCCTAGGGTCGAAAATGAACCAATTCTTTTACTGTACCTATAGGTGTTCATTATTTGGGTGTGACTGGGTACTTAGCATAAGGTAACCTAAATGTTCCTTTGTCTTCTTTACATACATACATACATACATAACGTCACGCCTTTATCCCTTATGGGGTAAGCAGAACACCAGAGGTTACAAGACCATCTGATGTCACGTTTGACAAATTTTGAGGATTATAAAGATGGAGAGAGACTATTGTAGTGACAGGGGGTCAGCCTATCGCCCACAAAAACGCCTTTAAAACCTCTGTCCCTTAACTTACTTTTACAGTATGCCCGGGAAAAGAAGCAGCTGGCACTTTCTATGTTTTTCTTTCGCTCCTAGTCCAGCATGGGAGCACTTCTTTACTAGTCTAATAAAGCTGAAGAATTTGTTTGTTTGTACTTGCCAATGCTAGAAAACAGCGTTGAAATTTAACACAACTTAAGTATTGCATTTGGTAGATTCACTCTAGTGGAAGAATATTATGGTCTCGTGAAATATCAACGAAATGAAATGAATGCGGTTGAAACCGCCAGAAAATTGTCTAAAAGTGATAACAAAAAAAAACATCTAGAAATTTTGTCAAAATGTATGCTTTCGGAAGCTAACCCGAAGAAAATACATTTATTTAAACAACGGGTTATAAAATGAAAGTCCATAAATATGAAGAATGTTTGTAACTCTATTGGGCAATATTTACAATCAGATTTGAATAAAATTCTCTTAACAAGTAGGTGTTATCGCGCATTAGCGTATTTACTTTTTACTTAGTATGCTTCTGTAGGACTTTTGATTACAAGGTTGTCGAAAACTGCCGCAAATTGAAATCGTGGGTCTTCATCATCCATCATCCATCATCCCCACAGTAGCCACAGGAGTAGCCACAACCTGCCCCAAGTTGGGAGAATGTGAGAAATTGGTGATCACAGTATAATGTTTATCTATGTCTTAACATTGTTTGAATTATGTATGATATTATACATATGTACAAGGCTATAAACACACATATTAGTGCTTTAATTAAATTAATATGTCATCAATATCCCTGTATCTAGATACCAAACAACGCTTGATACTTAATAGAAGATAGAGCTAATTAGGTAGGTATATTGTGGTTTCAGTTTGATAATATACATATGACAGCTATTTATACCTATTCGGATGTCTAGAAATATATTAACTGTAAGTACTTTTTGCGGAGTAGGGTAGCTTATAATAACCCAACCACTCCTGGATAAGCGTGCTCTAAAAGATGGCTAATCCCAGTACCCAACATTGTTGTAGGATCCCTTTAGGATTCGCCTGGCATCACCTAATTACCCTTTGGCTATATTTCATAAAATGCTAGTTCATTTCTTAACTCGTGTGCTGTTATTTTGGACCTCATTTTCACCTGAATATGAATATGAGGTAAGGTGAGGAGGTGATGATGATGATGATGATGAGGTCACATTTTCTATGGAACTAGTTTTAGTTCTTTTTTACGTATGCAATCTAAGATTTTTAGAAACGTATTGTGACGCAAACGCAAGAATATTTATGTATTTAAAATTATTTATATATAGCGCTCTGGAACTGAGCTTACATACTGCGTGAATCGGCCGTTTATATCGGCGCAATTTCCTTATAAGACAATACCATATATCATTAAACTGTGAAAGTAACCAAAATAAAGTCTCGACGTTGTTTCATTAGATATATATACAGGGTTGATTTGTAGTCACCGGCCAATTTTTTTTACACTATAAGTATCATTTATAGAAACGATTTTTGCAAAAAAAAAAGATTTTTTTTTTTACAAATACATAAATTTATCCGCTAACATATTAAGCAAACCATGATCACTCTAAATTACCATTAAATTAAAGACAACTACGCGCTTCTACAACGCACCGTGTAGTACTACGTCGTAGTATTATCAAAGAAATGCCGCGTCGTAGTAGCTTTGTTCATCAACAGCGACTATTTGCATAAAAGTTTGTGATTCCATGTCTTTACTCTTTGTACTGAGCTTAACTATTTTATACTAAAATAAATATGCAGGTACGTTTATATTGTATCAAAGAAACTAACATTTAAATTTGATATATACTTTATTTTACAGAAAATAAAGATTTTTCTGAAAATAATTATAAATGTATAGCTAAGCAGACAAGGCTGCGGGAAATAGCTAGTACCTACAAAATTATCATCCCACCACTTGATTCTTAATATCAAGTTTCTGATATTTCATCACTACCTACGCCAATTGATCAACTAAAAGATTGAGTCTAAAGTAACTCTTATTTATAAGAAAAATTGTGTAAAGAAACTCGCGGTTTTGTTTTTTTACATTTTGATTTACTGCGATAGTTTCAAACACATATTTTCAAAGGGGCCTAGCTTTCTTGATGTCATATTCTTTTCTTTTCATGTAAAAGTACAGGACATACATCGTCCATATTGCTTCTTGGAAAGCGAGCATGAACATAAGTTGTTATACGTCCATCCATGAGAAACCTATTCTCTCGTGTCGATACTTGAAAGATTCAGCATGCAACCATCGACAAATAGCCGTATCGACAAGATAAATATTATTTTGTTATTTTATCCTATTATGTAAGCTAATATGCGCACGATAATGGATAGAATTACTTGATTTGATACCTACCATGATTAAGACCACAGAACTAAATATGTCATAATCGTAATAAATTACATACACTTAATACCATATTCTAAGAAAATATCGATGAAGAGCCCGATTTATAGTTGTCGACGGTAGCATGCTAGCTCCGTTAGACTGGTTACTGATGGCTATTTCATCAATATATATAAAACTGTTCCGTTACTGACTGAGTGACTGAGGTACTGAGTGACTGAGTGACTGAGTGACTGAGTGACTGACAGTCAACGTACAGCCGTAACTACTAGGCGTAGAGAGCTGAAATTTGGAACATACATTCTTTAGGGGATGTAGGGGTGCACTAAGGAAGGAATTCCCGAAATTCCCACGGGAACGGGAAATATAGGACTTTTTAGTTTGTATGAAAAATCTTATTCCTTGAGTGCACCGATGTGAAACTTGGTGTAAAGGTTTTTCAATGTGTGCCTGGTTGTGTTATGAAAGGAATTCCCGAAGTTCCAACGGGAACGGGAAATATATGATGTTTTATTTTGTATGAAAAAATCCCATCCCATATTGATATAAAGGTTCCTCAATAAGTGTCTGTTTGTATTATGGAAGGAATTCCCGAAATTCCCACGGGAAGGGGTTGGACTTTTTAGTTTGTATGAAAAATCTTATTCCTTAAGTGTACGGATGTGATAATTGGCATGAAGGTTCTTCAAAGAGTGACTGGTTATGCTACGAAAAAAATTCCCAAAATTCCCACGGGCACGGGAAATATATGATTTTTGGTTTGAATGAAAAAACTTATTCCTTGAGTGCATGGGTGTGATACTTGGTATAAAGGTTCTTTCAGTGGGTGTCTGGTTGTATAGTTTCTGAAATTTCCACAAGAAGGGTAGTTAAGCGCATACGAAGTTGCGGGATAAAGCTAATTTTTAATATAAGAGAAAGGTCCTTGAAAGTTTATAACTGGTATTGATCATTTTGTTCTCCGTTGGAGACATCTGGCGTCCCAAAAGTTTGAAACATCAATCAAATTAATATGTCCAGGAGTTTCACATAACAGCAATGATTTTTATGAAATTACACAACTTTACGTACGGTAACAACTGTCATGACATGAAATATAAATTTTCGAAAGGACTTTGGTTCCAAGCCTGTTACGTTATATATAAAAAAAACTAACGTTAATTCGACTTTTATTTTGGAACCATCATCATCATCATCACAACTCTTTTTAATGAGCCCACTGCAGGGCATGATTCTCTCCCCTGGGTGAAGAGGAGGTATAGGCCATAATCCACCAAGCTGGTCCAGTGCTGGGTGGTGGATGCCAGAATTTTTAGGGCGCCTAGATGGCTTCTGACAAACCCTAACGACTACTGTATACAAGTATACAGCACCCGGGACCGACTGCTTAACGTGCCCTCCGAAGCACGGAAGTCGTCGTGAGATATGAATGGTCGGCGGTCACCCATTCAAGTACCGACCGCGCCGAACGTTGCTTAACCTGTGATATCGTATGATACACACAGTAACCACGGCGCCACGACGACTATTTTGGAATAAACGTTTGCAATTCATTCTAGTGATAGGTAAAGACCGATAGATATTAATGATAAAAAAAAATATGTTTCGTATAATGCTAAAGAAAATATTGGTGTTCGGGCTAACCGAACATTTTCTAAGTGTAATGTCAGCATATTGTATTCAGCGCGTCGCTACTAAGCAATTTACCTAACCAGTGCATAACTAACTGTCGACCGCGACGCGTGTACTCATAACTAGCAACTTTACTATCTAGCTTTTACATCTTCATTTATCTATAAGAATTTAGTGAATAAATATCTACACTAGCAAGAACTATCTTTTACTAAATTCTACATGGTCCTTCGAGCCGCCGTACAGGCGGGATAATTTTCGGTTGTGCGGAATACTAGCGCATATCGGATTGCAGTGCTCTGTTTCTGAACTGGATCTAAATTAAGCAAGCAGCGGCTACAAACAAGTAAGATCTTTCCGATTTATACTATCTAACTAACAATGGAGAACTTGCTGTATAGCCAAAACGAGATTATTGAGGCGATCAATAAACTCAGCATCAATTTTAACAAGGATGGGGCGGAACGAATGTCTTCGGTAGATTACTTCAATAGGAGGCTTCAAACCTTAGAATCCTACTGGAAGGATTTTGAAAGCAATCATGTTGAACTTTCAAGGTACGATATCCGTGGAGAGTCATATCTTATTAACAGGGACTACGAGCATACAATGTCGGTTTATAAGAAGTTGAAAACAAGCATTCTCAAGCAGCAGGAAGACTTTTTGAGTAAAGCTAAGCGCCCAGCCCCGTCGCATACACATGAGGTAACTTTGCAGCAGGAAACTACAAAGCCTTCATCAATTAGCGCCGAGTCTCAACCTCATGCGGCAAGCACCGACCAGCAGCAGGCCGGTCAGCAATCAGCAGGCGAGTCGTCACAGCATCAGGTATCTAGGGGTGTATCGAGTAGGTTTGATGATATGTTACGAAAACAGTATATTAATTTTAAGGCGTTCTCTAGGACGGTAGCAAACATCGATTTAGAGGAGATAAACGAGAAGTGGGAGTTTGAGGACACCTTGAAAGCTCTGGAGTCTCGCTGGGCTGTCATCGACACACTACACTGGGAAATCGAAGCGGAGCTGAATGGCGATGAAGAACAATCTTATCAGGGTGTATTTCTTACGCATGAAGGCACCTTTTGCAGATTGAAAAGATCCATCAACAGAAAGATGTGGGCAGTTTCCCACAGGGAGAAATCAACGCCAGTCATGGATATTCCAACCTTTACAGGTAGTTTTAATCAGTGGACTTCTTTCAAGGATGTATTTTACGAGGCGGTTCATAATAATCCCTCAATATCTAGCGCACAAAAGATGCAATTTTTGAAAAGCAAGCTAAGAGGAGAAGCCGAAAGCTTAATCAAACATATGCCTGTAGGATCTGAAAATTACTTAGTCTGTTGGGAAATCTTAAATAATCGATATAACAACAAAAAACTGATTTTCTCGTCTCATATGAATTCGATTCTAAGCTTCAGCAACATTCAACAACAGTCTATGAGTCAAATTAAAAAATTTCATGACATCATCCTAGAAAATCTACACGCAATAAAAAATCTTGGAGTTGATATTAGTACCTGGGACCCTATTTTAGTACACCTATTATCACAGAAGCTCGACGCGGATACCCATTCAGATTATATCGAATCGCTGAAGAACCCACGTGAACTTCCGGAACTACAACCTTTCATTGAGTTTCTGGAGGTCAAGTTTACCACCTTAGAAGCATCCCATAGAAAACAAGATTCCACCAAACCTAGTAAACCAAGCTTTTTTAAGTCCAACTATAAAACTTCGAACAATAACCATAATCAGAATAAAATATATTCATCATACAATAACATAACAAAACCTACATTAAAATCAAGCGCAGTGCAACTCGGTGTCAAATGTCTTCTTTGTAAAGCGGATCATTTTTTATATCAATGCGATCAATTTATAAAGACGCCGCACGACATAAGGATGAAAATCGTAAATCAAAATCGCCTTTGCAAAAACTGCTTATTTGATCATAATGGAAGCCAGTGTTTTTCCACAAAAACATGTCGCAATTGTCAAAGGAAGCATCATACGTTGCTACACGATGCATGCCTACAAGGTCAGCCATCTACTTCGAATCTGTACTACTTGCAACAGCCTTAGTACACGTCACCGCCGCAGATGGCTCCAAACATACAATGCGCGCCTTGGTCGATCAAGGGTCACAGATATCATTGATAACGGAAAACGCGGCCCAAAGGTTAGGTATCAAACGTAGGGCATGCAGTGGAGTTGTTTTTGGAGTAGGAGCCAAGAGTAACAACAGCAAGGGCTTAATAAACATAGAAGTATCTTCCGTAAACAGCGACTTCAATTTTAATACCGAGGTACTCATAATGAATAATTTAATCAAAAATCTACCTACGCAATCATTCACAAAACCGACTTGGTCACACTTAAACGTCGTACAGCCAGCAGATCCTGAGTTTAATTTGAAGCGTCCTGTGGATCTTCTCTTCGGAGCGGAGGTCTATTCTCAAATAATATTAAGTGGAATCCTGAAAGGTGACAATAATTCACAACCAATAGTACAACAAACCCGTTTAGGCTGGATTATCTGTGGAAGTATGTTACAAACATTTCAATGCAATGTAGTGTTAAATAACATCGACGAGATAAAACAATTTTGGAACATTGAGGACATTAATGATGACTCTGAAATGACTAGTGAGGACCAGGAGTGTCTTCAATTTTATGAAAACACTACGGTACGTCAATCTGACGGTAGGTATGTAGTCAGGCTGCCTATTAAAAGGTCTGAGCTTCATACTTTAGGGGATTCAAAGACCATAGCTATAGCTCAGTTCTTAAGCTTAGAAAAAAGGCTGAGTAAACAACATCATCTAGCAGAGCAGTACAAGGCATTTATAGCAGAATACAGAGACTTGGGCCATATGGAAGAGTGCAGCAACCAGGATTTAACAGTTCAAGGATGCTACTTACCTCACCACTGTGTTCAACCACAAACGGATTGCGGCGTCAGTAAATTTCGAGTGGTTTTCAATGCTTCATCGAAAACGTCAACAGGGGTCAGTATAAATGATGTCTCACTTCGCGGCCCAAATCTGCAAAAAGACCTTCAATCTTTAATCATCAAGTGGAGGCAATATCAATTCGTAGTAACCGGTGACCTTGAAAAAATGTACCGCCAGATTAAATGTCATACTGAAGATCAGGCTTACCAAAAAATTGTTTGGCGTGACACTAAGAACGAGCAAATAAAATCTTATAAACTAGCAACCATATGGAATAACCATATGGAAACCAACCATATGGAATGAAAGCAGCGCCCTTCCTAGCGATGAGGACGTTGCATAAACTAGCAGAAGACGAGAGATCAAAATGTGCAGACGCTGCAAAAATACTAAAAAATGACCTGTTCATGGATGACCTGTTGACTGGATTCCACTCTATCGAACGAGGTCAAATATTAATAACAAATCTAAACAATATTTTAAAATCAGGCGGGTTTACTTTGCGAAAGTGGGCCTCTAATAGCGAGCAGTTAATCGAAAATATCGAACAAAATCTAAGGAGGGAGAGCAATCAATTTAATTTTAAGTCGGACAGCACAAAAACATTAGGTTTAAGCTGGAATGTTAAACAGGACAAATTTACTTTCAAACATCAATTAACGAAAAATCTAGCATCAAGGCCGACTAAGCGAGTTTTATTAAGCGAAATTTCAAAAATATTTGATCCCTTAGGGTGGCTCGCACCGGTGGTAACTAACTTAAAGGTTTTGTTTCAAAAGGTTTGGCAGGCCAACCTAAGCTGGGACGACGTGGTACCGGACGATATTTTAGTTGAGTGGACACAATTGAGAGAAGATATCGAAAACATAGAATTCTGTGAGGTACCTAGGTGGATAGGTAGCTGTGAAGGTGATTGCATCCAGTTGCATGGCTTCTGCGACGCGTCATTGAGAGCGTATGCCTGTGTTGTGTATGCCCGGGTACAAAAACAAGACCATACTAAGATTGTACTTATTGCAGCAAAAACCAAACTGATACCTCAAACACAAAAGATCACCCTACCCAGGTTAGAACTAAGTGGAGCGCAGCTACTATCAAAACTTATGCATAAGATCTCAAATACATTAAATAGCTATAAAATTGAAGTATATGGTTGGTGCGACTCTAAAGTAGTACTAGGCTGGCTGCAAGGAGATCCGGGTAGATGGAAGCCCTTTGTAAGCAATAGAGTAAAACTTATCACACCCATAATACCTAAAAATAGTTGGAGATACGTTAAATCATTAGAAAACCCCGCTGACTGTGCAAGCAGGGGTCAACTAGCTTCTCAACTGTCTAAAAATTGTTTGTGGTGGGAAGGTCCCACTTGGCTGAATAATTTTGAACGAGAGCAAGAGCAAAAAAAGTTTGTAACTGAATTAGAAATTAAGAAAAATCAGGTCCTTGTCGTCCAAAATAAGCCTACGGAACCCAGCATTATTAACGAGCTCTTACTCAAACATAGTTCGATAAGAAAAATTACATCAATAATTGCCTGGATACTACGAGCACTTACAAAACGTAAACATCATACTAACTATCTCACGTTACATGAGTTACGCGAAGCAAAGCGGCTCATTATTAAGTATGTACAACGAAATGAATTTAGCGAGGAATTCAAAATGCTAACTAAACAAAATTGTATCAAACCAAATAGCAAGTTAATTAATTTAAATCCGTTTATTGACAAGGATGGTATAATGAAGGTCGGTGGCAGATTGGAAAAATCTCAACTTAAATCTGAAACAAAACACCCAGCGATACTACCTCACGACAGTCGTTTAACAACCTTACTCATCGAAGAAGCCCACCTTCAAACATTCCATGGAGGAGCCAGCCTCACGGCAACGTGGTTACGGCAAAGGTATTGGATAGTAGGAGGAAACAGAGCTGTGAAAAAGCAACTTAGGAAGTGCGTACCTTGTCGAAAACATAACCCTCAATTTCAGCACCAATTGATGGGTACTCTACCCGAACCACGTACTACTCCGGCGGCACCCTTTTATCATACGGGAGTAGACTTAACTGGGTTTGTAGATGTAAAGTCGAATCGTGGTCGGGGTATAAAAACAACGAAAGGGTACATTGTGCTATTTATCTGTATGGTTACGAAGGCCGTACATATCGAATTAGTCTCCGATCTATCAAGCGCTGCATTCTTATCAGCACTTCGGAGGATGGCTGCCAGACGTGGAGCACCCCACCATATCTATAGCGATAACGGGACTAATTTCATCAAAGGAAATCGTAATATTCAGGAGGAACTTTTCGAGCTAGCACAAATTGTTGATCAAGATTTTTTAAAAGAAGTCACCGAGATGAATATTGAATGGCACTTCCAGGCCCCATCATGGCCAAGTGCTTCTGGGTTATGGGAACGAGCTATTCGCAGTCTCAAAGGTCATCTCAAACCTGTAATCGGAGAGCAAAAATTAACTTTCGAGGAGTACTCTACTCTCCTGGCCCAAATCGAAGCGTGCCTTAACTCGCGGCCGCTGTGGGCACTTTCCGAAGACCCGGAAGACCTTGAGGTTTTAACTCCATCACATTTTCTTACCTTAAGAGCTGATTTGACTATTATTGAGACGGAAAAAGATGCGAGAACAAGATGGCAACTGATAAGAAAACTATTAGAAGATCTTTGGAAAAGATGGAAAACCGAATATTTAACCCAACTAACCGTGAGAAGCAAGTGGTTCAAAAAATATCAAAACATAAGCATAGGCGACATAGTGTGCATTCATGAAGAACATCTTCCCCCGGGTAAATGGTCAATGGGAAGAGTAGTGGAGCTGCATCCTGGCAGTGATGGAATTGTCAGGGTGGTATCCCTAAAAACAAAAAATGGAATCATGACGCGGCCAGTCCTCAAACTGTCAGTTCTACCTGTACATCAAACGGTTGAACCTCAAACCCAACTTACATCCGCGGTCGTGACCCGCAAACCAAAATTCAAACGCAACATTATGAGTATATTATTTTCTATGATTCTTTTTCTAAATATTCTCACGAATGTACAGAGCGAACTACACACGAGTCAATTTAATATATCTCAAGGACTCTATTTTGACAAAATATCGAATCTACAGGTAATTCGAGACGAATGGAAACTAGTGGTTTATTACGAAATGGACCCATTTTGGCAAGGTTCATTCGTCTTAAATAAGTACATCAAACAACTGGAACAAACCTGCTCTAAACTTAATCAATCTACATACTGCAATATAATATCAACACAACTACATCATGGCTATTCGGAATTACAATATTATAATATGATGATGCTAAGTCAGCACGATAGCGCACGACCTCGACGTCGACGGGGGCTCATAAACGGAGTCGGCTACCTGTCAAATTATCTGTTCGGTGTACTTGACGAAAGATTTGCGGAACAGTACCAGCGAGACATATCTCAAATACGAATCGATCAGCATCATCTAGCGAGCTTATGGCGGAATCAAACCTCAATCGTTGAAGCCGAGTATAACCTACTTAAGCGTACTGTGGAATCGATGGACAATCAACATAAGAGTATACATAAAAACTTACATGTATTAGAACAAAGCTTAAACAACTTAGCTAGTGAAATAAACATAAATCACTTAGAAAATGAGGTCACACTAGGTGCCCTGGCCGCCAGTAATATGTTACATAACTTAAAAGAAATCCAAGGCATGTTATTAGATCAAATAACTGACATTTATCATGGGAAGTTCAACTTTCATCTTATCACTCCTGAACAACTATTAAGCGAACTAAGCATTATATCTACCGTACGACCTGAGTTTACCTATAGAGAACATCCATAACGACCTACGTAAAATATATTCAATCCTTAAAATTAAAACTAGAATATCTAGAGAATACCTACTATTTGAAATTAGAATACCGCTTATATTAAGAGATAATTACGAGTTATATAAACTTATACCGATACCTATTCTGACTAGAAATAATACTATGAGAACCTTTATACCTCGATCAAAATATGTAGCAATTAATTTACGAAAGGACACCTACATAACTATAAGCGAGCATGTTATAAGCGAGTGTTTACGTCGAGCGTCCGATACCTACCTTTGTTATCTGCTGGCGCCTATTGAACACCTGACCGGCAACTACGACTTATGCGAATCTGCAGATTCAGCTAGGTCGTTTTGTCGATTTGAAACAGCTGTTTGTAGTAACATGTGGGTCAACTTAAACAATATCAATACTTACATGTACTTTTGCTGTCAACAATGTACGGCTAGACTTTATTGTGGAAGAGATCAAGTTACCTCATACCATCTGGCACGGGCTGGCATAGCGGTAATTCCAAATGATTGTATGTTAAAAACCGATGACTTTCTTATATATCCACACAAGCTTTTACGATCGACAACTTTACATGTTCGAGCAGATGTTATCGCCCCAGAGATCCCTCCAATAAACCATTTGTTTAATTTAACTTTGCCGCTGCTTGACACGAACGAACCCGAGACAGAGCGAAACAGAAAAGCCTTAGAAAAAATAGATCAAAGTATCCAGCTGTTAAAGGAGCAAACAGAGGGCGACGCCCTAGATGAGGTGTCTGTCCACGACATCCACCACTACACCGTTATCTACATTCTGCTGGCGGTAGTCACCGCAGCAGCGGCAGCGCTAGCGTGGCGACGCGTGCGGCGGCGTTGGCGGGTGCCAGCGCAGGCCGCGGGCGGCGAGCGAGCGGCAGCAGCGGTCGGAGCCCGCCCGGACGAGGGCGGGGACTGCGCTAGTGCTAGTGCGAGTGTCAAGTGTGTGTGTCAGTGTGAAAGTGATTATAAATTAAAGCGTATAGGTAAACAAGATCGTGGCACGGTACCCGATCGACGTAAACCGACGTTTACCCTAACTGAGAGTGTCTAATTTCTAAAGACTATTTTGATAATTTTAATAATTTTAGTTATATATTAGTTTTATATTGTAATATTAACTATGCCCATCATGTTGTCTCACCATCATTGTTGCTTTATACTTACATCATTTACCTTTTTTTGTCTCCCCCGGGAAGATGTTCGGGCTAACCGAACATTTTCTAAGTGTAATGTCAGCATATTGTATTCAGCGCGTCGCTACTAAGCAATTTACCTAACCAGTGCATAACTAACTGTCGACCGCGACGCGTGTACTCATAACTAGCAACTTTACTATCTAGCTTTTACATCTTCATTTATCTATAAGAATTTAGTGAATAAATATCTACACTAGCAAGAACTATCTTTTACTAAATTCTACAATTGGTTTATTATATTGACCTCTCCGATATATGTAAAATTTGAATATTTAATTTTATACTTAGCTGGATTTTGAGAAAGCTAATGAGATATTAAAACAATAAATTCTTGCTGAATTAAAACTTACGCTGGCAAAACTACTTAAATATGATACATGTTGTTTTTATTTTGTTGTTTTTGTCTGTGTATTTACTGCAAAAACATAAAAGCAAGAAATTCTACATCTTAACAAATCGAGATGTGGAGCTAAAATATTTACAAAAAAATTATCAAATCATTTTCTGTTCTTAGATCCATACGTGAAGATCTGCCTCATCTGTCAAGGAAAGCGGATAAAGAAGAGAAAGACCACAGTCAAGAAGAACACCCTCAGTCCTGTTTATAATGAAGCCTTGGTTTTCGATCTACCCTCAGAAAATGTATTTGATGTAACGTTTCTTATAAAAGTCATCGATTATGACAGGTGAGTAGTTTAGTACTGACAAAACTATCCATATTCTATATCCAAGTTAAATAAATGAAAAATGTGATAAATATATTTTTTTTTATTTATCACATTTTTCATTTATTTAAGAATAATTGAGCATTTTAAATGCAAAAACTTAAAAACATTATTAAAACATTGCAATGCTTCACTTTAACTGGGATTCACAATTTCTGTAAAGAAATTGGTCTCGGGTGGTCTTAGCTACAAAGCTATACCATAAGATGGAGCTACGTTAGCAATATAACGTAAAAACAAAAATGTGGTAAGTAATTTCGAAGCGTACCGCCAGGCCCCGGTAGCTCAGTGGAAGAGCACTCGTCCGGCAAACGAGAGGTCCCAGGTTCGAATCCTGGTCGGGTAATTTTTATTTATCACATTTTTCATTTATTTAAGAATAATTGTCAATTTTAAATGCAAAAACTTAAAAACATTACTATATCCAAGTTACTATATGTTTTTAAAAAAGTTGGAAATAATATTATCTATTACTCATATCAACTTTAAAAACAGGATATTTACCATGTATCTCGATATTTCTTTAATATTGCAAGTTTCAAAGTCCTGCATATTTCAGCTTAGAAATACCCTACTTGGATAAGCTTGTGGTAATACCGGCTCCACACTCGCGGCGCGAACGACCGCGAAAGCCCGCGACAACTGCGAATCACGAGTGTAGATGTTGTTCACGCTGTCGCGTTCGCGCTTCGCGTCTTTCCCCGATCGAGGAGACTAATCCAAGAGAACTCAATGTCACCCCTATAGCATGTTATGTTCCAGAATGTTATTTTTTATTTATTTATTTACACTTAATTGTACACAACATACATTTTCTTTATTGTGTACAACCAGACGGTCTTATCCTTTTTCTTCCAGACAACCTTGACTTCGATGTTCTTGACCTTGAATGTTAATAAAGTAGTTCATTTGAGGTGCAGGGTACACCTTATCCTATCTTCTGTTTAAACTGAGGCCAAGCCTGGGTCACACTCGCAGTTTAAAATAAAATTTATTTTATACTATCTATAGTCTTCATTTGTTCATTTTCTTTTTTTCTTTATCAGAATCGGTCCAAACGAATTAATCGGCTGCGCTGCAATTGGATCAACGCTGATCGGCATGGGACGTGACCACTGGCTTGAAATGTTGGACAACCCTCGGAAACCTGTGGCACAGTGGTACCCTTTGAATAAGGGCTTGCCGACGAACATCGCCCTTCCCAGCAAAGATCAGAACGTGCGCTTGAGCTGCTTAAATGGAAGGTAAATCATTTCTTTATTAGTATTGTTTTAATTTTTCAGAATTCCTTCACATCAGGGGAGGAAATCCTCCCCTGATGTGACGTGACACATTTTTCAAAAACTAATCAGAGTAAAGTATTTATTTATTTATTACCTCTTAATTGTACATATACACAAAATAGAAAATATAGAACATTAAAAAAACCTTATTGCTAGTCGTCATTAAAAAAACCTTACTGTTAATCGGCGGCCTTATTGCTAGTAAGTGTTCTCTGCCAGGCAACCAAATTACATGATAAGTTAATTTTAGACAGTTTTTTATTATTATGTAGCCCTAGGTGTCCTAAAATGGGGCAAAGGCTAACTTTTATGTTTCCATTTCTGACGATCTGAGGTTTTTGTTGGCCAGTTTGGACAAAATGCGTCCGGATCATACTTCCACCGACGGCGTGGATGTTGGCGTCGGCGTTTGGATTCAGGATTCCATGAGGAATGTCTTTTGGTCCAAAGATCTTCTGACATACTACATACAAGTAAAATAGTTATAATAAAAATATTGTAATATCGTACATTTTATAAATACTATAATTACAAACTACCTATATTATAAGAGGTAATCCAATTAAGGTTTTGAAGTGGAAGACTGGTGGCCATTTAGGTTTCCCTGTACTAGGGGATCATAAAATCGTAATTTAAAATAAAACATAATAATTACCTTTTTTGAAAGAAGATTCTGGGTACGAACCCCAGTAGGTTTGATACGAGTATGTGTGTAATGAACATAGATATACGTCCTCGAGTCATGAGTGTATTGCTTCTAATATGTATACATGGTTAATTTTAATCAGCGCATCATGTCTTGCAGGCAGCCTCTCTTCATCAATCCCAACAATATTTGTTCTCAAAATTAATAGTTTTAAAAAAAAATGTTTTCCCAAAGGAATGTTTCTTTGGAGTAAAAGAAGAATCGTCACTCCCCATACTAAAAAGACTAAAATTTGAAAAGTGTTTCTTTTTAGTTTATTAGATACATTTAATTATAGGTAATCGCAGAAAAACCAAACATATTATATCTCCTGTTTTAAAAGGTATTTCACAGTGAAATTATTAAAATTCTTCAACAAAAAAGATTGAATTTGTTTAAAAAAGTACACTTGACAGGTGACTGACAGATAGATGGTCGCCATGTTGTTGATATATGATATTATCATTCGCGTTTCCTCTGTGTTTGTGAATGCGCTCTTTTCGGTTTTCTCTCAAGTTTTTTTCGTTACGATCCTTGCTATCCACCCGGACATAAAGACATAATACTCTTCGAAGTCTTATGCAATTTAGGTGTAGCTCAGTAACTATATCAGCTTTCCAATACAATCAGTGTTCTATTTGCCCAAAAGAATATAGGTAATTAAGTTTTTCATATTTTTCACAAAACAAACAGAATCAATCAACATCGATATCAAAGACAGACAGACAGGTGTTTATTTTAATGTCAGTGACGGACGGACGGTTGCCATATTGCTTTATTACCAGATTCACGTATATTTTTAGCAAAATTACATAAAAATCAAAAAAATAAATAAGCGACGCTAAAAATATATAATAACAGAAATAGATATGAATTGTTCCATAGTTGATTTTAAAAATAGTTTCATGTTTATACATTCAATAGTATGAGATGCGATTCTTCTTTGCTATCTCTATTATTTAGAGTACTTTCTCCTTCCTTCCAGTGGGCATTAATAGTATATTATGTAACAAATGAGCGAAGTTGCTAATTACAGTCGAGGCTGTGATTTGAGCCCGAGCCGCAGGCGAGGGCTTAATAATGAGCCGAGACTGTAATTAGCAACGCTCACGAGTTATATACGACGTTTTTCAACACACTTGTGAGTAAAAGACAGACATACGTGGTCATAAAATAACAAACACACTTGATAACAAAGCTGTGAATTGTGATTGAAAAATGGCGCCGAACTTCGCGCATGCGCGTAGGTTTTTTTTTCCGCCAAATGTGTCAATGGCTGTATAGCATATACAGCCTATTTTACATGAAAATATTTAATTTGGAGTGGTAAATCCAAATATTTTAAATATTTTGTAACAAATTATTGTAAATTGTGAATAATTTGTTTGATATACAATTTTGTTTAACTAATATAAGGCGTAAACATTTAAAAATGTATATGGATTTGAAGTGGTATAAAACCTCTTTGTTGTTTCTGAAAAAAAATTATGTATAACCCGGATCAATAAAATATGCTCTGTTTACTCGCATTTAATTTGCACAAAGGTACAATTCAACTTTGTAGGATTCAGTATATTATGCACTAGGGCATAATATATTATGCACGCGTGACTTATAGCCCAGTTTATAGTTCTAAATTCAATAGAATAAGGCTTACTTTACGAGCAAGTGTGTTGAAAAAATAAAACCCTGTATATTCAATAAGTTTGCTTATATGTATCTATAACACAAGTTCTTTATGAAACTTAGTTTGGGCCAAATAGTGATTGGCGCTGGTTAGAAATCATTTTAATCACCTTAAATACAAGATTATTTCAAACGAATTTTGTCATGTATGAGTTTAATAAAGTTTAATTAGGTTTAAATATTTATATCAATACATATAATAAAACAGTAAAAAAAACGTGTCTGTACATTTAATATTTTTACAAAAAAAATTATCTAGGGTTATAAAGAAATGAAAAAAGAGTAAGAATCTGAAAAAAATTATTTGTCTGTTTGTTTGTAAGTTTGTCTGTTTGCACACGCTAATCTCTGGAACCGCTGGACGGATTTGAATGAACCTTTTTTTGATGTATAGCTGTGAAGCCGGGGCAACATATAGGGTATATTTTATTTCGGTTACTGGAACACCTGATGCAGAACCCTTAAGGTATCATCAAAACTGTAAGAAATATAGATATGATGCCTTTACAAAAGTTGTCCAGGATGATGAGCAGATTCTGCAGACATAAAAAAAATCTAGGATCTAAAAAAATTGTAATAGATTTTTTAAAGTTATGCCTAAAACTTACTAGAATATGGTGGAGATGTTCGGCATACAGATCAGAAGTACTCATTGCTCAGTTGCGCGTAGACCGACCATGAGTCTAAGGTCGTGGGTTCGATCCTGCTCGCGTAATTTTTTTTTTATTATATTTTATTTTTATTTTGTTTACAATAAATATTTAATTGTGAACAAAATTGTCTTTGACACCACTTGATTTCAATCAAGATCCAAAGAGATATCGTAATAATTTAAAAATAACTCCGTAATAAAATAGGTAGGTATGTTCGATAAGACGCGGGCGGGCGAGCGAGTCATTCGCTGGCATGGCTGGCCACTCACGCTGTTAATTGTTCGAGATACCTACCAAACTCTGGGTGCCTATGACCATATTCACCCAACTTTTATTATTTCACTTGCAAATAAGATTTCTCTGAATGAACCACCAAATTTTTGTAACGGTTGGGAGTCAGACTCCCTACCTACGACTTTAATTTTATAACTTTCTATTCCAAAGTATTAAAAATACTAAGTTTTTTTTCAAATCGGTGAATAAGCCCGAATTTGACCTCATTCTCACCTGATGGTAAGTATAAATGAGGTCGAATACCGAAGCCAAGCCAGTTCTATCATAAACCCGTTTGCGGCTCTAGAACTGGCTCTTTATAGAATGTTTTCGGGACGCGTCACCGATGGCAGTAGTGATATTTGACGGCAAATTTCAGTCAGCCGAGACAGTCAGTTTAGCACCAAGCGGGGCTCACTCGGATTAGTCAATTATTCAGAGGCGGTAGGGTAGGTACCTAAATTATAACCAAATTGTCGTCAAAATCAATGAATGCTGGGTTTCAATATTTTACATAAGTAAAAGCTACTACAAACGAATGGTACGTAGTTATAAGAATAGTAAGTAGTAATTTGACAAGACTCTCTATCAAATAAAACCTCTATCCCTAAAATGACTTTTAAGGTATGCCCGGGAAGAGAAGCAACTGGTACATTCTATGATTTTCTGTTGCTCCCAGTCCAGCGTGGAAGCAACGAACGAACAGTGTTTTTGATATTGTAACGTGGCATTAGTAGATTAGATGTAAAAGCGTTCGGATAGCCAGAAGAAAAAAAACTGAACTACACTAAAAATAAACATGGGGATAAGAATTCTAAGGAAATACTCAGGAGTATTTCCTTAAAAGTACTAGGGGCTGAAAAATAATAAATCTGAAAAATAGTTGGTATGCAGTAGAAAATTTTGCTATGTTGATAGGGCTAAATCATTAATAAAGCTTCTTGCGCGATTTAATACAGGTAGGTACAGAAGGCAGCAGGTCAAGCATTATATTACCTGTCAAATTTCCCCAAACAATTTTAACTTAGGTAATGTCGAGGGCATAAATTTCAGATTCAAGTAAAAAAATTTTTACAGATTTGTAAGACTTGATGTGCTTCCTTCTGTACATACAGAGATAATATTGTAAGAAAGTTGAACTTAAAATAATGGGACTCAAGGTTTTATTTATTTCGTGATCATTTCTAGCTCTTGGAAGTTAGAAACCGTAGATTTAGAAGTAGAATAAAAAGTACCGTAGGTATGTGTTAACTACCAAAAGAAATTACATTAATATTGGCTCAGCCATTTTACCGTGAAAAGTAGCCAATCATAACTATAGATAGATACACATTATACACTGATAATGGCTGGATGGATGGATCTTTGCTACTCTTTCACGCAAAAACTGTCGAATGTATTCTTCTGAAACTTTACAGTAATATAGCTTTACCTAGAATAACAATAAGCTATAATTAATGAAGATAAGTATTGCATGAAATATGTAAAATTTAAGACACTTTGGCACCCGATTTGTTTATAACGCAATGTGCCTAATATAGTGCCTATGTTTGTAATGTACCTAATATATTTGTGGTTAGGAGTTATACATATTATATGGGCGAAGATTCTTCATTTTTATTTTTGTTATTAAAGATAGTACTTAGGACCTTGGAGAAGAAAATAACCTACTCGAAATACTAATTCAATACAGACGAAGTCGCGGGCATCATCTATGTAATATACCTACCTACCTATACTTTTTCACAAAACACCTAGGTGAAACTGCGGATCACAGCTTTGTTGTAACAGTTTTTGAAGTAACTCTGTCTGTTTATCTATCAGTAACGCTTAACTACTGAATCGATTTTGACGAAATTTTGAATAAGGTAAGTTTAAACTTCAAGGAGGATATAATAATAGTATTTATCCAACTCCAACAACCGGTATCCACGCGGACGAAGTCGCGGGTCACAGCTAGTACATAATATAGTCTAGCTTTCACAGCACATGTTTTTAATCAAACTAGATTGGGATGGATTAATTTAAATGTTCGAATTCTTTTTTTTTTCAGTCTAGATAGCATTTTATTAGCTCTTAAAGTTCTCTTAAGTTATTAACGTTCAAGGGTACTTTTGGTAATCAAAGTTAATTATTTTGTTAATTATTTTGATTAAAACATAAATGCGGGATTAGAGTGAATCATGACTTATCAAAGTACTATTTTGTATTTAAATACCTAATTAAACCCTTTTACTCGTAAATTAATAAATGTCAAATACAGCGTGTATTTGACATAGGGCCATATTTGACTCTACGCTCCCAAATATTAAGTCTCTGTAATGTTAAACTTAGAGATTTCAAAACAAGTTTTTGTTAGCAACTGTTGAGTTCAACGTTCCCCAATGAGAAGCCTAAAAATAGAGCTATTTTCTTTATAATAATAATAATAATAAGCAACTCAAGCAATAATAAATAATAAGTACTTGGACCTTGCACACGAGGTGACCGAAACGTGGGAAGTTATGTCCATCGAAATCATCCTGGTTGTAATATCCGCAAACGGTTTGACCCCAGCCACTTTGGGCAGAAACCTTGAAAGGCTGGGATTCGGCGGTGGTTCGCTTCCAACGCATGTAAAGAACCGTTTTGATGGATACTGCCCGAATAGTTCGCCGGTTTCTGTCCCTTTTGCCCTGATCCCCGACCGACTGGTTAAATTGTCGGGTCTTTCCGCCGAAAGGCGTGTAGCTTAAAATATAAATAATAATTAACTCTTTATTGCACAACTACAAATAAATGCTTAGATAATCTACAGAACTCTTTATACAGGGTTAATTTTAATTAACGCATCACCTCTTGCGGGCAGCCCCCAAGTCGATCCCAACAAGGTTTGTTCTACGACATTTTACAAATCTTGATAAATAACAGAAAAAATCAAAACAAAAAAATTTTTGTTCCTTACTCTACATTTTGTAAGAAGTACCTACCTATTATTATAATGAAGTGATATTGATGCTGGACTGGAAGCGAAAGAAAAACATAGAATGTGCTAGCTGCTTCTCTTCCCGGGCAAACTGTAAAAGCCAGTTAAGGGACGGAGGATTTATTGGCGATTTTGCGGGCGACAGGCTGACCCTCTGTCACTGCTATAGTCTCTCTCCATCATAATAATACCTCCAAATTTGTCAAACGTGACATCAGATGGTTTTTATAGCCTCTGGTGTTCTGCCTACCCCATTAGGGATACAGGCGTGAAGTTGTGTATGTATGTATTGATATTTTACAACGCAAGGTGCGTGGCATACTTACGCTTGAGTAAATAGAGTTACGCCTCTAAACCGAGACTATAAATATTTTATGTATAGGAAAACATTTTTTTTTAAACTATTTATTTAAAAAAGGCGTAAAACAAATGTTGTTGGGATTGATGTGGAGAGGCTGCCTTCAAGAGGTCATGCTAATTAAAATTAACCCTGTATATTTTGTCAAATTTAACATGTCAAATTAAGCTGTCAAATGTAAGTCGTCGTGGCGCCATGGCCATACGATATCGCAGGTTAATCACCATTCGGCGCGGTCGGTACTCTTATGGGTGACCGCCGTCCAATAATTACTCACGGCGACTTCCGTGCTTCGGAGGACACGTTTAGTTGTCGGTACCGGGTGCGGTATACTTATATAGGGTCTTTTTTATGAAGACCAAAATATTTAAGGAGAAGGTATAAGAATGATGGGTGGATACAATTAATGAAAAAAAATTTTTTTTTTATAATGTAAATTGATATTTGATATTTTATAATTCTCATAAGTTTCTCATAAATTTTAGTTTAATCTGTTATTTACGACTAAATTGCAAGAAATAATAGCGTTTTTCAACTATTTCTATTAAGAAATACCTACGTTAAGCATCGATTTTTCAATAGTCAGAAAAATTTGATCACTTAAAAGAATTGTAAAATTTCAATAAAAAAAAGAATATATATTTTTTTTTATCATAAATTGAATTCACACATTATTATTAACCTTCTCCTTAAATATTTTGATCTTCATAAAAAAGACCCTGTAAACAGTAACCAAAATGGTCGGTCTGAATCCATTTCATCGCCTTGAAAATTCTGACATCCATCAATCAGCACTGGGACCCATACTTCCTCGTCACCCGGGAAGAGACTCACAGTCCTACAGTGGGCTCATTACAAGGAGTTGTGATGAACATGTTAAATTCTAATTTGATTGCTAAAAATTCTAAAATGCTTGACGACCAGCTAGTGTAGTGGTAACATACATTGCCTTCTATGCCAGAGGTCCTGGGTTCGAATTTCAGCGGCGGCGGATGTCGGTGTGATGAACACAGATATTAGCCGTCAAGTCATGGATGCTTACATGTTTATTTAAGTTTATTCTAATAAAAAATTGGTATTTATTCAATATGTATGTTTATATATTTCTTAAGTATATCAGTTATCTAGTATCCATAGCACAAGTTCTTTAAGAAACTTAATTTGGGCTAGATAATGTTGTGTGAGTGTCAGTTTTTTTTTTTTAAATAAGTACATCTTTTTTATATATTAAACGAGCTTTTTCTCGCAACTTCATATACGCATAAACATAAAAGTCTTATTTTTCCCGACCCCGTGGGAATTTCGGGAATTCCTTCCATAATACAAACAGACACTTATTGAATGACACTTTATAACAAGTATCACATCCATGCACTCAAGGAATAAGATTTTTTCATACAAATTAAAACATCATAATATATTTCTCGTTCTCGTGAGAATTTTGGGAATTCCTTTCTAACACAACCAGTCACTTTTTGAAGAACCTTTATGCCAATTATCATAACCATGCGCTCAAGGAATAAGATTTTTCATACAAACTAAAAAGTCCAATAATTTAACAAAACTAAATAATAATTTGACGACCGGCTGGTGTAGCGGTAACATACATTGCCTTCTATGCCAGAGGTCCTGGGTTCGAATCCCGGCGGCGACGGATATTTGTGTGATGAACGCAGATATTAGTCGTCAAGTCATGGATATTTATATGTTTATTTAAGTTTATTCTAATAAAAAATATGTATTTATTCAATATGTATGTTTATATATTTCTTAAGTAGGTATATCAGTTATCTAGTATCCATAACACAAGTTCTTTAAGAAACTTAATTTGGGCTAGATAATGTTGTGTGAGTGTCAGAAATATTTCTTATTATTATTATTATTCTCCGTTCCCGTGTAAATTTCGGGAATCCCTTCCTTATTGCTACCCCACAACCTCTAAGGATTGTATGTTCCAAATGTCAGCTCTCTACGGCCAGCAGTTTTGGCTGTGCGTTGTCTGTCAGTCACTCAGTCAGTAACGGAGGAGTTTTATATATTAAGAAAGAAGACTGCATTTTATACTTGGATGTTTAATTGGCATTGTTTTATTTATTCTTTGTTATGTACGTAATTAAAACCACAAGTAGCATCAATTATTAATTAAGTTTTATTATTAGCTTTTAGAGCTAATGAATTTGTGAAAAAAAAATGTGTTCATCCAGTATACAATAGCAATAGCAATCACAATAACAATCCTTTACAAAAGAAAAACTGCATTTATATTTCATATCACTTTTCCTTATTGCCTACAATTCGCTTTATATACAGGGTTGATTTGTAGTCACCAGCTAAATTTAAATGTTTGTTTCTTTGATACGATATAAACGTACCTGCATATTTATTTAAACGTTGCTCAGTACAAAAAAGTAGAAATATGGAACCACAAACTTTAAAAAAAATTGTCGTTGTTGATAAACATACCCACTACGAAGCGGCATTTCATTGGTAATACTACGACGTAGTACTACAAGATGTTTTATAGTAGTGCGTAGTTGCCTTTATTTTAATAGTATTTTAGAGTGACCATGGTTCGTTTAAAATGTTAGCGGATATATTTATTTCTTTGTAAAAAAAAAGTCGTCGAAGTCGTCGTGGCGCCGTGGTTACTGTGTGTATCTTACGATATCACAGGTTAAGCAACGTTCGGCGCGGTCGGTACTTGCCGATACCGCCGACCATTCGTTTCTCACGGCGACTTCCGTGCTTCGGAGGGCACGTTAAGCTGTCGGTCCCGGGTGCTGTATACTTGTATACAGTAGTCGTTAGGGTTTGTCAGAAGCTATATCGGCACCCTGAAAATTCTGACATCCACCACCCAGCACTGGGCCATCTCGGTGGATTATGGCCTAAACCTCCTCGTCACCCAGAGGATAGACTCATGCCCTGCAGTAGGCCCATTACACGGAGCTGTGATGATGATGATGAAAAAAAAAAACTTTTTTTGAAGAAATCGTTTCTATAAATGATACATATTGTGTTAAAAAACTTGGCTGGTGCCTACAAGTCAACCCTGTATATAGATAAGCATTTGAGTCTTTGAATTGGATGCATTAGAGTTGCACAGTCGCAGCCTTTGATGGATTAGCGCACACGAGCGAAGCATTAAGAGCATATATGCAACATTATTAAGTGTATGATCGTGGAAGGATAATATTAACTTAGGGACTTAAAGCTGTTTGATAACTTTGATTGGTGATTTTATATTACAAAAATTTTAGCTGCCAAGCTAGGCTTAGTTGTTTTGATTATATGGAAGGAATAATTACATCGATAATTTATAAAATCTTTGAATTGGGATAATTAATATGAGTAACAAATATTACATTTTTCAGGTTAAGTTCATTTCCTTATTTCGTTTGATCAAACTGTGCCTTATTTGAGTGCAAAATGACAAAAAAGTAACTTCTTTTTTTATTAAGAGTTAAAAAATATTGAAGCTAAAAGTGTTGCAGACTAATTTTTTTATTTTATTGTATCTATCCTGATAATTGCTTGTATGTACAATGATCTGTTAATTGATTGAAAAATAAATGATTTGATTTGATTTAAATAGGCCAGTGGTAGTTCCAATAATCAGTATTTTAAGATGATTTTTATCTGGATGTTGACGCTTTAAATTCATAATATTATTTAAATTTATTCCAGAACTCTTAGAAACGTTGTCTGATTACCTGACAAAATCTACATAGAACATATTGAATCGTTACAACATAAGACAATACCAGTTTTCACCCTATCGGATATAACCTCATTGTTTACATATCTGTCAATGTGACATTGACATTGATGTACGAACAGCGCGGTTCCCATGACAATAACTTAAGTGAATTTTCTGTTATTCAGTCTGTTGAATAACGTATTGTCTGGAAATGGTGGAATTTTATGTATTACAACGTTTTCCCTGAAGTATGTTGTTTTGAGATATGGCTTTTCCATTTTGTATATAATTTTTAAGTTTTATTTATCTCTGTTCTATTTTCTTTTTAAATTTAATCCAGTCGAATGAAAATTTGTTAACTAATCGTTGAGGTTTCTTTAGTGGAAAAAAAAATTCGTTTGCGGTACCAGAGGTACTTTATTTGAATCGCCAGTGTCCTACACAGTTTAGGTAGTTCATAACGAACTGTTTTGGTGTCTAAACTTTTTTTGGAATTACTCAGCTGGGGTGCAGTTTGGCTTTATGTTATCTACATATCGATATTTTCATCGACTAAGTTGACAAAGACCGTTATTTTGGTTCGAACATTTAATAATGTGTTTTAAATAGCCTAATGCGAGCCCCCCAAAAAAAAATACACTATGAAAAGATTTAACAAATCTCTCAAACATACAGTAGCAAAGCAAATAGGCAGGATCAAAACTTACTTGCATCCTGTATTCTATTCTTGCTCATATTCTAAATGGGGAGAGTTCGATAGATAGCTTTTTTTTCACTAAACAATGAAAAAAAAAGTACAAAAAAAAGTAAAAAAAAGTACAGGTGAAAAAAACAAGTAGAATACATACATAACTTTACGCCCTTATGATGGCAGGTAGGCAGAACACCAGAGATTATTCAATCATCTGATGTCACGTTTGATAAATTTGGAGGCATTATAGTGGGGGAGAGATACTATTGCAGTGACAGGAGGTCAGCCTATAGTCCACAAAAAATCTTAAATCAAACCTCTGTCCCTTAACTGACTTTTTTAGTATGCCCGGGAAGAGAAGCAGCTGGCACATTCTATGGTTTTCCTTTGCTCCCAGTCCAGCATGGAAGATTTTTTTTTATTATAAAAATAGTAGAACAATATTGGAATTGACAATACCTATAAATTTTAAAATAAACTTAAATAACTATTCAGAATAAAAATATATCTCTTTTACATCGGCTCTTTCTTCAAAAAAAATATTGAGAGTAACTCAATATATTTTAAAATAAATATATCAAATTTATGTTTGAGTTCATTTCCAAAATCGAAATCACTTTATGCCACTACGTCTAAAAACCTCTTCGATATATTAACCTCTAGTCTCCTTGCGATCCGTATAGGACTCAATGGTTATAGCCTGAACTGAAAGCCTTTCAAAATAGCCCAGACTCAGTACTTAGTCCGTATAGCGATCAGTATGCGGAACCTATGCCTTAATGTGCTGTAAGGGACGATGCACACTTGTGTTGTCGATGTTTTTAAATATATGAGAGTGAGCAAAGTTTGATTGAAATTTGAATTTAAGTAAAGAGGTATCACGTACACTCAATGTTTCTAAAATATAGGTTCGAAGTATATGATTGAAAAAATGGTTTTCTTGTTTTTAATAAAGAGTGACCAAAATCATGAAGTTTTCTTACTATTTAAGCTAGGTACCTATAATTATTTGTTATGAGTATTGGCAATTTAAATTATATTTAGTCCCGATTGTGTTGTTAGTAATCAATTGTATTGAAGTATATTAAAAGGCATAATATGAAAATACACAATATGATAGTAGTAAGTTATTTTTCAACACACTTGCTCGTAAAGTGAGCGTTATTCTATTGAATTTAGAACTATAAACTGGGCTATAAGTCACGCGTGCAATAATATATTATACCCTAGTGCATAATATAATGAATCCTACAAAGTTGAATTGTACCTTTGTGCAAATTACATGCGAGTAAACAGAGCATATTTTATTGGTCCGGGTTATACATTAAATATTTTCAGAAACAACAAAGAAGTTTTATACCACTTCAAATCCATATACATTTTTAGATGTTTGCGCCTTATATTAGTAAAAAAAATTTGTATATCAAACAAATTATTCACAATTTACAATAATTTGTTATAAAATATTAAAATATTTGCATTTACCACTCCAAATTAAACATTTTCACTTAAAATAGGCTGTATATGCTATACAGACATTGACACATTTGGCAGAAAAAAAAACCTACGCGCATGCGCGAGGTTCGGCGCCATTTTTCAATCACAATTCACAGCTTTGTTATCAAATGTATTTGTTATTTTATGACCTCGTATGTCTGTCTTTTACTCACAAGTGTGTTGAAAAACGTCGTATGTAACTCGTGAGCGTTGCTAATTACAGTCTCGGCTCATTATTAAGCCCTGGCCTGCGGCTCGGGCTCAAATCACAGCCTCGACTGTAATTAGCAACTTCGCTCACTTGTTACATAATATACTATTACAGTAAGTTGTTTTCTTCGTTTTTTAATATAGAATGGGTGGATTTTAGCTTTTAGGCTTGGTTTATGGTATACTGATGTAAGTACTTAATAAGACAGAAGCTTTAAAAAAGAAAACCTTGTCAAATGCACTAGATAATTTCGATTTTTCTGATTAACTTTGTAACTTTGTTTTAAGTAAAAGATTTTAGATGATTTTGGAATTTAGTGGCTATGATTCAAGAAAACTTTATTGAATTTTATTATAAGAGATGTTTGTTGGATATCGAACAAAGTAATAATTAAAAGACTACTTCTTTTAGAATCTAAAAATTTGTGAGCAATGCCATGTCAGCAACGCAGATTTCTATTTTCTTGGAAAAACATTAAACCATTAAATTTTCATTCAATGTCCAGCATTAAAAGATATCGACGTATGAGCAATGCCCTTTACTTTCAGATTTCTATCAAGGGTAGTCCATACAACAGTACTCTCGTTTAACATCAAATGTACTCTATGTGACTAGAATTCGGTTCAAGGATACTTAGGAGAAAAAAGGATAAGGATTTTTGGCATAGAAGTACTATTACCGATCATTGCTGTTTGTATAAAACATAACTTATAAGTTTCCATATAACTATAGGTCCTTTTTTTGTTACGAGTTCTCTTTGGTTGACAACATAATGATATAATCGTGTGCAAAGTTATCAAAGTTTCTTCATCAAAAGTCATCAAAGACTTTCTATTAAATTACTAAATATTGTAGGTTATGTTTTTTATGAAACTTATTTTAATAACAAACTTTGTTGAAAAGACATGAAAAATTGTTAACTTCATGAGAGAAGTCCGTACAGCAAAGTCGCATATATATAAAATAACTAGTTCTTTCGCACGGCATTTCCCTCGCAATTTAGAATCCTGTGGGAATCTCGGAATGAAAAGTAGACTATGTGCTTTTTCAGAGTTTCATCTAAATCTGTTGTGCCGTTCAGTTGTGATTTAGGAACAAACATCCACACACCCAACGAAACTTTCACATTCATACATACACAAAATAACATCCGACAAAGAAAAACATTTATCTAGTTAGTAAAGTTGATTGTAAGTTAGTAATACTTAGCATTATAGGTTCGTAAAAAGCCGTCCAACTAAGTAATCTTGTCGTTTTACAAGTTAGGTTTTTACGACGGCCAAAGTGATTGGTAAGTTAGTTTAGTCTATATTGGCAGGGGAAATATTCTATCGTATAGTCATTTAAGTTCGCCCTTAACTATGAAGACTAGTTGATACAATTTTAAATTAATATAATAGGTGTTGGATGTCTGAAAGACTTATTGATTTTAAAACAAAAACAAATGAGCTGAAACTTGTTTGCTTGGGTCTTATCAACGATAGGGAGCCCTCACTATTTATATATTTATTTACTTATATAAGTCCTGGATGTAACTATAATAATTATTATTTTCCTCATTCATTATTGTTGTTTTTTTTCCCGAATTGTAACTTATAGTCTCAATGTTATTTATTCTATTATATTTTATATTAATTTATTCCACTTGCTTGCTACAATTATACTGTGCTTATTGTAATTTAACTGAACAATTTACGACTATTGTGGTACTTATTTTATTCGATATTAATCAATGTAAATTAAATATAATCATTTAATACTGTTATGCGTCGGTATAGTTACATGCGCCTCTGCGCAGATCTCACTGGCGGTAACTGAAAATCGGTGGTTTGCTTAAATGCAAACGAGTTATCGCCTTTTTGCATCTGCATACATTTCTACTTAACCAATTTAATTTACTGTTTTACTCGCTGAAAAATATTTACTTTTTTTTCTTTATTTTGTGTTTTCTTGTTTTTTTGATTTTGTTTATCAATATGTATGTGTATTTGTGCTTGATTATGTATGTGTGTTTGATGTGAATAAAATAAATATCTATCTATCATTATTTAGCCACCGAAGTGGTATTTGAAAAACCCTAAAAACCATTGATATACTCGTTTAGCAAATATGCTAAGTCAATGTGAAGTTATTATTTATTATTCTTAACATATTTTCTTTGTCCACAGATGAAGAGGCGCCGAGTACAAAACTGTATTCAAATGTCTTTGCAAATCGCGGCTCAAGCCATGATCACTTGAATCGATCTCAAGATGCCAAAGTCGTTATCATTAGAGAAATGTGATTAAAGGAATAATGGTTGTATGTCCATTTATTGTAGTAGAGTTTCAGTCGTGATATCAAGCAGTAGATATTGTATGGTCTTTCATTAAAAAGCCGAACTCTCGCGGAATTTAACTACGAAAAGATTTTACTTAACAGCGAAGCGGGTTCGGCCATTTTAATGAAAGATCGATAGAGTCTTAGACATGTTCAAGTAGGAGATGAATTTATCCTGTAGAATGTATTAGGCCAAGTGTATACCCATGTTTATTGTAACTTTAATTTACTGTAATAGCTATATATTCGATGTCCTATAGATTGATGTTTATATTAATCGATATATCAAAACTATCATATCAATCTTTAGATGTTTCTTTAACTCTGTCTAATTATTTTAAATCTAAATAAATGTGGTAATGTAACATGAGCTCGTATATATACAGACGTCTAATTTGGATATATTTATATTTTTATTCATGTTACATTGTACATTTGACATTCTATATACGCACACTTGAAACTTAAGACTAAATCATGTCATGTATATAATTATTATAGTTGCTATTGATATACATATTGTAGTTAAACGGACTGACTGGTTGAATGAACGAGTGCTCAGTAACATGAAGCATTTAAAGGTAAGTAAGTATTGCATTGTTTTTTAAAGAGTTTAGGATTGTCAATTGCCTTAAGAAGCCACAGACGTACATCTATACATATAGATAACGCAAATGCTACATGCGTTTCTTCATTTCCTGCTACATGACTTCACGTGTCCGAACCCCGACCAAGCGTTAAGGTTGGTCGCCGTTAGATTCAGTCCGCGCGTATGTCTGTTAGAAAATTGATATCATAATATCGAAATCGTTCTTAATAATCGATTGCATCGGTGGCATCGATGTCTTTGAATTGGTTTGTATTAATCATCAATAAATTTCAGCTGTGACGTCACAGTGGGTGTTAAAAGTCAGCACGCTTGGTTTTAATACAAATTATGACACTTGCGTTATCTATGTAATTGTATGTCTGTGGCCTTTATTTACAAATATTGCTTATATCATACATAACTTCAGACAAGGGACCGCCAGTTGCTACGAACCAGACATACCTCTTTCGTTTCCTCCAAAAAATTAACAATTTTACAAATGATTCATAAACTTTGATATAATATTTCGTTACATTTATGAATCTCATCTTTCTTATATCAAGTGATTTTTGTCAAGAATTCAATATCCATGGTTTTAAGAACCTATTCAATGTCATAAAGACGAGTTATGTCTTTCACCTTTGAGAAGTTATGTACGACGTATTTTTTCATAATAATTGAAGGCGTATAGCTTTTAACATGCGCAATAATGATAGCTCTTTATTGCTAACAAAACAAGTATAAGAAAATTAAAAAATAACACAAATTTGGAAAATTTAGGCAGCATACTTAAAAATTGTCATACACGTTCAACCAGTCATTCTGTGTGTTAAATTGGTGTTGTATAACTGTTGTTCCTCTACATATATAGTACCTTTAAGAATAAAAAGTGTTAAAACTCTTCTAAAAAGTATATATTATATGTTATCACGTAAATATCATATCATTTTACGAGAGACTTGTAAGTATATAATACGTACGTTGGTATAATTAAATATTTTGCACAAATTAAATTTGTTGGGAAAGAAAAAAAAAGCTTGTGTAAAATTATTCAGTGTCGAGACAATAAAGTAGATGGATTTTTTGCAAAACAGTCTTTCTATATGTATAAACTCGTTTTGACATGAAAATATACATCATGTATAATGTTAAATGGTATTTAAACAATAATGTCACATGACATTTTTAAACGCTATTTAACAAAATTATTATTTTTAAATTTTAATTTTTATTAATGAGACCTGAATTATATTTTATTTTCTCTATCGTATTGTCAGGCTTATATATGCGTGTATTAATAGTTTTTCAGGTAATATCTATTGCATTTTATATAAAAGTAAGTATATAATATTGTATGAATTAAGATGAAACAGAAGCTTTAAGAAATAATACTTTATATGTATAAAATTATTTTCATCAAGTAATGTTCAGAAATTTATGTATTACGTGTACCTCGTATATTATCAGATATCAGCAGTGATATCAGATGTTTTATTAATAAGATTAAGAAATTATTTAAATTGCAACTGATTATAATTACTTAATAAACTTAAAACAAACTTTGTATAGTCTTTGATGTATTATCTTCAAAGTAAAATATTTCATTATTAATGTCCGACTTACAACATGCTTAAATCTCTTCTGTTACATCAAGTTAAAAAAAAAACTTATTTTATTTGCTTTTAGTTTTGTTTTTAACTTGTCACCTAAATAAAACTCGTATCTTTGGCTAATCGGCACTTAATATCATAATTAACTTTGAATTATTAAGACGCGGACTTAGTAATGAATAAATAAAATAAAGCTAATACATTAGCTTACATACATTCAAAATGTTATACTAAACGAGCGGTTGGTCGATAAACTAAGGCTATCTTTCAATAAGAATTTCAATTAAACATAAAAGTAATAAAAGTAAATGACCCTACCTATACCCGCATATTTTTTCCGTGAACTTTTTGTCTTAAACTTTTGACTTTTTTCCTTTGCCACGCCTTAACTTAAGTTACGGCTTTTTAACGATCTTTTAAGATACAGCGTGCAAAAAAAGTCTGTATTTGACACAGCTTTATAAAAATGTTTCTAAGTATTCGAGTTTTCTTTAGTCTTTCAATCTTTGAAGCCAGAACCAAACTATTGCTTACTACTTAAATGAGAATTTGGCCAACGCTGAAAACTTAACTTGGACTGCGCAACTAATGAATTTAAATTTTCTATCGTAATCTTTACACTAATGTTATTAAACATGGTAATTATTGTAACTTTGTTGTGTAATCGATTGGAACAACTTAATGATACCATTTAATTTCATTGAATCGATAGTTCTATGTAAGTAGTTACGAAACAGCTTTTCGTAAAAATGTCTTTAAAAAAAATACCGTATAATTGATTGTATGAATACAACTTTTAATTTGATGAAAAATATAATACATTAGATGTGTAGTGAAAACCACAGACCTATAATAAAGTAGATGAATCAACCGGTCGGGTTTATGTATCTACAATGACTACATTGGACCGATTTACTGACATTTCAAACAATTGTTGAAAATCTCTTAGTAGGATGACTTACTGGGACAACTTCATATGGTTTTGACTAAGAAGAAAGATCGATTTGTTCGGCTACTTTATTTTGTCTATTTAAAAATTCGATAGATACAATATTGATTTATATATTGCCAATGTTTACATGTATGCTATAGCTGAAATTATTTCATTATTTTGATGTGTGCTAATACGTATATCTTAAAAATTTAAAATATTGTATACACATTGATATAGATAGTGGATTTCAATATTAAGTAAATATGAGAGTGCCGCCATGACAATCAATATCCAGATTGCTATTTTTGGTTAATAAATCTGAAATTGAAATTAGAAATAGAGTAAATATTGAAATCCATTATAAGTGAATATTTAAATTAAGATACAGTTTGAGTTAATTCCACTTAGTAGTTATTTTTATAAACTTCGGTGTAAGTCCAGCTTATGTTAATGGCATTTAAATTAATTAATGATGCTGGTCATCACTTAGAGTGCTATTAACTCTTATCCTGTAAAAAATCTTGACAAATATCTGCAGATGCATAAATTTTTGTGATACACACAGCCATTTCCTTTAAAGCTACTTACTTAGCTGAACAAGGACCCGATAGAAGTACCAAAAATCTTTAGTTTTGGCATACAATGAGAGATGTCAGAACTAAATAATACTTTAAGGAAAAGGACAGGCCTACATTAAAGTATAAATCAACCACAACAACTAATAAAATGACTTTTAACTACTTCTTAAATAACCTACTAAACATCCTAAGGTAAGCAATGTAGGATCTATTCTATAAAGGTCTGTGCACACATGATAAATAAAAAAAAAATTTAGACAAACTCCTTTAATGAAATTTTTTTTTTTTAACTTTGTTTATTTTTTATTCTTATAAACCATATCATTTTATATTATGTCTTGACAGTGCAGACTACATATCTATATTTTTACTATTTGTGTCTTTATTTACGTTGAATCCTATTTGACTGTAAAGCTAAAGATTTATATTTTATTCTTTTGCAATCTTAAGTTTTTTTCTATATGTCCTGTAAAACTGTTTTGTGTGGTCGCTGTTTCGACAAAAAAAAAAGAAATTAAACAACAGCTGTGACATATCAAAATGCGTCGATTGACAGTATAATTCAAAAATTTATTTCACTTTTTTTTTTTAAGGTAAGAGCTGGACTTTCACTTGAAATTAATTTGAACTTGATCAACTTAAAACTTAGTTTTAAGAAACTTGCCAGTAGGTACCTATCTCTAAATTGCTGTTTGTTGTAGAACCTCGTATAAGCAGTGCGATATTATTTTGAATAAATCTAGTATTTTTGTATTTTAAAATATAAAATGTTCTATGCGATAGTTACTTAGTCTTTATACTGTAATATTACGTCGTAAGTAAATGTAATTATACTGGTTTACGAATAAAATGTTGACATTTTTTGAAACTGTTGTTTTTTTTAAATGCCTGGCTTCATTAATCTTAATATATACAACTGTTCCGTTACTGACTGACAGACAACGTACAGCCATAGCCACTAGGCATAGAAAGCTTAATTTCTTAAAGACTGTAGAAGAACACTAAGGAAGAAATTCCCTAAATTCCCACGGGAACGGGAAATATAGGACTTTTTAGCTTGTGTGAAATTGTGAAATTTGGTAAAATCTTAATATATAATAGTCTTCCGTTACTGACTGAGTGACTGATAGACAACGTACAGCCAAAACTACTGGCCTTAGAGAGCTGAAATTTGGAACATACAATCCTTAGAAGTTGTGGGGGAGCACTAAGGAAGGAATTTCCGAAATTCCCACGGGAATGGGAATTATTGGACTTTTTAGTTTGTATGAAAAATCTTACTCCTTGAGTGCACGGATATGATACTTGGCATAATGGTTCTTCAAAGAGTGACTGTTTGTATTATAGAAGGAATTCCAGAAATTCCCACGGGGTCGGGAAAAATAAGACTTTTATGTTTATGCGGCTACGAAGTTGCGGGAAAAAGATCGTTTGATATAAAGGTTCTTTCAATGAGGATTTGGTTGTATAATGGAAGGTTATTGAAATTCCCACCAAAAGGGCAGTTTAGCATGTATGAAGTTGCGGAAAAAGCTAGTAATATGCTGCTGATTTTTTTGGTACATATCTATGAGTTATATAGGGTCACCTTATAATAGTCAATAATATTTTAATAGCAGATTAAGACTGATGAGTGGGTAAGGATTACGAAAAAAAAATTTTTTTTAATATTTTTCATAAATTCAAAATTCTTCTATCAAATTTTTTCTTCAAATTTCTGTTTAAACTGACTATTTAAAAAAATAATAATAATAATAATAAATAATTAAAACAACTGTTACTATGGAAATAAATTTGTTTCATTTCTTTGAAAATAAGTATAAAAATGTCTGTGACTGAGTTGATGATTCCCATCCCTAGCGTGCATGTTTAGAAACAAATTTTGCTAGTACACCCAGCGCCACTGTCGGATAAAGACGACCGCTTCTAACGTCATAAGCGAGTGCCAGCTTGTGGAATTTTCCATTAGTGTTGTGCTAACGCATTAGTTATTATGTTCGTGTTATCGATAAATGTGATTTAATTACATTAAAAGATATAAATTTCATCACAGTGTAGTCATAAAAATATTCATCTCTGGCCTAATGTATTGTGCGGAAATCAATAAATCTTTTAAACGATTTTCAGTTGGTTACCGAAATACTTACTATTAGAAATGTAATATCAAAGTTACGCTTTCTATCTATTTGTCTGTTACCTATTCAAGCTTAAACAGCTGAAACTATTAAGATTGAATTTGAATCGTGCGAAGCTGGGACGGGTATATCGATCTACCATTGAACATCCCTATTTGTTGTAGGTATTTATTTTTAGATTAACTGTGCTTGGCGCTGGGAGCACAATAACTGATATAGAGTCTGGCGGGTAAAGGGTTAAAAAACTATTTGCTTCCATTTGAAAGTTATGACACAAAACCTCAACTTTTATAATGTTTAAAAATCTGCACGTCTAATTAAGTGGCAAGGACTCGAAAATCTAACCAAACGGTTGGCGATGGGGGTAGAAGAGACAGAAACCGGTGAATGATTCGGCCAGTGTATTAGACACACCGCTTGCATGTGTACTGGAAGCGAACCACCGTCCAGCCTTTCAACGTATCTAACCAGTGTTTCATGGGTAACGTGAGCATATATTTTATGTGCCGGGGTGGGACATCTACAGATTTTTTTGTGTTTTTGTAACGTATAGAAGATTGATTAGCAGTAAACAATCAAAGCACTCAGCACAGATATATAGGTAGTTATGTTGGTACGACTTCCTAAGCCCCAGTACAGGCGTGACTTCTAATCGTATTTTTTTATTTATTGGCTTAATATATATACTACAACTACGACCGGCTGGTGTAGTGGTAACATACATTGCCTTCTATACCAGAGGTCCTGGGTTCGAATCCCGGCGGCGGCGGATATCGGTGTGATGAACACAGATATTAGCCGTCAAGTCATGGATGTTTATATGTTTATTTAAGTTTATTCCAATAAAAAAATATGTATTAATAGATGTACCCCTACCTGACCAGAGCACTGTGCCGAGTAAGTCCATAAAAGCACGCCACCTAGTGGTTGCCAACCATTTCGGCTTGGTAACTCGGTGCGTGCGGAAAGGAACTACTCGGTACACGTGAGTCATTTTGTGTTAGCTACTTTCGTTATTTCACTGTGTTTACAAGTGTTGTTTCATGTTTGAATTGTGAATTACTTGTTTGTTATAGTTTCTGTAAATTTCAATAATATTTTCTGTATTTGTAAAATTAAAGATCCGGTTAACCTGAGTGTTGTTTTTTTTTCATTATTAATCACTTCTGACGCTAAAATCAGAAGTGGGATAAAGAATTCAAAGCCCACACTATAAGGAAATCGTTTATATCAAGGAAGGCAAGTAATTCACATTCTACCCTCAAATTTGGATATTTAGTTGTTTTGCGTTGCTTTTACGTTTTTTCTTTGTTTAACTTATACTACTGTGTGATAAGTGCGTGATTTATCGTTGCCAAACGATGCCGCGAAGTACATCTCGTCGACATTCTCGACGTTTTCGAAATGACTCACGTGATCGAGACGCCTCGCGAAGTCGTAATAAACGTTTGCGTGATCGTTATCGCGAAAGATCGGTTTCCTATTTGAATAGTTCGTACACAAGTGGTAGTGATCGTAGTTTTTCGCGTCGGACTCGTCGATCTCGTAGTACGTTACGTCGTTCGCAACAACCTCGTGATAGGTCACGTCGATCTGGTCGATCGCGCAGTGTGTCACGATCCCGCCATACACTTAGGGCATCGCGTCGTCGCAATCGTAACGACTGTAGCCACGATCTAAAAGGGTTCACGCCCCCGCCGCGCCTACAGAGTTCAACACAGGACGTTTTGGGACCAGTCCCTCTTACTAGGCACAGTGACCTCGAGCAATCTAGCTTTGTAGATAGGGAACTTACCGCGGATTCGGTCGTGCGTTGCTCAGAGGCTTCTTCTATCGCTCAGGCGATTATCGATGCGATAAAAGCAGTTCAACCCACGCGTACGCACAACTACTTTGTTTCGAATTTTGATCCTAGTGTTCATAATTTTAATGTGTGGTGTGATGAAGTAGATCATGTTCATGCCTTGTATAAGTGGGACGAACGAGAATGTCTTTTGCAAATCGACAAATTCTTTGAAGGGTAGTGCACGTACTCGGTTAGACAAGTGGGTATCCATTGATCGCCGTTGGTCTACTTTCAAGCGAGATTTCAAAACTTTATGTCCGAAAACAATTGATATTGCTAGAATTTTATTTGATGTTATGAAAACTGATTCCGATAATTTCCTCACATAAGCAGAGTATGCTCGAAAATCCCTTTTGCGGTTTTGTTTGGTAAATGGATTAAATGAAAAGTTAATTTCGGCTATTATCATACGTGGTTTAAAAGATCTCAAATAAGTGCCAGTGCGACAAATGAAAAATTAGAGCCAGAGGATGTTAATTTCTAAAATTACCCTCATTCAAAAATACTCAAATCCATTTGCAGAAAATTTAACACCACAAAGGAATTTTCATAAATGGCAACATTTAAGTTGCTGTAGTAATTTTTCCTTGCAAATACGTTCTGTCAGTTAGAACAGCTACTGTGCGATATAATTGTGCCGTAATGGTTTTGTCTAACCTATAGTTCCTACTTGGTAGATAGTAATGATACCACGGTCGAGCGGATGAAACTTTCGTCATGCAGCGGGCTACATAATGTCTTATTAGAATAGTCTGTGAACTATAAGATTTTTGGATTATCTTTCACATAATGTATCCGTAACTCGATAGGAATCGCTTTTTATCTTACCAATCCTTGGATATTTTGCTGTGAGTCTTGCGCGAAACGCTTTATTTTGTTTTGGTAATAGTAAACTTGTTCTTATTTTGGCATTTAAATTGTAATATCGCGATAGTACGTGTTTAATGAATCACGGAAATAGCTAATGGCGTCGAGAAGTGTGACCATTATTTTAATTTCTACAGCCAATGTGTATTAATTAAATAATACTTTGAATTGACAAAAGCGCTGGATTTTACTGTCAAACTATTTCTTAATGTGATATCGCAAGTGTCGAACAGTTTTAATACTTTGTTGTTGTGAATTATGAAGTACAATACAATCCTCTTATTGGTTTGATATATAACCGGATGGAAGTTATGAGTGTGAGGTGATGTAACCCACTGGAGGCTGCAATACGTTTTGTGACGGGATGGACGTCACTGCAGAAGAGCTTTGCATTGTTTGCTAATTAATTGAATTATTCTAGTAGCTTATGTTTGCTTTGTTTGTATTGTTCAACGGCTGACAAATTATTTGTTGTTAAATTCAAAGTAAATTTTATTGAACAATGTGCGTTTTTCGAAGTCGTGATACGGTTCGTTCAATGCATTGACGTTAGCCGATTCCTACTGAGGTTCTTGCTGGTTCTTCTTAGTAAATGGACCTTCCGAACCACTGATGGCTTCGCTTAAATTATAAAATCTGGTATTTAGAATTTTGATAGAAATTTCACTTTGAAGTAAAAGTTAAAATATGTGGCAGTTTTGAAGTTGCCGAAAGTACTAATATCCATTGAAGCTTTAAAGAAAGTTGTTGGTTATGGAAAGAGATTTAATGTGTTGTGAGTAGAGATTCTCATTTGTAGGTTTTAGCGACTGCGCCAGAGTGATTCTGAAGTGTGTTGAAGGAATCATTGGTTGACTTGAGTTTCCCGAGGGGAAAAGATTATGTTGCAATTGTGATTGCTTTAAACCACGATCGAATTGTTATAATGGTGCTTGGAACTTGGTTCACTAAAACAGAATTTTAATGTTGAGAATTCTAAAAGATTTATAATGTAACGAGTTCCAACTTGTGTGTTTACTTTTGAAAATTAGCCTGACTTTATTTTGCCAGGAGTGGCCGAGCCGCCAGTTTGGTATGACTGTTTCAGAATTGTCACACGAGGACGAGAGTCATCGCGGGGTGGCCGTGTTGGAGCTAGCGATAATTTGGCGATATTTAGATGTTTGTATGACTTCATGATAACGGATAAAGGACGCATGTTCTAATCCGAATTTACGACCTGGATCAATGATCTCGGATGCGACCTTCACAGCATAATCCCAGAGATGCGCGACTCCAATGTGCAGCTAGAGAGATATTTAATATTGGTGATCTGGTCTTTGTTATTAATTTTTCACAGGCAACGGGGAAACTTGATTCCGGACGGAACATGCGGTCCATATAAAGTGGCGCGGACCTTGCCGGGTGGTCGCTGCGGACTAACGCAGGCTGCAGCACAACACATGGTGCTGTGACAAGGCGAGTGATGCCTCGAAGCGTGGGCAGCAATTGTTTTGGTTCGTAGTGATCTTATCGCTAGTCGAGCAAAGATTGTGGTTTCGTAGTGATTAACTTCGCTAGTCGGGCACAATCTGTTGGTTCGTAGTGATTGGATTTACTAGTCGAGCATAGTTTGTTGGTTCGTAGTGATCTTATCGCTAGTCGAGCAAAGATTGTGGTTTCGTAGTGATTAACTTCGCTAGTCGGGCACAATCTGTTGGTTCGTAGTGATTAGATTTACTAGTCGAACATGAGCGTTGACGTAATGTCAAGTCGCTGCTTATTAACGAATGCGTTAGTAAAGTGTCCAAGTCGTTTTAGCGTTAGTAACTTGTTGCTAAGTCGTTGTAACGTTGGCACTGCACTAAGTCGTATTGGCGTTAGTTTTATTGGTTCGTAGTGATGAAATTCGCTAGTCGACCATGAGCGTTGACGAAATGTCAAGTCGCTGTTTATTAACGAATGCGTTAGCAAGGTGTCCAAGTGGTTTCAGCGTTAGCAACTTATTGCTAAGTCGTTGTAGCGTTGGCACTGCGCTAAGTCGCATTGGCGTTGATCTGTCAAGCCGGGTGTAGCGTTGGTAGCTGATACCAAGTCGTGCATTACGTTGACGGTTATGTATTTAACGTTAGCAATAGCTAAATCGTCGTATTTGCCTGTAACATTCGATTCGCTAGCCAAGAATACGACATAGTGCAGACTTCGTATGATTTCAGATGAAGCAGACCCGTCAGAGCCCACTCATCCCTCAACCTCTGCCACAAATGATAGCGTTGGTGCTGTAGTACCCGTGTCGTGGTCAGCATCCAACGCAGTCCACGCGCCGACGTCCCTCACGGCCACCGAGGCTGGATTAGGACACGCTCTGGACGTCCTACCAAGCTTATTCACTCCAGGGTCGGGGACGACCAGTTGTCAGGAGAGGCCGTAATAGATGTACCCCTACCTGACCAGAGCACTGTGCCGAGTAAGTCCATAAAAGCACGCCACCTAGTGGTTGCCAACCATTTCGGCTTGGTAACTCGGTGCGTGCGGAAAGGAACTACTCGGTACACGTGAGTCATTTTGTGTTAGCTACTTTCGTTATTTCACTGTGTTTACAAGTGTTGTTTCATGTTTGAATTGTGAATTACTTGTTTGTTATAGTTTCTGTAAATTTCAATAATATTTTCTGTATTTGTAAAATTAAAGATCCGGTTAACCTGAGTGTTGTTTTTTTTTCATTATTAATCACTTCTGACGCTAAAAGTATTTATTCAATACGTATGTTTATATATTTCTTAAGTATATCAATTATCTAGTATCCATAACACAAGTTCTTTAAGAAACTTAATTTGGGCTATATAATGCTGTGTGAGTGTCAGAATTATTTATTTATTTGTATATATATTTTTTTAATTACGGGCCGTTGCGGGGCACCGTGCTTCGCGTCTCGAGGGTAAAAAAAGCATTTGCCAGTTTGCAAAAACGGGAAAATTTTGGCCACGCTGGGGACGCCGGGACATACTCCCTGAAAGCGGGACAGTCCCGCCCAAAGCGGGACAAAATGTATTTTGATATTACAACCGGAAATATTTTAGTGGACATAACTTACCATTATTATGTCCACCTTGTTAAAATTATTATCTATATTACTTTCGAAAAACAAATCAGTTGGTTATTATTATCGTTACGTGAGGATTTCTTCATTAAGTAAACCTTAATTTTTGTTACCGAACATTTTTGACGAAATTTAATTTCGTTTCAAGTAAATTTAAGAGGAAGAGGTTCGTTTACTTTTATAACTAAATCAACATAGTTAGAAAAGTTTCGAAAAAGCGAGGTGGCAATCAAGAAATATCAAATTACGGGCTTTCACCTCAAACTTTAGGGTAAAATATTTTTTTACGGTTGGTAACTTTTTAAAATACGCTAAGATACAGTGAATTTAATCTGTAACCTATAAAATAAATAAATCATTTGAATGTAATAGCTTCACCATGACAGCTAACATCCAGATTCAAGAAATTCTGGATTATCATCGTAAGAATCATCTATAGCAAAAAGGTGCACTGCATGGCTGTCAGACTGTACATTAAATTACCTAGTACCTATAGAGATCTTAGTGATGAAAATTTAAGACATCACTGTGTAATGTACTACTAGATGAATGTATTATGACATAAATCTGTATTTAAATGATAAAAAATTACTAGTAATTACCTGACCGAATTGTTATTTCTTTTATTTAATTATTTTGACGTAATTTATGTTTTGTTTACTTTCGACTGTGTCATTTTTGATATGCTTTAAAATTAGTAAGGACATAAGTATGAACTGTTTTTTTTTAAATTTGATAATATTTAATTTGTGAACGTTATTAATAATAAATAATTTGATTGTAATCAGCAGTATATGATGGACTTATTAATATTTAAGAACTGACTGTTGGCAAATAAAGATTTTATTATCACTATTAATAGAAAAGCTTAAAAAATATTAAATATTGAATTCTACTGTGATTGTCATAATATAGCCGAGGCTTTAAGAATGTCCCAGAATGCTCCTTGGTGTCTTAAGTGGAATGAAAATCTTTTCGAAATTGCAAGTTTTGAACTTGCAACTAACCTATAGAATACTGGGTCACTCAAATGCAAATGATCATTCAATACCATCTGAGTCTGCATAAATGTTAATTGAAAAAAAAAAACGATAGGAACTTATTTCCCATTATACAGGGTGACTGGTGGGTTATTTTAGAATAAAATAAAAAAAGAAAAATAAAATTAATATTAATTATTTATTCACTAAACTTAACAGAAAGTTAAAGATTTCATTACGCAACGCATGGTTACATAGGCGTAATGCAATAGATACTTAGCAAGTTGTGGTAAAAAATCAAGTACCCACTTTTATTACATGATCAGAATCGAGTACAGAGTGCTCTCCTCTAATGTCTAAAATTTGTCACCAGTCACCCTGTATTGCCCTTTTATAAAACTTTTTGAATAGAGTCGTTGTAATCTAGCATTATATTTTGCCATATCAAATGATATTGGTTCGATATCAGATTTGAGTCTAAAATGGGCCATGTCCCTTTTTTCAAAATATTTACTTTTTGAAGTCGTCGTGGCGCCGTGGTGACTCTGTATATCATACGATATCACAAGTTAAGCAACGTTTGGTCTTGAATAACGGTCGGTACTTGGATGGGTGACCGCCGACCATTCATATCTCACAACGAATTCCGTGCTTCGGAGGGCACGTTAAGCAGTCGATCCCGGGTGCTGTATACTTGCATACAGTAGTCGTGAGGGTTTGTCAGAAGCCATCTAGGCGCCCTAAAAATTCTGGCATCCACCACCCAGCACTGGGCCAGCTTGGAGGAATATGGCCTATACCTCCTCTTCACACAGGGGAGAGACTCATGCCCTGCAGTGGGCTCATCACAAAGAGTAGTGATGATGATGATGACTTTTAGACAAATAGCTGTTTTGCACGGTTTTACCTGCGCCATTTTGCTGATTGAGAAGCAAACATCCATACATCCAAACTTTCACTTTCACCATATTAGTAAGATTAACTGACTTATTCGAACAAAATTTCAAGCAAAACTGCTATAGTTTAATTATTTTCAAGTGGTTTTTGTGACAGTTCAAAATTAACAATCTTTGTGACGTTGCCGTAATGAAATTGTTCGATCTTCCATTCGATGGCTTTGACGTATCGAATCAGGTGGTGAAAAAAATGTATACAAACTTCTGATTACAAGATGGCCGCTCATATTCATCGATTCAATGTCGATTCAGTAGGCCAATCACTATCAGCTGAACGTTCCGTTTCTTTGAATCTGTCTATTTTAGATGAATATTTTTATGATATTTACTTAATTTAGTTACAGTTAATAATAACAATGATACTTTATTAATAGTTCAATTTATAATTTATAATAAACAAATAAAATTACCCGTCGCTCGTGACCACGGGGTCTGCAAAGACAACGAAACGTCGAGTCAAAATGTAAAATATAAATTATACGCGATTAAAAGTAGTTTTATTTAAATCATGAATCGTGAAAACATATTATAATAAACCATTTTATTGACATAGTTTTTATTTTCTTAACGCGCCAATTTATATTTTATTAGTTGTAAATAGTTTGCGCGTAATGGAAAATGAGAACTGTCACGAAAATCATTCGAAAACAATTCAACTATAGTAAGTAAGAAAATATGTTCAGCTTACTTAGATTCGAAAAATTGAAAGACTAACTTATACTTTACATGAAAATATACTTATTGGCAGTTAAATTTTAAGTAAAATTTCAAATCGAATCGCCAAGTTTCAATTAAGTTGTGCTATTATGAATAATTGTTAAGTCTTTAGTTAACAATGAAATCAATTGTCTAAGAAGTTAATACTGAGGTTCTGTGGTGAACACCCTGACAACGTTTAAATCGACACTAAGGTTGCAAACTGGGCGGCAGCGACAGCGGCGCCGGCAGCGACTCGGGGAATCTGTGCCGTTCTCGACGCCAGCGGGCAACAGAATAATTTGTCGCGGTTTCATACAAACTCAATACTTTCGCTGCCGTCCAGCTTGCAGACTAATGATTACTTCAGCCAACAACAGATAGAATTGAATCGACTTAAGAAATGGTTCAGGTTAATTCAAAATCTAGCTTACCGGTGGTAAGGAGCTAACGACTTATGGCCGGTTTTAATAAGTTACCAAAAACTTAAAGTAAAAGTAAAGGTGGAAATTCCTACACGCAACATAGAATCAAATCTGTCAGAGCTCAAGATGTAACTGAAGGTAGTTTAAGAATCTTTTACTATCTTTACTTATTACTGATCTATCTTTACTTTTCAGCCGACTTCCAAAAAAGGAGAAGGTTCTCAATTCGTCTGTATGATCTTTTTGTGTCTTTGTTACTCGATATTTCAGACAATTGTAAATTGATTTTGAAAATTGTTGTTTCATATGATAGAAGATACCTCAGAGTTTTTCCCATTTAAATTTCATCGTAATCGATTGAGTAATTCATTGAAAATTTTAAATTTTGAAGAAATATGTATGTTTTTCGAGAATGTTTACGTTGATGACTTTCTCAACTCAGCTAAAGTTTTGAAGTGAAGTCGATTTTTTTAACGCTCTGCATTCGTTGATTATTGTTAATTTTTTTGGTAAGCTATTGACCTCGGCCGATGGAAATACTGATTCATAAACGCATAAAGGTTGCAAAACAGTTAAATAAACAGAACAATTTATGAACGTGTTTTTTGTTTACTCGTTTTTTTAAACCTTGAGTCCTCAGGGATTCAAAGGCCATTAATCTTCCTAAAACAGGTGACATAATTAAAAATCATAGGCTCAAAATTAAAAAAACAAAATCTAGTACTTGATACATTTATGTTGAATTGCTTATCTTTTGTCCAAAATTTAGTTTGTTACTTTAGTTTGTAGAGTATACAAGCAATTTTTTATTACTTTTAAGTCCTAAACCCGCATCTGACCTAAATGTCACCTGATGGTAAGTGAAGAGGGCATAGGAAATATCTGGCTGTGCATGAAATATTGCCCGGAACTATAGATACGAAGCTGGTTATTAACAATTTCAACCACGCGGGTAATTAACGGCATTAGTATATGCTAGTTACGGTTAAATCCACCGCGATATGTCGTTAACGGATTCAAATTTGTATCGTAAGTTGCGCGATAATGCTAGAGCTTCGAATGGCAAAAAATTCGGTTGAAATTCCCTATCTCAAAAACTACTGAACCGATTTTGATGAGATAGTAGGTATACCCTACTATCTCATCAAATATAGATAGATATGTGAATACAAACATAAAAACATACATACACTATTAAAATTTGGCACATTTGTTCAGACGTTGATATAGGCAAAGATATACGAAAACTGGGCAATTCTGGAAATATTACATACGGGTGGAACTAATAACCTCCTTTTTTAAAATCGGTTAACAAGAAAAGTAAGAAAAACTTTTTCCATTTTTGTTGTCGCTGTCAGATATTTAACCGTTAATAACTGCATTTTATCGGTAGCTGACCATCAATTTTTTTAATTAACTAACGGGTTTTTTTACAAATATACTCGGTACACATCCCCGTCGGAGCGGCGATATTTGCGGCAGATTTTATATGAAGGGTGGTTGCTAGCCAGTCGGACCCTGCGGGCAACCTACCTCTAAGCTGGATTCACTCGGATTAGTCGCCTTTTCCGACACGCTTATCCAGGGATGATAGGGCTATTCTAAGCAAACTTAGACCTTCCAAACATATTTAATCCAAGAAGAAAATGACTTATTTAAATAAATAAATAATAAAATAATAATAATAAAATCCCCAGACAATCACACCAACTACATGGCCCCAAAGTAAGCATAGCTTGTGTTATGGGATACCATATAGCGAACTAGGGGGGAACCTAGAATATAAATACATAAATAGATAAACACCCAGACACTGAACAATTTTTTTTCCTTGTTCCGTGCGGGGATCGAACCCGCAACCACTGGCGTCTGAGGCAGATAGGTTTACCCATACGCCAAAGTGTTCGTCAAATAAATAAATATTTCTGACACTCACACAACACTAGATAACTGATATACTTAAGAATTATATAAACATACATATTGAATAAATACATATTTTTAATAGAATAAACTAAAATAAACATACAAACATCCATGACTTCACGGCTAATATCTGTGTTCATCACACCGATATCCGCCGCTGCCGGGATTCGAATCCAGTACTTCTGGCATAGAAGGCAATCTAAGTTACCACTACACCAGCCGGTCATCATATTTGTGTCTTTTGTCACCACTTTTGGAAAAGTACGTGTATTTAAGATAAATTTGTTAAATAATATTTTTCTGCAGTATATTAAATATATGAGTAATATGCAAAACAGCTCCAAAAAAAAAATACGAAACTTCTCTAAATCACTACATATAATCAAATTTGCGCAAATAACTACCCTATAGTACAGCCATTTCGGGTCACAGATTACTTAACGCAATTACACGGTCGCCAAAAGTTTCGGCGACGGATCAAGTTAAACTATTTAACAAATTACATTTACCCAAACGCACGAACTGTCAAGCCTCAAGGTAAGGTTGAGTAATATTAATGTCGATTATAATTTTCGATTTTCCTGAATCTCGGTCTACCGCTTACTCACAAATAAGAAGGATAGTTACACTATCGCTTACTGAAACTTGTTTGAAGCGCTCTTTGACACAAAAATGTGTAGTGTGTCATTGGTTTTTGCGTAGCTACTGAACAATTTATACTCTCAATATACGTGGATAAAACCTGAGGAATTCGTTAAAGTATTGTTCTGTTTATTTCCAATAAACAACTAAACATCTTGTATTTTCGATAAAAAGATAGCTAGAATTGTATACTTGGGGTCCTTGTTTACAAGAGATAGGAAGTATGAAGGTGATATTGAAAGGAGAGTAAAAGCAGGAAATTGTGTTAATGGCGCCTTATAATCGATTATGGCAAGCAAAATTATACCGAATAAGGCTCGTCTGGCCATATTTGAAGTTTTGGCTCCAACACTTATGTATGGTAGTGAATCTTGAGTGTGGCAGAAGTGACATGAAAGCAGGATTAATGCTGTGGAGATGAGAGCGTTGAGAAGCATGTGCAGAGTGAAATTGAGTGATAGAGTGCGCAACAGTGAAATAAGAAAGAGATGCGGATTGAAAGAGGATGTAGTGACTAAGGTTGAAAAGGGTATGGGTGTGTACGGTGGTTTGGGCATTTGGAAAGGATAAGTGAAAGTAAATTTACAAAAGAGGTGTACAGAACAACAATGGATGGTGTTGTTGGAAGGGGCCGGCCTATTTAAAAGGCCTAGTTAAAAGTACCCGTAACCGGCGATCATGTATGAAAAGATTGATGAACGTGGGAGAAGCGAAAGAGGTATGTCTGGATTGCAGTAATTGGTGTTCCCTTGTCTCTGCCTACCCCAAGGGGAGACAGGCGTGAGGTTATGTATGTATTTATGTAGATAGCTAGAATGTACGCTCTAACGCATGTAGGTCTGCCTTCAGCCAGTTTCGCATATAGTTGTTTGTATCTGAGGTGATTATTTGGAGTTTTTATAAGTATCTTTATATTTACTAGTCTATTCTAGAGGCGGTATAAATAAAACATTAAACTCCATATTAAACTGCACTTTATTCGACGTAACTGTACCACGGCGCGCGAGTGACTACTCGCTGCCCTCAATAATCTAACACAATAATATGACAACCTAAGCAACTCCCACATACACCCCCTTCTAAAAAAAAATCATATTACATTTTTTTAAAAACAAAACAAACAAATAATAAGACAAACTGTAAAAAAAAAATTGTTTAGGTACGCAAATGCAGAAATTTCAAAAAGAATACACCACATTTATCTCTCATATTAAATTGTAATAATTTTATTACGCACAAAATTTTGTAATTTGATCATAACACAAAAAAAAAACTAAGTTGGTACAAACAAATAAAGATCTTCTAGATATTTCACATTCACAATTTCACATTTTTCATTTTACACTTGGGGTTGATACACGACTCTAGGAGGTTGGGTTTGTTCAACCTTAATATTCGGGACGGGGCCAGTTTGCAGCTCCGCGACCTGTCCTCGCAACCAACTCTTAATGCCTCGTTTACACCTTCTGCCAACGCCACATATTACCATTCCCAATAATATTATGATGATAATCATTAGTGAAATTCCAAAAATATTTAATTTTGATTCGACTTTCTCCTGATTCTCAAGAGACTGGTTTATTACAACATTCTCTTTACTTTGTCCCCAGCCCATTTTGGACAATTTAATAACAACAGAAAAACTTTCGTAAAATAAAAATAGCAAGTGTCTGAGAGGTTGCTCAAATACAAATAAATTTTATAGATAAAATTTGTTACAAAGTCTAATTAACCAAAATGCCTAATTTGCAAAAACAAAATTACATTTTATAAAATTAAAGTGATTACTTACAATTATTGCTACTCCGATATTAACCTACTTATTAACACGACCTTTGTAACCTCGTGCCTTGCAGATATAGTTAACTAAAGTTTACGGGTTTACTTGTCATAATTAAAATATTATGAATTTACAAATCTAACTGGTTTTTTAATAATTCTACCCCTACTTGTAACATTTAACGGCATGTTAACGTTTCCCTTGATTTGCTGATTCTGATTTAAATTTATTGGTTCTGGCTTATAACTATCATCCAATATGTATGCAGGCTTTAATCTATCAATTGATACATTAGAAGATTTTCCATTAATACATATTTTAAACACTTTTGCACCCCTTTCTAGGACTTTAAAGGGTCCGCTGTAAGGTGGTGTTAACGGTTTCCTCACTGCATCTATTCTAAGAAATACAAAAGGACAAGAATTTAAATCAGCATGAACAAATATATTACCACTATTACTTAAATTTCTAATTTTAGGTCTAATTTTACTTAAACTATCCCTTAAATTTAATATGTACGTTTGTGGATTATCTATCTTAGTTAAGTTACTGTTAAACAACTCACCTGGTAGACGTAAACAATGACCCATGGTGAATTCTGCTGCGCTAACGAAATCGTTATCAGCCTGGCATGCTGCTCTTAAACCTAACATTACGGTAGGTAACTCTGAGTACCATAATGTATTATCCTTTAACCTAGCTATTAATGCTGTTTTTAATGACTGTTCTAAGTATTTCTATTAAGTTATTTATAAAAAAAGGTTTAGTTATTGTTAATTCGAACGCCGCACGCACACAAACATAATAGTATCTGATCTATAAGAAACCCATTCGTATTATTATAAATTCAGTTGGCAATAAACCATCAAAGGGTGACGTGTGTTTTATTTGACGAGTGACTTCAAGCAATTCTGAACCTTATTCTTCAAATCAGAAGGAACATTGGTCCCATCGAGCCGATTTTTTACCTGCGAAGACCGGTGACTCGCTTAAACAAAAGACGCTTCGGACGGCCGCACGCACACTACCTTGTGAATTGTAAAGGAGACTGCAGATTAGTGAATTTAATTAATTTATTGAACTAATTACAAAAAGACATTTTAATTATTGAAGTGAACTATTATTAAATGTTTAGTGAACTTTCATCAATTTGTGAAGTGAACTTTTTTGAATATTTAGAGTGAACTTATTAATTAATTTAGAACTTTTATTAATTATTTGGATTAACTTGAAATTATTATTTGTGGACTAAATTAGTGCTTTATAATGACTGCAACAACACAAGGAGTGCTAAATTTATTAGAAGAAAAGGCCAATTTACTTAGAAAAACACAAGTGAATTTAAAAAAATGCCCAAAGATCCGATTAACAAAGGGGTACATAGAAGCTCGCCTCAAGAGCATAGAGGAAGACTGGCAATCCTTTAAGTCTTATCATGAGGAGCTATTGAGGTGTTCGCCAAAGGAGGAACGAATAACGCTTTCATATTTTATCAATGAAGACTATTACATAATTGAAGACTTATATTTATGCCTGGTTGGCGACTTAAAGGACATGATGATGACCTTCACAAGAACAAAGGATACAGACCAAGTTGGGTCGGAAATTATCCCTCAGGTCAAATTGCCCAGTATTCAACTTCCAACATTTTCAGGGCGATACGAAGAATGGACGAGCTTTAATGATTTATTTACGTCGCTGGTTCATCTCAACAGTACACTAAGCAAGGTTCAGAAACTTCATTACCTGAAGTCTAGTTTGGCTGGTGAAGCGGAAGCTCTACTGAAACATATACATATCACGGAAAACAACTACGATCAAGCGTGGAGTATTCTAAAGCAACGATATGGAAATAAAAGATTAATTATCAACTCTATAATGAAAAGATTGTTCGGAATTAAGAAGATGACCACCCCTACAGCTAATCAAATCAAGACTGTGGTCGATACAACAACTGAATGTTTAAATAGCTTGGAAAATTTACAAGTTTCTACAGTATCATGGGACCCCATCATCATATACCTAGTTATACAAAAGTTAGACATCGAAACACATAAAATTTGGGAGGACCATGTTTACACTCCAGATTCTGACAAATTACCTACCTGGCTGGAACTGAAGCATTTCCTAGAATCTAAATTTCGTACCTTGGAGTTGATGAACCCAACAACTAGTAATACGAGAGAAATAAGACAAGTTAGAGAAACATTCCATATTGCCGCAGCAGCACCAGCAAAAATCTGCATTATCTGTAATGAAAATCACTCCGTTTGTCATTGCAAAGAATTTATAAAACTAGATCCAAATCAGAGAAGCGAATTAGTAAAAGAGAAGAGATTATGTTTTAATTGTCTGGTGCCTGGTCACCCTGCGATGAGATGTCGTCTAAGAGTATCCTGTAGAATTTGTAAACGACGACACCACACCATGCTGCACCAGGCGATTCCAACACATGAAGATACTGAGAGCAAACAGATTCAAACAAACATAGCTATATCGTCTCATGTAGTGACAAAAAGAACTACAGCATTGCTAGCGACTGCCTTGTTACCGGTAAAGGATAATGATGGACAAACTATCCTATTACGCGCATTAATAGACCAAGGGTCGCAAGCTAACTTTGTTACTGAAAGAGCCGCACAACTTCTAAGAGTAAAAAGAACTAGAGCTAGAGGGACTATTACAGGAGTAGGAACAACACAAGCAGAAGTGAAACAAGTAGTAGAATTGCACCTTCTGTCAAACTACGAAGAAGACTTCCTACTTCCCGTGAAAGCATATATCATGCCTACACGTTTGACGTCCCAGCTACCATCCAAGTCACTAATGTACCAAACCTATACACATTTAAGGAACCTCACCCTAGCAGATCCAAATTTCAGTCAGCCAGGGCGAGTAGATTTGCTGTTAGGTGTAGAAGTGTATGCTCAAATTTTAAAGAACAACATCATTAGAGGTCCTCCAAACTCGCCGTGTGCACAGGAGACAAGCTTTGGGTGGATACTCTTTGGTGAAGCACAGAGCAACACTCAAGAAGATGAAGTCATGGTGATGCATCACCAAGTAGAAGACGATATACTTTATAAGTTATGGGAAATTGAAAGCTTTGAATCGAACAAGTTAACCAAAGATGAAGAAAGATGCCAACAACTATATTTAAGCACTTTTACGAGAAATGAAGATGGCAGATACATAGTTAAATTACCTTTCAAATCTGAAACACTTAGAAGCATAGAAGGAAAAACAAGAGACATTGCAAGAAATAGATTACAGCAATTAGAAAGACGATTAGAAAGAAACCCAGATTTGAAACAAGAGTATATCAAGGTTATGGAAGAATATATCACATTGAACCACATGGAAGAGGTACCCAAGAATGAAATCGATAAACCATCAGTTTATCTGCCACATCATGCAGTAGTGAAGGAAACTAGTGACACAACTAAGGTCCGAGTTGTATTTAATGCGTCGTCACTTGGAATTAACAAGGTCTCACTAAATGAAGAAATGTTAGTTGGCCCACAACTACAGGAAGATATGCGATCATTACTCATGAGGTTTCGCCTGAAGCGAATAGGGTTTGTGGCCGATATTCAGAAAATGTATAGACAATTGAGAGTTACCAAAGAAGACGCCGACTACCAAAGAATTTTATGGCGTCGGGATCCCAAAGAAGAAGTTAAAGATTATCGATTGCTAACGGTTACGTTTGGAACAGCCTCGGCACCTTACCTTGCAGTGAGAACGTTGCAACAAGTGGCAGACGATGAAGGCTACAATCACCCTGTGGCAGCTGAAACGATCAAAATGGATTTCTGGATGGACGATTTAATGTCTGGCCAAGACACACCAGAAGAAGCAATAGACGTAGCCCAAAACATATCAAGCATACTGAAAAAGGGCGGTTTTCCTTTACAAAAATGGTCGTCAAATTCAGCAGAGTTTTTGAGTAAATTAAATCCAGATGAAGTAAGCTCACACGCGAAGATTTCTTTAAACGTTGGTGGAACAGTTAGAACATTGGGGATATCCTGGAATTTAGAAGATGACAACCTGCAATATAATTGTAACTTACCTGTCCCTAACGAAAAGATTACCAAGAGGAATATTCTAGCTGAAATACAACACCTTTTCGATCCGCTGGGCTGGTTGTCTCCAGTGCTGCTACCTGCTAAGATTTTATTGCAAAGATTGTGGTTGATCGGTGTCAGCTGGGACGAAGAACTGGAATCTGAAATTAAAGAAGAATGGATTAAAATAAGAGAAAACTTAGAAAATTTAAACAAAGTGAAGATAAAGAGATGGTTAGATACAACAAATGATACATTACCTGATGTCACCATTCATGGATTCTGTGACGCCTCTATAAAAGCATACGGTGCTGTCGCCTATATGAGAGTAAAAGCTAATGATGGACAGTACAGAGTAGGCCTAATAGCAGCCAGATCTCGTGTCGCCCCGATCAAACCTGTGTCACTGCCAAGGTTAGAGTTATGTGGGGCAGTCTTATTATCTAAACTGCTGAAACATATAAGCAAAGCAACCCGAATACCTACATCACAAATTTTCGCGTGGTCTGACTCCACAATAGTGTTGTCTTGGCTCAGAGGGGACCCAGGAAGATGGCAAACCTTTGTGAGAAACAGAGTAATAACTATTTTAGATAACGTTGGACATAAGTGGTATCATGTTAACTCGAAAGAAAATCCTGCAGACATTGCATCACGAGGAATGTTTTTGACAGAACTCAATGAAAGTAGTCTCTGGTGGCAGGGCCCTGAATGGTTGAAACACGAAGAAATAGTGATGAATGAGGTTGTAGATGATTCAGTAGATCTGGAAAAAAGAAAGGTTAATAGTATAAGTATGAATATCATAGAAAATGAAACAAAAGGAAATTGTTTACTTACCCAATTGGAAGAGTTTGAAGACTTAAGAGACTTAATAAAAACTGTGGTGTACTGTAAAAGATTTTTAAATTTTAAAAAACATAATGAAGAAAATGTTAAAGCTATAAGCACAGAAGAGTTAAATACAGCTTTGGAAGCATGCGTAAGAATTGTACAGAAGAGAGACTTTACCAGGGAATTATCATGCTTACAAAGAGATGGTGTATTAGATAAGAATAGTTCAATAAGAAACCTGAATCCTTATATCGACTCCAAAAATCTTCTAAGAGTAGGAGGTCGACTACGTCACGCTCACATTCCTGAAAATATGAAACACCCTATGATTTTGAGCAACAAAAGTCACTTAGCATCATTAATTATCAAGAATGCCCATAAAAGAACCTTGCATGGCGGAGTTCAACTTACCATTAATGATGTTCGAAGCTGTTTCTGGATTCCGCGACTTAAATCTTTGGTCTCATCTATCATCCACAAGTGTACAATATGTGCAAGACAGAGAGCTACTACTAGAAATCAAATCATGGGAGATTTACCCGAAGCTAGAGTGAAGCCTGCTCGGCCATTTTTCAATTCTGGAGTTGACTTCGCAGGTCCCCTCCAAATTTTAAGATCAAAGGGTCGAGGCAGTAAGTGTGAAAAGGCTTACATCTGTATCTTTGTATGTATGGCCACAAAGGCTGTACATCTGGAACTGGTGGGTGATTTGAGCACAGAATCTTTTCTAAGCGCATTCAAACGCTTTGTAGCAAGGAGAGGTCGTTGTGGACATGTATGGAGCGATCGCGGCACAAATTTTGTGGGTGCAAGCAAGGAACTACAGGAAATGTGGAGTGACTCGAAACTTGAAATGCCTGAAAACCTCGTTCATTTGCTAGCTGAAGATGGCACCCAGTGGCATTTTAACCCTCCATATAGTCCGAACTTTGGTGGCTTATGGGAGGCAGGAGTGAAGTCAATCAAACACCATTTAAGGCGGATACTAACGACTAACTTAACATTTGAAGAAATGACTACCACTCTATGCCAAATTGAAGCATGCCTGAACTCTCGCCCACTTTGCCCAATTGAGGACGCTGATACAGATACATGGGACGTACTCACACCGGGACATTTTTTGATAGGAGAAGCACCCATAAATGTTCCTGAACCCGATTTAAAGGATGTAAACTGGAATCGATTATCCAGATGGCAACATTCACAACGGCTAATGCAGCATTTTTGGAACAAATGGCAAAATGAATACTTGACCAGACTACTACAACGACCCAAATGGTGCACTCCAAAACCAGAGTTCAATATCGGAGAAGTGGTGTTGGTAAAGGAAGACAACCTGCCACCAGGAAAATGGGCTTTAGGCCGTATAGTAGACAAACATCCTGGCACCGACGCAAGATGTCGAGTGTATAGCATCAAAAGTGGTGGCAAAATTACAAAACGGTCAGTTTCAAAATTATGTGCATTTCCGATTAATGATTAATATGAGTTTTAATAAAATATCCTATGTTTGAAAATTAATTAAATTGAAATGTAATTAGAATCAGCAGTGTAAGCACTTCTTTATTTTTGAATGGAAAATATTGTAAGAAATTGTACACAAATTAATTAATAGTGATACTTATAATTAATTAATATTTTACAAGTGTATAAGCTCTCTTATACTTTAGTAGACGAATATTATTTGCATAATACTGTTTGAAGTTATGGATTCTAATTGTTAACGATGAATGAAATGTATGATTAATAGTTTGGGATCTTGCAATTCGGTTAGTACGAGATGAATTTTGTTTTATTGATTGTTATTAAAGTAAATTTAGGTAAAAACGTTGTTTTTAGGGTGGCGGCATGTTCTAAGTATTTCTATTAAGTTATTTATAAAAAAAGGTTTAGTTATTGTTAATTCGAACGCCGCACGCACACAAACATAATAGTATCTGATCTATAAGAAACCCATTCGTATTATTATAAATTCAGTTGGCAATAAACCATCAAAGGGTGACGTGTGTTTTATTTGACGAGTGACTTCAAGCAATTCTGAACCTTATTCTTCAAATCAGAAGGAACAATGACCTATGCCACCTCTCTATTTTCCCATTACATTGAGGGTGGTAAGGGGTGGTTCTAGTCTTTTTAATACCTAATAATTGCATCATATTCGTAAATAACTCGCTTTCGAATTGTCTACCCTGATCTGTGGTTATTTTACTAGGACTACCAAATCGGCATATCCAGCCCTCGTAGACTGCCCTAGCTACCGTCTCTGCCGTCATATCTATAACCGGATATATTTCTGGCCATCGTGTACGCCGATCTATCATAGTCACGCAATACCGATAACCATGTTCCGTCACAGGCAAAGGTCCTATTAAATCTACATGCAAGTGTTCGAAACGGTCACTATCCTCGAACTTATGAAGTTGTGAAACCGTGTGGCGGGTTAATTTACTTTTTTGGCATTTGATACAAGTTTTTACCCATTTAATCACATCTTTATTCATACCTGGCCAAAAAACTTTTTTACAAATTAAAGCTCGAGAAGCTCGAACTCCTGGATGAGCTAAGCTGTGAAAATTATTAAAAACGATATATCTAAATTGTTCGGGAATGTAGGGTCTTATGTTATTAGTTGAAGTTTCACAATAAATCATATTACTAGAATTATTAATACTCATTTGTTTCAACTGTATTGTGCTACCTACGAAACCTGAACTCAATAATTTTGCTAGTTCAGCGTCTGTCGCCTGCGCGCGTGCAATTTCTGAGTATTCTATCGAGTTTGGACATGTTATTGTCTCGATTCTAGATAATGCATCTGCGACTATATTTTTATCACCCTGTATGTGTTGTATGTTACAAGTAAATTCGCTAATGTATAACAATTGACGTGCCCTTCTAGGTAATTCCTTATTTGAACTTAATTTACTAAATGCGTAAGTAAGCGGTTTATGGTCTGTATAAACCGTAAAATCACGTCCTTCTAATAAATCTCTAAAATAAACTATACTTGAATAGATCGCCAAAAGTTCCTTATCATAAGTACAGTACTTTTTTTGGGGTTCCGTGAGTCTTTTCGAAAAATAACCGAGGGGTTTCCAGGTATTATTTTCCTTTTGATGTAATACTGCGCCTATACTAAAATCGGATGCGTCAGTCATTAAACCTAATTCTGAATCTGGCATCGGATGAGATAACGTAGCTGCATTTTTCAAGTTAATTTTACACTGTTCAAATGCTCTATTAGCTTCGTTTGTCCACTCTATTTTAGTCTTATCACGCTTCTTTGCACCGTGTAAATACCTATCTAAAATTCCTTGAACCTGTGCTGCGTTAGGTATATGGTTACGAAAAAATTCAACATACCTAAAAACCTACGAAGCTGTTCGACAGTTTGCGGCTTGGGATAAGTTTCAATGATTTTAACCTTATCAGGCAAAGGGCTAATACCATTTTCTGAAACTTCGTATCCTAAAAATTCAATAATCTTTTGTCCAAATACACATTTTGATAAATTAATAGACATTTTATACCTGTCAAGCCGTTCAAATAGTAACTTAAGATGTTCCCTATGAATATTCTCATTTGTCGATCCTAAAATGACGTCATCTAAATATCCGTAAAGGAATGACTGCTCTGCTAAACTATTATGACTCTTATTGACGTCGGTATAAGAAATCTGCTCAATACCTGCCAAAACAGTATTATTAATGAATCTCTGAAATGTTTGAGCTGCGTTTCGCAAGCCAAACGTCATCCTTGGGAATTCATACAAACCAAATGGAGTTATAATGGCCGTTTTCTCGATGTCTTCTGGTCTAATTTTTATAACATGATAGGCTCTACAAATATCAATTTTAGAAAAAATAACTTTGTTGTGCAATCCATAAGTAAAATCCTGAATCCGCGGTATCGGATAACGATCTGGTTTTGTGATCGAATTTAACATCCTATAATCCCCGCAAGGTCGAATTTCACCCCCCTTTTTTGGTACTATATGCAGCGGGCTAGCCCACGGGCTGTTCGAAGGCCTACATATTCCTAATTCTTGCATTAACTTAAATTCTTTTTTAACCAAGTCATACCTGTGGGGTGGTAACCTCCTTGCTCGAGTGTGCACTGGAGGGCCTGTGGTCTCAATGTAATGATACACCGAGTGTTCCGGCGTGTCCTTGAAATTGGGCGGTTTTGTGATTTCCTGAAATGATTCCAGTAAGTCCGCGTACGGATGATCGCTGTTAATAGATTTAATTGACCCATCTAAATTATAAGTTTTTGATCCACAAACGTACAAATTAGTAACTAAATCGATTAACCTATTATTGTATAAATCTACCGTTAACCTAAATTTACGTAAAAAATCTGCCCCTATTATAGGCTGTTTTACGTCACAAACAATAAAAGGCCAATTAAACACTCGTCTAAGACCGAAAGTTAATTCTAAATTACAAATACCATAGGTTTTTATCTCACTATCATTAGCGGCATATAATTTAAATTCACATTTCTCAATTAAACGGTTCTTTACATACTTATTTGGGATCACTGAAATGTTTGCACCGGTATCTATTAAAAAAATTAACTTAGAATGTTTATCCTTAACTAATAAACGGTGGTTTTCCACTAATTGGTCCTGAGTACATCCGCACACCGAGTTCGAACATACCTCTTTCAGTTTTCCGACTCATTTTCTCGCCAAGCACAAGGTTGCTCGCAGCGTGTGGCGTTTTTCTTGTACCTATAATGAAAACGACACAGCCATCCTGGATCGCCGGGAGTCCGTCGCCTCCGGGAACTAGACCTGCCGGCCGAACGACCGGGAGCGCGCAAACCGCGTCGGCCTGCACTTCTTGACCGACCGCGTCCATGCACCTCGCTGCGTAGAGCCGCCACTTCCAGGGTCAGCTTGCTCAGCAGTCCTGCCAGCTCCATCAGTGCCACCTGTGGCACCTGCGCCGCTATGTCCGTTGAAACTGCCGCGACCTCGCACGACCTGGTGTTCTCCACTATTTTGTCGGCTATGACCGCCAGGTTGTCTAGCGACTGGTCAGGGCACACTGTTATAACTGCCCTGACTGAGGAAGGCATCCTAGATAGCCACAAACTTTTCAAGGTCTGCTCGGCTACCTGCGTCGTTCGTCCTAAGTCTCTCATCCGACGCAGTAGCTGTGTAGGCTTCTGAGATCCAAGCTCCAGCTCGGAAACCAGCTTCTGGAACTGCCGTTCTGCACTTTCCTCATATACCTGCAGCAATCTCTCCTTCAGGATGTTGTATTTGTTTTCTGCCGGTGGGGACGACAGCAGATCACTGACCTGCTGCAGTGAGTCTCTACCCAGTTTCGATATGACCAAGTTGAATTTGGTCTCTTTGCCTTGTTTTTGTGGTGCCATGACAGCTTCGAATTGGCCAAACCACAACCGTGGCATATCGACCCAAAACTCTGGTAGTTTTGATGTGACGTTAATAGCTGCCAAGCTAATTTCCTGTGCCGCGTCGTCCTGCTCTCTTTGTTGCTTGCTCTGCACCGGTTGAGTCCCCGCTGGTCCCGCTTGTACGTGTTGCCCGGAATACATATTTGTTTCAAAAATCAACACAAAAATACGTAAAATGTCTAGTAGGTATATAGTTCACTGTTCATAAGTTTATTCTTAAAATATTGCACTGTTCACTATTAATCGTCGGGGTCACCACTTTGGAGTTTTTATAAGTATCTTTATATTTACTAGTCTATTCTAGAGGCGGTATAAATAAAACATTAAACTCCATATTAAACTGCACTTTATTCGACGTAACTGTACCACGGCGCGCGAGTGACTACTCGCTGCCCTCAATAATCTAACACAATAATATGACAACCTAAGCAACTCCCACAATTATAATAATAGATTTGAATTATTTCACAGCTGTTTTTTAAATCGTGTTTTGAAAAACAAAACAATTTACAATATTTAAAAACATACCTTAAATATTAGTGATTTGTCTGGTATATTGGTTGCTAAGAAGTCGTCGTGGCGCCGTGGTTACTGTCTGTATCATACGATATCACAGGTTAAGCAACGTTCGGCGCGGTCGGTACTTGGATGGGTGACCGCCGACCATTCATATCTCACGACGACTTCCGTGCTTCGGAGGGCACGTTAAGCAGTCGGTCCCAGGTGCTGTATACTTGTATACAGTAGTCGTGAGGGTTTGTCAGAAGCCATCTAGGCGCCCTAAAAATTCTGGCATCCACCACCCAGCACTGGGCCAGCTTGGTGGATTATGGCCTATACCTCCTCTTCACCCAGGGGAGAGACTCATTCCTGCAGTGGGCTCATTACAAAGAGTTGTGATGATGATGATTGGTTGTTAGAGACTAATTTTCAAAATTCTACAACTCCGCAATACTGGCTGTATCCAGAACGGCCACTTCATAAGTGAAGCAAACTTTGGTTTACTACGACAAAGTTTTTCGGATAGAAAAGCAGAGGTAAATTTATATGTATAGTTGTGTAGAAATCAAAGGTTTGAGTTCAATTGTTCGGCAAAACCGGATTTGCTAAGTTCAACTGCACTATTTTGTACGTCTCAGTGAAGCCGAGGATTTGTTCAACTATTTAATGGGCGCTTTCTATTATCTAACTTTGCTTTTTAGTTTAGTTTTCATTGTTATCTTGGAATAAACTATATTCTGACAATAGCGCAATTTTGTACGTGCTTCATATTTTAACTCACATAATAAGTACCAATTAAATATGGCTAGTCCTTCCTTGAAACTCGATAATAATATCACATTTTGGCATAGTTGTGTTCTAGGTATAAAATTTGAGTAAATGCGTTTAAATAAGTTATAATATATAAAATAATATAATAGAATTTAAGTAATGCGTGCAAATAAGATATTGAAAATTAAAAAAGGATATCACATTGTTACACGTTTAAGCTAAAGCACCTTAAAGCTTGAATGAGTCTGTGTTACGGTGTAACCAGACCAACCGATATCGAAATAATCGGTTGGTCTATCGAAATAATCGAAATCGAATACCGTTCGACTAACCAATCGATTGACCCAACTATATTCCATCAGTGTCTTTCGAATCGTGCGTCTAATCATACAGCTAGATCGAGGCCGACTAATTTCATAATTCGACTAATAACACCCTTACGAACACTCCAGATCAAAATAATAAGTTACTTTAATGCACATTTAGACTCAATTCTGTCAGATTGAAAAATTCATTCCACTGAGATTCGAGCACAGAACCTCATACAGACCAACACTCAAAAATACACTATGTAGGCTGAAAACTGAAAGGTCAATTAATAATTTAACTTCACGTTTGCGAAGACATTTTACTTCACCGTGATCTCAAATTACCTAATGAGCCCCTGAAAACATGATAAAATTAGCTATCTTATTATAACTACTTTCTCCACATGTATCACAGGTAATTACCTATATCGACGGTAAAAAGTGAACCTGCACATATATCATACATTTTTTCATTGAGCATTTTGCATTTTGTGCTTTACACCAAGTTCGCTTTTTATGGTCGATATAATATATTTTCTTATTTCATAAATTTTAATAGAATAAGAAAAAAATCCTGCGTCGATTGGTCTTACTCCCGTGGCTCTACGGTAGTTTAAGAAATATGTTTTTTTTAGAAAATCCAAAAAGTTTATGGGCTCTCCTAAGCATTTTGCATTTTGTGGGTAACAGCAGGTTTGCTTTTTTCGTCCATACGCTGGAATCAGCTTCTTTAAGAAGTAAAATCTGCTCCCTCATTTAACTCATATAAATTTAAACTAAAGATTTTACCTTTCTCTGGTCGAAGAGTAAAAGTATTCTTATTTATAGGGTTGATTTGTAGTCACTATCCAAATTTATATGTTAGTTTCTTTGATACGATATAAACGTACCTGCATATTTATTTTAGCGTTGCTCAATACAAAAAAGTAGAAATATGGAACCACAAACTTTAAAAAAATAGTCGCTGTTGATGAACTTAGCTACTACGACGCGGCATTTTATTGATAATACTACGACGTAGTACTACAAGATGTTTTGTAGTAGCATCTTTATTTTAATGGTAATTTAGAGTGACCAAAATTTGCTTAATATGTTAGTGTATATATTAATTTCCTTGTTCGAAAAATATCCTTTTTTTGCAAAAATCGTATCTATAAATGATACTTATTGTGTAAAAAAAATTTGGCCTGTAGCTACAAATCAACCCTGTATATCTTATAATTACTTATGTATACCTACATTTTATATTTTTTTTATCTGAGTATTTATTTATATTTTTCATTATTGAGATAGGTATAGTAGTAATATTATTAAAATTAGAACATGAGATTTGTATTCTTTACAACTTACGGTTCTTTGGAAGAGATCCCTTACAGCGATAAGGCCGCCCAATGTACCTTTGTCAACTTTCTGTGTTTTATTGTATTTTCACATGTTAACTTGAAATAAAGTGTAAATAAATGAATAAAATAAACGTGGGTTCGTCGCAGTTTCCTGCATTACTCATCTTCTATCTATATACTTATAATAAATCTGTAGAGAGGTCAATTCTGTACATGAAATATTTTTTCAAAATAACTATCAGGGGGTGATTAGTGATCGATACTGATGCCAAAAATGCAATCAGTAAAATTTTTGTCTGTCTGTCTGTCTGTATGTTCCTTATAGAAACAAAAACTACTCGACGGATTTTAACGAAACTTGGTAAAATTATTCTTCATACTCCTGGGCAGGTTATAGTATACTTATTATCACGCTACAATCAACAGGAGCAGAGCAGTGAAGGGAAATGTTGGAAAAACGGGAGAAGTTACTTCATTTTTTAAGCTTCCGTCGCGTGTGCAGCTTTAATGGTTAAAGCTACATAGAAATCATGTATCACAGAAATATTCTTCATAAAATTATATAAAAAATATCCTGCAACAGTATATGTCTATATTTTATCTATCTTCTATCTATCTTCTATCTATATCTATATCTATATATCTATATACTTATAATAAATCTGTAGAGAGGTCAATTCTGTACATGAAATATTTTTTCAAAATAACTATCAGGGGGTGATTAGTGATCGATACTGATGCCAAAAATGCAATCAGTAAAATTTTTGTCTGTCTGTCTGTCTGTATGTTCCTTATAGAAACAAAAACTACTCGACGGATTTTAACGAAACTTGGTAAAATTATTCTTCATACTCCTGGGCAGGTTATAGTATACTTATTATCACGCTACAATCAACAGGAGCAGAGCAGTGAAGGGAAATGTTGGAAAAACGGGAGAAGTTACTTCATTTTTTAAGCTTCCGTCGCGTGTGCAGCCTTAATGGTTAAAGCTACATAGAAATCATGTATGACAGAAATATTCTTCATAAAATTATATAAAAAATATCCTGCAACAGTATATGTCTATATTTTATGATTGACTCACAATAACACGTGTAAATCCCGATAGCTTAGCAGTTCGGAGCTTTCTGATTATATTTGTTTACTCTTACGTTTATAATACTCTCACTCATCCCTAATTAAAAAAAAACCTATTCAATAAAAAAAGAATCATAGAAATCGGTATAGAAACATCAAACTTATACATGAAATACGCTAATAACCCATCGCGCGTGAATACTGAATGATATAGGGATTATTTTTGCGTAACGGTTGCCGCGCTCGACGCGGCTAGCGGCGGTAGGGTATAAAAAGGCGGGAGGTGAGCGCAAGCTATTGCGCGATTTAATATAGGTAGGTACAGAAGGAACAAGCGTTACATTACCTGTCAAATTTCCCCAACCAATTTTAACTTATTATCGAGGGCATAGAGTTCAAATTCAAGTAAAAAATTTTGACAGATTTGTAACGCTTGATGTACTGCCTTCTGTATATACAGAGATAAAATGGAAATCAAGGTTTTGTTTATTTCATGATCGTTTCTGCCTCTTGGAAGTCAGAAACCGTAGATTTCTTCGGAATAAAAAGTAACGTATGTGTTAACTACTATACCAAATTACATTAGTATTGGCTTAGCCGTTTGGCAGTGAAAAGCAGCCATACATAACTATAGGTAGTATTGTATGTACACTGATAATGGATGGATTTTTGCTATTCCTTCACGCAAAAACTACTTACCTACTACCTAGAATAACAATAAGCTAAGTATAATTAATGAAGATATTGCATGAATTAAGTAAAATTGAAGGCATTAAATAAAACACTTTTTAACCGGATTAATGGCGTATAATTTATATATAATTTATAGCGACTGTTAAAATTTAAAATGTAAATATACGCGATAAATCCGATTAAAAAGTGTTTTATTTAATAGTCAAACATAATTGTTATCGCGAAAACTTAAGACAATATTAAAATTTAAGGCACTTTGGCACCCGATTTGTTTATTATACTACGGCCACACTACCTTATACTACGGCCACACTACCTTACCGTCTACCGGGCTGTTACCGCAATAATTATGGCATTAAATTACCGTTTAAATTACTGCATGAACTGGTGTGGCCACACTACCTTACCGTCTACCGGCAATAATTATGGCATTAAATTACCGTGATATGTCAATAAATTTGGCGGAAAATATCACTTTTTCAAGATGGAGGTCGAAGCTGCAGCGGTGTTGTGTTTTATGAGTGCCATTTATTTTTACATGAATCTTTTAAATTTCAACAAAGCTAAAAGAAGAAAAAAAGGGTATCCCAAAGAGACGGTTCGGATTGGAATAATTCTAAAAACTCTAGCGCTTTTTCATTTGACCACTCCATGTCGGTCGATACGTGCGTCGCCGGTGAGCTCATATTGCACACTGGACAAACGGTAGTGTGGCCACAAACGCTATAATAACTGCGGTAATCTTCTTTGATGTGCGAAAAAAGACCGCCGCCGGAGCTATTGCCTACTGCCATTTGCCATATTGATTGGCATTGTAAAATTATGGCCGTAAATCGTGGTTACACCTAGGTGTTGTTAAAGTTATGGCAATAATTACTGGCATATCACGGTAGTGTAGCCGAAGCATTACCGTCTACCGGGCTGTTACCGCAATAATTATGGCATTAAATTACCGTTTAAATTACTGCATGAACTGGTGTGGCCACACTACCTTACCGTCTACCGGCAATAATTATGGCATTAAATTACCGTGATATGTCAATAAATTTGGCGGAAAATATCACTTTTTCAAGATGGAGGTCGAAGCTGCAGCGATGTTGTGTTTTATGAGTGCCATTTATTTTTACATGAATCTTTTAAATTTCAACAAAGCTAAAAGAAGAAAAAAAGGGTATCCCAAAGAGACGGTTCGGATTGGAATAATTCTAAAAACTCTAGCGCTTTTTCATTTGACCACTCCATGTCGGTCGATACGTGCGTCGCCGGTGAGCTCATATTGCACACTGGACAAACGGTAGTGTGGCCACAAACGCTATAATAACTGCGGTAATCTTCTTTGATGTGCGAAAAAAGACCGCCGCCGGAGCTATTGCCTACTGCCATTTGCCATATTGATTGGCATTGTAAAATTATGGCCGTAAATCGTGGTTACACCTAGGTGTTGTTAAAGTTATGGCAATAATTACTGGCATATCACGGTAGTGTAGCCGAAGCATTACCGTCTACCGGGCTGTTACCGCAATAATTATGGCATTAAATTACCGTTTAAATTACTGCATGAACTGGTGTGGCCACACTACTTTACCGTCTACCGGCAATAATTATGGCATTAAATTACCGTGATATGTCAATAAATTTGGCGGAAAATATCACTTTTTCAAGATGGAGGTCGAAGCTGCAGCGGTGTTGTGTTTTATGAGTGCCATTTATTTTTACATGAATCTTTTAAATTTCAACAAAGCTAAAAGAAGAAAAAAAGGGTATCCCAAAGAGACGGTTCGGATTGGAATAATTCTAAAAACTCGAGCGCTTTTTCATTTGACCACTCCATGTTGGTCGAAACGTGCGTCGCCGGTGAGCTCATATTGCACACTGGACAAACGGTAGTGTGGCCACAAACGCTATAATTACTGCGGTAATCTTCTTTGATGTGCGAAAAAAGACCGCCGCCGGAGATATGCCTACCGCCATATGCCATATTGATTGGCATTGTAAAATTAAGGCCGTAAATCGTGGTTACACCTAGGTGTTGTTTAAGTTATGGCAATAATTACTGGCATATCACGGTAGTGTAGCCGAAGCATAACGCTATGTGCCTTTGTAATGTGCCTAATATATAGTTACCTACCTATGTTTGTGGTAAGGAGTTATACATATTATATGGGCGAAGATTCTTCATTTTTATTTTTGTTATTAAAGATAGTTAGGACCTTGGAGAAGAAAATAACCTACTCGAAATACTAATTCAATACAGACGAAGTCGCGGGCATCATCTATGCTGAAATGTACCTACCTATACTTTTTCACAAAACCTAGGTGAAACTGCGGATCACTGCTTTGTTGTAACAGTTTTTGAAGTAATTCTGTCTGTTTATCTATCAGTAACGCTTTCACAGCTAAACTACTGAGTCGATTTTGACGTACAATAAGGTAAGTTTTAACTTCAAGGAGGATATAATAATAGTATTTATCCAACTCTAATAAACGGTATCCACGCGCACGAAGTCGCGGGTCACAGCTAGTATAAGCTATGTTATTAAAATCCTTCAATGCCAAATCACAAAATACCTGAATCTGCAATAACTTCAAATTAGAGCAAACAATAAAAAAACTAAAACATGATATGCAAGCGCAATTAGAGAGATACGTAAACATATGCAAATCAGACGGAAAGTAGCTCATCGCATCGCATTCACGTTTATTCAAACTTTCTACCTCGTTCCTGGAAAGTTGGAATTGCGTTGCTCATCGACTCACAGGTTTCATTAGCAAACTTTTCCCCTACAGGTTCTGCTGAAATGTATCCAATGGAAAATATGGTATGAGAGAAGGAACGCTGTTATTATAGTCCTACAAGGATCTTTTGGCGCGAAAATTGGAACTAACCGCCGTCTTGGGAAATATCACTTCATGACTTCTACCGCTCATATATGTTAGTGTACTTTAAAATTCAATATTAACATAAAAAATACTCCAAAATTTACAAAATGTGGGCTTACTTATTGTAGTTTTAAAATTGAAAAAGTTATTTTCAGAAAGAAAAACAGTTTAAAGTCGAAATAAATCGCTTTTTAAGAGTAAAGAAGCAAGTTACCTATGCAATGTTTACATATTGCCATACTTTGAAAAATACACTTTAGAAAATAATTTATTTCATTTATTCATCTCAATAAAAATTACGATTTCAGGAGAATTGTCTCTTTAGAAAGACTGTATGAAGAGTGAAGAAAGATAAGCAGATTTTTTTAAAACCTATAAAATTACGAGCATTTCTAGACACGAGTAGGTCGCTTATAAAGTAAATAGTGGTGACGAGCATGACGAGGAAAACAATGTATCATGAAACATGATTTTAATTTCATGTCACTTTATGTTTTAATATATGTTCTAACGTTTTTCTCAAAGTGTACGCGACAAACCTTTTGTAGTAATAATAGAAATAATTTCTGTTTCCAAACTTGAAAAAACTAAACGTTTATGCATTCATATTTTTCCCTGAGCATAGGGAAATAGATAATTAATGGTAACCCTTATTTCACCCGCACGCCCCTCTGGCGTCATCATCCAAGCGGCAAAAAAGCTTTGTCTGACTGTACCAGGCCCAGGGACCGGAAAACCCCTTTATTTGATTAAGCCTATTGATAGGGTAACCCTATCAAAATCTTACCATATGGAAGTGTAACCCTATTGATATGGTAAGCCTATCGACGTGGTAACACTTTGAATAAAGTTAACTACTTTCGGATGCGCTTACCCTGTGATAGGGTTAGCCTATTTCTATCTCTTTCCGCGCATGCTGTTGAATTCGGAAGTATAATTCGAAGTGCGAGATTGAATAGATGGTGATATTTTTGGTAATTTGATATTCTTAGACATTAAATTTGCCTGCAGGATTTAAAACCCTATTGAATCGGTAACCTTCAATAGGGTTTTCGATAGGCTTACTGCTTACATGAAGCTAACTCTATTGATATGGTAAGCCTTAAATTAGGGTAAGTCTTCGATACGGTTACCAAATTGATAGGGTTTTTTAAAACAAGTCTATGAAAAACCCAATCAAAAACCTCTTTAAGGGTAAGCGGTTCCGGTCCCTGACCAGGCCTGGCTCACTCCGCGCGGTACATCCGTTATTTACCTACAGCGAAGCGCTCCTCCATCCATTTCGAATGGGTCGTGTAACACGCGCGCGCCCGTCGGGACGTTGTAGATACCTACCTACCTAATAGCACTCACAGTAGTTCTATGATCGAGGTCGCAAATAGTATTTAAAAATGGACATAAAAAGAAACAAATATTCAATTAGATTATGTTTAGATTTGATTATGTTCAATGTAGCAAACAAAACATAGGTTATATTACTAATTATTCGTCGTAACTTTTTTTTCATTTTGTACTTTAGGTAAGTTGAAACAATATTTTTTACAAAGGTAGAATAACAGTAATACCTACATCGGTAGATACTTAATTACAAATAAGGAGATTAATTATTCTTCACTAGGCAGCAACCCTAACAGCGTAAGAAAAGATAAGAGGCATGCAATAGAAAGAGACAAAACTTCTAGGTATATAAATTTGCAGGTTGAATTCAGCTCGCAATGCTGTGCGAGCTGAATTCCACCGTATCGCGTCGTAGCAAGACTCGAATTTATTTAGATTTTCTTGCGGAGTAATTCTTCTGTACCAACGGTACTATTACTTATTCTGTGACTGTACGCCGCATTTCCCTACTGACATTGAGAAGATGTCTGTAAGTCATTAATGGATTTGCATTTATTGATTCATAGTTTCTTACGAGAATTTTAAAAGTAAACTATGTTTGTTTTATGTTCTCTTCTATTAGAGATTTTTGTGGGCGATGGGCTGACTCCCTGTCACTGCAATAGCCTCCCTCCAAACGTGACACCAGATAGTTGACAACCGGCTAGTGTAGCGGTAACATACATTGCCTTCTATGCCAGAGGTCCTGGGTTCGAACCCCGGCGGCGGCGGATATTTGTGTGATGAACACAGGTATTAGTCGTCAAGTCATGGATGTTTGTATGTTTATTTAAGTTTATTCTAATAAAAAATATGTATTTATTCAATATGTATGTTTATATATTTCTTAAGTATATCAGTTATCTAGTATTTATAACACAAGCTCTTTAAGAAAATTAATTTGGGCTAGATAATGTTGTGTGAGTGTCAGAAATATTTATATATTTTTTATAACCTCTGGTATTCTGCCTTAAATTCTGTGTTATTTTTCGGGAAAACGAGCCTGTGAAATGTAATAAAAAGCTTTTAGAAGAACTCTCTTTAAAAAAATAAGCACATTGTTAAGATACATAAAATAAAATAATTTCAACTTATCAATAGGGCAAGACTCTTATTTCTAAGAATGGAAGGCTTTTTGGAGTTGATTCGTTCTCCTATCTTGATAAGATAGTAGAATATGGAGTTAGGAAGGTTTTGTGAAGAGCCAGTTCGTTGCTTAGCTCCTGTGTTTCATCTTCAACCTACATAATCTTTGAGTCGTCGCCTGAGGTGTGCTTGAGATCAAATTAAACAACCGATACAAAGTTTATATGTTAAGACTTGTACATATATTTGTAGCAAATAACAGGCATATCATAGTATAATTTTAGTTCATAATGAACCATTTTTTATCATAATTTGTCTGAATATAAAAAGTACAGTACTTTCAAATTAATAATGCGCATGCAGATCTTATAATCATGCGGGACCGACCGACGTGGAAGACCTTGGGGGAGGCCTATGTCCAGCAGTGGACGTCTACAGGCTGTGGATGATGATGATGATGCACGCCTATTTTCGTATTCGCAGAAACACCAGAATCATTGAATCGTAGGAGCCCTAAACAACGCACGTGAATTTAGCATATAATATGTACACAATAGAATACTGTACCTGTTTATCGTTCCATATTACACGAGTCTGTGACTAAATTTTAGGTTAGATTAAGCCTAATTGATTTGACGTAGAAAAACCAACAACAATTGTTCCATAATTGAAGAATTACCATATTTTGTACTCACGAACTTTCACGTAGTTCGTGTACTTTTATTGCCAGAGGCAAAATTTTCGTTCAGGAATTAACGGAAATTTTGCTTCTCCCGTTAAAATAATTACAATCTTCTGTAAAAGTCCCGGAGGGAGTACGGTAAAAGATATTGATAAAACTGTCTTCTGTCAGATCCAATCAAACATTTTTGACATCTCTTCGCAGTACTGTCTCAGCTCATCATTGAGTTAAATAGGTACGATAAATTATTTCCAAGTAATTGCAATTAATCGGTAGAAATTTATTTTATAACTGCTCCAAAGACAGTCCTTCAGGATAAAAGAATCCCTAAGGAGTGAGCATAGCGGAACAGACTATAGGACGAGTATCAACGCCAAATCACACATTTTGGTCAATTGCTAATAATGCTTTGTCATTCACAGAATATAATGACCAATATTTCCATTGTGCAGATTTAAAACCTCTCGCATATCATTCATCATTTTCTGACTGGTAGAGTCGTCGTGGCGCCGTGGTTACTGTGCACAAATGATATCGCAGGCTAAGCGCGTTCGGTGCGGCCCGGTAAAAGGATGGGTGACCGCCGACCATTCATTTCTCACGACGACTTCCGTGCTTCGGAGGGCACGATAAGCAGTCGGTCCCAGGTGCTGTATACTTGTATACAGTAGTCGTTAGGGTTTGTCAGAAGCCATTTCGGCACCTTGAAGTATCTGAAATCCACCAACCAGCACTGGGCCAGCTTGGTGGATTACGGCCTAAACCTCCTCGTCACCCAGAGGAGAGACTCATAGCCCTGCAGTGGGCTCATTACACGGAGTTGTGATGATGATGATGAGAGTCATTTGCGACAAATACTCCTGAAATTAAAAACAAAATGGGGTCTTATATATCGATTATAAATCGATTATTAGATATAACGAAAAATATTGTTGATCTTCAACCTCTAGAAATCTCACTTGTAAAGCCTAATTAACAACCTGCTCATGTTAACCATCTATGACCTATGTACTTATACCGGATAGCAAAGTAGGACAGGTTGTTTAATTACTGATGCTATCGAATCGGTGAGCATTAAATTCCTTCATATGTATCTGTGATCAGAATTATGACCTGTAAATTATCTGTCGCCATTTGGATACTGAAATTCACAGATTAAGATTTTGTTTTCAATTTCATATAGCTCTAAAATTCTTTTCCCAAAAGAAATACAGCAAAGAGTAATGTTAACGGTCCATACAGTCTCTGACCTGTCAAACTACTTTTTGTTAGGTACTTATGTGAATGTATAAAGATGATATTGTCATTGAAATGATGCCGGTTTATAACTAAACTATTGGTGCAGACTTGATTTAATTTCTTAGAAATTATATCGGGCTTTACATTTCAAGTGGATAATACTAGTAGTCTTTTGAGTAACTTAAGAGGGTATAATATTTAAATCCTTGCTGCGGTTTCTCATATAAGTAAATAATTTGGAACTAACCGAACATGAGCTATTATTTGCACTACTTAAATATTGTTTTAATACATTTCATGAGTTGTCAAAAATCTGACAGGTCGGCTACGAACATTACTCTTTCATATGGTGTTAATTCCCGCTATGGCATAATTACGACTTCGATTACTCCAGCCGGTCCATTAATTAATTTTTTTATTTATTTATTTATGAGCCTCAGCAAATAAAGTAGATAAGCACTACCGCGATAAAATTAAGTAGGGTTAAGGGCAGTAATATTTGCTAAACGTAAACCCTTTCAAGGTTTTTAAACGATTAAACCCTTAGATGTATTCTAATTTAAAATGCAAATTGTTCTTTTTGAACAAGTTTTAGCAGCTTAAATCGCTATAAATTTTTATTCGAAGCTCTTAGATTAAAGGGAAGTTAGATAACTTTATCTTAGAACTTTTTTACCAATTTAAGACAATTAAAAAAATTACGATTTTCAGTAATTTGGTCCAAGATGCAATTTAAGTAAGTACTTTAAATGTAACTTTTTATTTACGGTAAAATTTGCTATATTTTTCTTTAATTTCAGATTATATGGTATAGTTTTGTATAGTAATGTTAATTTGAGTTTATTCTAATAAAAATATGTATTTATTCAATATGTATGTTTAAATATTTCTTAAGTATATCAGTTATCTAGTATCCATAACACAAGTTCTTTAAAAAACTTAATTTGGGCTAGATAATGTTGTGTGTGTGTCAGAAATATTTATTATTTATTTCTTTATTAGTTTGAAATGATTGAAAGTGTGTTTTTATTAGGAAATAGATTCTCTTTTACACGACTTTTTTTCGCGTACTTTGTTTTCCACGTTTTTTTTTCGTAATTTATTGTAACAAAATTTCTAAGGCAGGTATATTTTTTTAGGTACTCAATTAATATTTTGATTATTCCAACAAACTTCTGTACTATGTAGACTTTTTTTTTATTCCATAACTATGTAGATTTCTTAAGACAAGTGATAATACTGCTGATATACTCGTACATATAGATGTGTTCCTTTTATATCAACTGCCCACGGATTTCTAAAAGTAGGTTTGTAAAATGATACTTTTAAGGAAACTTCTATTATTTCATAACTCCAAAACCTACTTGAAGTTTGCCCTCTATTCTATTTTGAAGACATGGTTATTATATCTGTTGTTCGAGGTTGAATTTCAATACGCTGCCGCACGTTTGTTAGACGCTTAACTTAACCCTTAAAAGTACTGGCGCGTGGGTAAAGGTACATAGTGTACAAGACAGAAACACAGTTGTTTTAAAAAGTACTGGATTTTAAATCAACAAATACGATACCCAACCGTGAAGTCGTCGTGGCGCCGTGGTTACTGTGTGTATCATACGATATCTCAGGTTAAGCAACGTTCTTTTTTTTTTTTTTTATATTGTAAGGATAGGACGTTTGTCTTCCATGCCACCTGATGGAAAGTGCGCATGAAGACTATGGTGTTACACGTCCATCCACGAGAAACCTATTCACTCGACACTTAAAAGTTCCAGGACTGTAGTGGTCAGGTAAAACAGACGCAGGCAGATTGTTCCACACCTTGGCAATCCGTACCAAAAAGGAACTATCGAAGCGTTTTGTTCGACTTCTTGGTATATCCACTATATACGGATGGAAGTTCTGTCTGCGTCTGGTAGTCCGGTGATAAAAAGGGGTGGGTTCAATTTGGTCAAAAAGAGCACTCGCACACTCACCAAAATGTAGCCGATAAAATACTGTCAAACAAGCAACCTTACGACGATGCTCCAGCGTCTGCAATTTTTTATTTGTAAGGTTGTTGTTATTTATGAGTTTTCGGGCTCTTCGGTCAACAGAGTCTAGCGCTTCGAGCTGGTATTTGGCAGAACCATCCCAAAGGTGACTACAGTACTCCATGCAAGACCTCACTTGGGCTGTGTATAAGTTGAGGAGCCGTTCAGGGCTGAAGTACCGCCGGACCTTCGAGATGATACCCAATTTTTTGGAAGCCGTTTTTGCCATAGACTCAATTTGTTGTCCGAAGTTTAATTTGAACGTTATAGTGACGCCCAAAAGCCCTAGTTGATCGGTGATGGGAACAGATACATTCTGGAAAGTGGGCGTAAGAGTAAAGGTGCTCTTTTTTGCGGAGAATAGACACGCTTGTGTTTTGGAGGCGTTGAATTTGACCAGGTTAGATTCGCCCCAATCGGACACATTCCGCAAGGTCGAATCAACGCGCTCAATCATAGACTCTCTCAAAACCTGGATTTCATGGGCGCTCGTTCGCGCATTGGATATATATCTCTCAACAACAGTGCTGTCATCAGCATATCCAATAATGCCTGGTGTTAGGAGGTCATTAATGTGCAGCAAGAATAAAGTTGCAGAGAGAACAGATCCCTGAGGTACCCCGGCATTAATCGCCATTAGGTCAGAGGAATAGCCGTCTAAGACTACTCGAATCGACCGTTCCCTCAGAAAATCAGATATCCAGTCGCAGAGCCCGGTCGGTATGCCATATGCTGGAAGCTTGCTTAAGAGACCATCATGCCAGACCCTGTCAAAGGCCTTGGAGATGTCTAAGGATACAGCTATTGCTCACCATGACCCTCCAAGGCCTCACTCCATAAGTGTGTGGCATACACGAGAAGATCGCCGGTCGAGCGTCCACTGCGGAAACCATATTGGCTATCGCTTAGGAGCTCGTTGGTCTCAAGGTATGCCAGGAGTCGATTGTTCAATAGACGTTCCATAACTTTACAAAGTATGGAGGTGATTGAAATTGGTCGATAGTTGACAGGATCAGCACGGCTTCCCTTCTTCGGTACTGGTTGTACGTTAGCCAGCTTCCAGGATTTGGGGACTTTACCAGATTCCAAAGAGAGTCTATAGAGACGCGTCAAAACGGGAGACAACTCAGCTGCGCAGCGTTTCAACACCACTGCAGGAATACCGTCTGGACCGCTAGCCTTATTCTCGTCTAGGTGCAGCAAGCACTTAAGAACCTCCTTTTGTCGAATATGAACGGTACCCATTGTAGGACCGAACTGAGGTAATTGGGGTGGGATTTTACCTTGGCTATCTAGACGAGAATTTTCCGCAAAGATACTGGCAAATAAATCCGCCTTTTCCTTAGCGGTGTGGGCCAGAGAACCGTCAGGTTTCCGCAGAGGCGGCAGCGACGGGCGACAAAAGTTCGTTTCGACCGACTTGGCGAGGGACCAGAAAGCTTTACTTCCCGAGGGGTATGAGGCTATTCTGTCTCCGATACAGCCTATGTGGGCGAAACGAGCTCTCTTGATCACCTTTTTGCAGGACTTGGCGGCAGCATTGTACCTCTTTTTGTGTTCATGCGAATCCACGGCTTTGCTTCTGCGAGCGGTTGCCCAGGCTTTGTACGCTTCTCGCTTACGCTTTAAAGCGGAAAAGCATTCAGCACTAAACCATGGGCGAGCTTTGGTTTCAAGGGATAGATCAGCGTAGGGAATGAAGAACTCCATTGCTTGACCTATCACACTTGAGACTGCATCAGCGCAGCACGATGGATCGGTTAATGTAAAACAAGCTTGCCGCCACGGATAAGATGCGAAGAAATGTCGCATTTCATCCCAATCTGCCGACTTGTAACGCCATACTCGCCTAGAACCACTTGGTCGGGTGTCAGGTGGCGAGTACTGCGATACAGATTTCACCAGACAGTGATCGGATGTCCCTAAGGGTGCAGTGACGGACACCGAATATCTGTCCGGATCGGTTGTCAGCAGAAGGTCCAGGCAGTAAGCAGTGTGGCCAGCAACGTCTGGGATGCGCGTAGGCTCGTCAACAAGCTGAGAGAGGCCATGAGTGAGCGAAAACTTAAAAGCCTCTCTACCAGCATGGTCAGTGTCCTGAAACGGGTATAACCACTGTTCGTGGTGTGCGTTAAAATCCCCCAGGAACACCAACTGCGCTGTGGGAAAACGTTGCTGAACCTTGTCCGCTGTACTGCTGAGATAGTCCATAAGCCTCGTTGTCTCCCGATCTCCGCTGTGTGACCGATAAATACCAGCGTATACCATTTGGTCTAGGCCGGTATCTATGTGAACCCACATAACTGAAAGGTCCGGCACTTCTAAGTAACGGAGACGCTGACAACAGATCTTGTCACTGGCATACATGCACACCCCGGCGTGCGGGTGGAATTTGGACTCCAGGATGTAACCTGGGTAACAAAGGTATGCCGAGTCTGACGGATCACAGATCTGCGTCTCCGTTAGGAAGAGTAGGTGGGGTCTCTCCGTCTCGAGGTGGTGGTGGACATCATTGAGATTGGAGTGCACTCCTCGGATGTTACAGAAGTGCACTTTAAACGAGAGGAAGTGCAACCGCTGTGTTACCTTACTCTTCTTTGGACCTTTCATTAGTTTTGGAGTGGAGTGAATAGGGAGGAGAACAGAAGTTGAGTGAAGCGCTGCAAATGGAACCAAGCAACTCGATAGGGGTGACGCACCATTGGGAAACTCGCTTGGAGACTGCGGGGACGCCCGAACCCCCCCGAGTTCGCCATCGGGTCCTCTCAAACCGGTCGCCAACCGGCACGATGGAGCCTCCCGGGATTTTTCGCGAGGTGGCGGGGCAGCCTTTTGCATGTGGCTGGCATGCTACTTGGGCCCCCTACTACCTGCGGTCGGCCAGCGGTGCACACTGCTTCGGATCCCGCTACCCTCCAAAACGAGTTACCCGGTGAGTCATTATCCTACGAGTTGTAAACAGTTCTCCGATGCAGCACGATTACTCAGACCTATCCTCCTCAATGGCTACACTAGACATCATGCCGGAACGCAACTAGGTTACTTGGCGGCATGGTTTTGTCTAGTGGGTGGTGACAAGCCACGGCCGAAGCCTACCACCAGATTTTACTGCTCGTTTAGCACCACCCAGGGACCACGTACAAGGCATCGAGGGCTAAACCTTGCGGACGCGAGCAGTTTCCAGTCCCCAAAAAAAGTTCGGCGCGGTTGGTGCTTGGATGGGTGAACGCCGACCATTCATATCTCACGACGACTTCCGTGCTTCGGAGGGCACGTTAAGCAGTCGGTCCCGGGTGCTGTATACTTGTATAAAGTAGTCGTAAGGGTTTGTTAGAAGCCATCTAGGCACCCTATAAATTCTGGCATCCACCACCCAGCACTGGGCCAGCTTGGTGGATTATGGCCTATACCTCCTCTTCACCCAGGGGAGAGACTCATGCCCTGTAGTGGGCTCATTACAAAGAGTTGTGATGATGATGATGATGATACCCAACTCTATGGCCCCTAAATAAGCGTATTGTACAAAGAGATAGGCTAGTGTCTGTCGCATGCAAAAGGAGCCTTGTGTGAAAGTCACTATTAAATAGACCCGAAACTCTAAAGTATGACTTAGAAAACCAAAATAAAAATGACAAAACAGGGTACCTGAAAGCCTTTATGTAGTAATGAATGGAAGTGTTGGAAAGTGGCCATAGACTGGACAGTTCTGGGGCAATTCAGGCAAATATGTCAATAATAATGTTATACGAATACGAGGCCACAGGCTCACAGCCCGACGGTTTTTGTAAGAGGATCTGAATATAAACATTGATTTCACGATGTAGGAAATTCGTCATTGTCATCATCATTTTATTGGTGTCGCTACGTCTATTAGCTAGCTGCAAATTTTTACACTGTGGTATAAAAAGTTTCTGCTGTTTTACGAAAACTCTTTGCTTCACTTGAATTACAGTGTTAATCGTTCTTTCGCGAAATTATAGAATTAAATTTATCCAGTTACTTAAGTCAGGTTGCTTACTTCGTTAGGCCTTATCGAAGAACGGAAGCCATAATCTCGTCTTACGCGGTTTAACTTGAACTTAAGTAAAAGTGGCTTATGTAAATTTAAGTTACAAAAGAACAATCCGAGGTGGTAGTGCCTTTCTTACTCAACGATTTAGAACCAAACCTATACAATTAAATAAGCAGACTCTGAATTTTTGAGTAATGAGAAAAACTATAATGAGAAATCAAAACCGAAACTTAACGAAAATATGTGCTTTAAACAAAACTCATATTTATTAAGAAAAGAAGATATTGTGTTCCTAACAATGTAACTCTTACAGAAATAACTACGAGAAGGTTGTATTGAAATACAATAAGCAAAGGCTCACAAATGTCAAGGACATGTTTCGTCCTGTGAACAGAAACATGTGGGATTGTCGATACTCAAAGGAAATCAATCCGAAGCGTAGAAATAATTGTTTACTCATATAACGTAGATACAGGGTGCAAAGAAGCCATTTTTTTATTATATGTGTGACAAACAGCTACTTACTGTAGTTGAATTGTTTTCAAATGATTTTCGTGACAGTTCTCATTTTCCATTACGCGCAAACTATTTACAACTAATAAAATATAAATTGGCGCGTTAAGAAAATATAAACTATGTCAATAAAATTGTTTATTTAAAAATTATAAATTGAACAATTAATAAAGTGTAATTGTTATTATTAACTGTAAATAAATTAAGTAAATGTCATAAAAATATTCATCTTAAATAGACAGATTCAAAGATACGGAACGTTCAGCTGATAGTGATTGAAACTACTGAATCGACATTGAATCGATGAATATGAGCGGCCATCTTGTAATCGGAAGTTTGTATACATTTTTTTCACCAACTGATTCGATACGTCAAAGCCACCGAATGTAAGATCGAACAATTTCACTACGGCAACGTCACAAAGATTGTCAATTTTGAACTGTCACAAAAACCACTTGAAAAGAATTCAACTATAGCAGTTACTTATTGCGTAAGGTAAACTTAGGATAGGCCTCCTCTTAGATGAGCGTATCGCAAAATGCGAATAATCTGGAACTTGGAACTAGCTTGGATGGGTGACCGCCAACCGTTCATTTCTCACGGCGACTTCCGTGCTTCGGAGGGCACGTTAAGCAGTCGGTCCCGGGTGCTGTATACTTGTAAACAGTAGTCGTTAGGGTTTGTTAGAAGGCATTACGGTGCCCTGAAAATTCTGACATCCACCACCCAGCACTGGGCCAGCTTGGTGGATTATGGCCTATACCTCCTCGTCACCCAGGGGAAGTCAAAGTCAAAAGTCAAAGTCAAAGTATTTTATGAAGACTCGGTTCTTTCATCAAACCGTGTGATAGCATCTTCGACCTTATCTTCACTTATCATTAGGTGGGATTGAGCTCAAATGCAAAGGGTAATGCTCCTAGCTGACCTGTCAGATATAACAATTCATGAAATGTGTTAAAACAATATACAGGTTTGATTTATAATCACCGGCCAATTTTTTTACAATGAAATAAATATATCCCCAAACATATTAAGCAAACCATGGTCACTCTAAATTACCATTAAAATAAATACAACTACGCGCTGCTACAAAACATTTTGTAGTACAACTTCGTAGTATTATCAATAAAATGTCGCGTCGTAGTAGCTATGTTCATCAACAGCGACTATTTTTTAAAAAGTTTGTGGTTCCATATTTCTACTTTTTTGTACATAGCGTCGCTAAAATAAATATGCAGGTACGTTTATATCGTATCAAAGAAACTAACATATAAATTTGGCTTGTGACTAAAAATCAACCCTGTAAATAAAAATACATCTTCTACTCTTGACCAGAGAAAGGTAAAAGCTTTAGTTTAAATTTAAATGAGTTAAATGAGGGAGCAGATTTTACTTCGTAAGGAAGCTGATTCCACAAAATCACTGCTCGTACTTTGAAGGATTCGCTAAAACATTTGTTTTGTTGAGAGGAGTGCTGAGCATGTAGGTCATTATCTGTGATATGGTAGTGGTAGAAAGTGGTTATAATAAGGTAGTAGTATCATCAAAGAAATGCCGCGTCGTAGTAGCTATGTTCATCAACAGCGTCTATTTGCACAAAAGTTTGTGGTGCCATATCTTTGTTTTTTTTTTGTACTGAGCTATACTAAAGTTAATATGCAGGTACGTTTATATCGTATCAAAGAAACTCACATTCAAATTTGGCTGGTGACTACAAATCAACCCTTTACAGTGCAGACAATAGCTCATGTTCGGCTTACTCCAAATCATTTACTAATATTAGAAACTCCAGCAAGGATTTTAATATTTCACCCTCTCATGTTACCCAATAGACTACACGTATCATACACTTGAAACGAAAATCCCGATATCGTTTATAAGAAATTAATTCCAGACTGCACCAAGACAGTTTACATATAAACAGGCAGAATTTCAATGACAATATAATTTTTATTTGTATAGCCTTTGTTCACCGGAGATAATGTAGCTTCTCAACAGTAAAGGAATTTTCCAGATTGGTTCAGTAGTTTTGGAGACTATTCAATTCAAACAAACAAACAATCAAATCTTTCCTCTTTATAATATTAGTAATAGATATACTTAAGTACAGTCTACAACAAAATGATGTATACCACCCAGTCTCCCACACACATACAATACATAGAACCACTTAGCCAGGACGACCTAATCTAATTCATTAACCTACTTAAACCAACATTGATTCTATGAAGACTCTGACGGTTTTTGGGCTCTAAGTTTATTAAATTTATTAACTTTTTGCTAAACTGCTACATTAAATTCTTGCTAAGTATTTTTGACTAACCGAATTTATTATGATGTTTTGTTATGACCTACTTTTTTTCTATTAATGCAGTAGTGATTTCGATACTCGACTTTTAAAATTGTCGGGTAGAGATCGCTCTGAAGCGATAAGCCGATAAGGCCGCCCATTGTACTATTCTTAAGTTTGTCTTATTAGTGTACTTTTTTTCTTCGTTTGTAATGTATGAAATAAAGTGTTAATAAATAAATAAATAAAATCATCTTCATGTATACGAGGATAGCCCAAGCAAAGTACAGATATCTTCAGTAATTCAACTTCATACAACCGGACGAAACGCGAGCTAAACCTACGAGGCTCAATCTCGACATGCGCTCGGCATGCTCCCGCTAGTGCCTGCATGCCGAAACAATCGTTGATTGAGCTTTACGTTAATATGCGGATTGTTTATACTTTAAAATTTAATAATAGATCATTTCGTACGTCTCAGTCGAGGCGCACGTATTTTTCGGTCGCTAATTTATAAGAACGATTTGTTATTCAAACGTAAACATGGTTTTTTGACACAAAACGTATTTTTGTGTCAAAAAACGATTCAAAAAGTTTTTTTTATTTTTTATATAAAAAAGTATATTTGCAGCCACAAAACTAAATGGTAGGCAAATGTAGGCAAATGTAATTTAAATGCTGAAGGCGGGCAGCCCTATCACATGTCTATCCCTATCCCTAGGCATTTATTTCAAAGACGCGGCTGAGTTGAATTACTGTAGATATCTGCACCGTGTCGTCTCCATAATACTATCTAATCGACAGAATTAAAAACAATATAAAAAATAAAAGTAAAGAATCACCAGAAAATTACACCAACAACCTGGCCTTGTTCTTTGAGATACCATGTAGCAACCTAGGGGGAACCTAGACTAGTAAATACATATTGATAAACGCCAGGACTCGGAACATATTTTTCTTATTTCGTGTGGGTACTAGATAACTGATATACTTAAGAAATATATAAACATATATATTGAATAAATACATTTTTTTTATTAGAATAAACTTAAATAAACATAACTTGACGACTAATATCTGTGTCCATCACACAAATATCCGCCGCCGCCGGGATTCGAACCCAGGACCTCTGGCATAGAAGGAAACGTATGTTGCCGCTACACCAGCCGGTCGTCATGATAAGGATAATGAAATGATAAGGATATTCGAAAATTCAATACAGAACACAATTTTTTACACCCTGTATTTGTTACATTTACTTATAAAAGGTTATATTTTTTCACAACCTTATTATCTTAGCCTTTTAAGGATTATATTTGACTTACTAACAACTTTCTATATTAAATATTTGAGTTGTTCTTGTTCTATATAGACTTCAAAACATTTTTATTAAATCAAATGGAATTATTTATTTTTAGGTATGCTGTGTAACCTATTAATTTAAGAGGTTAAAGTACTTTGCATTATATATAAGTGATTTTATAATTTGTTACAGTTTTACCACAGTACAAAGTTTTTTATTTGTTTATATAAAAAAGTATATTTGCAGTCACAAAACTAAAAAGAAGTAATCACAAAGTAGGCAAATGTCATTTAAACGGTGAACGGACCGGGGCGCTGTACATTTAAATCCTCCATGAAATCCTTTTTACTGGAAATTAATAAAACAAAAACATTTAGTGGCATAATATAATGTAGTACAGTTGTTAGTATCTTTATATATTTATATTATTATTGAAATCTTATGTATACATGTAACTATAATACCTATTTAAGTTCATATTATGTATTATTATATATATTTTGTAGTTATTAATTACTCTCTGTTTATAGAGTTAATTATATACTAATATTATATAATGAAATGGGCGTCTATCCTCAAACGACGACAGAAAAGCATCGTTACGACGCAAGTCGTAACATATGATGAGTCGTAGCCTTTTGGCTGGCTCAACACATGCAATAATTTAAATTTCTGGTGAAACTCATTTATTTTTACATTGTGAAAATTTGAAGAATCTACTTGTAATGTACCTAATTTGTGATTCTGTTTATTGTAGTTTATGTTTTTTCTTTCTTTCTTTTTTATGTTCGAATTTGTTTTTCTTTTTATCATATTATTGTCATGTGTTTTGTCTGTCAATAAATATATTTCTATTCTATTCCATTCTGTAGGCATTTATTTCAATGATGCGGCCGAGTTGAATTATTGTATATATCTGTACTGTGGTTTTACTTTTCAAATGAATGGTTAGATTCACAAACTCCCTACACATATATACAAAACCATACTAAGTCCGTAGAAGTGTTAAGAAATTCAGCAGACTTAAGGTATCCGATTTGCACGAAGGGTTAAAATGATAACTTTGATGTCTACTAACTCGAGTTAAATGCTTATTTTTTTAACTCGTCTTGCACCAACAAAAAATTGCTCTGGTTCATTAAATTTTAACAATACTCGAATCAATTTATGTTCATCTGTTCATGACATCTGTTATTGCTTCAAAGTAGCTTAAAAATTTCGATAATACCCATTTAAGCGACTTAACCCTATCATCTTGAAGGGTTAAATATTTAAACTCGGGCTAAATTGCTAACCCTGGATGGTGCAAGACAACTTACCAAATTTACCCGGGTTATCTCTTAAAACTTGCGTTTTAACGCTAACCCTGGTCTGTGCAAGCGAGCCTCAGTCTACTATTTTTACGACATTCTAAAAGATTTGTCTGGTATACAGCCTTTAAGTTTCTGAAAACAAAAGGTTGCGCTATGGCGGTTCAGAACATGGTACCCGGTACTAAGATTTCTACGTATAATCATGGCTAAAGAGCTAAGCATCAACTGTAGGTACATAACTGGGATTTCAGCTTCTATTATACTTCTTGCTTCTTCCTTCAGATAATTAACTTAATTATTATATTACACATGTATTCTCACCTCTAGGACTTACCGCTCGCACTGTCATTGATAGAAAAAAAAATAAGGTTCAACCATTTGTCATACTATTTAATATGAAAATAAAATAAAATAATTTATGTGCTGAGCGGTGAAGCACTAACTTGTGAATGACGAGGCCCGATAGGGCTTCATAGACTAAAGAGTGTGACAGATGGTTGAACCTTATTTTTTTTTATCTATCAACGAAAGTGCGAGTGGTAAGTCCTAGAAGTGAGACTACATGTGTAATATAATAATTAAGTTACTTATCTTTTAAGAAGAAGCACATCGTATAATTTTGATAGAACTTCACTTAGGTAAGTTCGTTTAATCACAAATTTTGGATGCAGTAATGCAGGGATTTTTCTATATACATTCGGTTATGAATAATCCAACAAATCAATCAAAGATTATGCATTAAAAACGTATTATATCAGGGATAAATTTGGATCATTATTACTAAAAACCCCACAAATCCCCATTTTGTTGAAGGACAGGCTAGCCTAGACCTAAGAAATCTGGCAGACTTTAAATGACCTTTCATTAAAATGGCGGGCTTAGGAATGAACTAGTTTTATGGTGAACTAGTTAACTCCTAAGCCCGCGTGCTTTCAACATTCACTTCCTCACTTACCCTTATACGACACTAGTTGTTTTACGCGGATTTATCCGTGCAATTTTAAATCCCTCAGGAATATTGGGATAAAAAGGTAGCCTATGATCTATTCCAGACTATACAGTATCACTATGCCAAATTTCATCCAAATCCGTAGAGCCGTCTTACCGTGATTGAGGAACAAACATCCATACATTCATCCATCCGAACTATTACATTTATAATATTAGTATTCTTACTAAATATGCCCTCCAATGCGACTATTGACACTGACAGAGACATGAAAGGAAGTGCAAACCTCATCTGGGCCTCTTGCTCCAGGCCTATGCAACTCTAGTGTCAATTAAATTGAATTCTGCACCATCTAGGATATGACGGACTACAACTTTTTGGCAAGTTATTTCTCCTGTTATTACAGTACTGTGCGAATTAATGTGAACACGTTGTAATTACTACTAATACGCTTGTTTTTAATAGTTGGTGACATGTTTATGTCAAAATAGCGGCCATTTTGTATTTGTGTTAAAGTGGGTATTCAATCAGTAAGTCATTAGACACATATTGCTGCGGACGTATGATTATTTGTTATTTTTATTAATTATAGTGTTTTTTGCAAAAGGTGATTTATTTTAACAATTTTTGGTACTTATTTTTGAAGATGGATATTTCTCCAAAAAAACGTACTAAGATTGTTACTTTGAGTGAGCACACATCAATGACTCAAAGAGATATAGCCAGAGAGTGTGGTGTCAGCTTGGGAGCTGTAAACAAAATTTTAAAGCAAAATAGGGAAACCGGGACTATTGAGGTGAACAGAAAAGGGAAATGTGGAAGAAAAAGAAAGACAACAGCCAGAGATGAAGCTTATCTGATAAGGGAAAGTAAGTTAAACCCTAGAAAAACCAGCCAAGAACTTCAGCAAGATTTAGCGCATGCTGGGGTTGTTGTTCACGACTCCACCATACGAAAACGCCTTATTGAAGGAGGCCGAAAAACAATCAGGCCTCAAAAGAAGCAGTTATTGACAGCTGCTATGATGAAAAAACGATATGATTGGGCGAAAAAATATAAAAGCTGGACTGTAGAAGACTGGAGAAAAGTGTTGTTTTCAGATGAGAGTCATTTTATGGTACAAGGACAGCGATCCCGTTTCGTAAGAAAAAGCGACAACGAAAAACTGACAACCCAACATTTCGACCAAACGGTCAAACACCCATTAAAGAAGATGTTCTGGGGCTGCTTTTCCTACCAAGGTACTGGGTCTTTAGTGCCAATCGAAGGTATGATGAACTCAGAAAAATACAAAGGCTTGTTAGAACAGAAATTAGAAGCTGAGCTAACAAAAGTTGATGGCAATGGTCAAGCAATTTTTCAACAAGATTCAGCTCCTTGTCATGTGTCTAAGGTTATGAAGAAATATTTCAGTGAAAAGAAAATTAAATGTCTCGAATGGCCTGGGAACTCTCCGGATCTCAATCCTATCGAAAATCTATGGGCTATCGTGAAAGCAAGACTTCGAAAAATTGATTGTACCACTAAAACAAAGTTAATTGAGGCTGTAATTCAGTTATGGTTTAGAGACAGTCAAATATTAGAAAATTGTAAAAAACTTGTTGATTCTATGCCAAATCGCGTACAAGAAGTTATAAATAATAAGGGAGGACACATATGTTACTGAAACAATAAATAACTATAGTTACTTTCAGCTTATTTTTTCCAATAAACAATATTCATTATTTTTTCGACTTTTTCATTTGTGTTCACATTAATTCGCACAGTACTGTAACTAGGTAGCGCTGGGATAGCCGATTTGTTAATATCTCGTACGGAACGGGAAAAGATGTTGACTTTGACAGACTAGTCAACAGACTATTATAATAGTCTATGAATGATCGTGTGCGTGTGCGTCTGTTGCGTTTTGTGTTTTCTCCGCCATTTTATTTAAGACTTAGATTATTTTAACAAATTCACTGTGAATTTGGCCGTGAAGTTACTTGTGTGACTTACTAACAACTTAAAAGACTTCAGCAACAAAAGTGCGGGAAAGCGAAAACAGTATAAAAATTGTGTAAAACATTGTGTAAATATACAGTGATTGTGCATGTGATTTAAGTATGATTCGCTGTAAGTCATAAGGTTAATTTGGTCGATTTCATAAAAAAATGTCAATGAAAATGTTGATTCACAGTTGCTGTAATGGGGTGAACCGAATAATAAATGGACAATTGACAAAATTTGATGAGGAAGATGGAGCGAAGAAAGAGGTTTTTGAATATTCCACGAAAAGAAAACAAAAACAATAAATAACCTTAAAAATAAAGATTTTCGTTTTTTTTGACCACTTAGTTACTATAAATACCTTATTCTGTATTTTTTTAAAGCAGTTATCATAATTAAATTCTCTAAAATGTTACATTAAATGTGATAAACAGGATAAGATATTTTCACCTTAATTTTTTTTTATAATGGAGACTTATCTACTAAGGCCGTGCTTTTTTTAATTAAATTTAGTTACTAGCGCCATCTATGATTTGAGGTATTATTCTATTTTGCCAATAAAATCAAGTTGCCCATCTATCTCATATTAACTGTATCGTCTATGTCTTGCTCATTTATATTTTTTCTCTTCTGCGCGACGGTTGTGTGTTTCAAACGAATTAGTTACTCTTTTGCGGACGGACTCAGAGCCGAAGGGATTGTTCCTGATGATGAGAGCTTTCTTTATTTTACTACTTTTGTGATTATTTTATTGTTGTATTTTTTGTTAACTGAATAAGCTCTTTAAGGTTAACTAAGAGTTATTAATTTGTTTACTTATCTAAATATTTAAAGATGATTCCTGTTGAGTTTCTTGCCAATTTTTCTCAACAGAAAGACATTCCGAATTGATGGTAGTTCATATTAAACTATGTTGAATACATCGATTTGGTTTCTTATTTACCTATTCTATCCTGTTAATAGCCCACATTGATTCCCAAAAGTGTATTTAAGTAAAATAAAAAAAAAACAGAGATACAATGCAGACTGCATACATATGCTATATATTATAGCAGTTATTAAGATTTCAGGCTCCAAAAAAGCCAGATTCAACCGCATTTAAAAAAATACTAAAAGGGTCCTTTTCGGATTGAGGTCAAAAAGGAGTTCTTTTATGTATCTTTTAAGAATATAATCTTTCTTTGATGCTTTTGCAAAAAGCCTTCTAGAATAAGATATCATCCTACTCAAAACATAACTAATTCCTTCAGATAGATAGAAATAACACAAAAATCCTCACATTGCCTTAGTTACTAAACTTTTTCATAGTTATTATAAGATCGAATTGCTTTCCCAGACGCCTACACACTTCTTATGCCGGTAAGTCTAAAAATAGCTATATACTACTAACCCAAATGCTATTCTATTCTATTTACCTACTCTAGTGAGTTATATTTTGACGACCGGCTGTTGTAGTGGTAACATACATTGCCTTCTATGCCGGAGGTCCTGGGTTCGAATCCCGGCGACGGCGGATATCGGTATGATGAACACAGATATTAACCGTCAATTAATAAATAAATAAAAAAATATTCAATATGTATGTTTATATATTTCTTAAGTATATCAGTTATCTAGTATCCACCATAAAAAATCTTTAAGAAACTTAACTTGGGCTAGATAATGTTGTGTGAGTGTCAGAAATATTGATTTATACATACATACATAACTTCACGCCTGTATCCCTTATGGGGTAGGCAGAACATCAGAGGTTATAAGACCAACTGATGTCACGTTTGACTAATGAGGTATTATAATGATTGCGGGAGGCTATTGCAGTGACAGGGGGCCAGCCTATCGCCCACAAAAATATTGATTTATATCTGCGGATAAGGGATCGAAAAATAAATAAGTGACAATTTTGATCCTATGGCGATTATTAACTGGTTCTCATTACTCTTATTTTACTCCATATATAATCTTTTCTAAGTATTTTTAAAATAAACCATCAGTAACACTTCTTTTGCAATTAGTAATCCCATCGTTGCGCAGCTATTGTATGGAGACTACTCACGTTTAGTTTCTTATTGATTGAGATTATTTTTATTTTTAATAATCATTCTAATTAAAAGACTATAAATTAGCAGCTTCATTTTGCAGGAGAAATCAAAAACGAGGTGGTACATGCATATTTGTCCATAAAGATATGGATTTTAAGTCGCTTGACTTGTCGAAATTTATTAAACCTCTTGAAATGAATTTTGAATATTGTGGAGTTAAAATACCATCCCTTAATCTAATAATAATCTGTTTATACAGAACACCAAATTCCGATTATAAATTATTTTTGAAAAGCTTAGAAATTCTACTGGCAAAATTTAATTTAAAAAGATGTCAGAATCTCATAATATGTGGGGATTGGAACATAAATTTATTAAAATGTAACTCAATGACTAATGAACTTAATGCAATATTACTTAACAATAATTTATCAAACCATATTACCACAGCAACTAGAAAATTATCTTGTATTGATTTAATTGCTAGTAATGTGCCGAATGTAATTGGAAAAACATTACATCTAGCTTTGTCCGATCACGATACGGCACAAACTTTGACGATGCAACTAAAAGAAAAGTCTAAAGAACCAACACTTCCTAAGGTGTGGTTTGAGAAAAGAAGAGATTTTTCAAAAGATAATGTTAGAAAATTTTATACGGCTATATCCTCATTATCATTTGACGATGTCATTAATCAAAATGATACAAATAAATCTTTTGACATATTCCACGATTATTTAATTTTATTCTACGATTTATGCTTTCCACTAATTACAATTAAAAACGTAAATAGACCTGCTAAAATAAACTGGCTTACAAAAGGTTTGAGAAAGAGTTGTTTAAAAAAGAGAATTCTATACCTAAAATTAAAGTTAAAGTTGCCTTCTATCAATAAAACTAAAAATAATAATTACTATTTAAAGTACACAAAAATCTTGAAACAATGTATAGCACAGTCTCAGTCAAAATCAAATACTGAATATATACGAAATGCACCTAACACTTGTAAAGCTTCATGGAATTTGATAAATTCTAATGTCGAAAATAAAGGTAGCGATAGATTCATAAATTCGATCTTCTTTGACAATAATTTGCAAGAAAATGCTTCGCAAATTGCTAAGATTTTTAATAATTATTACATTAATACTAGTTGTAAAATTAATAACTTTTATAAAAGCTGCATTACTGACACATCTATTACGCAAACTATATTTTTAACGCCAGTTTTACGACAAGAGGTACATATGATTATTAAAGGCTTAAAAAACACTAACACAGTAGGGTATGATAATATAAACACAAAACTTATAAAAGCCTGTTCCCTACTATTACTTAAGCCTTTGACACATATTATAAATCTATCTTTAAAAGAAGGTGTATTTCCAGAACGGCTGAAAAAGACGATTGTAAAACCAGTACATAAAAAAGGCTCCACTCTCGACGTTAATAACTTTCGACCCATTACTAAAGTATCAGTTCTGTCCAAAATATTCGAAAAAGTAATATTAGTTAAACTGCAAAGCTTTTTCTCTTCAGTCAACCTCTTGCATGAAAATCAATTTGGATTTAGAAAAAATCGAAATACCACTCTTGCCTGCTTTGCCTTATTGAAACTTGTCACAGAATCTATTAACTCTGGGTTACCAACACTCTCTATATTTCTTGATATGAGCAAGGCCTTCGATTTAGTCTGCCATAAGACTCTACTAAATAAACTGGAGTCATACGGTGTACGAGGTAACGCACTTAATTTAATAGAAAGTTATTTAAAATGTAGATACCAATGTGTTGAAATAACACAAGTCAGTGGTAATACGGTTAGGGATTGTAGGTCACCGTACCAAATTCAAAACTCTTATGGAATTCCCCAAGGCAGTGTTTTGGGACCGTTTTTGTTCATTTTATTTATCAATGACCTCCCTGCTGCAACGAAACATAAGTGCATACTCTTTGCGGATGACATAACTCTAAACATAACGGCAAACAATTTAATTTCTTTAGAAGCAGAAGCCAATGAAGCACTAAGTTCTGTTACTCAATACCTAGATAAATGTAATTTAACTATTAATATGACAAAAACGAATTATATTCAATACCAAACCTACCGGACTACCCATGGGACGGTTCAGCTGTACTGTCAGGGTACACGAATAGAAAGAGTTGATGAGACGACATTTTTAGGACTAACAGTAGACAAGTATTGTAGCTGGAAACCACATATACATAATTTATGTAAAAAAATTAATAGCTTCGTGTTTGTTATTAGTAGACTATCAAGAACCGTAAATAAACAAGCTGCAATGCTTGCTTACCATGGGTATGTGGCGTCTATTCTTCGCTACGGTATTATTTTATGGGGTAATTCTGTTGAAATCCACCATGTATTTCGGTGTCAAAAGAAATGTATTAGAGCCCTATGTGGAGCTAGTCTTAGAGACTCATGCAGGCCTCTATTTGCTGAGCTCAAATTACTCACTGTTCCGTGCATTTACTTGCTTGAAATGTTATTATTTGTCAAAAAACATATAGAATATTTTAAGACAGTGGGGGATTTTATGAATCTGAGAACTAGAAATAAAGACAGTCTTGGCAAGAAACTGTACATGCCACCCAGAAAAGTGAGAGTTTTCAGTAAAAATGTATACTGTATGGCAATTGACATTTATAATCATCTCCCTGTTCAGTATAAAAACTTACAGTTCATAGAATACAAGCGGAAAATACTTAACTTACTTAAAACAAAAGGATATTATACAATTAATGAATATTTTATGGACTCGAAATTATAATGTATGAATGTTACCTATTAGATTGATGATGTATTCTAGCTTGTATTGTAATAAATGTTATATATTATGTATACTATTTTGTAAAATATTTTGACATTTTGAATTCTCTGTAGTAGTTTTATATTTTATCTTTGACATTTTATAATTTTATGACATATTTCCTATAATAAAAATTAATGTCATAGTTTATAATGAACATTTGCACGCTGACTATCAGTAGAAATTGTTGATCCGCAGAACATATTCAACCAACTTTTGTACACATTTTCATGCAAATAAATATGATTTGATTTTGATTTGATTTGATTTGATTCACATAAATCATATAAAGTATCGTGCATTCAATTAAGTCCATTAAATGCTGAAACACAAAGCTTACTGACGGCTTGAAATGGACTCAGGCAATAGATAGTATTGAACTTTAACATCGTACCTATGTTTCATTTTAATTCGACTTCAAAATAGCGGCGGATATAAGTTTTAGATAAATATTTTTTTGTTACTACAATTTCTTTTGAAATATCATAATTCACAGGTCTTTGTGAATTATGATATTTCAAAAGCATGTTTTCGTTTTATTTTTAAACGAAACATGCTTTTCTCATAAAAAAAACTTTATTATCAGAAAACGAAAAATTCCGAAAATTTGACGACCACTTTGGCGATGGGGTAAACCTATCTTCGAACCCCGCACGGAACAAAAAAAAAAAAAAAGTTCCGTGTCTGGGTGTTTATCTATTTATGTATTTATATTCTAGTTTCCCCCCTAGTTCGCTACATGGTATCCCATAACACAAGCTATGCTTACTTTGGGGCCATGTAGTTGGTGTGATTGTCTAGGGATTTTATTTATTTTATTTATTTATAATTAAAAAAAGAAACATTTGTAAGTACGATATGTATAATAAAATAATAATGTATAAATACGGTATGGATTGATATGTCGTTCATTTTATAAAGAATTTGCTACACAAAATCCCCAGACAATCACACCAACTACACAGCCCCAAACTAAACAGACCTTGTAATATGGGATACCATATAGCGAACTAAGGGGGAACCTGGAATATAAATACACATATCGCACCTTCGGTAAGACAAGGGCATAGCTACCAAATTTTGTGAAAATGAGTTAAATATGCCAAAAGGTATATTAACCGTAGTATCATCACTGGACAGACAAAGACGCCCATTAATTTATTACATTTACTCTAGATGACGTAAGTGCCCTTGTCGCATTATTAGATTTTTAGATAATTCTGGTGCGACAAGCACGCATTGGTCAGTTGCGTCCATGAAACCCGACTGATTTAAAAGTCTTCTGGAGTGCCAAAGTCATTAAGGCAAATAAGCGTTTCAATTTTTTCATTCCTGGAAGGACAAAGCCTCGTTTAGTATACTTATGCCCTTTAATTATAAATATGTATGGAGAGACAGATTCAAAATAATTAAAATAAAATAAATATAAAGGTTTTGAACTATTCTGATGACATAATTCTATTTCTTAATAATCCTTGCATGTTACTGTAGAAGTCAATGAGTGAAAATTAATATATAGAGTGAGAAATTAGACATTGATTGCAAAAAATAACTTAAAATGACTCTCCTGTAAAATCATGAAAAGTGCAATTGTGCCCTTGTCTTACCGTAGGTGCGATATATAAATACATATATAAATAACATTTTTTCCCTTGTTCCGTGCGGGAATTGAACCCGCAACCATTGGCGTCTAAGGCTGATAGGTTTACCCCATCGCAAAAGTTATCATTATTATAAGTTGATGAGTTAAATGTACAAATTGGTAATGTAAAAATGGTGGCAGTGAATAATACAACTGTCTATAGGTACATTTACCGTTTATGTATTCTGTGATTTATATTTACGTCTTACGTGACCCGATTCGCCAATTCGATTAGCATGCTCCTTGATAACCTTTATGCAGCATCTTTATGCTAACGATATCAATCCACTCTTTCTAACAAAAAGTTTCATCTGATATTTATAATAAAGTATGTCATGGAAGCTTCGTAAAATCTTCTCGTCCAAAATACCTCAGTGTTTGAAGACAATGGTTTTTGACCAGTGTGTGTTGCCAGTGATTACTTACGGCACTGAGACGAGGTCGCTAACTATGGGCCTTAAAAACAAGATTAAAATCGCTCAGAGGGCAATGGAAAGGGCTATGCTCGGAGTTTCCCTGCGAGATCGAATCAGGAATGAGAAGATTCGCAGGCTAAAAAAAAGTCACCGACATAGCCAGAAGGGTTGCAAAGCTGAAGCGGTAATGGGCAGAGCACATAGCTCGCAGAACCAATGGCCATTGGGGCAGAAAAGTTCTCGAGCTGCGGCCAAGTTTTGACCTGGGAGACGCAGCGTAAGCAGGCCCCCCGCAAGATGGACCGACGACCTGGTCAAAGTCGCCGGTAAACGCTGGATGAGTGCGGCGCGGGACCGAGTGTCGTAGAAAACCTTGAGGGAGGCCTATGTCCAGCGGTGGACGTCTACTGGCTGATGATGATGATGATGTCACTTCAAGTGAAGTTGGTGAGAGTGGTTATGCTTGTATTATAGGAGTTCTTATTGCGATGCTCATGACGATTCTACAACTTTTTTAATTGGTATAGGAACTTGCCATAGTTGCCATAGTTTCACCGCGTAGCTCTCGACTTTGTAGGAATTTTGTTATAAAAATATGTTGAGGGTGTGAAAATTATATTTTTTTAATTTGACATGTACTTTTTGTGATAAACCTCCTTAATAAACAATAAACGAACAAACCCGGTTCTTTGCATTTATTTTAGACTAGCTAAAAGTAAAATATGTTTGGTCATTTAAGTTTAGGTCGAAATATTTTCAGTGGTTCCGAAGATTACACTGAACAAAGAGACAGAACGGTTACTTTTATAAGATGAAGGGATGATGCAATTGAACGTGTTAAAACTATTCACTCATCCATTATGGAAATTCGGATAAAGTCTGGCTAGTGAAAGTAGAGACTGAAAAAACCTAGCGAATATAAAAAATAGCATCATGGTAACCCCGACAATAGTACGAAATACATGGAGCGAACAAACTTGATACTTGATTATTTTTTTTTATAAAAGTGTCGTAAAAAACAAAATGAAATTGGTTCTATTATTAAAATAACAACTAGTATTAATGAGGTTTAAAAATAAAACTACAAAATACAATAATTATTTTTATTCATTATAATGAAAATCTGAATCCAGCAATTCTATATGGAATGAATCGTTCGAGTCACTATTTCCTACATTGATAATGAACGCTCTTAATTTTCATTTTCAAACACGGCAATTGCAAAATCTCAATGGAGAGTTTTCTGACAGCTCATAAAAATTAGTTCAAAAAACCACTATAGATGGCACTTTTAAAAAGCCGAAGGCGTTCAGTCTGTATACTATAATGTAGGTAAGTGGTATCTACCATCTATGGTTATTTATACGTTCAATTTCTGATACAGACGTCAATTAATTTATTTTACTTTTAAAAACGAAGTGTGGAATAAATTCTTCGCCTTCGCCTTTTGTAAAGCGCCATCTAATGAAGCCTTTTGTACCAATTTTGTACAGTTTTGTTTTTTTAATGAGCTGTCAGAAAACCTCTCATTACCAAAACTACCAACAACCGTTCGATTGACAAGAGTGACATCAGAAAACCGAGTTAAACATTCATGCTAGTACTGCCATGTAAAAAGTTTACAAAAATCCCCAGTGTCTACTTTCGTTGGCCAGACTCTAGGTCTTAAGAACTTTAATCACTTTTGCTGAGAATAATTTTCGGTGCTCTTTGTAGGCTATGAAACATCGTCACTTACCTATGATTACCTGTGAGTAGTATCATTGTTCTTGTCAAGAAAGTCTGTGAAAATATCTATTTCAAATGACAACTACAAATGCAGAATCACTTAAACCCTTCCGCCGGCAGTACTATTTACGTGACTCATTTTGTTTTTTACTATTTTAGATGTTACAGTGAATGCTTTTAATATAATGGCAAACAACATACATACATACATACATAACTTCACGCCTGCTTCCCTTATGGGGTAGGTAGCACACCAAAGCCTGTAAAACCATCTGATGTCACATTTGACAAATTTGGAGGTATTATAATGATGGTGAGAGACTATTGCAGTGACAGGGAGTCAGCCTATCGCCAGCGAAAACGCCAATAAAACCTCTGTCCCTTAACTGGCTTTTACAGTATGCCCGGGAAGAGAAGCAGCTGGCACATTCTATGTTTTTCTTTCACTCCCAGTCCAGCATGGAAGGAATGGCAAACAACTTCCCCTTATTTCAAATAATATATTGCTAATGTTCGCGAAAAGGTCAAAGCCATACCTTGGCCGAGCAGATACAATAACTAAAGCTAAAGAAGTGTAGCTAGATCTTTAACCTGCTATGTTTAAAAAGAATATTCTTTTCATGTTTAACATTTTGGAAACCCTGCTTTAAAATAATTTGTCATAGCGAAAGAATAATCTAAATAATGGATTTCTACTATTTCTAGCATATCATATTTTTTATTTATCCAATATCACAATGAAATTTTCATATATCATGATTACGATATTTGATACTTTCAATTCAATTTTACAATTCAATCTAAATAGTTTATCCACTTCATACAACCTTTGACCTGAACTAATCTTCAACTGTTGCAATTAAACTAATAGTTACAGTTTGTTGACTTTAGTACATACATTTAGGTTCTAGAGTTGAGCACGATTAACTAATAAAACTATGGAGTATTTGCATGTTAGAGCGATGAAAACCAAAGCTAATATTGGTAGTAAGTAAAGTATTTAACTTTTATAAATTTTGTTTCGTTTAATTTATCCAAAATCACTAGAAATTAATTTTGTTGAGGACAATTTTCTATGGATTTTTTTTTTTTGATAATAATTCGAGTACTTGCCCCTCAGCTCCTTTATGTTTTTTTTATTCATTCAATACTTCAATACAGTTGAACATTTCAAAAAGGTCATAAGTCACAAAATTATAATTTTTTAGAAATCAGTAAAAACTGTTCCATAGACAATAAAATGAGTTTTAAAGAACTTTTTTATGCTTAAAATTTTATGCTTTATTCGAGTGGTAAAAAATATTTAAATTGCGTATAACCTTAAAAATTTATTAATAGAAATAATGAAAAAAACACCTGATAAACAGTTCTTGACTTATGTTGTTTTAGCGAGAAATAGGATTAGTGGTAAATATTTTAACCAATACAATAATAGTAATTATGTTTTTTATTGCTTATAATAATAAGCACATCTTAATAAAGAATGACACTTAAAATAACATTTTACATGTATTTATTGATTTCTGAGAAATTATAAATTTTTGACTCAGGAGATTTTTGAAATGATGGATTTTATATTGCATTTCTTACAACCAGCGCTACAAGAACTTTTAAGAGATTTATATGAAAGCTAGTACAATCTCTATTTCTAATGCGTTTACATAGCGTTTTTAAGGCTTTTATTTACAAGCAGCATGCCTGTTAGTATTAGGTGATAGGTTTAGATAGAATATATTTTCTCGTCTTAAATGAAGCTGCTCAATTTTTTGCGACTTCTCGAGTCGATAGTTCTCGAAAATGGTGTCATATTCATAAAGATTTGTGTTCTGTAAAGCAAAGTAAACGAATTTTACAAGTATGTGACTTCATCCTAGCTTTAACCAATCAAGCGTGTTTTGTGTCACATTATAATGTATGAAAAAATCCTTACTCTTCTTTAACAGATTTCGGAATACTTATATCCTGAAGCGCATAGTAATATAATAAGTTGATGAAGGGCAATTAAAAGTTTTCACAAATAGAAATTTGCATAGAAATGCATTCTGAAATTAAATAAATTATTATTATTAATTTTAGCTTCCATGCTGGACTGGGAGCGAAAGAAAAACGTAGAATATGCCAGCAGCTTCTCTTCCCGGGCAAACTGTAAAAGTCAGTTAAGGGACAGAGGTTTTAAAGGCGGTTTTGTGGGCGATAGGTTGACCCCCTGTCACTACAATAGTCTCTTTCCATCTTTATAATACCTCCAAATTTGTCAAAAGTGACATCAGATGGTCTTGTAACCTCTGGTGTTCTGCCTACTCCATAAGGGATACGGGCGTGACGTTACGTATGTATGTATGTGTAATTTATTATTTCGATCTACTTAACCTTCTTTTTACACTGTCAAAGAGCCAATTTATACTATATTTTACTTTTATGAGGAAATGTAAATATTTTTAAGTAAAGCTTACTAACTTTTGGCTCCTTCAGAATAAAAAGAAAAATCCGGAATACAAACAATGAGATTCCAGAAATCGGATATCCCTCTTTCAAATGGTATTTTCCTTATTTTCATCTTATTAAAAATGAGATAAACTCATAAAAATTCTGAGTGAGTACAGATAACTTGAAGATTGAAGCCCTCAGTTCATCACCAAGCTTGCTGTATTTCCGATTTGACCTCAGATCAAATATTTGCTTCCTACGAAGATCTAGCTACACAATAGGGTGACTATCAGTGTAGTACTTTGTTAAGATATTTATTTATACATAAATATTTTATGAAGGCTTTTCCATGACATATCCCTCAACTGATATGAGATCTATTTATTCGTTTTATTATTATAAATATTTGTGTAGCTTATATCCATTCATGACGAGAATTTTTCGTGGTATAGTGACTTATATGTAAATTAAGTAACTGTAGGCCCGGTCGGTATAAAGATTATTGAGGCATATAAACAGTCGGTTCCGGGTATGGTACGCTACACAATAGTAGTTTATCATTATAAGGTATATCAGAACTCTAAAATTCTCAGAAGATCCAACCAGCAATTGGCCTGGCCTCCTTGGAGGTTCACGGCCCAAACCTCTTTGTTAATGAAGAATGATTGTGATGAAGACTAAACTTTAATTTAAGAACATCTTAGTTTTTTGTCGCTGTTTATGAACATACCTACCACCAACGTCTGAAAAGCCGCCGCAGCTTCCTTGAAAGCACTGAGGCACTCTCCAATCGCTCTGAGGAAGCTCGTTGCAAACTTTGGAGAGATAAATATAGCCCTCCTGCTGAGTGCCCAGGCCCAGCCGAACAACTGCCTGCAGGACATGACATCCCCTGACCTATCTGGAAATCACTTAACCGCCTCAGGACCCAAGTAGGCCAGTGTAAGCTCAATATGAGTAAATGGGGCTTCACAAACGCAGAAAACACCCAGTATGAGTGTGGTACTGATCCACAAACAATGTCGCATTTATGTACTTGCTTGCCCGATGTGCCCAACTACATGCACATTAAAAGACCTTTGGGCCGCAACAGATAACGCAGTTAAAGTTGCTGAACACTGGGCCAAAATAATTTAATTTTTATTACGTTGTTGTATCGACACGAAGAAGAAGAACATACCTACGACGAAGCGGCATTTCATTGATAATACTACGACGTCGTACTACAAGATGTTTTGTAGTAGCCAGTAGTTGCCTTTATTTTAATGGTAATTTAGAGTGACCATGGTTTACTAAATATGTAAGCCAATATATTTATTTATTTGTAAAAAAATTAATACTATTTTTTTCAAAAATCTTTTCTATAAATGATACTGATTGTGTAAAAAAATTTGGTCGGTGGCTAAAAATCAACCCTGTATTTGCTACCTAATTTTCCTTTAGTTTGGCTATAAATAAAACGAAGCTTTTTGTACGTATAAATAGATATTTTATCAATCTTTGTCATCCATACCGCAATATTGATCATGAAAGAGAACTCGAGACATGTCCTTTCATGTAATTAAATTTATGGTCACCCTTTTCGATTGATACGGAAGCGTTTTCGTTGGTGAATTCAATATTTATGTATGCACAAACACTTCTAGATGCGATACAAGTGTTATAAAGGTTTATCAATGATTTATCAATAAATACATTATTTACAGGGTTAAATATGTAAATGTTTTCACATAAGAAATAAGTAATTCATTGTTTTTGCCGTAACAATGGAAGTTGTTAATGATACTATGACTATTTTATTCCATTCTTGTTCAAATACTCTGGTCCCATTTTGTCATGTTCGTATTGTGCATCCATAGCTCATTGCACCTACCTACTATGCAAGCAATTTGGTTGTGGCATGACATTGGCTCTCACAATTAGCTGTCTTGTGTTTGTTGTTTTTTCATGTCACGGTCAATTTGTATTGTGCCTATTTGTGTTAATTTGATAATTCTGACTGAAAAAGAGTGCCAAGCGTTTTTTTCCGCCGGCTTTTTTGTCTCTTGGTCTACTGTAATATCTTATTTAACAACTATCAACAACTAGTTGAAGCCAAAGTATGTGATGAATGACTTCATCAAGTGTTTTGTGAAATTCCTAAGAAAAATAAAAATTTTGAATTTTTGAATTTTGTTGACGATGAGGTCGTATAGCTTTCAACTTCATCTCATCTAATGGTAAAAATGATTAATGTTTTAGGAAGGGTGAGTTTTCAGTCTCATCATAGTATTGTTTGGCATAACAGTTTCAGAGAAAAGTTTTAGGTTTCACATCAATTCAATTCAATCCAAATTTATTTATTTTCATAATCTGCACATTTTTTACAATCCTTATCTATAAATTTATACTAATATATAAAGCTGAAGAGTTTTTTTTTTTGTTTGTTTGTTTGAACGCGCTAATCTCAGAATCTACAAGTGGGATTTGAAAAATTCTTTTTGCATTTGATAGCCCAACTCTTGAGGAAGGTTATAGGCTATATTTTATCCCAAAATTCTTAAGGGAACAAAAGTTACGCGGGTAAAACCGCGCGCGATGCCTAGTATCATATAAAAGAGCACAATGAATAAGTACCTGAGCTAGGCTTACCCTGTTTTTCAGGCGAGAAGGGATATACAGGCGGGAGCCGAGCGTGCGAAGCGAGCGGGCCGTAGCAGCGGCCGGAAAAGCGATAAATTATGCATAATGATTTATTCTCAATGAACGTTAAGCGAAAAGAAGAGTATGACAAAACGTGTTGAGTATGCAATTTTAAAGTATGGTTATTAAATTTATGCTAACCAATATAGATCCTTTTACTATACGGGTATACATAGAAAGAAACTAGCCAGTTATATCTAATATGTGGCCGGATCCAGCGTGTAATGGTAAGTCGAAACTATCTTCGCCAGAAGCTCGTTTCGCCGAAAATATTTTTTTTAATATCTCGTTTTGCAGCATGTGCGGCGTAAAATCAAATGTAGGTTAGGTTAGGATATATTAATTACGCTTACCAAAAAAATTACATGAAGGTGTTGTCCATATCAGAAATATAAAACCAAAAAAAAAAACTTTTCTTCCAACTTTGCTTTAATTTCATCACAATCACACTAAAAACTCAGTACAAAGCAAGTCTTTAAACTATAGAGCAAAGAAACTGTGCAATAATGAAATTTCATACATTTTTATGGCCCTAGAGCATTAAAGACTCGCTTTGTACTGAGATTTTAGTGTGATTGTGATGAAATTAAAGCATAGTTGAAAGAAAAGCAGATTTTGCACATCGCCTTCAGTAATTTATATTGCCCTCGTGCCTGTTAGATTTTCTTGTTGTGCCTGTTAGATTAGGCACTCGGTGCAATAATAAATTACTTTGTGCTCGATGCAATAATCTACTATTTTTGGTTGCCTGGTAGAGATTTCTAGCGATAAGGCCGCCGATTGTGTTTTATTTTTTTATTTTTTTGTTTGTACAATGAAGAGTAAATAAATAAATAAATATTAATTTTCAGTGAAACGAGCATTCTTCTTACCGTTGTACGCTCGGCCGGATCACATATTTTTTTACCAGCAACGTCTGCCTAGCATAGCCCTATCTCCCCTGGGTAAGGGTGTCGTAAAAAGAGAACAAGTTTATTTTTGAAGTTTCCACCTGTTGTTTTGTAACAGATGCTATCGATGGCTATTACGCTATAACAAAAGAAAGTAACATAATTTTCGTCGCAAAGTTATGTTGCCATAGCAAAAAATACGACTGAAAGTCTAAGACTAAAAACAGTAAATATGCCAAGGGGCAAATTTACATAATGCAGTAAGTATGATTACCAATTGTATATAGGTAATCATCACTTATTTTTCATGTGGAAACATTTGAATGAGATATCATGTTTCGTTCTTTACCTCCAGGTGAATTTGAAAAGCCAAACAAAACTTTAATAATAATATTTGACGACCACTTTGGCGACGGGGTTATCCTATCTGTCTCAAACGCCAGTGGTTGCGGGTTCATTTCCCACACGGAACAAGGGAAAAAAATCTTCCGTGTCTGGGTGTTTATCTATATATGTATTTATATTCTAGGTTCCCCCGCTAGATGGTATCCCATAATAAAAGCTATGCCCACTTTGGGGCCATGTATTTGGTGTCATTTTCTGGTAGGTAATTTAATTTAATTAATTTTTTTATGATGTATAACTTTTTTCCCCTATCAGTCTTATGCCTGACACCTCAGTCTTTCGTGACCAAGGAGTCTGCAAAGATACTGAAACGTCGAGTAAAAATGTTTATCATATGCGATAAATTCGATAAAAACGTGTTTTATTTCACATCACCGATGTTAAGGGTGATATTTGACTACGGAATATGAATTGTTTACATTTGACAAAACATCATAAATCCCTTCATCAAAAATTCACGTTTTCCATGGAACTAAATTGCGAAACCTAACAAAATAAAAGAACAAAAACAACCTTGCCACAGACAAAAAGATCGAACATTTCATGTACCAACATGCTGATATAAATGTACAATCGAGCACAGAACTCCCCGCAGCACGTGACAGTGTGTCTGCACTTGACATTGACTTCCTACCAGCCAGACATTTATGTCACCACCAGTCCGGATATCGACATACGTCATATTATGCGATAGGGTTGGTGCGATTTCATTTTATGTATTTTCTTTATTGTTTCATGTTATTCATGTCAAAAAAATTAAAAATATTAAATCACAACTTTTTTTGTCCTTAGTTCAAATATGCAATCTATTCAACTCAATGTTTAAATTTGATTAAATTTAGAATGGTTTCATATATATTTCGGTATATTATTCAGTTCGGTTACGCTCTGTATAGTTAGAAATAACTAACCGCAAACCCATGAATATATAACATTCAAATATCACTAAGCTAGCAAAAATATTTAAAACAATCTAAAAAATAGTTCTTAAATGTAAAACGACTCCAAAATACAATACAACAATTAAATAATTTTCCAATTTACTATTCCTCTTTTAATGTTTCTCGCTGTTAGCATATAGATGGAGAAATGCCTTAATCATCATTAGTAGTTTTAAAAAAAAGGCAGTTTCATAATACTCTATTTAATGAAAAACGGTAGACAACCCTGAGAATAACCAATTCACATTGAACCCGTACTACGTATCGTCTTAATAAACCCAGAGACCAATATAGACTGGTGAACACGTGCTTTGGAAAAATATAGAGTATTGCCAAACAAAAACCGTCTTTATTGCAGAAGCAGACAAGAGTAAATTGGTTGAAATGCTAACGCAACTATGCTAATCATTGGTCTAAAGAGATATACCTAGTCCTGAAACCTAATTTATTTATTTGAATAGGGAAATGATTTAGTCGAAATACAGACTCAAAATAGAACCGTACGTAACACATTTCGGGTTTTCATCGGGGAAATTGGTTAACTGACAGTCGCTATACTATTTGAATAACAGTTGGTACGTTATTAAACTTTGTATTGTTTACTTTGGCCTATATAAAACAAAAGTTATATACACTCATATAAAGATGAAGGAAATATATTATTTTATGTTTGTTTGTTTTAAATAAACTCAAAATCTAAAATTCCGGTTTATAAAGCATTAGAAAGTTCAGGAGTAACAAAGGCAATATTTTTTGACGCTATATTATTACGTGATCACAACGCAAGTAGAACCGCGTGAATTTTCTTGTATGAAATAATAAGTATGACATGACATGAGCCATTCCAAGCAATTTCGATAAAAAAAAAAATTCGAACTTTATAATTTTGCTTTAATAAAATTTTCTGCTATCGTGGAAAAATATAAAAAAAAAAAAATGTAATTTGGCAGCGGTGGGATTCGAACCCACGCCTCCGAAGAGACTGGTGCCTTAAACCAGCGCCTTAGACCGCTCGGCCACGCTACCATCTGTCGGTTGCTGCAAAATTATCAGTTGCGCGCGACTTATGTTATCAGTTATCTAAAAATAGAGCGAATTACAATAGATAAAAATGTAGTGAGCTGTCGGAGTCAAATGTTTTAATTAAATTGTTATTACCCAGGTAATGGGCTCGATTCGACATTAGATTCGATAATTCTAAGTCTCTTTAATGACAAATTAATGACAATTTAAAAAGTTGCTAACAAAAACTATTTTAAAGCTTATTCTAAATTTGACATTAAAGATTGTAATGACGTATAAAGCCCAATATGTCTATACATAATAATATCTTAGTTTAAAGAGTTGTAAAGTCTACATTATTCTTCATTGTGGTGATTATTTAATTCGAGACTAGGTACGAGTACCTATGCAAAAGTGTTAATTTAAAGAAAAATAGGTATAAGAATATCATTAAAAAAAATAACTTTTTGACTTTATTGATATAAGTCAAATTATAATAATTAGGTAATGTATTGGCTAAACGCCTAAATCTATGTATATAAAAACACGGGAATTGATGTAGGTTTTTGTAAAGTAAGTAAATAAATTTAGTACCATATTTAGCTTATATTTCTTTGCCATTTATTTTTTTATTATAATCCTAATAATCACTATTATAAGAAAATTCGCACAGAAAAATATTGAAAATGAAATTAAATTTTAGATTGCAGCTCGGTCATATATCCTCCGCCATTTTCGTTTCGGTCTCATTTTAATTTAGGTACTTTTAAAATCGAGGTAGTATATTCTGACGTTCGTTAAGGGTATTTCATGTTCTAGAGTGAAAAATATTTGGAATTGATTTACTGCAGTCAAATTGATTGAAAACTTAAAATTTAATATAAAGTAGTAAGATATTAAATTTAACATAATACCTTCTCGTTAGCTGCACGAACTGAAACTTACGACACTATCAGCTCATTCCGTGTAAACCTTGAACGTTACGCTCGAAGACTGAGAAACACATGGAGATGATGTATAACTTTTTCCATCTATCAATCTGACGCCTGACATCTCAGTCGCTCGTGACCACGGGGTCTGCAAAGACTCCGAAAAGTCGAGTTAAAATTTAAAATATAAATAATTCGTGATAAAGCCAGTTAAAAAAGTAAAATAAAACGAGTCGCTCGTGACCGCGGGGTCTGCAAAGACACCGAAACGTCGAGTTAAAATGTAAAATATAAATTAAACGCGATAAATCCGGTTAAAAAGTGTTTTATTTAATAGTATGAATCGCGAAAATTTAAGACAATATTATTCAGTTAAAAAGTGTTTCATTTTAAAATATAAATCGTAAAACCTTTCTTAGTCACATTGGACACATGTCGCCGTACGGCACACGGTGCCGGTGAAAAACCAAAATCAAAGGTCTTTGCTGACAATAAAACACAATGAGCGATGCGGCCCACGCAGCAAGCCGTGGACGGCGCCGTAGCAGGGCACGGTGCCGTGCCACGCATTCTGGCGGCGACGGTGTCGTACCGTTACACGGCAAACTAACACACAACACGGCAAACTACAGCCTCGCCCTTAGCTGGCTCGGTTCCACGTGTAGGTAGGTACACCGTAGCATAATCTCATGTTCCGCTGTGTGTCCCATTGTTCCATTAGGAGTTAGTTAATATTTCCAAATAAGTCATAAAATACGAAGCGAATATTTTTTAAATACAGATGACGATTAAAATTCTTTGTTACAAAAATAACACTTGTCACAATAATTCGTTAAGCTTTTTAAATGTGAAAGACAGTCATCTACTTATACATTAATCCTTTCAAACTGCCATGTTTTTAGTATTAGATATTTAGCAAGTGACAGATTAAATCCAATGGTTAATAGGTAGTTGTTCCTTCTTCATTCTAATACTAAACACCTTTGAAACAAATTAAGCTTCTTTGACAAAGTTGGCCAAAATAACAAAGATTTATTACCAAAGTTCTGGTTCACATTGAATTAGTATGAAAAAGTATTAATTATATCCAATCCCAATATAATATTCAAATGAAGAAATATGTATTAATATATACCAAAGACACGTAGAAATGGTTTGGAATATCACTATAGTTTAAAGACTGCAAAGAAACTGCTTATGCTATGCCCAGCGTTGGCAAAAAAAAAAACGAATTGACAAAAACGCATCGAATTTGTATAGTTATATAATATGTAGGATAAAAAGGGCCATTTTTTCTAATAAATTTTACTATGACTGACACATATAGACATAGCACGAAATAAAATGATTGATTGATAAACAAAAGATTCGAGTTTTATCACACAGAAGCTAAAGTTGTAGGAGTAAAAAACACTCCAATCAATGCACAAAGCGAGGTATAAAAATAAAGGTTCTGAGAACTCGAAATCAATAAAAATATTGGTACCAAAAAGTTAAGTTTCTAAAGTCAATTCAAATATCATATATAATATATGTTTTAAATAAACGAATAACACTGGCTAATAAAGGCTTAAAATTGAACAAAGGCTTAAAAATGGACAGCCTCTAGTCAAAACAAAATTATTCCAATATGAATTTAACACTCAGCCGTAACATAATAGTTACATAATACGGACCCTGCTCGGTTAAATGAACTACAGACCAGAATCTACGTTGGAAGTACTTAAACCGTTTCGACTGAATAGGCAGCCATTTTATTTCGAGCTATTGGAATTTCACACAAAAGCTCTCTGAAATTACACCTGTAATATAAAGCTTGCTTTTATTGTAAAAGCTTTGGCTTTCCACGTGACTTCTTCTGGGATTTGTAAAGTTGGTAAAATAGTTTTGCATATTCGAGCGCGCGCCATTTTTTAGAGCAATTTCATATTTTTGGATGCATTTAGATCTAGGACTTAGCCAATGCCGAACCTTATACTAAAAATCTTTCCTCAATAAGGCATAAACAGTCTTTAATATGTGCAAGCTATAATAAGGCGCCCAAAAACCTTCAAAATGTACCTAAAGATAAATTTAAACAATTAAGAAGCTAAAAATTGTGTGTAAAGGGTTAAAATAAAATATTTCAATTTATGGACGATAAAATTGCTCTGTTTGTAAAGATGATTGCTTTTGACACTTGGTATCTCAAGTGCCTTATCAAATGGCACTTTTGGAAATTGTCAACGGCAGCACAAAATCCAAAAAGGTCACTTCTTTAAAACTAACTAAACAAAATAATGTCGTATAAATAAATATACTTAAGTCAAGCGTAGGTATGCATGTATTTGTAATATTTTTGTTCAAGAGCACTTAAATAAATATAAATATTTCTGACACTCACACGACATTATCTAGCCCAAATTAAGTTTCTTAAAGAACTTTTGTTATGGATACTAGATAACTGATATACTTAAGAAATATTTAAACACATATATTGAATAAATACATATTTTTTATTAGAACAAACTTAAATGTACATATAAACATCCATGACTTGACGACTAATATCTGTGTTCATCACACAAATATCCGCCGCCGCCGGGATTCGAACCCATGACCTCTGGCATAGAATGCAATGTATGTTACCGCTACACCAGCCGGTCGTCTAAGTCTATCAATAGATTAATGCACACTTTTAGTGCATTTGTACCAAGCTGTCCAGTCTTGCGTCTACATGACGAAGATTAGTAGAAAAAGGCTCACTCTTTTTCATCTTCTTCCATCATCTTTGCCATATTTGACGAGTCATTTATGAAATTCATATGAAAATCTCTATCGAAATTTTCCATTCAGCAGGTTTCAAATAATCCTGTATATACATTTTCTAAAGAATGGAAACTGTGCATAACAACATACGTTCCCCGAACGAACGTTAGGTAGGTATATATTCGCGAAAGTAGCGAACTCACCCAGCCTCAATTATACAGGAATTTCCAGGAACCTCTACCCAAGGGATTGGATGAATTAGCAGAAATGGCGCGCTCAGTTGAGTCCCACACGAGCGGAAAATATGATTTTTGCAATTTTGAATAGGTATATCAATCGTACGTAGATTCTTATTTTAGGTTTTAATAAGTTGTTATCAAAATAGTTTGTTTTTGTAAGAGACTTTTAAGCTAAGAAGCTACCTGTAGATAGTAACTTATTTTCAATTTTGACTGCCATATTAATCTTGTGTAATCCTTTTTGTATTTTCTCATCCGACATTATCAGTATATTATACGTATTGTTGGCAAAAAAAGCCGCTTAAAAAATTTGAGCTGCTTTTAGTGTTCAATATTAAACTCCACACTTCACATGTAAAAATATATTATGTCGAAGCAGTATTCTTAATTTACTTTAATTAGTAGTAACGCAGTGGCTCCTGTATACAAGTTGCTCTTTTTGATATCCCATAACTTTGAGGTTTTGTTCTTTACTAAAAAATAACACTTTTTGCCAAAGTTTATTTGGTTCAAATGTGCATACTTTCCAAGATGTCATCAATCTTAATATAATGAATTCATAACTTATCACCCTTGTTAAATCTCTTCAACATCCATTAAATAGGCGTGTGTCACTGAAGCCATACAATAATCAACAAAATCATTTTGAATATAAATATAAATATTGAGATAAAAAAAGGGATAGAAAATGCCACGTATTCGCATAAGAGTGTTTTTTTTTGTATGAAATTTAAAAAAAAATGAAAAATTATTCACATGCTATTTGATTCTATTACATGGTCCCATTAATAACCTGCAGTTATGGGAAATACAGGAACACCATGTATATCAACCGATATCGCAGGGTACGAAACGCTCTCAGAGTCTTACGAGTGCAGTACAACAACGCATTCAGGTTGCTGGTTTGCCGCGATTTTGCAGCGCTTCGACTATGTTCGCGGAGGCGCATATAGATTCACCATCATCATCATCATCTCAGCCCGCGCTAGTCCACTGCTGGACGTAGGCATATAGATTGTTTTTATACAATTATTCGCAAGCGTAGTGCCTCGTTGTTGCGACGCGTGCGCGGCACCTCCAATACCATTCTGGATGCGTTGGTTAACAGATAGGATTCTCCCCTACTCCAAAAAATTGTAGGTTTTCATGCGACTGGCAACCAGCCAGGCAATTTAATTAAGTTTTTTTTTAAAATATATATTCATTTGTCTCCTATATATATTAATTGTGACTGTTTACGCCAAATAAACACGACGGCCGGAAATTCGGCATCATTATTCGAGCATCGCGACAGCACCGCCCGCACTCCCCGCGCCCCTGGTATATAATCACCGACGCGCCGGAGCAGCTCTCTTCCAATGCGCTTCGACATAAGGCGCACGTCAGTTACCTATTTAAGTAGCAATGTAAAATGTATAAATACCTTATTTATTTGTAAACTTTAAATATAAACGTTGAAGATCGCCAGAAGTTTTTCTTCCTCGACACCCTGCGGCTTCAACATATGGCGCCCCCGGGTGGGCCATCATCACGCCGAGCTCCGCGCCGCCACGTTGCGCACATGTGCGCTCTTTGAGGCTGCGCTCGCCGCCGCTGCCGCCGCCGCAGCTGTTGAGTGACGCCATCGCCACCTTCACCGCCGCCGTAATCTCCTTGTGGCCGGCTGTGTGACGTCCACGACACGCCACGCGCATCCATGTGCGCTGATGCTGCTGGGGCGGCGCCGTCGCCACTACCACCGCCGCCGCAGTCTCCTTTGTGGCCGGCCGCTTGACGCTGACAGCGTCCCTTGGCGCCACGCTGCGCCGCGACGCCTCGTCGAGCACCGCCGCCGCTGCCACCACAACGTGGCCCACGTGGCCTTTCTGAGCGCCGCCGCCATGAGCTGCGCCCGCCGCGTGGCATAATCATGCCACCATCGCCGTCCACGTGTTCTGCGCGTCCACATACCAGGGGAGTGTTGTGAGCCAAGCTATTATTTTCCCTAATCCCTTGTAACACTTCCCGCCAATGCGTATGGGGCCCACCTCATTTTGCTAGGCTGCCTCTTCCTTTTAACGGCTGCCTAGTCTATAACCTAGACGCCACCTCTGTCAGTGGTTGTCTTTTCAATGCAATTTTATTGCCTAGCTCTTCAAGCATGTTTTTATAGAATCCACCTCAGACAGTGGATGTCTCTATTGCAATTTTAATTGCCTAGCTTCTCAAGCATATTTATTTTAGACTCCACCTCAGACAGTGGATGTCTCTATTGCAATTTTAATTGCCTAGCTTCTCAAGCATATTTATTTTAGACTCCACCTCAGACAGTGGATGTCTCTATTGCAATTTTAATTGCCTAGCTTCTCAAGCATATTTATTTTAGAATCCACCAACAGTGGATGTCTATTGCAATTTATTGCCTAGCTTTGAAGCATATTTTTCTTGGACTGATCACCTCAGACAGTGGTTGTCTTTTCAACACATTTTTTATTGCTTAGTTTTCAAAGCATATTTCCTGGACTGACCACCTCAGACAGTGGTTGTCTTTTCAATTTCAAATATTAACATAATATATTATACTTAAGATTAAGTTCAGAATATTGCACAAATATTCATAAAAGGTTTGTTGTTTTAAAACCTTAGTTTCTCAATTTCAAAGTTTGTTTATTAATATTTCACATAGGTATTCATGACAAGTTACTTCCTAATTTTAAACACTTCATAATTAGAATCTCATTTTGGATAAATATTGCACAGATATTTATAGCAAGTTTCTTGCTCATTGTTGTTTAAAATCAATAAGTTCAGCCATTCTGTTATTTGCAAATTCAATCCTTCTCTGCACTGCCATTGCATTTTGGTCTGCCTAATTGCTCACACAAATTTGTATTGCATTCCAGCACTGCCCGCTAAACTCTGCTTGCATCTTCGCCTCTGCACAGCCAGCTGCCAGCTTCAGCATCCTATACAAGGGGCGTAAGCGTTTTTTCCAATTAATAAAACTTTATTTTTGTTGTTTATTAATAAGTGTTAATTCCAAGACTTTCTGAGTGTTGTTTTTTAAATAAATTAAAATGGTGTTAGACACTAAAGAATTTCTTGCATTAAAGGTTAAACGCAGTTCAATTAAGGGTCAACTGACCAACTTTAAAAATTATTTAACCACCTTAAATTCTCCTTTAACCGATCAAGTTGAAGTTAATAAACTTAATTTAAAACTTAGTAAGTTCTTGGAACTAACATCCACATTTGAGCAGCTGCAGACTCAAATAGAGGTGCTCAATGAAGAGTCACTTGCTGATGAACTTCAAGAGAGGGAACTTATTGAGGATACTTTACAGACAAGCATTGCTACTGCCCAGCAAATATTAGAGCTCTCAAAGCCTGATGTCCTTGATGTTGACAAGGCTTCCAGTTGTAGCAGTGGTAACCATAATGGCATTAGTTTTAAACTCCCTCAAATTAGGATTAACAAATTTGATGGCTCCTACTTTAAATGGCTCGAGTTTCATGACACATTCACATCTCTTATTCATGAAAATCCTAGTATTAAGCCAGTGCATAAGTTTTATTATTTAAATTCCTATTTAGAAGGTGAACCTGCCCGCATTATTCAGAATATTGAAGTTTCCGATTTAAATTATTCAAGTGCTTGGCAGCTGCTCTGCGAACGCTATAATAATAAGCGGCAATTAACTTTTTACCATATTAATTCACTTTTAAATATCACTCCCATACAGCGTGAGTCTGATAAGGCACTTAGAAACCTGGGTGACCACATAACTAAAAATTTAAGAGCACTTACGACCTTAGGTCAACCCACTGAATATTGGGACAGCCTTATCATACATTTAGCTACCCAGAAGCTTGATCAATTAACCCGTGTTAAGTGGGAGGAACATCAAGGCAGTTTATCAGAGCTTCCCTCGCTCGCTAACTTTAAAGATTTTTTAAGCTCTCGTGCTGATGTTTTAGAGGTCATGCTCAGATCTAAATTTGATAAGCCTTTGCCGCCTCGGACTACGATTGAAAAATCTTATAATAATAAATTTAAGTACAATACTGGACCCTCTAATCAAATAAAATCATTTTATATTTCAGTAAACAATTGCAAGTCGTGCGTTGTTTGCCAAGGCCAGCACCCACTTCATAAATGCAGGGTGTTCATGGCCCTAGACACAGAAGAAAGATGGGCACATGTTAAAAACAATAAACTGTGTCAGAACTGCCTGCGCTCAGGCCACATCATTTCTAAATGTCACTTATATGGCAGTTGCAAGGTATGTAAGAGGCGACACAACACCTTATTACATAAACAAACAAATCACAAACATAAACAACACAAACATTATTCACAATCATCACAATACACACCCCCACCTTCCTCTTCTTTGGGTCAGACAGACCATAGGGATGGTGCAGAGGGACTTGAAAATATTAAGCTGGGTTGTTTGATTACTGGTTCAATTCCATGCAACCAAGTTCAGAACTTAACTAAATCTAAGGATAATTTCCAATTAAAATTAAACAAATTTCACAATAACTATAGATTACACAAATCTCGACACAATTCTGAACATAAAATTCCTACAGACACATATAAATATAGACACAAATTCAAACAAAAATTTAATCAGAATAATTTAGCAAAACAGAATTATTAGAACATAAATTCTCTTTTATTCTCATAGGAACACATGCAGTTCACTCAAAATGAGATAACAATATTCAATAAATGCATTGTCACATAGTAAATTCTATACTTAAATTCACAAATCATAAAGTATCAACTTATATTATGATGACTGAAGCCTAATATCTATCTTCATTGATAGTCTCTCAAGTGACTCTTGAGAGCAGGGGGGAGGTTATGTGTGATCACTTACAAACAACACTATTTTACATAGCTCTTATTCACACATACACACAATCGCCTCTTACATGCAGGTCTTATTATAGCAATTATACAATATGTCTGAGCTCACTGTCACAGGGGTTGCAACTTGGCACAATGCACGGCTCAACCATTTTTATTTTATTTTGCAATTTAGGTCTTAATTTTGTGTAACTTGCCTCTTGAGTTTGTTCACTTAGAGGCTGTAAGTGAATATATTATGCCTTCTGCTAGATTGCCTCTTAGATTTTTTATGTAGGAGTAAGCCTAAGTATGTTTTTTTGGTTTTGAAACATAGTATTTTTTATTAAACATTCTGCACCTGTATTGGAGTTTGCATCTGATCAGGATGTAACCTTTTTTGTTTTGACTTGCTTACGCTCCTAACTACTATGGCTATGCAGAGGCTGGCATTTAATCTGCCATCCATATAAAAGGGATTATGGGCAATGCACACTTAACTTTTGAGGAGCTTTTCCTCACTATTTGTTCAGGTTAAGGCCATCCTAAATAGTCGACCCCTCTCTCCCCCCTTTTTTCCTCTCCTAATGATACCACAGCGCTCACACACTTTCTCCTTGGCAGGTCGCTGACATCCATACCTGGTCCGGACTTACTTCAGGATAATCCAGGAAGGCTGAATCGCTTCAAGCTTCTTGAACAATTGAAACAAAGCTTCTGAAAATGATGGCAAGCGGAGTACATCACAGAACTTCAGCACCGATACAAATGGAAAAGCAGAAAGTTGGATTTAAAGCTTGGAGACCTCGTGCTGGTCCAAGAAGTAGGCCTGCCTCCAATGTCATGGGCACTAGGCCGCATAGTCAATTTGTACCCTGGAGCTGATGGTGTGCCTAGAGTCGCCGATATACGCACACAGAGAGGAACCATCAGACGAGCGCTGAACCGCATTTGCCTTCTGCTTGAAGAATAAGTTGAAAGCAGGCTTTCAACGCCCCGGAGGATGTTTACGCCAAATAAACACGACGGCCGGAAATTCGGCATCATTATTCGAGCATCGCGACAGCACCGCCCGCACTCCCAGCGCCCCTGGTATATAATCACCGACGCGCCGGAGCAGCTCTCACAAAAAACAAAAACCACTTCCCGTTTGCGTTCGCTCCCGAACGGTCGTGTCTGCGGCCGCTCCCGAGTGTTCGTATTGCGCTGCCCTTGTTCCCTCCCCCGCACTCGTGCGGGTCAGGTGCCAAGTTAAGCTCTTTCGGAAAGTTTTCTCTTGTGGAGGCTGTGTGGTGTCGGGGCTAATTCATCTGCCCTTTTCAGGGCGGACCCGACTGCTGCCGGCCAAAGCATCGCTGGTCAGGTGGATACGTAACCGTGACAACTAAGCCTGATCGTCCGCCGTTCACCGGCAATAGGTCCGTGTTAGGTTGATCTTTCTTTCAGCGCAGTTTGTGTAGTCCTTCGCCGTTCACCGGCAAGTAGGTTCCTTGTTAGGAATAGGCTTCCTTTCAGAATAGTTCAGGTTCCCCCGGATTCGATGGAGGCCCCCATCGAATCCAGGGCTAGGCCCGGAGAAGTGCAAGAACTCCGGGATCTGGTAAGTCAAACTCAACTCCAACTCCTTCAATTTCAAACCAAAATGCAGAATACTCAGCAACAGATGTTTTCGTTATTAAGTCAGCAGATCGCAGCCGCGCTTCAGGCACGATCTGCGACCCTCCCGGCCACTCCGCCTTCTCTCAGTTTTCCAACTGATTCTCCGGCGTCCCCAGACGTCGAGTATGTTGATACTACGTCAGACTTCATGTCGGTTGACTCTTCCGCGTGCAAACGGAAAACTACCCCGCCGGGTAGCGATTCCGACTCAGCTCCTATTGTTCCAGAATCTCCTGCTCCGTTCACCGAGGTTCGCAAAAAATCCAAATCAAAGAAGAAGAAGAAAGAGGCTTCTTCGACTTTATCTCCATCCGTTTCAGCTGCTCCAGCCGCTGTTCCTGCTCCGCAAAATGTCGCACCGGCGTCTGCTCCTGCGCCTTTTGTTTCAGCGATCCCGGCGTCACAGCCTGCGTCGCAATCAGATTCGGCTCCGCCGAAAGTCAAGTCTCCGCCCCCCGTCTTTCTACGGGACAAGAGCCGCTGGACCGAGGTCTCAGCTCTCTGCGGAATACACTCCCCGAAGATCCAGTATAGTAAGGCATCCAATGTGGGTGACTCTATTAAGGTCGTTGTCTGCTCAATTTCTGATTTCAGGAATTTCACTCGGCTTCTTGCTGACAAGAAGCTCGAGTACCACACTTACGCCCTCCCTGAGGAGCGTAAGATTCGTGCAGTCCTCAGGAACGTGCCGTTCGAGCTCTCGAACGAGCAAATCCAAGAGGACTTGTCTTCTCAAGGCTTCCCCGTCGAATCTGTGCACAAAATGCACAGCCGCCGAGGCAAGCAGTTCCCACTTGCGCTAGTAATCCTAGCGAAGAGCCCGCAAGGGCAGTCCATTTTCAGAGGCAAGCTCACCGTGTGCGGTCTCTCCAACATCCGAGTCGAAGCTCCACACAAACGAGGTTTCCCAGGTCAGTGCCACCGCTGCCAATTGTATGGTCATGCGGCGGCAAATTGTCATGCTTCCCCTAGGTGCGTCAAGTGCCTAGACCCGCATGGGACTAAGGAGTGCTCTCGCACTCCCGAATCGCCCACCGCTCCGTCCTGCGTCTTGTGCGGCCAGTCCGGCCACACAGCAAACTTTCGCGGCTGCCCCAAGGCACCGCGTGCTGCCAGGGCTACCGTGAAGCCCATCGAGAACTGGAGAGAGCGACCGCAGCCTAGCTCGGACGCTCCTCCAGTCAGTTCAAAGGCCCCCAAGGCCTTCACCTCTTTCGTTTCAGGTCAGCGCAGCCGGGATGCGACTCAATCGCAACCGGCCGCCAAATCGGCTTCCCAGTGCCAGAACGCAAAAGGTTCTCAAGACCGCATGGCGTTCTGGATCCAGCTCGCTCCCATCGACGAGATCCTGGCTTTCGGCGCCGCTCTCGACGCCAGCCCAGAGGGTTTCAACGGTGCTCTTCCGGTCTTAACCAAGTTCGCTCCCCTTATCAGGAAACTCCAGCAAGCTCAACGTTTCTAAACGTAGTCCTTCTTTCCAGCATTCCTATCTCTGAGTGAGTCTGATCACTCAAGATAATATCCTAGTTTCAGCTTTGTCATTTCTGCTAATCTTAGCTTTGTTTTTCTTACTTTCAGTTCCTTTTGGTGGCAGCCGTCTGGATGCCGCTCACTACGCAGCCTCTCTCTCCAATTGGCTGTCGTTCCGACGATGACTAAGGACCTTAATCAAGGTGAGTCAAAAGGGGGTTGTTTAGTGGGTATGCTCAGCCTATCTGAGAGAGTCTCCACACTGTCTGGGCATTCTATTTGCCATTAGCCACTGGGTTAATAGCTTATAGAATGCCCATTCGTCCGTAATAGGATTCATCCTCCTCCCGCTAAAGCTAGCTTTACTGGTTAAAGCTAGTTTTAGTGGGTGCCAAACGACTTTCCTTGGCGGAAAAAAAAAAAAAAAAAAAAAAAAAAATAGAGCAGCTCTCACTTCCAATGCGCTTCGACACAAAGCGCACGTCATTCGTCATTTAAGTAGCAATGTAAAATTTATAAATATCTTATTTGTAAACTTTAAATATAAACGTTGAAGATCGCCAGAAGTTTTTCTTCCTCGACACCCTGCGGCTTCAACAGTGACTAATTGAATGTTTACATTAGGAAGTCTAATAATAATTTAATTTCACTTATTTTTTTTATTTTTACTGACATTTTGCTTACTTGTTCTATTAATAAATTTAGTTTTTTTTTTTTATATTTTAAATAATTATTAAATCTGACATTATATATCTAATTGCTATTGACATTACTTGCAAAATTTATAACCAGTGTTCTTTTTTTTATTGTAATTATTGTTTTGAATTGTATATGCCGACTTTAATTTAATCTTTATTTTTCTGATGTAAAATATGGCTCTGGCTGAAATAAATTATTTGATTTCATACTAGGATGGGTGACAGCCGATCATTCATTCTCGCGACAAATTGCATGCTTTTGAGGGCACGTTAAGGAGTCAGTCCCAGTGCTGTATTCTTGTATACAGTAGTTATCAGGATTTGTCAGAAGCCATTTTGGTGCCTTGAAAACTCTGGCATCCATCAACCAGCATTAAACCTCCTCATCACCCAGGAGAGAGATTCATAGCCCTGCAGTTAGCTGCTGCAAAACGTGAATTTAGGCCTTGGATCAACGGGCAAGTGCGAAATACATGCCATCTTTTGTTATTTTTTAAAAAATGCTTTCAAAGAGTAATAATGTCTTATAGTTTAAAAAAAATTACGCTGCTGAGAGTGGAAGTGGACGTTACGAGACGTGGACGTTACGAAACATCGAAAAAAATAAAGATAGACGCTCTGGAAATGTGGTGTTGGAGGAGAAATGCTGGGAATATCATAGACGGAATTTCGCACTAATGTGACTGAAAGAACTCAACATCAAGCAGCGCCTATCAAATTTAGTACAGACTTGCATATTGAAACTGTTTGGACACGTGTCAAGGAGAAGCAAAGAGTCCTTAGAACGTCTTGTCACTCAAGACAAAGCAGAGGGCACTAGATCGCGCGGACGAATCCATATGAGATGGACTGACCAAATAAAATTCATGGTGTGTGGCCCCTTGCACGAGTGCTCAAGAAGGTCTGCTAGCGAGACATAGTAGAGCGAGCTACATCTGCCACAAAACAGTGACATGTTAACCACGACCACTCTCTCAAGAGAGATATAAAATTTCAACATCACATTCCTTATAACCAGCAAACTGTAAAGAAAGGGTCTGCTTAGAAAAGCCCAACAATCCTGGATAAGGGTGCGTAACAGGTGACTAATCCGAGTGGCCTCCACTTGGTGGTAGGATCTGGTAAAGCCTTGGTTTCCTAGAATAGCGGTACCATCTGCATAATACAGCGGTGAATGACGTCACTAGAACGTTGTCTGTGTAAACATAAAAAACAAAATAAACATTTTGAAAAACCCAAGACGCGACGGTTAAAAAGTAATTGAAAAAGAATAAAATAATTTAAAATCCCCCGACTGAAATGATTTATGTGACGAGAGATAATTAACGTGAAAAGCTTTTTTAAAAGTTCACTTGATCTCACACAGAGTCGGTCATATTATGAACAACATACTATTCGTTTTCATAGCACTTCCCTACGCTTACCTATTCGGTTCTCGAAGATGTAGATGTCGCAATAACATAGGTATTCAACTCCCTATGAACTTTATAAGAAGAGCAAGAAAATCCGTCTGGGGCTGCCATTGAATGAATTGGTTTTGTAGTTTTATATTGAAATTTAAAATATTGATGGCAGCCCTCTGATATTAAATAAACAGTTGTCATCTAAGAGTTGGATGTGCTTCATTTACATAACAACCCCCCACTCCGACCGGCACAGCGGTGATACTTTGATTTCATAACTTTACATGCGGGCTTTAATAAACAACCAGCGCCATCTACTAGGAACTTGTGGAACTTCGTATTAGATCAAACATTACTGCATTAATAAAATAAATAAATAATTATAATTGCATAAGTTGATAAAAAATACTATGCAATAGCTTTACCGCGGCAGTCTCCGAGTGCCACACGTCTTTTTTTTTCAAAGTATGGCAATATGTAAACATTGCAGAGGCAACTTGCTTCTTTACTCTTAAAAAAAAACAAAATAAAAATTTTGAAAAACCCACGACGCGACGGTTACAAAGTAATTGAAAAAGCATAAAATAATTTAAAATCCCCCGACTGAAATGATTTATGTGACGAGAGATAATTAACGTGAAAAGCTTTTTTAAAAGTTCACTTGATCTCACACAGAGTCGGTCATATTATGAACAAAATACTTTCGTTTTCATAGCACTTCCCTACGCTTACCTATTCGGTTCCCGAAGATGTAGATGTCGCAATAACATAGGTATTCAACTCCCTATGAACTTCATAAAAAGAGCAAGAAAATCCGTCGAGGGCTGCCATCAATATTTTAAATTTTAATATAAAACAACTGTCAATTCATTCAATGGCAGCCCCAAGTGAACTTTTAAAAAAGCTTTTCACGTTAATTATCTCTCGTCACATAAATCATTTCAGTCGGGGGATTTTAAATTATTTTATGCTTTTTCAATTACTTTTTAACCGTCGCGTCGTGGGCTTTTCAAAATTTTTATTTTGTTTTTTATTTCAAACTTTTTAAAGAGCATAAGATAGGTACCATACATTACATTTCACAACACCTCGTTCCTCATCAGCCCTCTAATGTCCCCACCACGGCTGGAAAACCCATTTAGTTTATTGAAATACATAGTGAAGTACTATAATAAGTATTTACAACTCAACTTTGCTGGTGGCTCAACTTTGCTGGGGCTTTGTTGTAACGTAACTCGATATCATATTACGTAAAATGGTTTGTGCAAACCAATGTTACCATTCTTCAAAACCACTGATCCAATTTTAATGCGGTTTTCAGTGATGGCTTTGCCTATCTAAGAACATGCACCAATCAAACTCAAAGCGATCACTGAAAGCCACATTTAAATCGGACCAATGGTTGTGCAGAATTAATGGTTGTTATTACAAACAAATGTTTACTGCAGCGCCCCCTGATGAGTTGTTACCGTTAAACCTATTTAAGAACATTATACCAATAAAATCCAAAGCGATAATTGAAAACGGCATTCAAATCGGACCATTGGTTTGCAAACAAATATTTACTGCAGCGCCAGGGGGGTGAGTTGTTACCGTAACACCTATCTCAGAACATGCGCTAAGCAAATCCAAAGCGATCACTGAAAACAGCATTTAAATCGGACCAATGGTTTTGCAGATAAACGGTAACATTGGCTTTTACAAACAAATGTTTACTGCAGCGCCCCCTGGTGAGTTTTTACCCCTACACCGTTAAAATTAAATTACCAGCATAATTAAGTTTAACGAAAAAAATACAATGTACATTATCTTAAAAAAACAGCCAGCAAAATCGTTGTATAACCTAAATTATTGTTTTAAATACAACAGCTATTATAGAAAGTAACATGGTTCAAACTTGATTTGAATAAAGTATTTACTTGGCAGCTTAACAATAACTTTAATTTATTCCGTAAAATAGGTAGTCGAAGAATAGCTTTCAGTGTGATTCATAGTACATAAGAATAAAATGAAGTCTTTCCGTTGATACCGTCTATTTTTCTGAAAATAAGAATAAATTTTCAGGTTTTCATTCTACCGTAACTCATAGACAGATGTTCATGAGTTGTTCATTGCTTCTATGCTGGACTGGGAGCGTAAGAAAAACATAGAATGTACCCGCTGCTTCTCTTTCTGAGCAAACTGCAAAAGTCAGTTAAGGGACAGATGTTTTTCAGAGAGACAGAGGAACATTTTTGTGGGCGATCCCTTTGTGGGCGGAGGCTGACCCCCTGTCACTGCAATAGTCTCTTTCCATCATTAAAAAATCCTCAAAAGTGACATCAGATGGTTTTATATCCTGTGGTGTTCTGCCTATCCCTTAAGGGATACAGGCGTGAAGTGATGTATGTATTCATGATGTGTACATGAAGATTGCTCTGGCGATAGAGTAACAATGTCTCATTCAACTAGTATGATCGTGGGTTCGATCCCCGCACATTGCAACTAGTTCATATGTTTTCATTCATGTTTAGAGTAATAATAAAACAATAAACTCTTTGGCGATGGGGTAAACCTGTCTGCCTCAGACGCGGGTTCGACTCCCGCACAGAACAAGAAAAACAAAATGTTCCTTGTCTGGGTGTATATCTATTTATGTATTTATATTCTAGGTTCCCCCCTAGTTCGCTACATGGTATCCCATAACACAAGCTAAGCTTACTTTGGGGCCATGTAGTTGGTGTGATTGTCTGGGGATTTTATTTATTTATTTATATAACTCTTAATTGTATACCAACATGGTTACATAAGGTAAATTATTTAAATTTTACAAAAGATCTCTTGTACAAAAGGTGGCCTTATCGCTACAGTGGTCTTGGGTGTATTAGGTTTTATGTGTATGTAGTCACGAAAAAAAATAGTATAAGTATATAAGGGTGTAACATGAATGAAAATAAGAGTTTTTTATTTGTAGTAGGTAATTTTATACTCTTTTAGAACGTTAAACGCTGTTAAAGTGTATAAAATTACAAATGGATGAGGGCGGCGCGGGTCCGGACGACATGACGAATCCGTCGAGAAGTGTGCATCTCTCGGCTCATGAAAATAATGATCGCCCATTATCCACCAATGTCTTGGTATTGTCTACTACTACTTCTTCTTCGGCTTTTATAGTTTTTAGATAGTTTTTACTATAATATAATATTACCTTTCTTTGATCAAAAATTAGAAGAAGTATTTTATTAAGTAGGTATTTGATTATTATTTATGTATGCTTAATTATTTATATATATGTTGTATATATTTTATTTTGGTTACCTATGTATTTATCATTATGTATATATTGTATTATTTTTATATGTAGTAGTACATAAAACTAAACATAAGCTTTATTATTTCCGATGTTTGTACAGTTTCTTTTTTTTTCTATACAACTGGGGTTGTCTTGTCTGGTAGAGATCGCTCTGAAGCGATAAGGCCGCCCATTGTACCATTCTTAAGTTAGTCTAATTATTGTACTTTTTTTCGGCTTTTGTAATGTGTGCAATAAAGTGTTAAAAAATATAAAAATAAAATAAATATTCCAAAAAATCCGCTCCACGTTGACTAACGTTGACTGTTGATCGACTGTTGATCGACGTTGATCGGTTTGTGTGGTAACACCTTAAGTGTTGTCTAGTACCTGCAATACAAGCATAACAGCTTACTTTAGGGCTAGATGTGTGAATAACCCAACAGTTACTATTTATGAAATTAATGTTAGAAAGTTAATCACTTCATTATTGTTTAATTTATTTATTAGTATTCATTTTATTTAAGTTGCTTCCATGCTGGACTGGGAGCGAAATAAAAACATAGAATGTGCTAGCTGCTTCTCTTCCCGGGCAAACTGTAAAAGTCAGTTAAGGGACAGAGGTTTTATTGGCATTTTTGTGGGCGATAGGCTGACCCCCTGTCACTGCAATAGCCTCTCTCCATCATTATAATACCTCCAAATTTGTCAAACGAGACATCAGATGGTTTTTATAGCCTTTGGTGTTCTGCTTACCCCATTCGGGATACAGGCGTGAAGTTATGTTTATTTAAGTTATTTAGAACAGTTACTATTTAGTCATAATGTAAACAGGATGAAATATGTCAGTGATTGTTAAAAAAATATAAAGCAAAAAAATTTGCCTTTAATATAGTTGGTTGGATTCAAATCCACTTATTCAAAGTAAATTACAAGAAGACTGACAGGCAAGAAATCGACGGAAAAACCTCTCGATACTCTTTTGTCCAAGTCCTTATTATACGAATTGGGAAATGTATACGTAGCTAAGCTGAAACATCATGATTTACATTTAATTCTATAAGAGTGTCGTGTACGGGGCGAGTATTGCGGTGAATAAATCTTCATTATCCATCATCATCCACAGCCTGTAGACGTCCACTGCTGGACATAGGCCTTCCCCAAGGTCTTCCACATCGCTCGGTCCTGCGCCGCCCTCATCCAGCGTTTACCGGCGACTTTGAACAGGTCGTCGCTCCATCGTGTGGGGGGCCTGCCTACGCTGCGTCTCCCAGTGGCAGAAAAGTTCTCGAGTGGCCGCCACTCGAGAACTTTTCTGCCCCACCGGCCATCTGTTCTGCGAGCTACATGCCCTGCCTATGTCGGTGACTTAGGTTTGCCTGCGAATCTCCTCATTCCTGATTCGCTCCCACAGGGAAACTCCGAGCATAGCCCTTTCCATTGCCCGCTGAGCGACTCTAAGATTGTCTATAAGGCCCATAGTTAGTGACCACGTCAAATTAAAAAAAAAATTCAAATGTTTATCACTTATTTATTAATATAATGGGTTCATTCTAGTGTCTAAACATTGCCTGGCTTTTATGCCTACCATATACAGTTGATTCTTTTATTATTTTTGGATAGTATAATAAGCTGAAAAAGTAATGTCGCTATTGATTTCGTGTTAAGAAACACAAGTTGGAATTATCCAACATGTAACAACAGAGCACCATGTAATCACAAAGCAGTAACAAAGGAATGAAAATCTTTCACCCGGCCGCTGCTATTATCAGTTGATTTGTCAGTTTAACAGTTGGCATTGACTTGTGTCGTTGATTATGGGAAGAACGCAGTCTGTTATGTTAAACAAAATATAGAAAAATATATATCCACTCAAAAATATTGGGATATACAACTTTTTTATACTTATGGTTTAATATTTGCATTATTTTTACTTGTTCACAACGTTTTTGTTTATTTTTGTAATTTCATATCAACATGATGATTATGGTTCCCAACGCAACTTATTTATTTTGCACTTTTTTGGTTGCAGTAGATAACTACATAATCAATACAATATTTTATTTATTTGGATTTACCGATTACACCACAAAACTGACGCAATATTCATTTAATGAATTAACATTTATGTATTCAATCTTTTGATTATTTTTATAGTTTGGGCTTAAAAGCCAGTACTAAAATTATGCCATATAAATATTTCTTAATATGTTAGAATACACCAAAGTGTGACGCTAATAGTAAAATGAAAATTATATCGATACAAAATGATTGACATGGGTAATTAAATATGTCGATGCCTACGTCAATCAATATTGCAAAGTAAGTTAATGTTAAGTAAATCATCAAATAGACCAGCCAGTAAATAGGAACCATCTATAATACTAATATTGATTGTGGGTCTCCGTATTTAATCTTATTTATTTAAGAATTTATGTACAAATATGTAAAACTGTAATAAAAAACATTCATCAAAAGTAAGTAAGTACCTACAAAACAGCTTATTTTTAAAGCCTGGAGTGTTCTATAACAATGAAATAAAAGTGTGTACTAATCGACTAATATATTTCTTTTTTCCTTTCTGAGACATATTATCATGATAATTAATTTAATATTTATGTATTTATGTATTACTTTTCTCTGTCTTATGTCAATAGAGCATTTTTTTCTTTTTCTACCTTAATTTGACATCTAATATAATTTTAAGTTTATTATTAACAAGCTATTATTTAATGTACCGATAATTTTGAAAATTAAATTAAATTAAAATTATTTGTGTATAAATATATAGACTATCTAATAAATGAGGCACCAAGCAAAGGGTATTTTGGAAAACAGCGTTGCCTCACGGCAACATTCATGCTGAAAATGCCCATTTGACGCATATGTATTTTTTTCTGTTAATTTCAATGTAATGTGTTCAAATTGTGTCAATAAATTATTTTATTATTAAATTATTTTATTATAAATTATGGAAAATCACAAATACACACATATACATACAATACATGCATAATGTACTTAATATAAATCTAAGATTTTTTTAATATCAAAACAATGGTACCAATTTTATCAATGCAATCCTCATAGGAGTCTACATTGTAGTGCTTAAAAACAAGAACTTTTGATTCCCATCAATATACATAGATATTCACTATTATTAGTAATATACCAGTCACTCCAGTAGAAACATAGAACGACATTCCATATTCAAAAATTATCTACATTTACATATTTTGAACCATAAAATATGGTTCTTTAAATTTTTATGACTTTCAGTTCAACTTTTACTTAAACTGTCACGTGAAATTAAAATTCTTGTATGTTCAAAGTTCGTTCGAAGTCGTAAACCATAAAATATCGTCTGAAACTTGAAATAGGAATATAAATGAGATACATTTTCTTGAATAAACAAGTGATAAAAGGAATATTCTCATATTTTATGGTTTACAGATTATCATTAGATGCTTTATAGGACTGGTTATAATATGTCACATTAGGGAAAGTGCGCGAATATTTTTCACTCATAGACTGAAAAACCCAGCAGCCATAAATTCCATCTCTGTATACACTATATTCACCAAAAAGTCAAACAAAGCACTTCGATAATGCTTTTTTGTACGTTTCGCCGAGGTGTGAAACTGCCTGCATCTGTTACGTGGCCACTATAGTCCTGGTATAGGCATCGCTTATTCCACCAAGTGACGTGGAAACCGAAGTCCCATATTTTTATACAGAGCTTTTTTTAATCACCAACCCCTTTTTTTTACGCTATGAAACAAACATAATTTATCGAAACCATTTTTGAAAAAACTGGTATGTTTTTTTAACAAGGAACTTGATATATTTGCTAACATATTAAACAAAGCATAGTCACTCTTAATTATAAATGAATACCATTGAGAATTAAGACGAATACGCGCTACTACATCTTGTATTACTACGAAGTAGTATTATCAAACGTAATCAATGAAATGGCGCGTCGTAGTATCGTACCGTGCACTACCAATGTTCACCAACAGCGACTATTTGTAAAAAAGTTTGTGGGGCAATATCTTAATTTTTTTTCAACTAAGCGATACTGAAATAAATAAGCAGGTTTATATTGTATTGAATAATATACATACATAACTTCACGCCTGCTTCCCTTATTATGTAGGTAGAAGATCAAAGGCTATAAAACCATCTGATGTCAGATTTCACACATTTGGATGTATTATTAGTGATGGAGAGATACACAAAAACATCATAAAACTTCTATCCTTGAACCAATTTTCACAGTACCTACCCCTGGGATGAGAAGCAGCTGGTACATTCTTTGTTTTTCTTTTGTTCCAAGCCCAGTATGAAAGTAAATCAAAGAACATAATATTTATATTGAGTGGGTGATAAAAAAAATAGCCCTATATAAAAAAACGTATACATAAACCGTAATATAAGTACGTATGGAAATGTTATTTAGCTAGATGATATAAAAGCAGTTACATTTATAATCGATTAAAATATAATCTTTGTACTCACTTCAGAGACCAATTTGCGAGTGTGTACAACAAAAAATATATCCATTCACTTGTTTCAAAGTAATAATTATCCACGAAAAAATTAATTCTTTTATAATGTTTTTATGTTTTTGCATTTAAAATGCTCAATTATTCTTGAATAAATGAAAAATGTGATAAATAAAAATTACCCGAACAGGATTCGAATCTGGGACCTCTCGTTTGCCGGACGAATGCTCTATAGTAGGCCCCGGTAGCTCAGTGGAAGAGCACTCGTCCGGCAAACGAGAGGTCCCGGGTTCGGATCCTGGTCGGGTAATTTTTATTTATCACATTTTTCATTTATCTAAAATTAATACTTGCAAATTAATTACACAGATTATTTAATTGGTAATAAATATAACAAACATTCACACCGCATTTATATCGTATCACTTAATAACATTTCCATACGTACTTATGTTATGGTTTACGTATAAGAAAGTTAAGAAAAAAAAATTACATACCTTAGAAATTGATTTGAACTATCCTAGAATATCTGTGCCTTGATTGTTATAATAACAAAAAAAAATAGGTTTCCCCCAGTAGATGTGTGATGTTTGCCTTGATCTGTAAATCAGACTATCCTCTGCAATTTGAATCCGGAACCTCTGCATGAAGGCAAAAGCACTCACTGCTACACCAGGATGCTATCTCTGGAACAAACATAAAAGGGAATTGTTCGTATAAAAGGAAACTTAAATAAAAAAAATAAAAATAATAAAATCCCCAGACAATCACACCAACTACATGGCCCCAAAGTGAGCATAGCTTGTGGTTTGGAATACCATATAGCGAACTAGGGAGGAACGTAGAATATAAATACATAAATAGATAAACACCCAGACACGGAACATTTTTTTCCTTGTTCCGAGCGGGAATCGAACCCGCTACCACTGGCGTCTGAGGCAGACAGGTTTACCCCATCGCCAAAGTGGTCGTCAAGCTTATTCATGAAGTGAACAACACTTTAGTATTAACATGAAGTGGGAACTTACAGTACAATTAGGAAAAGATCTTTTCATTCCATAAGAAATTGAAGTATATTGGGCGATAATCATCTTCATGAGCCGAGAGATGCAAACTGCTTGGAGGCCTCCCCCAGGATTCTTCACGTTAACCGGACCCGGGCCACCCTCATTTACCGTTTGACCTTCACCAAGTGCAAAATTTTCACCTACAGTGAATAAGAACTTCTTGGTATGAAATTTTTGATGAGCCATGTCAACCCCATCGAAAACTTTAGAATAACGAATTCCTTTGATGATGTAAAGAATTGTTCGGAGACTTATAGTGAAACTGAACTCGCAATGTAACATATTTCAAATGTATGTAAATGTAGCTACGAAATAAATTCTGACTTCGATTTTGATTCACACGTATGAAATACCAGTAATTCAATCATGTTCAGAATTCATCCAAAATATCTATTTTAGAGATAGCTTCGTACATATTTTATTTTTTTTCCAGCAAACCTAAAATGTCTCTACAATAATAATATTTCCTCTTCAGTAATCCAAAAAAGTTTCCACAAGTTATTGTGTTCGAAAAATACTTTTAAAATCGTTTATTATCTCGAATTTTTACACTAGCTGTTGCTCTCAAGTTTGATTCTCAAGGGTAAAAAAAAAAACCCCAGACAATCACACCAACTACATGGCCCCAAAGTAAGCAAAGCTTGTGTTATGGGATACCATATAGCGAACTAGGGGGGAACCTTGAATATAAATAGATAAACACCCAGACACGGAATATTTTTTTTTCTGGTTCGTGCGGGGATCGAACCCGCAACCACTGGCGTCTGAGGCAGATAGATTTACCCCAACGCCAAAGTGTTCGTCATTATATAAGTTAGTTTGAGAATTTGACAATTACTTGAAACGTCATTCTTCGAATAAAAAATATTTCAAATACTGACTTCACCATATAGTGCCAAACTGTAAATTCAAATTCTACGAAAAATTTCCTCAAGATCCGTTCAGCCAGTCAGCCTTGATTCAGGAACTAACAATTATAAAAGGTGACTCTCTCTTGACTTTTGAAATTCGAGGACATGATAGTTTGAGATCATATTAACCACTTTGGCGATGTGGTAAACCTGCCTGATTCAGACGCCAGTAGTTGCGGGTTCGATATCCGCACGGAACAAGAAAAAAAAATGTTCCGTGTCTGGGTGTTTATCTATTTATGCATTTACATTCTAGGTTCCCCCTAGTTGGCTACATGGTATCCCATAACACAAGCTTTGGCCAATGTAGTTGGTGTGATTGTCTGGTGATTTTATTTATTTATTATGAAGAGAAGAAAAAGATTTAAAAAATATATATTAATTATTTACTGAGTAAACTTAACCAAAAAATACAGAATTGATTGCGCAACATTACATCGCTAGGATGGCAGCGATCAACGTGCCAGGTCACTTACCGCGATTGACTCAGGCGTAAGTGAATTTAATAGTCAAAAAAATTTATTTATTTCTAGGGAATGCTAGTGAAAAATTAAGTATCTACTTTTATTACAAAATTATGACCAAAATCGAGTACAGAGCGCTCTCCTTCAGTATCTAAAATTTGTCACCAGTCACCCTGTATATCCATCCATCCATCAAAACTTTTGCACTTGTAATATTACTATAATACGATTTTAACTCAACGCGTTTTGGTGTATTTACCTACGCTGTAGTCACGTCACGAGTCAAGAGCGATCGAACGTAGTTGAAAAGTATTCCCAGTCAAATTAAGCCGAAAATTCTCAGCGACTTTGAAGCCATACTGGGGTTGGGCCAGTCAGTCATTATATTTCGAGATTTCAACTGCAAACATACTGACTGGTCGTGCTACACAACCAACAGTAACGGAGTCAAACTCAATGAAATTCTAGAGTCAATGAACATAGATATAAATATCTTATGTCCAAACTCTCCCACTTACTATCCAGCTAACGTCAACCTTTCCCCAGACATCTTAGACTTCGCCTTGGTCAAGGACGTCTCTTTGGACCTACGTTCTATAGATTCGCTCGAAGACCTAGGCTCCGACCACCGTCCCGTTAGACTTATCCTTGGTAGTCAACCCGACCCTGTTCCCTCAACTAAAACCTTTACCAACTGGAAAGGTTTTAAGCATTCCCTTGCCCTCCTTTCAATCGATCCTATCTCTCCACTGGCCTTTCCGACGGACTACATCAATAGTCCGGAAAGAATCGACAGTGCGATTGACGCTGTCACTGATGCCATCACCAATGCCATCAGTGAGAACGTCAGTCCCAGTCCCAAAACCCAAACTCCCATCTCATATCCTCTTCCTCATTAAACAGAAAAATGTGGCACTTCATCAAGCCAGGCGCTACCCAACTCCCGAGTATAGGTTAACGGCAAACCAACTTCAACGTAAAGTTAAAAAGTCCCTCGCGGAATATAGAGAACTCCAAGCTAACGAGCTTATGGAGAATATTACTCCCTCTCACACGGCCTACTACAAAATAGCACGCAGTCTCCACGTAGACACAATCTCTCACGTCCCCCCTCTGGCCCGTCCTGATGGCACCTTAGTCTTCGAGGACGACGAAAAGGCCGAAACTTTCGCCGACAGCATTGCTTCACAATGCTCTCCTAGTTCCCAGCCAGTCGACCCCGTCCACCTCAAGGCGGTTGAGGAAGACGTCCTCCTCAAGGACTCCCTACCCCCAACCAGCGAACCCGTCAAGGTCTCCGTAGACGAGATTCGTTCTCATATCAAACGTCTCCAAGCTAAAAAAGCTCCGGGGGCGGATGCACCTGCGAAAACCAACCGAACGGGCTGGTGCGAAACACTGTCTGCTACAAACCCAATCCCAAGTCGTTTAAGCGCTCTATCCGCAGACCTAAGGATGTTCTTTCTGATCCTCCTAATCAGCTCTCTCGAGATCTGGATAACCTCCTATCTGCCAGCCCCCAGCTGGTTACTGTAGTCGATTCAGCACGAAGTGCTTCCTATATCTACACGCGCAGCCTTTTTCCCAACTGGCTGTCGCTCAGTTCTTCGGTCGATTGTCGGTAGAAAGACAAAAGACCATACAGGGGGAGTTTAGTGAGTAAAAGTCTCACACTGTTGGGTGTCATCTGGCCGGGGTCTAATCCCCCTGGCAAGTGCCCCTTCGTACTTCTGAGTATTCTCCTCCTCTCCTCTTTGAGCACTTGTACGGTCATTAGGCCTACGGGTGTTCTGAGGAGTAGTCTTCTGTGGCTGGAAAAAAAAAAAAATTAAGCCGAAAATAGGCAAATAGGGGGAAATATTGATGTAAACACTTGAACCTTGTGCACTCCAGGTTAACATATTAAAAGTTCTCAAGGGTGAGTGGTGTACTGTCGGTGTAAGGGGGGATGAAGGTCCCTATTTTCAGATTTTTGCTCAAATCTCGAAAATCTGTACAAATAGCGTAAAAGTTGCTTCTGACCAAAGTTTATTCATATAATTTCCTATTGATTTGGTCATATTAGTTTTTACTCTACGACCAATACTTCACGAGTTACAATGTGTTGAAATTTGCGAAATTTGAAATTTGCACCATGAGCCCTCAATGGTGGGGGCTATGCTGAAGGTGTAGGGGTAGTTCAGTTTGCTCATAGTGAGAGTAAATTAATTCAATTGGTGAAAATAAATCGTGTAGGTTTGAAAATTGGCACATGTATACGTACACTATGTGCAGTCCTGATTGACATATTAGAGTTCAGAAGTATTAATTACGCTCTTTGTACAAATTTTTGAGATATGAGTAAAAACCTGAATAAGAAACTTCATCCCTCTTACATCCTCAGCACACCCCTACTCCTTACAACTTTTAATATGTCAATCAGGACTGCACATAGTATACGTGTGCCAATTTTGAAAACTACACGAATTATTTCCCCTGATTTTGCTAATTTGAATGGGCTATATGCTATTAAAAATAACAAGCCCTGCCTTGATACCAGAGGCGACCTATGGATGTATGTAATTGTACTTATGTTATTTAAATTATACATGGTTAATTTTAATTAACGCATCACATCTTGCGGGCAGTCTCTCCACATCAATTCTAACAACATTTGTTTTACGACTTTTTACAACTCTCTTGATAAATAACACAAAAAATTTTTTGCTCTCTACTCTAAATTTTGTAAGAACTGCTTATATTTTTATTATGAAGCGATATTTTACTGCGCAAGGTCAGTGGCATACCTTCGTTTAGAGTAAATAGAGTTACGCCTCTAAACAGAGGCTACAAATATTTTTTGTATGGGATTGCTAAAATTTTAAATACTATTAATTTTAAAAAGTTGTAGACCAAATGTTATTGGGATTGATGTGGAGAGGCTGCTTGCAAGAGGTTATGCGCTAATTAAAATTAACCATTAAAAGGGGTTAGGTGGGGGTGTAACATACTTGCTTCAAATTCTAGTAGCTTAGGTCTTATAGTTTAGTAAATACGATTGTATTTCATATTTTTCAACCTTTTTTTGTATGACTGAGTATATTCTGCTTGTTTAGTACTATGGTGTGTACTCTTTCCATAACAATAAAGTAAAAATGTCTCTCAGGCCCAGTTAAAATAAAAAATCCTCAAAACTGCCTTTCAAAGTAAAAACCTCGATAACTACAAAAAAGTAAACTGGAAATGCTATTCATTATTCAACCGTCAAAAGGTGCTAACATTTTCCACGAGTAAAACTTTTGCATCAAAAACACCAACACTAAGAAAACATATATACACGAAACTCACACATAGACAAAGTTACCCCGGGCGTAGACAGATCGACGAGTCGACGAGCCCCTGTAAAACGAGACAGCTTTATATAGAAACGTTTATGTTAGAAGAGCACAGACTAGTGATATTGACCTTGCTCGGTATGACGTCATTGGCGACCTAGCTGCAACGATTGTCTATGTGTGCGTGAAGCAGACGCTGAAACTTGTATGTGCGTAACATTTACGCTTTTCCTAATACGGGAGGGTTATTCTGTAGTTTTACGGTAATGAGATTTGAAAATGTTTTAAAAGATTACAATTTAGATGATATATAGATACGTTTCTTTATTTTCGAATGGCTTTCCTTTGTACAGCTTTAATTTTAATTTATTCCAAATGGAGTAAGTTGAAAAACTCCCGTGTTTTGTTTTTGCCAGTGTAGGTACTCATATTAAAATTTAATACACCAAAAAAAAAGTAAAAAAGCAGCCTGGTGAATAAACACAAATACTTTTCATCCAATATTTTTCCTTGCTTTAAGTTCAGGTTTTCATTGCGGTTATTTCAAAGATTCAGAGCAAAGCGGTTATTTCGTATTAGATCCAAAATTATCGTGAAACTGGTAACTAGTTTGCAAAATACTTAGGCCATACCAGAGTCGTGCAAAGCATTTTTGCGCACTCTTCATCGGAAATAATGCAATATACAGGGTTGTGTTTTAGTCATCAGCCCAAATGTTATTTTCTTTGATACGATATAAACGTAGCTGCATATTTTTATCAATCAATATATATAAAACTGTTCCGTTACTGACTGAGTGACTGAGGTACTGAGTGACTGAGTGACTGAGTGACTGAGTGACTGAGTGACTGAGTGACTGAGTGACTGACAGACAACGTACAGCCGTAACTACTGAGCGTAGAGAGCTGAAATTTGGAACATACATTCTTTAGGGGATGTAGGGGAGCACTAAGGAATGAATTCCCGAAATTCCCACGGTAACGGGAAATATAGGACTTTTTAGTTTGTATGAAAAATCTTATTCCTTGAGAGCACCGATGTGAAACTTGGTGTAAAGGTTTTTCAATGTGTGTCTGGTTGTGTTATGAAAGGAATTCCCGAAATTCCCACGGGAACGGGAAATATATGATGTTTCAGTTTGTATGAAAAAATCCCATCCCTTGAGTGCATGGATGTTATACTTGATATAAAGGTTCCTCAATAAGTGTCTGTTTGTATTATGGGAGGAATTCCCGAAATTCCCACGGAAAGGGGTTGGACTTTTTAGTTTGTATGAAAAATCTTATTCCTTGAGTGTACGGATGTCTTACTTTACATGAAGGTTCTTCAAAGAGTAGTGCCTGGTTGTGCTACGAAAAAAATTCCCAAAATTCCCACGGGCACGGGAAATATATGATTTTTAGTTTGTATGAAAAAAACTTATTTCTTGAGTGCATGGGTGTGATACTTGGTATAAAGGTTCTTTCAGGTGTGTCTGGTTGTATTATAGTTTCCGAAATTTCCACGAGAAGGGTAGTTAAGCGCATACAAAGTTGCGGGATAAAGCTAGTTTTAGTATAATTTTGTCCAAAAAAATAAAACTATGGCACCACAAACTGTTTTACAAATAGTGGCTGTAGTTAAACGCAGCTACTAGGCGCGGCATTTCATTGCTAATACTACGACGCGACGTAGTATTACAAGATGTTTTGTAGAAGCGCATATTCATCTTTATTTTAATGGTCTTTATTTCAATGGTTTGCTTATTATGTAATCGAATATATTAATTTCCTTGTAAAAAATAGGTATGTTTTTTTGGAAAAATCTTTTCTTTAAATTATAATTACTGCGTAAAAAAATATGGCCGGTGACAAAAAAACAAAAAACTCAGACCGGCTTCTAAGACTCTCTAACGATCACAGTTTACAGCATCCAGAGGTGGAGACTTTTAGTGCTCTCCAATGAATGCTACGAATAATTATAGTAGAGAAAAACGAGTTGTCTAATTAACTTCTGTGGTCCATCCCACAGAATTCGACTTCACTGTTACTCAATATGGAGAAGATTGAGATTAAAAGCTAATTCATGTAGTTGGTGTGATTGTCCGAAATAATAAGATCCCAGACAATCACACCAACTACATGGCCCAAAAGCAAGCATAGTTTATGATTTGGGATACCATATAGCAAAATAGGGGAATTCTAGAATTCTAGAATATAAATACATATATAGAGAAAAAAGAGTTATTATACAGGGTGAATGGTGACAAATTTTAGATACTGAAGGAGAGCACTCTGTACTCGATTCTGGTCATAACTATGCTAAAGAAGTAGGTACTATATTTTTAATTAGAATTCCCAATAAAAAAAATTCGTTACTATTAAACTTATTTACTCCTGAGTCAATCGTGGCACGTGACCGCTGCACGCGAGTCTCTGCCATCGCTAGTGTGACCATGCGTTGCGCAATCATTTCTTTAACTTTCAGTTAAGTTTACTCAGTAAATAGTTCATATTAATTTTTTATTATATTTTTTATCTTTATGTATGATCTCAAACTATCACGTCCTCCAATTTCAAAAGTGACCCACCAGTCAACCTGTACAAAATTTTAGTATTTACTTAATTTTAGTTATTTCTTGTTCGTTTTAGTAAAATAGAAATCTACTAACCAGTAGGGTCAACATGGTATAGGTCTTAAGCCTCCACAACACTTAAGGATTCTTAGATCTTTGGCTCTATCATAGACTATTTAAAAGGGTAGCGATCATTATGATGGAAAGAAAAGGAAGAGGAATTAAGGAATAATAAAAATCAATGCAAATAAGCCATTTCCTGTGCCATTCAATTTCTCAAATCTAAATCAAGCCATTTCAATTTATAATATTCTTTGTTTTTTTTCGTAGGTTCCAACAACTTCCAAAAAAGGAGGAGATTCTCAATTCGTCTGTATGTTTTTTTTTGTGTCTTTGTTACACGATATTTCGGACAATTATAAATCGATTTTAAAAATTCTTAGTTCATATAATAGAAAACACTTCATAGTTAGTCTCATATAAATTACATTGAAATCAGTTTAGTATTTCATTGAAAATTTTAAATTTATGAAACAATATGTTTGATTTCGGAGAATGTTTACGTGGATGACATTAAGTGTTGACGTGAAGTCGGTTTTTTAATGCTCTGCATTCCTTGATTATTTATATTTTAAGTTTTGACTGATCACGATGTTGATTTCATTGCACTAACAATCCCTTTAAACAATCTCTTAATGTGGGACTTTATCTCATTCAATTTAGAACAATACAATACCTACCAAGCAACGAGAATAAAACCTATTTTAAACAACTAAAGGTCAGTAACAAAGCGATTTTGATGAACCTGTGTTTGAAGATAGATAAAATTGCAATTATCTTATAAATAAGTTAAGACGATCACTTTGGCGATGGGGTAAATCTGTCTGCCTCAGACGCCAGTGGTTGCGGGTTCGATTCCCGCACGGAACAAGAAAAAAAAAAATTCCGTGTCTGGGTGTTTATCTATTTATGTATTTATATTCTAGGTTCCCCCCTAGTTCGCTATATGGTATCCCATAACACAAGCTATGCTTACTTTGGGACCATGTAGTTAGTTTGATTGTCTGGGGATTTTATTTATTTAGCATACTTATAACTACTCGCCTTTCGGCGGAAAAGACCCGACAATCGGACCAGTCGGTCGGGGATCAGGGCAAGAGAGACAGAAACCGGCGAACGATTTCTGTCTTTATTTATTTTATTATTATTATAAGTTGATGACGTTTTATAATAATAATAATAATATATTAATTTTTAGAGTAAAATACATCCAATTTGTTAGTTAAAGCTTAAACTATGTTAGTAATTCATCTCCAGATATACTTCTATTTTTGGTTGGGCAGAATTGACAATCCTACCCAGTGCTTAATGAACGGGTTGTCAACTCTGTCCACCACCGTGCTCAGGATGCTGCCGGGACAGCGACGCACGCGGTGCAGCAGCGAGGCTGCTCGCTGACGCAAGACGGCGAAGTAGTCGCGGACTCGTGCCTCAGCGAACATCCCCGAGGCGCTGCACCGCCATCGCAGTCCCAGCATCGCCCTGAACGCGTTGTTATATTGGACGCGTAGGGCACTACCGGCCTTCCGTGTATCCACACAGAGGTCCACAGACCGCCGGTGTAGAAGACCTGGCAGTAAGTTTTAAAAAGAAATATTTTTACGTCCTTACTACACCTAGCAAATCTGCAGGCCAGCATATTACTTCTGACCGACAACGCCCTACGCTCCCTTTCCATGTCATTATCATCATTGAGATCACCATCGACGTAGTGTCCCAGATACTTAAAATTAAATGTTCTCGATAATGGAACACCGGACAGTCTCACATGTGGCACAGAATCAGAAGCCCGCTTGCTAGTTTTGAACAACATGCACACACTCTTTTTACTGTTGTATACAAGACCGTGCTCCTCAGCATAGCGTTCGCAAATCAGTAAAAGTTTCCTTAGTGCATTTATTGAGGGACTCAGCAGGACCATATCGTCCGCGTAGCTTATATTATTGACAGACACACCATCGATATGACATCCATATGGTTGACCGCTGAGTTCCCCAATCAACGCATCAACATAAAAATTTAAAAGCGTTGGAGAGGACAGTCCACCCTGCCTAACGCCGCATTCCATAACATAGGGATCAGAGAATTTATTACCCCATCTCACTTGATTACTCTGATTGCTGTACCAATACCGAAGAACAGCTATGAGAGCTGGAGGAAAGTCAGTATCTGATAGTTTATGAAAAAGTTTCTCATAGCACACACGATCGAAGGCCCTTGACAGATCAAGAAAACACGCATGAACTGGTGTTCTTCTTACCGTATAATATCTAAATGTACTTTTAAGTACTAGTATAGCACTTTCAGTTGAAGAACCCTCCCTAAAACCGAACTGGGCCTCGTTCAAATGTAAATATTTTTGTAAGTTTTTATCCATTAAGCTGTCAAAAACCTTCGCGATAACTGTGGCTAATGAAATTGGCCTATAATTATCAAGGCTCGACAAATCTCCCATCCTATCCCTCGCTATCGGCACAACAATCGTCTTTATCATATCGTCAGGCAGGTGTGAATGGACAAGACAGCAGGAGAAGAACATCGCCAGAACACGAGGCAAATGAACACCAGCATTCGCTAGATGCTCTATGCTAAGGCCATCGTGTCCGGGCTACCTCCCCCCCTCATATTATTAATAGCTTTCCTCATCTCATCACCAGTGAAACGAAATCCATCCCGACTACTACGAACACTCCCTTCCTTCTCTGACTTAAGTAACATTGGGTTGACTTTAAAGTGTTCCTTAAAGATATTGGCAATAGCAGCGGGACAGCTTTATTTCAGCCAAATTTATGAAACACTTGAAACTTGAATTCGGCTTTTCAATGGTCTGTATTCGTTTTTTTTCTAATTTATGCGTTATTATTCATAAGATTTGTTACTTCTAAATTATAAAATATCTTCAAGATCATCATCAATAAAACATATCAAGTACAAGACGGCATGCAGCCACTGATAAAGTTTTTTAAGATTTTTAAATTTATTTCGTATCTAAAAATATTTAATTTTCTTAGTAGTTCCCAGTTACAGAATAAGGATGCCCTGGAACAACAAAGCTCGCACGCCTGTGTGCGTGCAGCCGTGTCTTTATACAGAGTGCGCGTGCAACAGTCTGTTGTAAGCGTGTTGGTGACATTGATTTCTGTTGTACCGTGAAGCAATATATAATAACGTAGTAATGGCCATTACCTTCAATATTTTGTGATGTTTACAATTTCTGTAACGACTTTTACAGTGGTGTGAAATGGATGATTATATAGAGAGTTTTAATGAATTAAGGGCTGAATGTAGGAATGTTGAGATGAGTCGAAAAAATAAAATGCATTTAGCTTTTTTCACCGATTCATTACTACGCCGTCAGACTACGATGGCCTCCGTAGTTCAGTGGCAGATTGCTAGCTGATACATGAGAGGTTGCGGATTAAATTCTCGCTGCATGACATTTAATTCCAAGCTTACGTGGCCGCTTCAATTTATTATTTCTGTTTTAATTATTTTAAGTTTTGTTAAAGTGACTGGTGTAAATTTAAACTCAAAGTTAATGATTTTTGTATGTATGTTGTGGCTACCTTAAACAGCAGTTACATTTTGCATGCGGTTTGTAAATGAGTGTTAAATATAAGAGGAAATGTAATCTTCTACAGGTATTCCTTAAAATAAATAAATTATTCTTCAGTCAAAGCAATTTAAAAGCACTACTTTGGCGATGGGGTAACACTGTCTGCCTTAGATGCCAGTGGTCGCGGGTTCGATTCCCGCACGGAACAAGAAAAAAAATGTGGGTACTACAAAAAATGTGATTATTATTCAATACTCAAGCTGTTCCTAAAGTCATTTTGTAGCATATTCTGTAGCAGCTACATGATTAAGAATGAAATTTAACAAAATTAAATAACGCCAAGGTGGTTTTCGCGTCAATCTAATTATTGATGGTTTATGACAAAATGAGTTAACTGCAGGGCTATATTTTAGTGGAGTTAAAAAACAATTGATATAATATGTAGATGATGATGTAATTTAAATGAAGGGATAAAAATACATCAGCTATTTTTGCTATCAAAAAATAATAAGGTTAGTACGAGGATAACATTTCTACTCCGATTTTGATAGAAAGTAACATCAATTGCTGATGCAATGACTATTTTATTTCATTCTCGTTTAAATACTCTGGTCCCAGTTTGTCATGTTCGTGTTGTGCATTCATCAAAATCAAAATCAAAATCAATTTATTGCTTCAAATATGGTGGTATATACATTTGGTGGTAAATATTCGTTATTGAGCTCATATTTTACTGTCTTACAGCATGCAATATCAGTGTGTAAACAATTAATAACTATATAATTCAATAAAAATTCATCAAATAAAAAAATCATACATGCATACAATTTCATTAAATATTTAATATTATGTTTTCTTAGGTTAGAAAAAAAATCAGATACTTTTATTTATTACATGTCAAATTTGCTATTAAAAAAATCATTAATTGTATAAAAACATTGCTCTATAAGCCATTGGCGTAGGATAAATTTAAATTTTGTCAGCGGCAAGTTTTTTAACTTTGTTGGTAATTTATTAAATATTTTAATACACATGACATAACTATTTCTAATACATATCTCAGTTTTGACATTTGGTAAACATAATTTATTTGGAAATCTTGTATTAAATTTCAAGATTTCTTTTTTTTCCACAAAACATTCCGGGTGTATTTTTACAAATAATGCCGTTTCATAGATATATAAACAGGGTACAGTTAAGATTTTCATGCTTTTAAACAAAGGCTTGCAAGTTGTCCAAGAATCTACATCAGCAATTGCTCGAATACATTGTTTCTGAGATAGAAAGGCTTTATTTATTTTAACCGAATTACCCCAAATGAGTATTCCATACCTTAAAATTGAGGCAACGTAGCCATAATACGCTTTGAGTGCTGTTTTCCTATCAGCCATTTTACCTAATTTCCATAAAACATATGCAAATCTGTTTATTTTCAAACAAACATATTCTATGTGCAAGTTCCAAGAACAGTGTTGGTCAAAATGTATGCCTAAGAATGAGTAACTGTCTACCTCTTGAATTGTTTCGTTATTATATTTTAATTCTAGTTTTAATTTTTTTGCCCCTTTATTTAAAAATTGTAAATACTTAGTCTTAGTCATATTAACAGTCAAATTATTGTGTCTAAGCCAATTGATTATGTCAAGAATTGTATTATTGATAATGTCGTTGAAATTATTATTTGAGTTATCTGGAATTAAAATGGAAATGTCATCTGCATAAAGTGTCATGTGAAATTTAGTTATAAGTGGCAAGTCATTTATATACAATAGGAAGAGAAGGGGTCCCAGTAAGCTACCCTGGGGCACGCCAGTCCTATTTACTTTAGATGCAGATCTCCAAGTAGTCTCTAGGAAAGAACTATCCGTATTTTTTATTTGGACATATTGTGTTCTGTTTTCTAGATAACTTTTTATCCAGTTAGCCGCTAAGCCCCGAATGCCATAAGCTTCACATTTTCGCAAAAGTAAGCTGTGAGAGACACAGTCAAACGCTTTGCTCATATCAAAGTACACCACTACAGCTTTAATTTTTTTGTTTGTCAATTTTATAATATCGTCAATTAAATTAAATGCAGCAAGAGTTGTTGACTTTCCTTTTTGAAAGCCATACTGGTTAGGATGAAGAATATTAAATGTGGATATGAATAATCATAGCTCAATGCACCTACTATGTAAGTAATTTGGTTGTGAAATGACATTGGCTCTCACAATTAGCTATTTTTTGTTTGTTTTTTTTTTTATATCATGATCAAATTGTACTGTACTTATTTGTATTAATTCGTATAACCCTGACTGAAAAAGAGTATGTTTTCGCCGGCTTTTTTCGTCTCTTGGTATACTGTAATATCTTATTCAATAACTATCAACAACTAGTTAAAGCCGAAGTACAAAATTGTGACGTCATTTAGCGGCCATTCGATGGTCTTATGATGAATATTTTTTTTCATTTCATTAATAGTATCAATTAGGTTCACGTCATGATTATGCATCGCTTTTAGTGTCGTCAAATCGAAACTGTTACTAAAGTTTCGATTTGATGACTTCCGCACTGTCTACATAAGTAGAAAGAAAACAGTGCGGGCTGTATAGAAAACTGGTTTTAATCATGTTTGATAATATAATATTAACCTAAGTGGTCCATGCGCTCTCGATAGAGCTCCGTGAGAGGTCTGGCGGGAGCCGTCGTGTGGTCTGAGGCGCGGGCGCAGGGTCCAGTCTCGGGGTGAAGGCGCGGGACGGCAGGCACCGCGCCCGCGCCGCCGCGCTGATCCCTGCTGTTCCCGCGCAACCGTATGCTCCACTATACTCCCCGTCTTGAAGAGATATCTTCAACAGAAGCTGGCAAGGGGCATATGGTGTTGTATGCACGACGAACGATCCCTATTCTGGTTCGAATGTCAGTGACTCTTGCTACGCTGTCTCTGCCAGGATGCGACCGAGTGGCCACATCAGTGGGGGTGATGTCTTGTCAATCACCAGTACAAGTGATCCCTTCTTCAGCTCCCCTTGAGACTCGTGCCATTTTGTTCGTCTCTGTAGAAGTAAAACACACTCATGCTCAAATCTGAACCAAAAATATTGCTTCAATGTTTCGATACGATAAAATGTGGTGAAGTGATTCGCCTATCTTGATATTGCTGGCATGGCAACGAACCGATTGATCGTCCAATAAGGAAATGAGCGGGAATCAGGAAAGTAAGGTCGTTGGGATCGTTGGATAGTGGAGTGAGTGGCCTAGAATTCAGAATAGCCTCTATTTGTATCAATAGTGTAGCCATTTCCTCGAAATCTAGATGGGTTAAACCTAACACACGACGAAGATGGTGCTTTACAGATTTAACCGCAGACTCCCATAGTCCACCGAAGTGAGGAGTGTAGGCGGGTATAAAAGAAAAATGAATACCTTGTTCGATGAGACTCGATGATGTCTAATTAATTTAGTCTTAAGTTGAAGCAATTTTTTTTCTATGCAATACCCATTTTTACTGCTTAACCTGTTTTTGATTTATGATCGATATGGCATATATTTAATTTGTTCCCTCATTCAAACATTCTTTCTTTAAATACTGATAACTGATTCTTTAAAACGATGCTTATCACTCGTCAACCTTAGGTTATGTCACACTGCATACAAAATGTAGCCTACATTTTATCTTCGAGGACATAAATAAATTAGATTATACAAAAGATTTGGCAAATTGTACGTAAGTTTAGGTCGTTGATCATATTGTTTTTGTTTGACGTACTTATTTTAATTATTCTTCTGTAAAGTACCACACAGCAATCAACTAAGTAAGAATAAAAGGATAATATTATATAGGTAGTGATTTACAAATACAAATACAAATACAAAACTCTTTATTGCACACCACATATTATAAAATACAGTAAGAACGAAAACATAAAAAAAATAGGGTACAATGGGCGGCCTTATCGCTAAGAGCGATCTCTTCCAGGCAACCTTAGGATGGACAAGAATAACTAAAATTGTTGTAATAAGGTGGTGCGGCGTATATTTATATATAAATAATAATAAAATATATAGGTATAATAATACATAAATACAATACAATATCAAAGAAATAATAAATATCATGATATATTTAAACATTATTCCATAGCAGCTGACATTGACAAGAAATAATTATAAACTTGACTTAAATATTGGGAGAGATTTTGCATGTCGTATCGCAACGGGCAGAGAATTCCATAATTTGACGGCCTGTACTGTGAAGGAGTCGCCATAAAAGGAAGAGGTATGTACAGGTGTCATTAGTTGGAGCGTATTGGACGAATGCAAATTAAAATTATTAGAGAGATAAAGAAACTGAAAGCGTTCTTTAAGATATTGAGGGGTCGTGGGACTAAATAATATGGAGTATAAGATGGATAGTATATGGGAGTTACGACGGAGCCGGATAGGAAGCCACTTGAGTTTAGTGCGAAAATGAGATACATGGTCATATTTGCGCAAGCCAAATATAAACCGAATGCAGAAATTTTGAAGCCGCTCAAGCTTATTTAGCTGGACTTCTGTCAAATCGAGATAGCAGACGTCCGCGTAGTCCAGGATTGGCAAAAGGAGTGATTGTGCAAGCGTAGTTTTGGTGGCTGTAGCAAGAAAGTTTCGGAGTTTTCTGAGAGATGCCGAAGATGCGAATATTTTGCGACTTATTTCTGACAGCCACGGATCCCAACTTAGTGTTCTGTCCATGACAACCCCCAAGTTCTTTACGGTGGAACTGATAGGAATTTGGGTACCGTCAAAAGATATCGTAGGCAGGTGAGAATAGTTTATGTTTGATATCATCCTTGAACTACCAATAACAATAATTTGGGTTTTATTAGGATTTACCCTGAGGCCGAAAGCTTTACTCCATTCGCTTATTTACTGACATGGCAACAAATCATTTTGATTCCTAATGGCAATATTTATTATTTACTTATTTCCTGTGTCCTTGTACTACACAGGCGTCGTATCATATCCTTGTATGTATAAAAAATAATACACACAAAAACATCACCAGCAGTATAAAAAAAATGGCAAAAGTCGACTCAACGAAACAGAAAGAAAGAAAATATGAGCACAAAATATTGTGTTTTGCGCAGTATCGATTTTAGATATCTACTTACAAAAATGTCTTGTGCATATGCCTTGTCTATGGCTTGAGAATTATACTATAAAGGCTGTTTAGCGCACGCACCGACAGATTTATTTCGAGGGATTGTGGGGTCATGAGCTAGTTTTCTCTTATTGTTATAGTTGATATGGGTTTTCTTTTAATGTTATTTAGAAAATATTCATGCATTTTAATCGTTATATCTCTTTATTTGTAGCTGCAATGCCACAAGATTTCTTCGTATTTTAAATTGTTTTCATAGCAAATATTCTTAACATTTACAGATATTTGTTTAAAACCTGCGATAGCAGGATGAAATTTTTGGGCACTCCAGGCACAACTGAGATTTTGGGGTCACCTAAAAAAAGTTGAATTTTAACTCTATTGAACAATTTATTTATAATTTATTTATGAGACAAAATTGACATAATATATTTTCTTTGTATTTCTCTTTGTGAGGGTATTTAATGTCTCATATACAAGACCAGGATTTTTTAAGGTTTTACAAGGAGGTCATTTGCTATCATTTGAGCGCAAATCATGTTATTCCAAAGTGCACTGTATAATAATGAAATGCACTAAAGTAAACCAAAGATGAAGGTTTAAGCTAAAATTGGTTAAAAAGCGTCTAAGCCCCAATTTTACCGATGTAATAAAACGCGATCAATTCGAGTTGAACTCAGATTACATATTAAAACGAGTTCCGCCTTCAAGTTTCGTTTTCATCGACATAAAACAATCTTAGATTAGCTTAAATCTGGATTAGTGCCTAAACGTCCGATTTTCGCCGTTTAGCGTGTTAAAACGCGTTTAGGAGCTGCCTGTTGTCATTGTCAATGTGTCATATGAAACTATTTGTTTATAAAAAGCCATTTTTTCGAAGTTTTATTAAATTTATATTTCTCCGTATTTGTTTATGGGTTGAAAGGGAAGGAAGAATTGTTTATATTTTTGTGATTTATTTATAAAGTTAAAGTTTGTTAGAACTAAAATGAAAAGAGCCTTGGCACTACCTTTTGGTGAAGATTTTGATGAGGATGATTTTGTTGTTCGTCGCTCCAGATGGATACGCGAGAGAGAAGAACACTTCGCCACTCTTGGTGATAAAGATTTTGTCACCAGATTTCGTGTAAAATTAATAAATTTAAATTAGTGTAAAATTTAAGATGGCAGGGTTTCGATAAGCTTAGTGATTACTCTACTTTAGTATACGTAATGTCCTCTGTGCTGAGTACTTACTATTAATGATATTACATATATTTCAGTTTTTTTTAAATAAATACCGTAGCGAAACATTTGTATATATAAATTTTGTACATCTAGAACTAATAATTAAAAAATATCATGATCTGACTTTCTTATTTCGTCATTTGAGAAGGATTTTTTTTATTGGAACACTTTGAACGCATCATTCTTTCGTTCATTCCTAGTCATAGGTGTTACAGCTAAACTAAGTTTTATGAAACGAGAATACAACGAAGCCCATGAAATCCGTGACACGTAAATCGCGATCAAAACTAGCTCCTGATCTTGTTCTGATCAGATCTGAGATTTCGCAATCTCGGATCGAAAGGAAATCGGTGAAATCCCCCCTTAAAGTATAAATTGCACGATCAGAGCAGTCTATCTTCGCCTCTCGTTGCAGTTCGTCAAAAGGAAGATAGAGAACCTTAATTAACATGATTTACAAATATTTTGACAGTGAAAAGTTAGCGTCCTAAGGACACTTTGTATGATTCCTTTGGAGGATAAAAAATAGCAGGATTTTTATTTTGTTTTTTGCACTTTTTTCTGTAACAATGCAATTAAATGCTAATTGTTTTACCTTTTTACATAGCCAGAGAATTATAAATGATTTTTTTTAAAGTGTACGAAATTTTCATCACTTCTTAAATATGCTCTTTTTGTAAACTTTTTCTCCAAAATAAAATTGTGTTTGGATTCATATTTAAATAATTTAATTTTTGTTTATTTATGATATAGTAAAATACCTATCTTAAACTGAAAATTGAATCGAAATCAGGCTATTCGTATTTGCACCATCGATGTATGAAGGTGTAAAACTAGATTTTCAGAAAAATACGGAAAACCGAAATATTTAAAAATTTGTACACGTTGGAATTGCATGATTTGGACTCAAATGATAGAAAATAACACCCCAATATCACCTAAAAGATCCTGATATTTTTACCAATAACCCTGTATATGGAAGAATTATAGAATCTGAGGATTTTTAATAATAGATATATGATTTTGGGAGCGATCATGTCTCCTATGACCGCACCTGGTTTAAAAGCTCTGAACTTTCCTTTTCGATATGAATTGTATAAAGTAAACATTTATTTAGTATCAGAATACATTTCGAAATACGAGGAAAGGTTTTTATATGGCCATAAAAGCACAAATTAAAAGTTAGGACGATTTAACGGCACGAATTGGTGTATTTTATAAAAAAAAAACATATCTTAACTACTGTGACACTACGAACATAGAGTCTAACGACGAAAACTAGCACTTGAACCCCCCAAAACACGCGCCAAACACACAATACATTTACGACTATTGTTTGTCACAAACGGTTACTATAACTTTCATGATTATTTTTTAAATTAATCAGAACATGGTCCCTATACCATACAAAAAAAAACACAGGGTGTTTTATTAAGTATTGTATTTTATTAAACATAAAAAAAATATTTACAACATCAGGCTATCGCAGTTTTAACTAAAGTATAAAAGTATTATAATAAAGTTGAAGAGTATAAAAATAATAATAAAATTATGTCAAGAGTACATTTAGTTACTTATACTTAATTATACATGTAAATATAATTATTTTTACTGTTGCCTTTACATTTAACATATGTATCACATTCATTTTAATTGTGATTTACCTAATACTAGATATTCAAATGTGATGAGGGAGTCTTTATTTTCAATCTTATTTCGATACACATAGATATTAAACTAATATAAAGTTTAATTAAAGAATCATTTACGATACTAAAATTATGAAAATGAAAATATTAGTTGCCGTTTTCGTATCCGCCTAAAAATGTGCTAGACTAAGTGATCCTTCAGTTTCTTGGGAATATCTTGTCTGGTGCTAAAATATCATCATACAAATCAGATAAAAGTAAGTTTTCACAAACGTTATGAGCAGGTTTTACATATGCCACCGAAACTCGTTAAAAATTGAAAGTCCTATAAGGTCCCTAAACAAATAAATGTCTTACATTCAAAAGTACACTTTGATTGTTTCATTTTAAGATTTCTTGTTGATAAAAAAGAAAATAACATATCTTCAAAAAAAAAAAAACAAAATGTGGTTAAAAGAAATAATTCTTAATTTTTACAATTCAAACAATTCAAACAATTGAACAATTCAAAATAGGTTTCATCAGCAATAATAAAAAAAAAACTTAATTTAACTATTTAATATATTTGAGCAATCCTTACACTTATGCTCCGAAAACATTAAAAAGTAAAATAGGTATTAAAGTATAAAATTAATATTCACTAACACACAATTTGAATTTCATTGTTAAGTATAATTAATATTGAAGATTATAATGAATCTGCGCTATAAAAGGTTTGTGACTGACCATAGTTACTAAATATATGCAAAAAGTATAAAATGAAACTTAATAACTAAATAACATACATCCTGTATATACATTTCATTAATAAACATAAAACATAAACATAAACATAAACATTTATTTATTTTCATATTCTGCACATTTTTACAATCTTAACCTAAAAAATATAATATTAAGGAATACAATTGTCTAAGTGCCTGAACTAGGTTTACCCTGTTTTTCAGGCGAATGGGGGTCATTGTATACAATATAAATATAAAACTTAAAATAAATACTTATGTAACTAAATCTTTTGAATAATAAGGATGAGTAAAAAAGAAAAGCAAAAAAAGGAGTCCTAAATCGGTGGTTATAAAACTAACGTTAGGCAAAAATATTTTCTAATTGAATAATGCAATTTATGAATTTTACATTAACTTATTACTGCTAACAGGTTTTCTGTGTCTTCATAAGACATGTTTTGTAACGCCTCTTGAACAATTTTTTTCATTTCATTCAAACACAGAGAGTACAAATTTAGTTTTGCATTAACCCTATTGTAAAGAAGAGGGCCAAGAAATAAGAAAAATCTGGTACATAAAGCATGTTTGATATCTATATCAGTCCGGTAAGCTATATCTTTCCTTCTTTTGTTATTAATTTCGGGGTTGAAAGGAAGTGCGGTGTGCTGCTTTAGGACAGTGTGCATTATAAATAATTGTCTAACTGTTAGTACACCACAAGCTTTGTAAAGGAGGTGCGTTGGAAATAGAAAAGGACGGAAGGTTGAGACTTTTAATACCGCTCGTTGAGCTCTCTCCAAGGATATTATTGTAGTTTTAGCCGCGCCGCCCCATGACGTAATACAGTAGGTTAGTATTGACTGACAAAGTGCAAAGTATATTTGTTTAATGAGAACGGAATCAGCTACAGTGCGTAGCTTTTTAAAGACAAATATCAATTTACGTAGTCTGCTGCTTAGCGTGTGTATAAAAATACAATATAAAACGTACCTCCTTAAATTTGTACAAAAATGCTTATAATGTGCTAAAACTAATGTTACAAATTGTTAGTTTGTTATTAAAGATTAAATTATATGAAAATATATTGATGTAAGATTTTTAATAACTTGAGTTACAAAAGTCGTCGTGTCGTACTGCCTGTCCATATCATTTGATGTCTCAGAATGTGCGAACTAATCATTCACTCATTCATTTATCAGTACGACCTCTGTGCTTCAGAGGGCACGTTAGGCAGTGGGTCCGCAGTACTGTATATTCTGTATACAGTAGTTGTAATAGGTTTACATCGTCCTGAAAATACCCCTTTAGGGGGTATTTAATTGATAAGAAAACCTTATCATCGTCCAAAAGAGATTCCCATAGCTCAGTGGGCTTACGATGAGGTAGATATACGAAAAATATTTGTTTTTTTTTATAACTAGGTATTCGCATTAGTGCGGTGCTGAGAGAATAAAGATTGCGGAGGGCCTGTTAATAACCTAAAAATGTTCGCAGTTTTATACATTATAAACCAGGTTATAGTTGATATAATATTATTCTTAGTAGCTTATTGTAATCAAACAAATAATAAAATTAGTAAACGTCTTACAGCCTAGTTTTAGTTCATGTTTTTAAGGACTATGCAAATAAACGTAAAATAATCAAGAGTACGAACTTAAGCAATAATATACCTTTAAGAAATTTGATTTTTAATCATCTTTGACATGCTTATAAAAATATGTATATCACGAATGTATTTTCTTAAAAACAAATTATTCCAACAGCTGGAAAACCAAGTAGGTATAATGTAATCGATATTTTCCCAATTCAACGGTGTTCAAAGACAGTAGCGCCATCTAGTTCAAAAAGCACAAACCACCGCAAATTTATGCTGTCAGGTTTTTTCCTAGTTTATTGTATCTCCAACTATCAAATCGTGATTCTTACTTAATTCGCTCTATGGGTGTACCTTGAAAGTATATCCATAGACCTTCAAAGTAAGTATTGTTCATCGTATAATACATATAATAAATAATAATAAATATTTCTGACACTCACACAACATTATCTAGCCCATATTAAGTTTCTTAAAGAACTTGTGTCACGGAAACTAGAATACTGATATACTTAAGAAATATATAAACATATATATTTAATAAATATTTATTTTTATTAGGATATAAACTTAAATGAACATATAAACATCCATGACTTGACGGCTAATGTCTGTGTTAATCACACAAATATCCGCCGCGGCTCGGATTCGAACCCAGGACCTCTGGCATAGAAGGCAATGTATGTCTTATACAAACAAGACTCAACACTCATAACGTAAATTGTAACTCAACCCTTCATGATTATCATTAAAATCTTCCATTAAGACCTCAACTTGCTTTAGCTTTCAAATATGTAGATTGTTCTATAATCAGTTCTATCGATATTTATAATGATTATTACAAGCTAATCATTAAAAATAATTCCATTTTCAAATCAGGTGCAAGCGTCACATTTGACAAGTCCCACTTCATCACAATTCATGCACTTCAGGGCGACAAATTCAGCTGTGAAGTGGTTCCTATGAAGGCTCTTCTTTGATCCTTTGCAGATTCTGCAGGGCAGCAGTCGAAAACCGCCGCAAGTTTGACATGTGTTGCAAGCATCAGCGCTCTGAAATGAAAAACATAAGTATCGTGATTAAATGGATATTTTGCAAGTTGGATCGTTATCGTAAGAAAGTCTGAGAAGTATTGGACTAATATTTTATTTTATACTTCTGTGGACTACACATCAGACTTGGGTACAAGTACCTACCTATTTATGATCTCATATATCTAATATAAATCCAAAAAAATCTTCGTAACGAAATCAATCATAATATCACCATGAGCCGTTGATCTACAACTAAGCCTATATTGATTCTATAGAGACCTATAAGATTAGGCCGGCGCCAGACTTAGCTTCAAATGTTTGAACAAATGTTTGAACAAATGTTTGCACAAATGTGTGGCGCTGGACTTTGCATATGTATTCAACGTTTGCACAAAGCTTTGCACTTTGCCATCCGGTGTCGGTCTTTTTCCACACATCAAAGCGTTCAAAGTTGAATGTGTGCAAATGTTTGCGTGGCCTGCCACACTTGTTCAGTGTCCAGTTGCTCGAGCGTTGTTGAGCGGGACGGTTGTGTGCATGTTACACTGCATGCGGCCATATAATGGACTGGGGCAGCGAGTGCGTTCTGGAATTTGTAGAGTTGTTACAGGGGCAACTATGTACATGGAACCCGAAAAATAACAAATAAAAAAAAAATAATTACATATATACAAATAATACAAGCTAACTGAGTCTACAAAATCGTTGTCCATCTTGTTTGTTGTCTACTAGCATACTGTGGAGAAAAGTGTTTGCGAAGCAAGTCTGGCAGGTTACGTCAATATGTGTTCAAATGACTTTGCAAAGTCGTGAAAGATTTGTGCAAATCTTTGAAACTAAGTCTGGCGCCCGGGTTAGAAAAGTATTTGAAAAAGTATTTTAACTATTTGTTTTTTTTTTCATCAATTAATTGTGGATCACTTAATTTGTATTTTTTTTTGTTTTATGTATAACATTTTTTTTTGTTTATTGTAATTCAAATTTAAAATAATTAGTTTTGTTAATTAATTCATTCGCTTTTATTGACTAAATGTTATATATATTTGTAATTTTAATAATGTTCATGTAAAAGCTGTTGAAATACCAACGAATAAATAAAAAATAAATGAAATTTTAGTAAAAAATATATCAAAAAAGAAATCGCCACTGTCTTTATTAAGAACCAGAAACCTTTTTTACTTTAAGTACCTTAATAAACAAATAAATAATAAATAAAATCCCCGGACAATCACACCAACTACATGGCCCCAAAGTAAGTATAGCTTGTGTTATGGGATACCTAGAATAGATAACTCAGATAACCCAGACACAGAACTTTTTTTTTCTTGTTCCGTGCGGGAATCGAACCCGCAACCTCCTAGCGTCTGAGGCAGACGGGTTTACCCCATCGCCAAAGTGGTCGTCAATATTCATCAATTCCTGCAAAACTGCTACTGTCTGCCTACCCCATAGGGAAACAGGCTTGAAGTTGTTATTGAAATAAAAAAGAAAAGTTTGTTGTGTAAATAGTTTTTATATTATTTAATGTAAAGTGTATTTAATGTTGACAAAGTCAGTAGAAATTCTAGAAATTATCAGAAAACATTCTTCGAATATTGCTCATACTTTTAAACTTTCATAGGTTACATGACATTTCCTGTCAAATACTTTAAATATCCTAAGTATTTCCGGCTCCACCGCAGACTTGTAACCAGCCCACAGAACGTACCGCAAGCCTGTGGTATAAACTATATGGCCAAGAATTTCCGTGGTATCATGTATAGATTATGATTTAGATAATTTGGCTATTTATTTATTTATTGAATGAGTTATCATAAGATGACACAGCTTAAAAAAACTAAGTTATACAACTATATAGGGTTCATTTGTAGTCACTGGCCAAATTTTTTTAACACAATAACTATCACTTATAGAAACGATTTTTGCAAAAAAAAAAAAAAAATTTTTTAACAAGGAAATTAATATATCCGCTAACATATTCAAAAAACCATGGTCACTCTAAATTACCATTAAAATAAAGGCAACTACGTGCTACTACAAAGCTTCTTGTAGTACTACGTCATAGTATTATCAATGAAATGCCGCGTCGTAGTAGCTATGTTCATCAACAGCGACTATTTTTTTTAAAGTTTGTGGTACCATATTTCTACTTTTTTGTACTGAGCGACGCTAAAATAAATATGCAGTTATGTTTATATCGTATCAAAGAAACTACCATTTAAATTTGGCTGGTGACGAAAAATCAACCCTGTATATAATATCTTAAATGAAGTACACATCAAATTACAGGGAACTATAGCTGAGGCTACAACTAAAATAAGAACTTAAATCGATGTTCAAATAAATGTGCTGTTAAGTCTGCTTAAAACTACTTCTACTATTGGAGATAGCATTTAATGGCTTTTCTCTGATTTGTATTCTTGCTATAACAGATGAAGTAGGTACGGTAGACTTCAAAAGTGGAGGCAGTGATAGAGAGATTAGTGGCACATTGCAATAAGGGTTATAATTTCTTGCACGATCATTGACTGAGTCACACACTACATAACTTCACGCCTGTATCCCGTATGGGGTAGGCAGAACGCCAGAGGTAATAAAACCATCTGATGTCACGTTTGAAAAATTGGGAGGCATTATAATAGTGGAGAGAGACTATTGCAGTGACAGGGGGTCAGCCTATCGTTCACAAAAAAGCCTCCCATAACACCTCGGTCCCTGGCTGACTTTAACAGTATGCCCGGGAAGAGAAGCAGCTGGCACATTCTATGTTTTTCTGTCGCTCCCAGTCCAGTATAGAAGCTATTAATGTAAATATTTTAAGATGTCTATCAGTTTAATGAGCAATTTTTATTACCCCTTTCGAACTTAGCGTAAACTATGCCCCCATTTTTGACTTCAACTATACATGTTATGGGTAACGATTTTTTGTGGACGCAATTAAAATACGAACGTGGATTCAATGTTTTATCATAACCGATACTAAAGTAACCCTCCACTTCTGAAAGTATCAACAAGGAAAGCATAATATCTTCACTTAGCGGTTCTCCTAGTTAGCGACCACTTATCGTATGGAATTCGTAACCTAGTAGGTAGTGTTTGTTGAAGAACTTACAAATTTTACGTATATTATGTAAGTCTAAATTCTAACGTGATTTTAGGACTAACAAGGCTAACTTTCACATCATGTACGAGATTGTTTCGTTTTTATCAAAAGATTTTAATATGTAACTTAAACAACATAACTCTTTAAAATTTAATTTAAAAACTGCAGTAAAATTTCACATAGCTTCAAAGAAAATAAGAAAAAGAAATACCAAGATGTTGCTTTCAAAAACATTGTAAATACTTTATACCACACACTTTTAAGTCCTTTTGATTTCTTATCTTGAAAGTAATTATACAATATTTAAATTGTCTCATTATGTTCGCAATATAAGCTATATTAGAGGTGATATTCATATGAAAAAAATCACTGTTACATGTTAAGGTCTGCCTGTATTATTATCACAGGAATGTCAATTTTCAAAGACACCGAATGTGACCCTGGCCTAGTTTTGGAATCTAAGGATTCAGTACGTCTGAATAGATCAGTGATTAATGATTTTTCGAGGATGATTTAATAAGATGTGATTTATGGTATAGGTAACAGAATGGCCTTGTATTTAATCAAATTTAGAAGTTTCGGAGGTGTGAACACGTTTTGATATAACGGGTAGTCACTGTTGAATACAGATACAAAACAAATCAGATTCATCTTGTGTGTCGAAAAACTTTAAAAATCTACTAAAACAATAAAAATGATAAGTGTTTTTCATTATTGTCTAAACTTTTAAGATTCATTATGCAAGTAAAAAATGGCTAAAATATGAAAATGAAATGAAAAATGTTTTATTATTTTCTCTCACATAGAAGAATATTTAAACTTAAAATTAATTAAAAATGTTTTATCGATTGATTTCTCTAACATAGCAACTTATATTGATTATTGAACTAAGAGCTAAACAGTTTAAAATTAAATCCAAGTGTTATTCTACGGTTTAGCTATGCGAGTATATCTATCTGTACTAGGAGACCTGTATGACAGATTACCAGCCTCTCCAGGCTCCGGACAAGTGGTTAATAAAAAGAAATGAGTTACAATATAAAACAAAAATAAAAATAAAAATAAAAAAGAAAAGAAATACAATGATAACGATGGTGCTTATGTATCAAGATGTATATGTAGTTTGTTATAGTGTGTTGTGTATTACTGATAAAGTGTGTGAGGTTGCGTAAGTGTATGTGTGTGAAGATGTGTGAACTTAGGTATATGCGCACATACATTAATGAAAATCCTACTACTATTAATATGCTACTGCTTCCTTAAAGCTTACTTTTTACTTCAGACTATGTGTTTGGTTTGATTTGCTATACCCGGCGCGGCGAACCTTGATCCCTATGACACTTACATTAATTTCCACAACATAACCTTGTAGTGCCGTCACCGTTACATTAGAATCGTATTGGAGGCTTCTAAAAATGGCATTTATTTATTTTACGTAGCTATGTTCCAATAAAATGATATTCCGTTGGAATTATAACAATTCATAACATTTGCAAGAAATTATCTCAATCACAATTTACGTTTACGTTCTGCAAAAGTTACTTCATAAGGTATGATTTAGTAGATACCCGACAAAGTAACTTTTGCAGAAGCCATTTTTAGAAGCCTCCAATACGATTCTAATGTAACGGTGATGGCACTACAAGGTTATGTTGTGGAAATTGCTGTCAGTGTCACAAGGTTCGCCGCGCCGGCTATAATAAATAAGTCATAGATTGAAAATAAAAAAGTACCTATGTTTTAATGAAAATTCTCACGAAATGCCCACGAATTGTAGGCTTAAATAGCTCTCACCACACCTGAATAAGCGTGTCATAATAGGCGTCTAATCCGAACGGCCTCTACTTGGTGCTAGAAAATTTTCAGCCTTCAAAACCGGTGACAAATTTTAGGCTTATATCACCATCGGCTATGTATCTATTGTATAACGCATATGTAACCATGCTTTGCGTAATATATTCTTTAACTTTCGGTTAAGTTTTTTCTGAGTAACTTATTGATATTTATTAAGCTATTGCATAGCTTCTATCGCGGGCTTTGAGCGTGGGAACCGAATCCAGAAATTCCGTAACGAAAAAAACCTAACACCCCCCACTCCGACCGGCACAGCGGTGATACTTTGATTTCATAACTTTACATGCGGGCTTTAATAAACAATCAGCGCCATCTACTAGGAACTTGTGGAACTTCATATTAGATCAAACATTACTGCATTAATAAAATAAATAAATAATTATAATTTGCATAGGTTGATAAAAAATGCTATGCAATAGCTTTACCGTGGCAGTCTCCGAGTGCCACACGTCTTTTTTTTCTTTTTTCTCTTCATTTATGATCTTAATTTATCACGCCCTCGAAATTCGAAAGTGACCCACTAGTCACCCTGCATAAAAACTGCCAAATATGTTCGCTCCTACGGTGATGTATTCTGGCAATTAATATTATGTAGAGCCAGGTCTAAACACTTACCATCAGGTACCACCTCAATGGTCGAAAGCGGATTTAGTCACCAATAAAAAAGTAAATAGGTACGTTTTAACATTTAAATAAAAATGCTCGCAAACCTTGACAATGTCCGCACTTTCTTTAAAGGTTATTTGTCAAGTTATAGGTTACGGCTTGCAGCTACTGTCATTTTATTCCCTACAACCCGTTCTCATAGTTTATATCTCAAAACACGAGCACTTTAATTTATTGCCTACTTGGCATACATATAAGATCATATTCCTGTTATATAAAATTAGGATGGGATGTGTGTCTTCCATGCTGCTTCTCTTCCCGGGCATACTGTAAAAGTCAGTTAAAGGACGGAGGTTTTATTGGCGTTTTTGTTAGCGATACGCTGACCCCCTGTCACTGTAATAGTCTCTTTCAAACGTGACATCAGTTGGTTTTATAGCCTCTGGTGTTCTGCCTACCCCATACGGCATACAGGCGTGAAGTTATGTATGTAGGAAGGGAAGTTTGTCTTCCATAACACCTGATGGTAAATGGATCATGATGACCTATTCAATCGACGCTTTAAAGTACCAGGACTACATACTCGTATGTAACAATGAATTTGAACACATTATCGTCCAGTATACAGTGATCTTGTAAGTAAGTTTTAATTGATAGCTATGCTCGTACTAAATTAATGGCTTTTATAATGAATTATATATTTAAGTTTCGATATTTCCAGTTCGTTAAGCAACCCGCATTACCAAAACTTTTAAACTTGAAAACTATTTCAAGTTTCTTTAGATGTGCTGAAGTCAATGCTCGGGTCACGTTAAGTACTAAGCTATTAAGGATGAGTTTGAGAATACTTAATGTACTTTCAGTTGAGTTTGTTTTGACAAACGAAATGTAAAAATATAATTATAATAACATTTTTTATATTTTTTATTTACTTATAAAATATCTGAATAGATGTCCACTTTGGCGATGGGGTAAAACTGTCTTTTTAAATCCCCAGCCAATCAACCCAACTAGATGGCCCCAAACTAAGCAGAGCTTGTGTTATGGGACACCATGTAGAGAACTACAGAGGAACCTAGAATATAAATACATATATAGATAAACGCCCAGACCCGGAACATTTTGTTTTCCTGTTCCGTGCTGTAATCGAACCCGCGACCACTGGCGTCTGAGGCAGATAGGTTTACCTCATCGCCATAGTGGTCGTCATTGAGATTGAGACGGTAACGCGATTGTTAACAACGGGTTACCGTCTATTTACCGTATTATTAAGTATTAAGTATACATAGGTAGGTACTGCTTTACTTTTGTTTTATCCAGGACTAAACGCGACCTTAATCACCTAATGGTTAGTGCAGCTGATGTTGAAGATGTCTGAATACATATTTAGCAAAGCAAAAATCTTCATTCAATATTGCCGGAAAACATCACCGCTGGACAGATGATATCTGGCAGCCGATTTTAGGTAAACCCTTTAGAGGTTCTACCATCAAGTGGTAGCCTAAGGTAGGATAAGTCACCTTTTCGCTTATCCAACTGATGGGACTGATGGGGCTATTCTATCCCTGAGAGAATTGCTTGAAATAAACAAGACTTTTCCTTATTTTGTTCAAAACAGACAGCGCAGTCATTCTGTCTTTTTCTGTGCCTAAAAGTAGGGGTAAAAATAAACCCAATTTCCAAGCCTATATCATCTCTTCTTCTGTTCTTTAAAGAGTCTTAATTTCAAAAACATAATAGGTTTGTATCCCAGTACAAGTTACTCTTCGGTCAAAAAGTGTTTTATTTAAAAGTATGAATCGCGAAAACTTAAGACAATATTAAGTCACTCTTCTGCAATAACCCAGCCCGATGATACTTTTTTTTTATAAAATATGTATGGGGATGGGATGTTTATTTTATTATTATTTTTATTCTATTTTTTCCGTTACAAATCTAACATTATATACAATGACAATAAATAATTTTGTTTCTGTACCTTTATTGGCTTAAACAAATAATATCAAACAACCTTTGAATTTATTTACATTTTCTGTCAAATTACTGACCTTATCAAACGAGAATGTTTGGACGTATTTCAGCGGAAACATTTTCAGAGAATGTCGAAGTAAGAAAGTATGGGTTGATTATTATTTTGCATTATGATAGCAACACGCCTTTAAGGTGGAATGACCCGACAATTTGACTAGTCGCTCGGGGACTAGGGGATCAGGGCAAAAGAGACAAAAACCGGCGACCAATTCGGGCAGTCTTTCAAGATGTTTTTAAATATTTGATTTATTAATGAGTAGGGACATACTACGGAAGACTCATCAACTTTTTGGGTGGGGACTTCAACTTTTTCAATATAACATACCTACATTATGTATCTTTAAAGTTTTAAACTATTTCCTTTTGACAAATCTACTTTGTGTTGTGGTATTAAATGTGAAAGGTTACCTTGAAGAGATATTTTTTTAGTGAAAAGGCCTACTCTGTTACCTGAACCTATACCATTGTACTTAAATTAATGACTATTTACATCTGTAAAAATACATAACATGGAACATAAATATAAAATTTCGGGTTTTTCCTCGTACTTTTTTCTATAGTAATGAAATATATAAAAAAACTCTACAATCTCCTGTGTAATAAATACCACGAAACGAAAGTCCCAAAAAATATCTGCTTTTGTGTTCATTATTCGGAAAAAAGTTTTTACCTTATAAGGCTTCAGCATTTTTCGCAGATCACCGTTTTCATTCAATTTCTCCACAGTTTCTGCGTCCTGTAATAATAAAAAAACTGAGTAAGTTAAATATCACAATATAAAATCGACAAGAATAAGCCGAAAAAGGAATCTGACAGTTTCTTTTTGCCACTAGTCACCAAAGCGTTGCACGAACTGCCTACGTCTGATTTTCCTGACCACTACAGTTGTGGTACATAAAAGTGTCGATTAAAAAGGTTTCTCATGGATAGACGTAAAATGGTGGAAACTGAGAAACTGGAGGATATTGCCAACCAGCACTTTTGCTAACTTTGTGGATTACGGCCTCAACCTCCTCGTTACCCATGGGATAGACTCATATCCCTGCAGTGGGCTCATTACAAAGAATTGAGATGATGATGATTTATCAAGAAAGTCCTTAAGAATCAAAAGGACAAAGCTGATCGTAATTAGATAAAATCTATTAACATATTATCTGTTCCATTTCAGAAATTGTGGTCACAATAAAGCCTTATCACAAAGTTGTTTACATCCATTACTGGTTCCTAAACTAAATCAAAGTTAGGTGAACAACAATTTTAATTAAATTGATGTTTATGTCGTTCAAGTCAATATGGATGATGAACAAATGTTTGCCTATAGGTGTCCTAACCACAGAATTTTAACTAACTTTTTATTTGTCCAGTTTTATTTTATGTCAGTTAATCTTGTCAATTTATTCGCGGTCACAACTCGGTCACCAGTTGCTTTCTTATTTTATTTTATTTATTAATTACTCAACCTAAATTAAGTTACAATGGGCCCGATTCGAGATTGAATTCTCTCATTTTAAGTGTTTCTTAATACCGTAAAAGAAAGAGAATAAAATAGTTTTTGTATGAGGCTGTCACGTTTCACATCGTAAAATTTGACACGCGAGAGAGTTAAAAATAAGAAAATGCAATGTCAAATATGGCCCATTATGAACCCGTGTTATGAAAACTGGAAAAAGCATACATAAAGTAGAGAAATTTATAACCTCAATAAATAATAAAATATAATTGTTTGACAGAATAATATTCATCATCATCATCACAACTCTCTGTAATGAGCCCACTGCAGGGCATGAGTCTCTCCCCTGGGTGACGAGGAGGTTTAGGCCATAATCCTCCAAGCTGGCCCAGTGCTGGGTGGTGGATGCCAGAATTTTCAGGGCGCCGAAATGGCTTCTGACAAACCCTAACGACCACTGTATACAAGTATACTCGGGACCGACTGCTTAACGTGCCCTCCGAAGCACGGAAGTCGTCGTGAGAAATGAATGGTCGGCGGTTACCCATCCAAGTACCGACCGCGCCGAACGTTGCTTAATCTGTGATATCGTGTGATAAACTCAGTAACCACGGCGCCACGACGACTTCTGTTTGTTCGGATAATATTATGTACTATTTGATATGTATATTTGTCTTCCATGCTGGACTGGAAGCGAAAGAAAAACGTAGAATGTGCCAGCCTCTTCTCTTCCCGGGCATACTGTAAAAGTCAGTTAAGGGACAGAGGTTTTAAAGGCGTTTTTGTGGGCGATACGCTGACCCCCTGTCACTGTAATGTCAATCATTGTAAAACCTTCAAATTTGTCAAACGTGACATAAGATGGTCTTGTAACCTCTGGTGTTCTGCCTACCCCATAAGGGATACAGGCGTGACGTTATGTATGTATGTAATATGTATATTTCTAATTACTTGCAGAAATTTCACTTTGTCTTGCTCCTTAGATTAAAGTCAAATCAATGTATTGTTTTATTTTAATTTGTATGAGGATAAGCCAAGGAATTTTCATATTAAAAGATCAACCATATTTCTCTACAAGGTTATATTATCTGGTCGATGTCCGAACTTTGAATCTTTCTGTTACGATCCTAAATAATCAAAGTTTATTTGTTCAGAGGTTTCTGATCGCCTAGCCGGAGGCGGTTTCAGGTTTTCTCATTAAAGCTAGGACAGGAGAGTATCGATGACTGGGTCATCTTTACTTGGAGTAAATATTTGTAAGCTGCTCGTTTGACCTTATGGAAAGTTAAGATAAGGTCGAAGCATATAGGTTCACGGGAAACTGAGTCTTTATAAGACATTGCCGGAATACCTCCCAGCCGAAGTCAATACAGGGTGTTTTATTCACCAGCCAAACTTTTTTACATAGTAAGTATCTTATAGAAACGATTATTGCAAAAAAGTGTTTTTGTTGAGTGTTTTTTTACAAGAAAATTAATATATTCGCTAACATATTAAGCAAAGCATGGTCAGCCTAAATTATGAACGAATACCATTAAAATAAAGATGACTACGCGCTACTACAAAACATCTCGTAGTACTACGTCGAAGTATTAACAATGAAATCCGGCTTCGTAGTAGCTGTGTTCATCAACAGCTACTATTCGTAAAAGAGTTTGTGGTGCCATATCTTTATTTTTTTCTACCGAGCGTAAATAAAATAAATATGCAGGTACGTTTATATCGTATCAAAGAAAATTTTAATTTGGCTAGTAGTAAATTAGACGCAAAAACAACCCTGTATATTTCGTGGCCAAATTTATATGATGAGTGGTTGCTAGCCAAGTGGGCCTTAAATGGATTTTAACGCTAAGCAAGGGTCACTCAGATTAGTTGCCTGTTACCACACGTTTATCTAGGGATGGTAGAGCAATTCTTAGGGCAGGGCTCCATGTCTGCGGCCCGGTGCCGTTTGCCATGTGTCCGTACGGCACCACCACCGGCAGAATGCACGACATGAAGCAGGTCGCATCATAATATTGTATTATCAGCAAAGAACTTTGATTTTGATTTTTCACCAGTGAACGGCGGTACCGTGCCACGCATAACTCCGGCGCCATATTTTGAGCCATTACAACGGCGCCGCACGGCGACATGTATCCACGCCCTAAGCCGGTTCTATGCTAAAGGTTCTATGGTAAAGGCTGAGGCTCACTCAGCATAAAACAGTACTTAAAGTAAAAAAAAAATTACCATATCTCTATGGAAAATTGGCCGCTTATCTGTGTATAAGTTATCAACGCCCAATTTCTTTTTAAATTAAAAAAAAAATCACTCTGAGCTTAGGTTGCATAGTTTAGCTACCGATTTTTATTGGTGGATTTCGTTTAAGTCTTGAGGAGAAAAACATGATTACGTGACTTTGAAATAGATTGTACTGATAGATAAAATACAGCTGGACTGGGAGCGAAAGAATAACGTGGAATGTGCCAGCTGCTTCTCTTCCCGGGCATACTGTAAAAGTCAGTTAAGGGAGAGAGGTTTTAAAGGCGTTGTTGTGGGCGATAGGCTGACCCCCTGTCACTACAATAGTCTCTCTCCATCTTTATAATACCTCCAAATTTGTCAAACGTGACATCAGATGGTCTTGTAACCTCTGGTGTTCTGCCTACCCCATAAGGGATACAGGCGTGACGTTATGTATGTATAAAATTTATTAATAATTCCTTATAAAAGCTTCCGTATTAGCTTAAACGTGTAAATATCCGTGAATTTCCTGCCTCTGTCAACATTACTCCAATAATATCGATACAGGCAGGAAGGGATACATCCTTAGTAAGCACATCCCGGTTACCTAATAGGATGACGAGAACAGCTTATCATATTATCCTTTTCAAATTGAATAACTTCGATTTCAATAGGCGTCGGTTATTTTACTTAGAATTTAGAATTGACAGGATTTGAGAAACCGTTCTCAAATTTATTGATAGGAAATGCTATACATATTAATGGCTGCCTTGTTGTTTAATATCTATACTAATATATAAAGCTGAAGAGTTTGTTTGTTTGTTTGTTTGAACGCGCTAATCTCAGAAACTACAAGTGAGATTTGAAAAATTCTTTTTGCATTTGATAGCTCAACTCTTAAGGAAGGTTTTAGGCTATATTTTATGCCGAAATTCCCACGGGATCAAAAGTTACGCGGGTAAAACCGCGCGCGGTGGCTAGTTTGTAATAAAAGAGCTTTTTAACTGAATTTAATAGTAGGTGATGTAATTTTAAAATTGACGTTTCGGTGTGATAATATAAGTATTTTAATGCATACCTGATGCATATACAAATTGAGGTGACTTAAGACTTTAGACATATACTTAATATTTAAAAGAAGCAATTCTGTCTCCGCATTTAGGTAAGTTTAACATTATCAACAACAAAAAAAGTGATTATAGCTAACTTTAGAACCCTAGAAAACATGAAAAAGTCCTTAAATACATATGTCCTTAAATAAATACCTTATGAGGGTAGGCAGAACACCAGAGCCAATAAAAAGCATTTGATATCACGTTTGCCACCTTTGGAGGAATTATAATGATAGAGACTATTGCAGGTTGCCCACAAAAACGTCAATCAAATTTCTGTCCCTTAACTGAATTTTACAGTATGCCCGGGAAGAGAAGCAGCTGGAACATTCCATTTTTTATTTGGCTCCCAGTCCAGCTTGGAGGCATTACTTTTTAAATACGTCCTTAAATACTGTTGTTATTATCTTTTGATCTAAGAATTTGCGTTACAAATAGGCAAATGAAAGAGCTACAAACATGCACAAAACATCGTCACAAACTTTCACATTCATGAATTATTAGGACTTTAATTATATTTAACTCGAATTTTCTGTCTTTCTATGAACTGTGATACCGATGCGGCTGAAGATAAAGTTGTTTACTTCCAATATTACATTTAGTGTTACCAGCTTCTAAACTGTATTAAAATTGCCGACTGCTTCGTAAAAATTCAATTTACTTGTAGCTTATATAGCACTGTTGCAATATAGAAAAAACAACTAGTATTGACGACAAAAAAATGTCATTTCAAAGGAAAAAAATAATTAAAATTGTTCTGAACATTATTCTCAACATTTATGATGTAAAGATTTTAGACATATATTTAATATTATTATAAAAGCTTTGACATGCTTTTCATATCGATATAATATGTTACAGAATTCAAATTTGAAAAAGTTTATGTTAAGTTTTCTCATTTTGTTTTAATAATAGTTCGTTAAAAGTCAATTTAGGATTTTTTACTAACCTACATGAGATCTGTAGAACATTACATACAAATACACACCCACTTGATGATTGATGTCTAAAATAGCTCCGTTACATACTTTCTTCTGGTTTTGTAAATAAGTTGACAGTTACGGCTTACGACACCCACGGGATGAGATGAGGTACTGCTATTTGTTGGGAGACACAATTTATCCTGGTTAAGAATTTGACTTATTTATTTATAAGCTTATATTTCGTTTTTATATTTTTGTGTTTATATACATGTTTACATTATATTTAATCTTATCTATAGTCGGTAGTCATGATCGCCTTTTTTTAAGAGAAGAATACAAATTATATTATCACACACACATATAAAAGAGTTAAATAATAATAAAACATAAAACTACATAAGACTAACTGCTAAGCACTATTATTATGAAGAGAGAAAAAAAAATGTGATAAAAAGTAGAAGGCTCAGCTTAAAGACTTACAATCTCAGCAGCACAATCTGAGACTTACAGTACCATAAAACTCCGTTCTCCGGACATTTTAACTTTCCCGTTTTAACCACCATGCCAAATGCCTGAAAGCATAGTTGCGTTCCGGTGAAAGGGTGTGAATTTACAGGAACAAAAGGCTTTAACAGCTGATGCTTTGAGTAGGCAACGCATCATTAATCGTACCATCTTTAACTGGTAACTGCTTATTATCAGGTGAATCCAGCGCCCACTTGCAGATTTTCATAAAATTTAAAAAGAATTACTGAATTCCGTCAATGAAAATCGTCCCATGTAGGTATTATAAAATGTACTTACGTTCAGACGGACAAGCTTACGCATTAGGCGGACTTTGATTTAAAATTAGAACCAATGTATTTTCAACACACTTGCTCGTAAAGTGAGCCTTATTCTATTGAATTTAGAACTATAAACTGGGCTATAAGTCACGCGTGCATAATATATTATACCCTAGTGCATAATATAATGAATCCTACAAAGTTGAATTGTACCTTTGTGCAAATTACATCCGAGTAAACAGAGCATATTTTATTGATTCGGGTTATACATTAAATATTTTCAGAAACAACAAAGAGGTTTTATACCACTTCAAATCCATATACATTTTTAAATGTTTGCGCCTTATATTAGTAAAACAAATATGTATATCAAACAAATTGTTCACTAGTTACAATAATTTGTTATAAAATATTAAAATATTTGCATTTACCACTCCAAATTAAACATTTTCACGTAAAATAGGCTGTATATGCTATACAGACATTGACACATTTGGCAGAAAAAAAAACCTACGCGCATGCGCGATTTCGGCGCCATTTTTCAATCACAAGTCACAGCTTTGTTATCAAGTGTTTGTTATTTTATGACCACGTATGTCTGTCTTTTACTCACAAGTGTGTTGAAAAACGTCGTATGTAACTCGTGAGCGTTGCTAATATACTATTAGTTGACAGTTTTCTATCTCAAAACTCTTTCACTGAACCTTGATCTTCAGTTTTATCGTAACTTATTTTTTAATCAACACATAGTACCTAAAACATATTCCACTGGAATAAATACGTAAAAACAACTCATATTACAACAGAATAAAGTCTACATTTGAGCTGACAAATGAGTCTGTACCAGTAAAGTTAGCTTGCTTGCTCCATCATATTTCCCAGTATACCGCTTGTCAAATAATTTAGTTTCTAGTAATAGATTCTCGGTTAGAACAAATGCAGACAGTCTCTAACGGGACAAAGTGTGCGCCACAGGGTAAGAAAAAGAGTTAAATCGACGATCTTCAAAAGGGTAACTAGACATAGACAGACTTAAAACTGGAGTGTGTAATGTCGTGTAAGGGCTACAAAATCTGCCTCAAAAACGATTGAAAATATTACAAGCTATGTGCTTAAGGCTAGCTGGCACGCCCAAATTATATGCCAGACAATTTATAATAAAACTAGATGTTCAAAAATGAATAAAAACACTGCTAAATTTCTCTACATGTTTTTACATGAAATTTACTAGGTAATGTATAAAACAGTTACACTACCTACAACTTTTTAATAATTATATCTGATGCAAACTGGTTTTATCCAACTAATGACTTAGATTGAAAAATATTGCATGAAATAAAATGGAAACTTATTTAAAATACAATTCAGTATTATAATAAATCACGAAAAGTTAAGCCACTAACGACTACAATGGATTTTTAGACTATGTCCGTGTTTGACCTCAATCTCACCTGACAGCAAGTCGAAGATGAAAGCAAGAAAAAAAAACTGGCTAACTAATCTTCCGCTTTTAATATTATTCATAATTTTAATTCACGTGAAATGTGCCGATAATGTCTAAATAATTTTAACTAAAAATTATGGTCATATCCAACCTCATCTTCACTTACAAGTTACAACCAAGTGCACACTAACGTCAAACGCATTCAGTCTCTTATAAAAAAAAAAACGTAAACATTCTGATTCACGTAGTCTGTGGCGTATAGACATGGTCAAGGTTGGCATTGCACGTGGCAAAGGGATGTCGGACGCGTGTTTCCAGGTGAGGCTTTATGCAGGACTGAACCAAGGGTTTATTGGAAAGCTAATAAGGGAATATACGACGATTTTACAAATAAAAAATTGTAATTTAGGATCGTATACTTGTGACAGGTACTAAACAATGAAATTCAGACTTATTAAAGTACAATCACTGAAACAACATGATTGAATGTTAGCTAAGAATGGTTTAGAAGTTGGGGTGAATGATTTATTAATTTTGGGTAGTTTGTTGTTGATTTAATAAGAAATGATATTTAGTATATGAAAATACCTACCTGATTGATTGCTTTTATAGACAAACAAATCATTGAAATCCTATTAATTTAATATTTTCTTAAATTTAAGTTCAAATTAAACATAGGTAAATATAGCCATATTTTATCCAATACCTTCCCTGATAGAACCAATGATATCGGTCTGGGTGCTTTCTCAATGATCTTATTTTAAATGTATTTTAAAATAATACATACTCAGAAAGTTTGTAATCCGTTATGTTTATAATAATAAATAAGTAAAATAAAATCTAGTCTAGATGGTGTTGTGTGCATATGTGTTCAAGAATTTACTTAATTAATAAGTATATTACGAAAGATAACTTAAACAGTCGTTTGACATGTAGGTATAGAATCGTCCATGTAACATATGTACTTAGTAATCTGAGCTTAAACACATACGGCTGTTCCAGAAACATTGTAATGAATTCAGTATTTTCACAGTAAAATTTTACTAGTTGCTAGGCGAATAGTGAATTTATATTTCGCTTAATTTATAGACGTGAAAGAAATGATGTGTTGGTAAGGTGATGTTTATGATGTTAACTGTATTGGCTAAATTCATCCACCCAATGATAAGTGGTTCTAAGTTGGAAAAGACCATTGTTTTTGAATAAGTGCGCCGTATACATATACCTTCGTTATGGTTGTTCGACTTGCCAGCAAAATACTACGTAATATTAATATGGAATATAATGATTTAAATTTAATTTAAAAGACAAAATACAGCGCTAAAAACAACAGTAATTTTTTTTCTGTATTTGGAAAAGTAGAAGAATAAGTAAATTATTATTTAAATCTTTCCTCACAAACCCCTTGTTAACACAGCCTTAATTGAGGAAAAAAATAAATATTTATCCTACTTCTTTAAATCTTTTGGCTCAAAAGTCTTGTTACCATGCTAAATAATCAAAAAAAAAAACAAAATTGATTTACCAGTACCAAGTCAAAACAAACGGCTTCTTATAAAGTACCTAATAGTACTCTGGGTAAAAAGACGGTTTTAAATTAAATATTAAATGAAAATAGTATTTTTTTAGTACAAAGATTTCATATACCTTCGAAGAATTCGATATACCTTCCGGGAGTTTATGGCAGCACTTATATTTTTATTCTAGCAACATTACTTTCTTTTCAGACTTGACAACAGACGTTCTTAGCTTTATGCCACAGAGTAAGTGAATAGTGAATGTCGAGGGAAAATTATGTTGCGATTTCGAGGTAATTTTGGAATAACAGTATTCTTGTGTGAGCGAAATGGTAACTTAATCTAAAAAGAATTTTCAGTGTCAAAGAGATCCTTCATTTTTGAAACTTAATCGTTTTGAATTGTAAAATTATTCATAAAACGTTGCTGTGAATAATTTTACATTTGTTTTTTAAATTTGAAATTTAAACGCAAAAAAAAAATTTGTTCCTACTTAGTTTTGGCAAAATACGGCAAAATAGAGAATTTTAAATGTGGTTGCAAATCGAATGGTCTCTGAAAAGATCTAATTGCTAAAACCTTTGCAAAACGAGCATTTACATACTTTGCCACAAATTCAAACTCGAAAGAAAATACAAAATATTTCTGAAGCTGCACAATGTGCATTTAAAAGTTTTTATTGTCCTTATTTTTCAAGATTACTTACGAATTATTTAACATAACATATTTCTCAAATGCAACCTTAACTATCTTACTGTTCTGTATCTACACTGTGTCTAATAGACACTCACACAATGAAAATACATTTATTTGTGTAGGTATACGAGCGCGTGGTCGATTCAACAGGTGGGGTTTGAGTGAGGTTATCGATTTGGCGGGAAACGGTGTACTCAGGAAAATTATAGTCAACCGTTACTTCGGACACTGTATAACCTGCGGTATAACTTTGACATTGGCAGCCAATTAACCAATCAGGGACGTGACCTTGGAAGTAACACCGGACCGCTAAACGTTTAGATAAAAGAGTTTCGAATTCGATATTTGAAATTGAAGTACAGATTGTTGTTTTTTTTTCGTATTGGATTTTAAAAAGAGTTTCTAATACTTTTTAATGGGTTGAATGGTGAATCGTATTTCGTTTGTTATTCTTTTTTCAAAGAATAATACGGATGAAAAGTGCTACGGCTTTTTCTGCTATAAACAGGAAAAGTAATGTGTTTTTCATGTAAGGAAAAATACAGTAAAGCCACAATGGATTCAAAATATTATCTTTACGTTTTTTTGCTCCAATTTTGATGTTGTTGGATTTAACTTTTGGATTTATTTAAACAAGACTGGATTTCAATCCAGTTTTCAATTTTGGGAATCTATTCAGTCAAAAACTAAATTGTTATAACTTTTTTTGTCTCTATTTCATATAATTGTAAACGATGATGAGGTCATATTAAATAAGAAAAAAATGTATACCTAATTTGATTTGAAATGAAAAAAAATTTACCAACATTTATTTCTTTAAAAATAAAATGTTGTGTTTTTTTAGTTATCTAAGCCTATGCTAAATTGTTATTTTAGTTTTACTTTATGAATAAGTAATACCTACTTGTAATTGGTAACATATAATGTAATTCGGGAAGAGGTTTCACTCCTAATACAGGTCTGCGTACCCAAAAGGAGTGTACTTCAACATATTTTGTAAATGAAATTTGCCAATAAAAAAATTTTGAATTTGAATTTTTTTGAATTTGAAATTTGAACATTTAGAGATGATTTTAGGAGAGACGGAGTTTAAAACACTTTCGAAAATCATCGTCATTGTATGAAGGTATAAAAAAAGATTCTAAATTGCGTCCCATCGTATAAGTTCATGCTAAAATACGGCTATTCGGAATTCTCAAAGCCTCAAGGGCTTAAGCGTGAGCGTGCTGTGAAAATCGATTAATTAATTACCACGATTATTGGTCGAGCCAAATATTCTGCCCAAAATTCGGGCCGACTTCACCATCGTCATCATATCTAATCATCATGGCTATCATGGCATCATATGGCATACGAGCGGCTGGTGTAGCGGTAACATACATTGCCTTCTATGCCAGAGGTCCTGGGTTCGAAGGCAGCGGATATTTGTGTGATGAACACAGATATTAGTCGTCAAGTCATGTATTTATTCAATATGTATGTTTATATATTTCTTAAGTATATCAGTTATCTAGTATCCATAGCACAAGTTCTTTAAGAAACTTAATTTGGGCTAGATAATGTGTGAGTGTCAGAAATATTTATTTATTATACAAGTCTTTTACATAACAATGTTTTTTTTATTGATGACGAAACCCGAGTTTTACCTCAACCTCACCTGATGGCAAGTGAATATGAGGTCGAAGATGACAGCACACGGGTTTAGGATGGACCTGAATCCTGATACCTATAAAATATTGCCGGAACGTATCACCGCAGGAGTGGTGATCGGTATTTGGTGGTATATTATGTATGAAGGATGGTCGCTTGCTAGGTGGACTCTATAGATAACTAACTATCAAGTTGAGGGCACTAAATTTGTCGCCTTCACGCTTATCCAGTGGCTACTCTAAGCAGACCCTACACGGGCATTAGATTAAATTAATGTTCACACTTAAATGGATTAAATGAGCGCTAGTGGCCTAAAGGTCTATAAAGACATCGAGATAAAATTTCGATAAAATTATAGGCGATATAAATTTATAAGATTTATTCCAATCATCATCATCACAACTTTTTGTAATAAGCCCACTGCAGGGCATGAGTCTGTCCCCTGGGTGACAAGAGGGTATAGGCCATAATCCACCAAGCTGACCCAGTGCTGGGTGGCGGATGCCAGAATTTTCAAGGCGCCGAAATGGCTTCTGACAAACCCTCCGAAGCATGGAATTCGTCGAGAGAAATGAATGGTCGGCGGTCGCCCATCCAAGTACCGACCGCGCCGAACGTTGCTTTATATGTGATATCGTATGATACACACATTAACCATGGCGCCACGACGACTTTCAAGATTTATGCCCGTCTGCACTAAACTCTACTTAGCATAAACTTAGTTATGACATGCCTAAACTACGTCACACATAATTATTGACTTACTCTGCATTGTCTTAAGCATTTAGGCATTGGCCTAAATTTAGTGCAATGCAATTTTTGTTCCTAAACTAGTCCTAAAGACTTAAGTATCGACTTAGGAGCTATCAAAGTTTAGTGCAGACCGGCAAATGACTCTTGAAAACTTAAGGCAATATTATTGTATCTAAAGACCTCGAAACTAACAAAACAAATTCTCTATAGGTAATAACTACACACTTAGATAAGAGAAACTGTTCTAACACTCTTAATAGCATCTAGAAATCACAGCTCATGATGGACGCCATCTTAAATCGTATCATAATGGCGAAGCGGAGAAAAGACTTGTCATCTCTGTAATGACGATAGTATGAAGTTGTTAAGAAATTAATCCGATACAGAAAGTTCTGAGTCGCGGTAAGATGGATAAAAAGCGGCAGAAGTGCAACGAATTGTAGATTAAAAATATTTTAAGCTTAAGATTTCTTATTCTTGTTGTGACATAGAAACTTTCATTTTTTTTTTTAATCCCCAGACAATCACACCAACTACATGGCCTCAAAGTAAGCGAAGCTTGTGTTATGAGATACCATGAAGCGAAATAGAATATAACCTAGAATATAAATACATATATAGATAAACACCCAGACCCGGAACATTTTTTTTTCTTGTTCCGGGCGGGAATCGAACCCGCAACCACTGGCGTCTGAGGCAGATAGGTCTACCCCTTCGCCAAAGTGGTCGTCATATTATTATTATATTATTGATATATTAGTAGTTATAATGAGGTTTAGAAGGCTCCATAGCTGGAGTTTCAGTTTGATTGATGTTACTTCGAAGTGCTTTCGTTAAAGCCTCGTTTGACAAAAACAAATTTGAATCTTACATACATACATACATAACTTCACGCCTGTTTCCCTTATGGGGTAGGCAGAACACAAGAGGCTATCAAACCATCTGATGTCACGTTTGACAAATTTGGAGGTTTTATAATGATGGATAGAGACTATTACAGTGACAGAGGGTCAGCCTATCGCCCGTAAAAACGCTAACAAAACCTCTGTCCCTTAACTGACTTTTACAGTATGCACGGGAAGAGAAGCAGCTGGCACATTCTATGTTTTTCTTTCGCTCCCAGTCCAGCATGGAAGATTAAATCATGAAAATTTGAATTTGGTTTTAAATTCCGTCAGCAAATCTTTTTTTTAATACGTAATGTGCGCAAAGTTCCTAAAGGCATAATTACTGCGTTAATGAGATATCTATTTAAAAGAAAGAAGTATTTTTACTTAAAAGTCAAAATAATCTAATTAAAAGTTAAGAATAAATTAAGAAAGGAAACAAAAATGGGGTTAAAGTGTAAGTGTAAGATGTTGCTAAGTCAGCCTGATTTGCAGATTTAAAACTGCTTAGATGATACACATTAATTAATTTTATAAGATCATACAGAAACTATAAGTCATTCATGACGACCACTTTGGCGATGGGGTAAACCTGTCTGCCTCAGACGCTAGTGGTTGCGGGTTCGATTCCCGCACGGAACAAGAAAAAAAAATGTTCCGTGTCTGGGTGTTTATCTATTTATGTATTTATATTCTAGGTTCCCCCCTAGTTCGCTACATGGTATCCCATAACACAAGCTATGCTTACTTTGGGGCCATGTAGTTGGTGTGATTGTCTGGGGATTTTATTTATAATTCAATTTAAAAATGCAGATACATTCCTTTTACTTTTTTTAATACAAATGATTAAAAAAAGTAAACGTTTGACGTCTTCGATCACATGGAAGACAAACGTTTTCCTTGTGATCTAGTAATTAGTGGTCATGAAGAGTTCGGTGCCAAATAATTCACTAGAAGCCTACTCACTGGAGGTTTGAAAATACCAGGGCTACAGTATTAAGAAAATATAAAAAAAGTTCAAAAACTAAAACCCGACTACTAAAAACATGCTCTAAACAAGTAATAGTCTCCGCTGAACTATTTATATATTTACGTAATATTAATAGAGATATGTTGAAAGGGTAGCCGTGATCGTATGCCATTTTTAATTCATTTTATTATTAAAATGAATCTGCTTTGCTATAAAAGGTGGCATACGACCACGGCTATCCTTTAAAAATATATAAATATTTCAGCGGAGACTATTACTTGTTTCCTACTTTTTAGAAAGTGTTTTTAGTAGTCAGGTTTTAGTTTTAAACTTTTTTTTTTCACTTGTTTATAGTAATCTGCCGTCATACGGAAAAAGGGCGCATCTGCAGTAAGTCCAAAGAGGAGAAAAAAAATGTTTTGTAATTTTTTTATTAAAACGTTTGCTGTGCTGTACTATGTGTAATATTAAACAGTTTGGCAGTTAAAAAATGTGTGTAAAAGTAGGGATTACAAGAACACATATACAAAGTTAAATAAAATTTATAATATGTATTAAAAAAACGTCATTTTCTTTTTCACCTTAGTAAAAAAAATACAAAAAAAATCTCAGCACTACAAAGAAAAGACGCTTGTGGCTAGATGCGTCTTTTTTACTTAGTAATTTTTAGAACGCCTTTCTTATCTATGTATAGTATAAAAACCTGGATTCATTTGCTAAGAAAAATAGACGTTTCTGACCATTTGCTGCTTTTTAGCTTAGTATTTATCTTAATAAGTGTGTTTATTTACAATCACAAAATAAAATATACAACATAAAATTTGAAAATTTACAAAAAAATAATAATACTAGAATGAACTTATGATTAACTAACAAACATTAGTGGCGGAGGCAACTAATCAAAAAGGCCCTTGGCAATATCCGGGGCAAAGGTGCCCATGACGCTCGCTGCATTACCACGCTGGATTGCTATGGCAATTCTTTGCCCCAGAAATGTCCCGGCCCTAGGATCGCATTCTTTTTCCCTTAGTCGACGGCCGATAGCATTAATAAATTTTTTAGTGTCCTCGCCCCAGCACCCCATAGTTTCCACTGCTAGAGGAATAAATGAGTAACTATCTGTGAGGGCTAAGTATTTTAAACGTTTTCTGTCGGCCGCCAACTCTGCCGCGGCTCCAGACACTTTCATAGTACTTGCGATATGACTGGCCGCAAAGGTGTCGACGCAAGTAACGTCCCACAACAGACACCTTCCCCTCTCCCACGGTACTCCCATGGTCAAACCATCAGGCCTTTTGCCATCGGTCCTACTAAGGCCTGGGGCCTACGCTTGAACCGCATATGCAGGTGTGTTCCTCGCATACTTTGCATCCCAAGCGGAGTGCTACAGCTACCCTTAAAGAATCATTATCAAGGAAGGTGCCCATTTGTGGGGATGGAAGTGCGTGCAACCAAGCGCCTGATTCTATTTGCGCTACTGCCTTCAATCGAGCACACTCTGCGCTCACCGAATTTCTCAGAAGGCTACTATACAAATTTTTGGCACTAATTTCATCCCACGAGCGCTGGATGTGAGGAAACTCAGAGATTGCAGCACTTGGATTTCGAAGCTGCCATTCTTCCATAGCACCAGTCGCGAAGGGAATGCAGACCCTGTCACCGTTAGTTGATATTATTTGAGTGACTAGGTCTACCACCCCGTGCGCTGAAGCCAAGAAGGCCGGCAAACCGATATCCTGCACTCGCCGCACCCCCACGCCTCCGTAACGAATTGGTAAAGCCGCTTGATCCCATTGGCTGGAATTCAGGGACACATTAAGAATAGACTCAAAGACCTGCAGTATTTTTTTGTCGAAGGATTCTACTTGATCCTGACAAATCCACGTTGGAGCGGTCCGCAACAGGTATGTTATCTTCGGAACTGCAAAGCACATTTTAAGAAGAACCAGTGCAGTATGGGCTGAAATTAGCTGGAGGCGTTCGCATGCGATATGCAGCATGCGTTTCCTGGTTTCGAATGCTTCAGGGATGCCTTCAGGAAAGATTGGAGATCCAAGTATGCTTAGCGACTTGAGTTTGTTTTGTCTTGGCGTGAGTTTTTTAAGCCAGGTAGGACAGATTCGATGGTTGGGAAATAAGCACTTGATTCAAAACTGCAAGGGAAAAACTTTTAGATTTTATTTAGAGCCCCTTTTTCCTTAATCCTTATTTAGTGAATATCCTCATCGTCACCTATCAAATTAGAGATAATATCTTGATATGAGTTATTTTTTCATATTATTCTCCAAGACTATATAGAAAAACGAATAAAATGAAAGTAAACCTTTAGTTTATTTAAATAACATTCGATATTGAATAATCACTATCAAAATTACCGATTTCGTATACATTAAGCTAATTATTAACTCAAAGAACTTTAATAATAACTTATGAGAATCTTAAAGCCTTTACAACCTTATAAAGATTTTATCCGGCATTAAGATATAAAGATATTATCGGTATCAGAAAAGTTTTTTTGTCGCTCCACTAACGCCTTACAAATAATTGAAATACTTAAATGAAAGGACGCGTCTACACAGATGTGCCTTTTCTTCTTAGTACATAAGCAGATATGCCATTTTAACTTAGTACTACTTATATTTTTTATAAACGAAAAAGACGCTTCTGCGTAGATACGTCTTTTTATTTAAGTATATTGTAGAAATGTCTTTTCAATTAAGTAATCCAATAAGAATCTTGTAGATGTGCCTTTTTTGATAGTCCATAAAATGAAAAGTATTTATATTTACTTAAATTTAAAAATATTGAAAGATGCGTATTTTTCTACTGATCCCAGAACAATCAATAACTCAATTTCGTGAAAATTGTTAGATGCGCCCCTTTTTCGTAGGACGGCAGTAATAGTGTTTGCATATTTGAAATGTGCTAAAGATGTTCTTTTATTTGATATCCCACAAGAAACCAAAAATTAAATTTTTTTTAGTTCTTTACTATAATTATTATTACACTTATTTTAGAATAATAAGCTGGACTTGCTTCTATGCTGGACTGGGAGCGAAAGAAAAACATAGAATGTGCCAGCTGCCTCTCTTCCCGGGCATACTGTAAAAGTCAGTTATGGGACCGAGGTGTTAAGGGAGGCTTTTTTGTGGGCGATAGGCTGACCCCCTGTCACTGCAATAGTCTCTCTTCACTATTATAATGCCTCCAAATTTGTCAAACGTGACATCAGATGGTTTTACTACCTCTGGTGTTCTGCCTATCCCATACGGGATACAGGCGTGAAGTTATGTATGTATGTAATAAGCAAACAAAGCTCTTTCATTTGATAACCCACACGAAACCGAAAAGGATTTTTTTTTTAATTCTTCATATTAAGTCCCCTAGAGGGCGCTGTAGTCAAATTAACGTATTTTATGTAGCCAGCGGACAGTGAAAAGGCTTCCAACGCCACCTCATTTAGACAATTATGATTACTAGTTTAGAAATTCTGAGGGAAAAGATGAACATCCATACCCACATACATACATACATGTCAAAATAATAACCCTCCTTTTTGCTTCGCCGTAGTTGGGTAAAAAAGAAGAGTGAGTTCGTTGAAAGTTTTTTTTTTTTTTATTTATAAGTGACTAAACCCGCGTTTGACCTCAATCTCACCTGATGGTAAGTGACGATGAGGTCGAAGATGAAAGCACACGGGTTTAGGAAGTTCTGTCTGCGTTTAGTAGACGTTTGTTTTTTTTTAGTATTCTTAAAACTTAGCTGAAGGTTCATTATCAATACGGTGCCTTTTTAAAGAAGCCATTATAGAGGCATCAAGATTCGCCTTTTTTTATATTGTAAGGATAGGACGTTTGTCTTCCATGCCCCCTGATGGAAAGTGCGCATGAAGACTATGGTGTTACACGTCCATCCACGAGAAACCTATTCACTCGACACTTAAAAGTTCCATGACAGGAAAAACAGACGCAGGCAGATTGTTGCACGCCTTGGCAATCCGTACCAAAAAGGAACTATCGAAGCGTGTGCTAGAAGACGCTGGATATCAGAATGTTTACTCCAATATTAATATCCATGATCTAATAACCAATCTTCAGGCATAGAAGGTAATTTATTTTACCACTACACCATTCGAGAGGCCGATGTGTTCTATTAAGATCATGGTCAGCAAAGGTGGTGTTAAATGGGTATACTTATTCTACACTGTCACGGCAGCATCACAACCGTGAGGTTGCTCTATCTATACTAATATATAAAGCTGAAGAGTTTTTTTTTTGTTTGTTTGTTTGTTTGAACGCGCTAATCTCAGAAACTACAAGTGGGATTTGAAATTATTTTTTTGCATTTGATAGCTTAACTCTTGAGGAAGGTTATGGGCTATATTTTATCCCGAAATTCCCACAGGATCAAAAGTTGCGCGGGTAAAACCGCGCGCGGTTGCTAGTCATACATAAGTAGCATTCACTAAAGTGCAACCACCTTTTTATCGTAAGTGACCTCAATCTCACCTGATGGTAAGTGAAGATGAGATCAAAGATAAGAGCACACGGACTTAGAAAGGACCTGGCCTTTAATAAAATATTGCCGACACAAGGAGTAGTAGTGATATTTAGCGACAGATATTATATGAAAAGCTAAAAGAAATTGCAAACACGAGGAATTATTTTATATTTAGTTTCATATTCTTCAATTCGGTATTTAATGCTTTTGCTTCGTTTATTATATTCACTGTTGTCAACCCTACGGGTAGGGTTGCAAACTTTTTTTTCTAGAAATAAATTATATTTGAATCTGAAAAAAAATTGAACGGTATTTTGGATAAATAACAGCTTCTTGCACAAATTAATAATTAAAGTCTAGCAAAGTTCTTAGCTTTTTATGCTGACAACAGGGACTGCATATCGGTATAAATTTTTTAAATGGTACCAGTAAAATTTCAGTACCCAAATAATGTATACCGGATTAATTTCTGCACCGAAATGTATAGGTCAGCATATGTCCCTACGCTTCGTAGGCTTCAACTAAACTATCGAACATTGTACAGTATCCGCTACATTATTTAAAAATTTTTTTTTATTATCAATATTAATATTAATACTGGAAAATATCAGTTAACTGAAAAAAAAATCAGTGATGCTACAATAATAAAAAAGGTACACGAATAATTTTACTATGAATTCCTGTACTGTTATTTTTGAATACACGTCAATTAACGGTATAACGTCATACAGGAAAAAAATGTACATCCATTAGCAGTCCTTGGCTGACAACATTATTTTGTATACTTTATTTTTGATCGGCAGTAAACAGTAAAATATAGTGAAAAACAGTATAATATGGTTAAAAATAGTGTGGTGGGCAACCCTATCTACGGGCCACAGTTTCTCTAAGTCTTATTACCGTGTCTGCCCTGAAGCTGTTACATAACAAAGGTTTACCTTAGATATTTTATTGTTTAGATATTATTAATATTTTTCAATTATAATTCTGTCATGTTATTAAGCAAAGAGATGATATTGTAGGTTAATCTTTAACAATATTACATAAAAGGTAAAAATGTGTTATTAATTATGTTTATTAATAAATTGATTTCATCTCGTACCCTGAATATTTATTAAATAGGTTTATAGTGGTTATTGCGATAGCTATAAAAAAAATCGGTCACAAGTCACGAGCGAATGACCACAGGGTCTGTAGACACCGAAAAGTCGAGTTTAATTGTAAAATAGAATAAAACTTTGTTATCAAAAGCAGATATTTACAGTAATTCAACTTCGTACAAACGGACGAAATACGAGCTATACCTACGCGGCTCGATCTCGGCATGCGACCAGTTGCGATTGTCTGCATGCCGAAACAATTGTTGATTGAGCTTTAGGTTAATATACGGATTACTAATACTTTAAAATTTAATAATACATCTTTTCGTAAGTCTCCGTCGAAGAGCAAGTATTTTTCGGTCGCTAATTCATAAGATCGATTTGTTATTCAAACGTAAACATGGTTTTTAGATACAAAAAGTATTTTATTTTTTATATAAAAAAGTATATTTGCAGTAACAAAACTAAATGGAAATAAACACAAAGCATGCAAATGTAATTAATTTAAATGCTAAAGCTCTCGGCGTCAATCGGTTTTTCGGCCTAGAAAAAAGTAAAGACTATCGATAGATGTCGACTGTTCCATTTTGCCATTGATCGACGCCGTCAAGCGAAAGTCGATGCATTGGTGTGGTAACACCCTTATAAAGTATAGAAGGCAACAGATCAAACGTTACAAAACTGTCAATTTTCCTCAATTTTTTTTTACTAAATGTCGAAGGTATAGTAACTCTATGCCTTCGAAAATAACAATTTTTTGACAGGTTTGGAACACCTGATCTGCTGCCTTCTCTACAACAACAGCAAATTTTCCTATTATATAGATAATTAGATAACTGGCTAAATAATAATCGTACAAACGATCGAAGGATTCTATTCTCCATTCGGCAAAAAATCATGTTTGAGCCCTATTCTGTTTTGTACCTAGTAATACTTGCAATAACGGCAGCAGAAATAAAATTTAAACTGTTTAACATCAAGGTTCATGAAACACGGTACCTGGCCACAGACCGAAAGACGGTTAGCGGAGTCTTAGTATAATGGCCTCTATTTACCTTTTGGGTACCGACCGAGCCGGTGCCAGGTCAATTTGCTGATAACACCATTACTGTTTTATTCCATTCTTGTTTATATACTCCGATCCAAGTTTATCAGGTTCGTGTTGTGCATCCATAGCTGAATGCACCTAGGTACTATGTAAGCAATTTGGTTGCGGCATGACATTGGCTCTCACAATTAGCTGTCTTGTGTTTGTTTTTTTCATGCGATAGTCAATTTGTACTGTACCTATTTTTATTAATTTGTATAATTCTGACTGAAAAAGAGTGCCAAGAGTATTTTTCCGCTGGATTTTTTTGTCTCTTGGTCTACTGTAATATCTTATTAAACAACTATCAACAACTAGTTAAAGCTGAAATATTATGATGACGTCATTAAGTGGATTGTTAAATTCCTAAAATGAATAAAACTTTTTTGAATTTTTCAATAAAAAAGGTGGTTAGTATATTAAAGGTTGAAGGTGGTTGGTTTACGAAGTCGTCGTGGCGCCGCGGTTACTGTGTGTATCATACGATATCACAGGTTAAGCAACATTCGGCGCGGTCGGTACTTGGATGGGTGACCGCCGACCATTCATTTCTCAAGGCGACTTCCGTGGTTTGGAGGGCACGTTAAGCTTTTGGTCCCGGGTGCTGTATACTTGTATACAGTAGTCGTTAGGGTTTGTCAGAAGCGGTATCGGCACCCTGAAAATTCTGACATCCACCACCCAGCACTGGGCCAGCTTGGTGGATTATGGCCTATACCTCCTAATCACCCAGGGGAGAGACTCATACCCTGCAGTGGGCTCATTACAACGAGTTGTGATGATGATGATGATAGTATAACAAAATTAGCTTACCCCAATATGCTGCCCATCAACAAAAAGCTGTGGCACCAAAATCTGGTCACTTCTCATCCGATCTCGAATCTCATCCTGGTACTCCACGCTCATGAAGACATCTCTTTCTTCAAACTTCACTAGGAGGTTCCTAAGTATCTTCTTAACTAGGACACAGCGCTGGTAAGTACTTCTTACGATGCCCATAGTGGTAGTGTAGATGACAACTTTCCCTGCATCCTTTTCTTTGTAACTCTGTAAAATAAAATTGGTGAAATTAGATTTTTTGTCGCAATAATGATTAAATCTTAATAGTCTTACGTATTATAAAGATTGGATGAATGGATATATAAATAAATAATAAATATTTCTGACACTCACACAACATTATCTAGCCCAAATTAAGTTTCTTATAGAACTTTTGTTATGGATACTAGATAACTGATATACTTAAGAAATATATAAACATACATATTAAATAAATACATATTTTTATTAGAATAAACTTAAATAAACAAATGAACATTCATGACTTGACGACTAATATCTGTGTTCATCACACAAATATCCGCGCCGCCGGGATTCGAACCCAGGACCTCTGGCATAGAAGGCAATGTATGTTACCGCTACACCAGCCGTTCGTCCGACATATTATATGGATGTTTGTTCCTCAATCACGGCAGAACGGCTCAATGGGATTGGGTTAAATTTCGCATACTCATAGTGTACAGTCTGGAATAGCACATTGTCAACTTTTCATCACGATATTCCAGATTCGAAATTACGCGGGAAAGACCGCGCGAAAAAGCTAGAAAACATGAGCGCGTGACCGCGAGGTTTGTAAAGATACGAGTTTAAATGTAGAATACTATTTATACGCGATTTTCAAAGGTATTTTATAAGATTATGAAACGTGTGTAAACTCAAGATAATACGAAATAAGTCTGCTGGAAAATTACTTAGGATGTTACTAAGGTTAAAATTTTATTAAGAATACTTTTACTTCACCTTATAGGTACTATTTTTTGTCACTAATACAGAAAACATATAAGCATTAAAATTTTAATTTATATATTTTGTTATGAATACGAAACTCTTTCTCTTAAATTTACTGGTCGTATTACCATTAAAAGTGTGAAGGAAGTGAATTTGTTAGTTTCAATGCAATATTCAAACGAAATCGAATAATAGTAGATTATGCATCAAAGGGATAAAGTAGTGTATTATTTCACGGGCATTATATTGAATTCTGATCGTAATGAAGGATTCTGTAGATAATTCCCTCACTTCCCGAACGAAGTGAGTAAACTTCCCGAACGAAGTGAGGAAATTATGGTAAGAATCCTGAATGAAGCGAGGGATTCAAGACTGCCCAAGACTAAGACACTGTTATCCCCGAGAAGCTTACTCTACTTTATACACCAACTTGTAAGATAATTAGGTAATGAAACGCAGGAATTAAATCAAGTACTTAAGTATTTAATAATTTAAAAATTAAATGTAATATTAGAAACATTTGACCAGTTATGTAAAGATAAAGTGATAGCAGACAACTGTTGAAAATATACTAAAAGCAATGATTCCGAAATAATTTTCACGGCTTTTTTAGTTTTCCAAGCAAAGACATCTTCGTAACATTTCATGTACAAATGCTTCCATTTACACGGCAAAATATTATCAACGATACTATTTGCTTCATTTCAAAAACCGCGCAATTTTACTTCTTATTTGGCTTTTTCAAAAGGCAAAAGAAACCGTCGCATACAGCCACCCTTTTTACAAGGGTTTTTAGTTTTGTTTCGGTGTTTCTTGGTAGTCGTTCCAAATGCAAAGGTACACAAACTTATACAGCCAAATTTAAATTATAATAAAAAAATTAAATATATATTATAATAAATAAAAATATTTTTTAATTAGGCAAAGTAACTAGTCATACAGCCATGTAGGTATTATTAAATTTCGCTCCAATTGTCATTCCAAAATCAAATGACATTATAACCCTTAGGATTAAAGTATTTGTTTATTCTCTGTACCTTTTTTATATCTTGTTTTAGGTGGAGTTTATCTCATACATAATGCGAATTTTAAACAAAGGTGGTGTATAAAATATTTTATTTTAATAAGGCTATTACTAACCCTACCAAACTAAAAACTACATACACCTAGCGCCATCTGTATTTTAAGAACAAAAACACGCACTATCTTTTATGAGTATGAAATGCACGTATTAGTTAGTTGTGTAGAAAACATATAGAGGACGCTAGTGTGCAATATATTTTTTTAGTTGTATTAGACATTGTACAGTCATCCACACATCAATGAGAGCAGGTATACTTATTTGCTGGCTTTTACGTATATCGTAATTTAACAATACAAAAATGACAAATGTTTGTTTTTCGACAATATAAAATTTGAATTTATAAAATAACAATCGATCTTTATTTTTTATTATTTTAAACTAACTTAGGTAACTAGGTATCTACTGCAGTGTTAATTTTTTAAAAACATCACATTTAAAATATTCAAATCTTAAAGAATTTTGGCTTGCCTTATAAATTTATTTTTCGTAAAAGAGGCGCGTCTTTCATAACCTGTCTTTATGTTTTTTTATATTTTTTTATTGGATACTAGATGTTGCGCGCGGTTTTACCCGCGCAATTTCGATTCCCGCGGGATTTTCGGGATAAAAAGTAGCCTATACGGATTCGGAAGAATCCCTCTAAGTAATGGTAAAAGAAATTTTGAAATCGGTCCAGTAGTTTTTGAGCTTATTCAATACAAACATACTTACAAAAATACAAAGGATTCCTCTTTATAATATTAGTATAGACTACCTAAGCATATATATAAGCAAACTATCACCCGAGTTAGAGGTATACTTTTGAACTAGATGTACTCTCTCACAATATCTATCGATCACTGTTACCTAGATCTTACTATCAAAATCTAATTTCTTACATTTTTTACTAGTCTAAGATAGTTGCGTTGATATGAACATTTTCATGTGCTTGTATCGAAATTTCACATTTTTTTATCGTTTCGGCAATAGGTGCTAAAATAATTGCGATAGAAATTCACGTAGTGCTGTCGTCAATCTTTCGTTCTTACAAGCAGTCTATAATTTAATTTAATTTTAGTCTAATTAGTACTGGTTAGTAACATCTTGGGGCTTGTGATTGAGTATGGAACTCATAATTGAGTAATGTTTTCATATGTATATGATATATTGTTATATTTTTAGTGAAGATCTAAGATTTTTGTATGTTGGCCAATACCTATAATTAACTAGCTGACCCGGCAAACGTTGTTCTGCCATATAAATAAAAAAAAATAGATGTTGGCCGATTCTCATAGATACCGGATAAGCACAAAAAATTTCATCAAAATCGGTCAAGCCGTTTCGGAGGAGTATGGCAACGAAAACTGTGACACTTGAATTTTAAATGTAATTAATGATTTCTTACGTATTGACCATAATTTTAACAAAGATTCAAAAACTGTCAAAGAATCTATATTTAAGTACAGATCACATCTGAGTAAGCTTTCATTTTAAAGCCTTCGTTGCGCAACAGGAAATATAAAAGCTACAAAACAAAATAATTAATTACTTATTCATGTTTATTGATTTAAAATTATTAAAATATTAATTATTCATATCCTAAATGTAAATTATTTTAAAATATTTAAATAAAATAGATTAAAATACAAAAAAGAATATTAATATCGATGATTGAGGTTAAATACTTATTTTGACCATTCTTTGTAGGTATGTCATAAGTCTTCGGATGTCCCACAAATTTAACAATACAAGTAAAAGTAGGAAATAAGAAAACTTTTGTCAATACAGCCTCCATTGCAACGAGGTTAAGTAAATATTTGCTAAAAGATGCAATGTATCATCCTAGTGTCATGGCTGCTTCATCGCAATAAGTTGGTAACATTTTCAAGTTATATAAGTGTAAGTTACTTAATTACTTTATGAGGTTAACGAAATATGACAGGTATTTGGTACCATAAAGTTTAAAATTTTATGTTTAGACACTTCCAATCAACATCAAGTAACTTTGCAAAACGCGAATTAAAATTGTGCATGGTAAATCCTAGGTGTAAATAATAAAATCAGCAAAAAATAGATAGATGCATTATAGACCTTAAGTTTAAGGTTAAAAGTATCAGTTAAAATGTCTCGTCTCATTTTCTAAGTGGTTTTATTACAGAGCTTGGTTTTGTGTTTTTCACAATTAGTTGAGGAACTTCTTTCGCAGAGATATCCTGACTGAATCCTTGAAGAAGGTATGTGTATCAAATACGGTTACTTTACCTTAAATAATGTGTGTCTACCTAAACATTCAGTTTCATTATATTTACATACATACATATTTAACTTCACGTCTGTATGCCTTAGGGGGTAGGCAGAACATCAGAGGCAATAAAACCATTCAGAGGTATTTTGATGATGGAAAGATATCATTGCAGTGACAGGGAATCAGCCTATCGCCGACGAAATTCGAATAAAACCTCTGTTTCTTAAGTGACTTTTACAGTATTCCCGGGAAGATTGCATTGTATGTTTTTCTTTTGCTCCCAGTCCAGCATGGAAGCTTATATTTACATGTATTTTAATTTTAATTTACAAAACACAAGTTCCTAATAATACTTGTTTAAGCAAAGCTATCCGAAAGTAAAATATATTAAATTTTAGAAACAAGACTAATTAAAAAGTAAAAACAGTTCAAGCCATACCACAAGTAAAAGCTAGTCTTCTCACAAGCTACACGCAATCGTTCACTGTTTCATAAATCAATAAAAAAATAATCAACCTATACAAGCAAGTTAAAGGTCAACTTATAACAATTTTCTCAGCGAGTGTACACCTGTTGACTCAATTATGTAACCGAACCAATAGCAGATGGTATTGTACTATTATGCAATCGCGAAATGAATGCCGGCTTCTGAATTTGATAGGTTTATTTTGACATGCTATTAGATTTATTACTGTTCTTATTTTGAATACATTATGAAGTATTATGTATAAAGTGGAAATTCGAAAGTGATTGTCTAGATTTTGTCTCTAGATTGCACGCAATAATGCGCATAGTGATTTTAGTTTTTTTTTCTATTAATTAAAGTAACGTTACAAAAGTGGAAAGGTGTGTATCAGTAGCGTATCAAACTATGCATTTTATTTTCAGAACTAGCTAGGTACCTAGGTGTTGCGTAATAATCGAGTATTTATAAAATGCATTTCAGCTGTATCAAGTCTATAATGAGAACTATGTAAGTTTAGCGCCAAACATAATCAACGTAAAAAACCGAACTGTATTTTCGGCAATTTTTTGTGGGTTACAGTTCTTCAACTGAAAGAAGGAATTGTTTTAAATAATAAACAGCCAGACTGTACATATCGAGCTTAAAAATTGGTTACATAATTATAAATTCATATAAGCAGCATTAATTGTAAAAAGCTCCATCTATTATCCAGTGTCCATAACTTAAAAAATGGAATCGATGAAGTCTGTTCATTTCCGCCTGTTACCAATGAATAAATTAATACAAATCATCAATGATTGATGTAACTGTTACGATTTTATGTGTTTGTTTTGTCGAAATAACAAATTTAATATGGGAAGTTATTATGTATTGTGAAATTGGTAATAAATATCTGTTAATATCGTTATGCAAATACTGCACTTAAAGTGTGATAGGAAATTAAATGCGTCAAATACTGAATAAGTTTGCATTAAGCGAAAATAAATTTAGTTTGAAAATATGAATATAATGATAGTTTGAAACTTTGTTTAAATATTCGGTTAAGTGTTTTAGTTTCACAACAAGCTTATAACATTAAGTTGATAGACGTTAAATAAAACACTTTTTAACCGGATTTATCGCGTATATTTACATTTTAAATTTTGACTCGACGTTTCGGTGTCTTTGCAGACCCCGTGGAGTCGCTCGTGACCACGGGGTCTGCAAAGAATATTTTATATAAATAGTATGAATCGCGAAAACTTAAGACAATATTTTGATAGACGTTGTTTCATGTACTTAGTAGGTATCTCGTGAAATTGAAAATGATCGGTTTTATTAACTATTATTTATGTAAGTTTTTTAGAGGCTAAATAGCATGTAAAGTCGGAGGTTAGGTAATCACTACCTCCAATGGACAAAACCTGGACTTAAGTTGGTTAATTCTAGTTTCAGTTATGTCCTCGTGGACACATATTAACTGTTTTGTAATGGAAATATCTAAGCAACACGGTGGTATATAGTAACTGGTATCTACAACAAAGTAAGCATGTAATATCACGCAGCAGTAATAAATTAAAATAATAAAATCCTCAGACAATCACTCCAACTACATGGCCCCAAAGTAAGCATAGCTTGTGTTATGGGATACCATGTAACGAACTAGGGGGGAACCTAGAATATAAATACATAAATAGATAAACACTCAGACACAGAACATTTTTGTTTCCTAATCCGGGCGGGAATCGAACCACTGGCATTTGAAATTTTCAATGAAGTACTCAACCGATTTGGATGAATTTTAATTGAAAGATCGGGTAACAAAGACACAAAAAAAGAACATACAGACGAATTGAATTGAGAACTTTTTTGGAAGTAGGTTGAAAAGGTCCCAATATACTTTAGTGTATCCTTTAAGATAGGTAAAATAAAATAACTTTCCTTGACGTTTACATTATAGACATTTTATTTACAGACCCAGCGGTCATAAGCGATTTTCTTTGATGTTTCCCTCATGGCAAAAGTTAATAATAATAATAATAAGATAACAAGACCCACCGCATTGCATATTAACTTCACGGAGAAGGCGTATGCGCAGACACCTGACCGGGACATGCGCACTTTAAAAGTACCGACAGATTGCTCTTACATAATTTTGTAAGGTCAGCAGAATAATTATTTAGGGCAGCTTTTTATTTTAAAATTTTGTAACGCCTAGCTTTTCGTTTATCGGTTACTTAACTTGTGTGTGATTCCAATCTCATCGGTAAGTTCGTAAAATGATGATATATAGTGGCTGATTTATGGCGGGTTTCAATATTCAACTGACTGGTATGAGTAACCAATACAGGTACAAAACTGGTAGAAAAATAAATAGCGTTTCACAATATCTATTAACTATGAGCTGTAAGCTCTCAAATTTGGCATGGCAGACTCTTACATGACGTTCTTCCAGGAAAATAGGTGATATGTGATTTATACAATATAACACATTCTCCCCCTCCGGGTTCGGTTTCACCCCTTCCCCCTTGAAAAGTGTCCCTTTTTTAGTTTTTATTATGTCTGTCACGAATGAAAGTAAATAGGTTTTGTTTAATACATGAACTTCAACCTTTAGCAAAATAAAGCCAAGTACGCCACATTTTCCGGTCTATTGACACAGATTTTATCCAGTTTATTAACAGCTGATGGAATCTAACCTTATCTTACTAATATTATAAATGTGAAAGTTTGGATTTATGGATGTCTGAATGTATGTATGTTTGTTCCTCAACCGCGGGTGAATGGCTCAACGGATTTGGATGAAATTTGGCATAGTGATAGTTTAAAGTCTGAAATGGCACATAGGCTACTTTTCCCCAAAATTCCCGAGGGAAAATTGTGCGGGTAAAACCGCGTGCAACAGCTAGTATCTTAGTATCTCAACAAAAAGAAAAAAAAAATACTTGTTTTAAATTATTATCCACACAGCAATATAGCTTTGTAATGAGCCCACTGCAGGGCATGAGTCTCTACCCTGTGTGAAGAAGAGGTATAGGCCATAATCCACCATCATGGCCCAGTCCTGGGTGGTGGATACCAGAATTTTCAGGGCGCAAGATGGCTTCTGACAAACCGTAACGACTACTGTATACAACTATACAGCACCAGGGACCGACTGCTTAACGTGCCCTCCGAAGCACAGAAGTCGTCGTGAGAAAATGAATGGTCGGCGGTCACCCATCCAATTACCGACCCCGCCGAACGTTGCTTAACCTGTGATATCGTATGATACACACAGTAACCACGGCGCCACGACGACTTCAATATAGCTTCGTATTAACCAAATAAAAATATTATTGGAAAGAAACTGAAATACCGTTACTTTTAAATTTTAACAGAGAAAAACTCTTGTCGAGCAGCGGGATTCTAACTCTTGCATTTTAATCCGACGTCCGCCCACTGCATTATCCGTATATTTCAAACATTCACACCTCATTATCAAGTTCAAATGTAACGGATTAATAAACTATAAAAATGTATCATATATATGGAATATACGAATATTAGAAATAGTCAGCACAAAAGCATTACCACAAGATGTATACAGTTAAATAATTTCAATAGCCAAGACCCGGTGGCTCACTCATTTGGTACAATGCCCACCCGGAATGCGGAAGATCTGGGATCGATTTTTGTCATTATTTTTATCTTTAAACAGCCATAACTTCATTACACCAAATCACGACCGATAACCCAGGTCCTCTGTCTTATGAGACAAATTTTTGCCACTCCACCAACCAGGAAGCTTGCAAAATGGCCGAATCGAATACGTTTAGAGCAACTCAAGATGGCTCTTATAGTTGAGAGCGTGTTTCGCGATGAATTACGTTCCTAAGACATATCTAAGTAATCTTAAAATGAGCTCACATAATCCCACCTAGCAAGTTACACAGGGATTTATTAATGGGTAGTATTTAATCGAGTAACTGTAAATAAAAATTTTAGGTGACAAAAATAATGAATTTGGCTTACTGTTTTAATTAAGTGAGCGACTGAGAGCGAGTGACGAAGAATCAATGAAACAGCGACTTAAAAACACTTTTGACCATGTCGGGATTGTCCAGGGTTGACTATAATAGCTGACCAGGTTTATGGCGCTTCGCCGGCCGCTGCCGCGGCACCGCTCGCTTCGCTCGCTCGGCTCGCGCACGTGTATAACTATATGCAACCTAACATGCTCCTCCTCGCTGCGCTCGTCGTCGCACCTAACCGTACTGATTCCGCCTTCCGGTGCGGGAGCCCTTCTCGTAACTTATCTCTTTCATCGCAATGTATATGTGTTTTAGTCGCTCACTTAGTAATTCAGTCGCAATATTAATATTTAAAACCGTTAATTTTCATATATTTTTCAAGACAGTCCAAATTTGTTTTTTAGTCGCTCGTTTTATTATTTCCAGTCCAAATTTGTTTTTTAGTCGCTCGTTTTATTATTTCCCTTTATTAATTACGACTTCATTTCATTCTTTAGTATCTAAGTTGTACACGTTCTTCCAAGCAAACGGTCGTCGTGACCACCAATTACCACTCATTACCTCCAGTCCAGTTACAGTCTGATCAACGCCTTCGTAACCTGTCATTATACAATAATGACATTTATATACCACGATTATTGAAAATTAAGACCTATTATGATTTATATAGAAACCATCTTTAAATAAATAACAAAAGCAGTGTAATGACAAGAAGAACACAATTAAAAAGAAAACTTTTTATTCTTCTTTTAGTAAAGGTATTCCTTGAACTAGACGTTTGCTTGTTGCTCTAAGGGCAAGATTTTAAAGAAACATATAAAGGGTGTTAAGAAATTAAAGTTGTAAGAATAGAATATCTAATACAACGAAACAAAACAAAAAAAAATAACCAACTATCCTAAATATCAAAATCTTAACTCCTGCCTGGAAGAAACAGTTTTTTTTTATTTTCTTTTTGATCAAACCTAAGTTTTTTTTAATTTATTTATTAACAAAACTGGGTACAATTATTAAAAACATATTATCTCGCCAAAATTATCGTATCTTGTCTTATCTTTACTGACACTATATTTATTTTTAAATAGTGTATTTTTTATAATGAGTTACTTTTTACCTCAACATTCTCTGATGGTATAATTTATGGTGTGTCCGGGAATAACACACGCGGGAATCGTTGTTCGTCAAATGAATTTACTCCGAATAAATAAAACGGACTCAAATAATTTCAAATCTGTTACAAGGAATCTAAAGTACCTACTTTAGATTTATACTCTTTCATTATAAATGGAATGTTTAAGTAATAATAGTATGGATGTATCATGAGTCTGCGGTTCTGCACAATAGATTTATTTAAAGACTTACAATGGGCATTTGACCTGATATCCTAATAAAGTTGTGGTTGATTCAGCATCACATTTCCCTGTCGTTCCATAGCATCTTTATTTCTAATATTAAAAATTATTTTTATTACGTTAATAATAGCCGATCTGGATATTATTATTATTAATTAATTTTCATTGCACACAAAGATAAGGAATATTTTTACAGTACAATTTTATAGATATGTACGGAGCACAATAGGCGGCCTTATCATCGAAAGATGATCTCTTACAGACAGCCCTATTACTTGAAGTTACACGGATTGTGAGGAACTGGATCTTCATAAGGAACAGTATGGCTTTTCTAAGCCGAACCTGCACAGACTGTTTGCTTTTTTTATATTGTATTAATTAATATATAGCATTTAATATACCCAATAAAATAATATAAAACAAAGAAACTAAGCTTATTTTAACAGTAAACTAATGCAACGCAAAAATACAAATATACCCAATTAAAACACCCTGTATACTACCAATAGAACAAAGTATAAAATCAAGTTAATAAGATGAATTAAATCACCATAAACTTTATTTACTGTTGACATTCCAAGCTCCTCCAAGCCGTGTTCAAATTAAGGTCAAAACAAGTCACGACCTTCCAAGGTCTTCCGACAAATTAATCGTGACGGGATCGTGCCGTCATCGTGCGGTGTAAGACGGATTACATACGCATCAGTATTTAACTGAATGCAAATTAATGTCTTTGCAGGCTTCATTTAAATGTTAGCTCAAAGGAATTTGTGTCGAATCAAGTGTGTTTTTTTACAATGTTTTTATAGTTTGATAAATTTAGGATTGGTTTGGTGACTCATGAAAATCTTCATACACGGCAATAGTTCTAAAAATGTATATTTGTATAGTTTGAAATATAGGCTTTTGAAAAGAAAGTCTGTGAAAACATCGAATTTGAAAAGATTTTAGCTGCGCTACACAACATACACTGGTAACCTTATGCCAAACTGCACACAAGTAGAGCCGCGGTCTACTGCTAGTATAAAATGAAATTGGAATCATCTTAAGATTTTTATAATTCCTTTTAACAAATAAGTAAATTTTGCCAAAGCAAGGTTGCATGGAAGAGATCGTTAGATGATAAAGCCGCTTATTGTGCACTGTACCTGTAATATTGTTATCAACCTTATTTGTAACTCGATGTTTACAATGAAGAATAAATAGATAAAATAAAAATAAATTATGTTTTACATACATACATACATAACGTCACGCCTGTATCCCTTATGGGGTAGGCAAAACACCAGAGGTTACAAGACCATCTGATGTCACGTTTGATAAATTTGGAGGTAGGTATTATAAAGATGGAAAGAGACTATTGTAGTGACAGGGGGTCAGACTATCGCCCACAAAAACGCCTTTAAAACCTCTGTCCCTTAACTGACTTTTATAGTATGCCTGGAAAGAGAAGCAGCTGGCACATTCTACGTTTTTCTTTCGCTCCCAGTCCAGCATGGAAGCAAAATTATGTTTTATTTATGCAAAACCTTTAAGATAGGCTTCATTATCATTATCACCATCACCACTGACCAGCACAATCTGAACACCTTGACAATTTATTATTGTGGATGAGTAGAAGACGAAAGGTTATAAAAAAACTTTATTGCGAAACAAATATTAAATGATCATAAGAACTCTTAATGGCCAGATAATTGTGCGTGCTAACACGAATATAATCTAAAAATAATGAAACCAACATTGTGTAAATGCTGATGTTTACATTCAAGGTAAAGTTAAACTAAAGTTGCTTCCATGCTGGATTGGGAGCGAAAGAAAAACATAGAATTTACCAGCTGCTTCTCTTCCCGGGCATACTGTAAAAGTCGGTTAAGGGACAGAGATTTTACTGACGTTTTTGTGGGCGACAGGCTGAGCCCCTGTCACTGCAATAGTCTCTCTCCACCATTATAATTCCTCCAAACGTCGTGTCAAACGTGGTTTTCAATCAGATGGTTTTATAGCCTCTGGCGTTCTACCTACCCCATAAGGGATACAGGCGTGAAGTTATATGTATGTATGTATTATGTAAAGTTAAAAGTGTAAGTGCTCTGTATATTAAATTGGTACATTGTACTTTGATATATTACAGGACATCTAATACATTGGTTGTGGCCTAGCTATGATATCCTAATGCTTGTCATCGTTTTTAAAGTAGCTTTTCAGCAATTCAATGAACATAACTACATAACTCGCCCTCCAAAGTATGCAATGGGATTTGTTAAGTCAGTTTCATACTTCGGAGTCAAGCATCCTCTGTATCAAATATCAAGATTCCTGAGCCTTTCAACCGCCTTCTTCCCTTCAAATCTTGACAAGAGGTGCTACATAGTAACGAATGCTCAAGTGCCTGTAAGTCGAACTCTTTGACTATTCCTTTTTGGAAAACGGGCCGCCAAGGTTTGGATTGACCAGTAGGTATACGTCCATGTAGTGTCCTTATACTTTCAAACATCGAAACCTTTTCAATGAATGGAAGTGTACCACTTTAGTTCTTCATAATTACTTACCATCAAGTGTCATGGAACACAAACGTCCCATCTTTACTTATATAAAATAATCAACGAATGCAGAGCATTAAAAAAACCGACTTCACGTCAAAACTGTGGTTGAATTTATGTCGTCAATGTGAACATTCTCCGAATTTATATAAATAATTTTAATTTATCCATGAAGTACTTAATCGATTTCGATTAAATTTATACGGGACCAACTCTAAAGTATCTCCTATCATATGAAACAAGATTTTTTTAAATCGATTCATAATTGTCTAAATATCGTGTTACAACGACAAAAAAAAATAAAAAAATACATACACACGAATTGAGAACCTCCTCCTTTTTTGGAAGTCGGTTGAAAACACAGTTAAGGATAGCCCTAATGCTATCGGATAAGCGTCTTGTTCAAGACGATTCAATCGCGTGACACGAGACACGGAAATGTGGAGATTAAGTAAACTGATTATATGAGATAAAATACGGTTAAAATTTATATTTAATTTAAACTTTTCATGTTGACTAACAGCCCGTTCACACGTGATCCGTTTTACTGAATACATTTTTTTTTCATCCATGGCGCATAGTCTCGTATTGTATGAGCGACTTCACATATGGCACAGTATTCAGTATACGTATTTACGGTACAAAAACGTACCCCGTACAACGGACCATGTGTGAACCATGTGTAATATAAAGTACACAGGGTTAATTTTAATTAGCGCATTACCTCACATCCTCTCCACATCAATCCGGACAACATTTGTTTTTGCTTGGTGGTAGGATCCCTTCTGGGTCCGCCTGGCTAGCGACCACCCTTTATATAAAGTCTGCCGCCAAATGTTACCGCTCCGGCGGTAATGTGTTCCGGCAATATTTATTTATTTATTTTATTTATTTATTTATATATTTTAGGAAGACTATCGATTACATATTTTAAAATAGGCTTATAGAGGATAGTACTGTGACAATCATTAAGAAGTCTCCACTGATAGACAATATTGTATAAAGAGCCAGTTCCTTCCTAAACCCGTGTGCTTTCATCTTCGACCTCATCGTCACTTACCATCAGGTGAGATTGAGGTCAAACGCGGGATTAGTCAGTTATAAAAAAAAAACTTGTTAAAATTAATAGTTCTTAAAACTTTAGTTGGCCCATACAAAAATATTTATAGCCTCTGTTTAGCGGCGTAACTCTATTTACTCTGAGAGTAGGTATGCCACGCAACTTGCGCAGTAAAATATCGCTTCATAATAAAAATAGATACTTCTTAAAAAATCAAGAGTACAGAGCAAAAAAAAATTTGTTTTTATTTTTTGTGTTATTTATCAAGATTTGTAAAAAGTCGTAGAACAAATGTTGTTGGGATAGATGTGGAGAGGCTGCCCGCAAGAGGTGACACGTTAATTAAAATTAACCCTGTAGATCATCTGTAGATAATGAAAGGACGTAACAATTAAACAAGTTTACAATATCGATTGAAAACGAAAACTTAGTTCCTTGTTTTAAAGATCCCATTGGAGCGTAGACGAAGGCGTGTCGCTTGCTTCCAATAAATAAAATGCGGAAACACCTGGTTAACTTAAATTTACTGTTCAAGTTAAAGTCATGTTCTGGTCAATAGCTCCGGAAAAAGTTATTGCAACTAAGTACCTATTATTTCTGAATCAACACCGGGTTTAAGTTACGTAAGTAAGTAATTTCATTAGTATCGATAGCTAATTATTTCCGCAAAAATGGGGAAAGTGTTTCAAAAGTTGAATTGGTGACTTTTTAATTTGTTATGATATTTTTTATCGGTGACTTAATTCGCTTCTGACCCCGATCTCACGTGATGGGTACGAGAAGACGAGGCTGAAGACGATGACTTAAAAAGGAACTGTATCTTCACAAAAAATTGCCAGAACTTAACATCAGAGGATTGCTTGGTCTGCGGAACTAGCATGCGACCATCGACAACGATAAATCAGGCCTTTATCGATATTTTCTTAGAATACGGCACTTACAGTATGTACTTTTTTAGAATATGGCACCTTTAGTTCTGTGGGCTTAATCATTGTATCGAATCAAGTAGAAAAAATCTATTAAGGCGCGCATATTAGCTAACATGATACAATAAAATCATACATACATACATAACTTCACGCCTGTATCCCTTATGGGGTAGGCAGAACACCAGAGGTCATCAAACCATCTGATGTCACGTTTGACAAATTTCGAGGTATTATAATGATGGAGAGAGACTATTGCAGTGACAGGGAGTCAGCCTATCGCCCGCAAAATTTCAATAAAATCCCTTAACTGACTTTTAATAAAATAATTCGGTAATATTTATATTGTCGATTCGAGTGACCATCTTGAATTACAATATGTTATATTCAAAACAAAATGGCACGAATGTGCGTTTCAAATAAAAGAATAATTTCGTTAATATGTCTCACGTAGCTTGTTTTTATTCCATTTTGAAATCGACCCGTCCGTATTGAAAGACCCTGTACTAGTTAATTTTACCTCACTAAAAAGATTAAACAAAAGCTAAGATTCAGTTATCCTACCATGTAATGTGAAATAAGTCTATATAGGCTGAGATGTTCACCATCAGACGAACCCACTCCACTTCTACCGCATCAAAATATTCCTTTTTTTTACAAGTTTCACCACATTCTAATCTTTCTCACAATCGATTCAACTTCCCTACATCGAAAACCGGTACCCAACACCGGTTAATGTGCCAAGAATTCAAAACTTGTTCTGTGACAAGGTTAAACATAGTCTTGATTTTGAAGATAGCTTCAACTAAAAGCGCAACGGTAGTTAGTGGTAAGCGGAGGATTTTGCTGCAATTGGTATCGGTTATTTAAAGGAAATCAAGATAACCGGTCTTGCCTTGAGAATGTAGAGCATTGTTCGCATTCTAAGAACGATTTTGTTTCTTAAATGGAGCACTTGACGACCACTTTGGCGATGGGGTAAATCTGTCTGACTCAGACGCTAGTGGTTTCGGGTACGACTCCCGCACGGAACTAAAAAAAGTTTTGAGTCTGGGTGTTAATCTATTTATGTATTTATATTATAGGTTATCGTTTATCCTAGTTCGCTACATGGTATCTCATATCACAAGCTATGCTTACTTTGGGGCCATGTCATGTAGTTGGTGTGATTGTCTGGGGATTTTATTTTATTTATTTACTTTAGGTATTTCTTACTCTTGATGGATATGATCTGCCGCCAAATATTGTTGATATTCAGACTTCAGAAAGTATAATAAGCTATTGGATTTGGATTGCATCTCGATGAGATGACTATTGGCTATACAGTGGGCCCTTTTAGGTTGTGTTAAACGTGAATGTTTGTGACAATGTATAAATGATTGCAACTCTCTGACTATGATACGGATTGACTTGAAAAAGTTATGTGTTGCATTCACAAAAGTCAGGCTATAAAAAATGTAAGTTTTTTTTATGTTTAAACTCTTCACCTTTATTATTTTAGTGATAGTAGGTTACAGAAGAAATATATTCTAGAGGCACTAGTTTAGTGACAACACATGTTAAGATGCAACTTCTATTTAAATCCGTATCTCGTATCGTGTATTTTGCATTCTGATTTCTTACAATAATGTTAAGTTCGTTAGTAAACTTGTTATGTGACCCCAATGTAAACTTACTACGTATTTAAATGCTTCTTGAAGAAATACTTTTATCAATGATAGATACCATGCTATATGACCTTACCTTAACACTAGAATTTTTGACTAGAGATCAGATTACATTTATTAATCTATTACAGATTCCGTGTTCACAAGACAACGAAATATCGCATTGAAATGTAAAAAAAAACCCAGACAATCACACCAACTACATGGCCCCAGCAAGCAGAGCTTGCGATATGGGATACCATGTAGTGAACTAGGGGGGAACCTAGAATATAAATACATATATAGATAAGCGCCCAGAACCGGATTTTTTTTATCTTGTTCCGTGCGGGAATCGAAGCCGCGACCACTGGTGTCTGAGGCAGACAGTGTTACCCCATCAACAAAGTAAAGAAAAAACCCGTAAAATTATCAATGTTTACACTATAAAAAGATAAAAAAATAAGAAGTAATCATCATACGTAGAAATCATGTTCTTAAATACTATGTTTTGAATTGTTTCTCAATCAGATTAAGAATAATTAAACAGTCTTTAAGTTCATGAAACTAAGTACCAACCACCAGATTATCACAAAACCTCATCATTACACACATATTCGTGATCAAATCTAAATAAACTTTAATTAAAGAATATCAATTTGTTCTGAGAAGGCGCACGCGCACATTTGAAAGCGTGGGAAAGACGTATGTTATTGTCTTATTGGACAATCATGACTGCGTGAAGTATTGGATTGCATTGATAAACAGTGGCTGCTATGTGTGTATTGTTTGTGAAATATTTGTTTTGTTAGTACAGGTATTGTGTGTGGAAAAAGAAAAATGAGTAAAATAATATTTGGAAACGGCTTTCCTTACTTAGTTTATGTTTGAGGCCGTTTTCGTCGATGACTAATCCCGCGTTTGAAATCAATACCGTCAATCGTCAGAAATGATCACAACTTCACATAGGGTTAAGCATACTGGTTTAGTATGGAACAATAAAATAATAATTGTAGACTTTAGTATAATAATAGTTACTTAGTCGCTCATGGGTACGCTTTTATAATAAACTTTCAAAAATATTTAAGATTCACTTTAAAGATTTACCTTTCAATAGATTTAAGGATACGGTAAAACAAAAGTTGTGTTAAAAGCTATCCGGATGCAAGAAGATGGGATTCCCTGGCTGTAAACTATTATTGTATGTATACAATAATAGTTTACGCCATTTATAATACGCGGGTTTAGTCACTTATAAAAAAAAAAAAAGATTATTGCTTTTGCGTTTCTTGCCACATCTTTTTAACACATCCATTGGTGGTAGATTAAGTTCAATTGTATATAATTTGACCTATTTCAAGTGTATTTATGTACTTATGATATACACATTCTTTTGAGGTTGAGTGTGACTGGTTCTTCATTAAACATTGCAGGAACATATCACCGCCACACCGGTGATGATGAACGGCAGACTTTTTAAGAAGGATGATCGCTAATTCGCTAGCTTCCTAGCAAAGCATTAGGATGAGTCGTCGCCTTTTGTTTTTAAGTTAAGGTATTTACGCTTTTATAAGTATGTACTGTTTACTCATAAGTTATTTGTAGGTTTAATTCTGTTACCTAAAAAACAATAAAGATTTTCTATCTTCCATGCTGGACTGCGGGCGAAAGAAAAACGTAGAATGTGCCAGCTGCTTCTCTTCCCGGGTATACTGTAAAAGCCAGTTAAGGGACAGAGGTTTTAAAGGCGAGGTTTGTGGGCGATAGGCTGACCCCCTGTCACTAAAATAGTCTCTTTCCATCTTTATAATATCTCCAAATTTGTCAAACGTGACATCAGATGGTCTTGTAACCTCTGGTGTTCTGCCTACCCCATAAGGGATACAGGCGTGACGTTATAGAGTGACCATTGAAAGCTGTCCAAGAAAAAAGGAGGTAATTTTAAAAATCAAGATGCGCCTCCTGGCTTCACGCTGCTTAAACGAAGTTAATGCCTACTATTGCACATACATCGAATAAATATCGTCCTCCTTTATTGAAGTCGATAAATAAATAGTATCAACTGTATTTGGGCAGGGTCAAACCAGCATTGCCTGATCTTGACTTTTTAAAATTCTCGCTTTTTTTCGTGGACAGCTTTCATTGGTCAGACTCTATGTATGTATGTATTTTCTTATTCTATTCTAATCAGGCGAACCCTGACGTGGTCCTACCACCAAGCGGGGGTCACTTGGATTAGTCGCTTTTTACGATATGATTATCCAGGTCTAGACGGTCTCCGGGGTGCAGTGGTATAAAGAGTGTTTGGTGAGTCATTTTCGAAATTCCTGTACTTGATAGTTTGAGATCATACATGAACAGAAAAAATATAATAAAAAATAAATATTAATTATTTAGTGAGTAAACTTAACCGAGAGTTATAGAATTGATGACGCAACGCATGGTTCCAGCGTTGGCAGCGATCCGCGTGCCAGATAACGTGACGCGATTGACTCAGTTGTATGTAAAGTAAATAGTTACATAGTAGTATTTATTTTTAGGGAATTCTAGTGAAAAATTAAGCACCTCTTTTTAGTAAATAATTATGATCAGAATCACATGTTCATCAGTCAGTCGCTCATGACCACGGGGTCTGCAAAGACACCGAAACGTCGAGTTAAAATGTAAAATATAAATTACACGCGATTCATCCGGTCAAAAAGTAGTTTTATTTAAATTATGAATCGTGAAAACTTAAGACAATATTATTGCAGTTATTTTTGAGAAACCAAATGAAAAACTTTATGCATGAAGGAGGTTCTGGATTTAAACACCAAACTATATAACTAACAAACTAAGATAGTCAGATTTTTTGACGCAAAAACCGGTATTTTATAAACCTCAGGCATCTGACATGGATCCTATCAGGCTAGCCAAAGTTCGAGTTTTTGTGATAAATAACACTTTCAATTTCCTTATCTCAAGTTTTATCATCTAAATTAATTATTGTTGATGTTAATAAAAAAATCTGTCACAGCCGCTGCGGGTGTTATAACACGTCCTGATGCTTTGGACACTAGTAAAGATTAATGTAAAAAATTAAATAGTCCGGTCTGTAAAGTATTTCAAGATAATAATCTCAATTTGCTGTCAGTGATTGAAGGTTGTGTAAAATAATATCATATTATAAAGCAAAAAAAATTGATTTCAACTACTCGTTTGAATTGAAAAACTCAAAAAAAAACGAGCCCGATTTTAAATCCTCTTTCGTCATTAGGATGCTAAGTTATTTAGCAGATAAACTACCGTACAAATCTAGAGTACTTCATTGCGAAATAACTTTGATATTAAGAGCTAACAACTAGTTCTCAATTAACTTGAGCAATCGAAACAAAAATTTTATCTCAATAAAATCAATTTATTTGAATGATAAGATACAGGAACTTTACATTAGTAGAATTATTAAATTAGTAAAGCAAAAAAAAAACAAAAACACGATTAACAAGTCTGCAGTCTTTGTTTTCGACGCAGTTTTTGTTTACAACTTAATTTGCTTCAAGGAATTTGACATTTAAAATTGATAAAGGAAATAGTTTTATAATAAGCCAGAGGTTTAAAAAAACTATTGTTTAAAGAACTGAGATACTCTGGGTTTCGAAGACATGTCTGTATTAATAAATGTTAATCAGTAGGTTCACTCTTTCATGATTGTGACAAAATAACCTGATGGTGACACTAAAAAGGGTCAAAAACGTAGCACATAATAAGATGGAAGTGGCATTTTATTAAATATAAACGGGTCATATTTTGATGATGACCGGCTGGTGTAGGGGTAACGTACATTGCCTTCTATACCAGAGGTCCTGGGTTCGAATCCCGGCGGCGACGGATATTTGTGTGATGAACACAGATATTTGTCGTCAAGTCATGCTCGTTTATATGTTTATTTAAGTATATTATCTTATAAAAAATATGTATATATTCAAAATGTATGCTTATATATTTCTTAAGTATATCAGTTAACTAGTACATAACACAAGTTCTTTAAGAAACTTAATTTGCGCTAGATAATGTTGTGTGTAAGAAATATTTATCTCTTTCATGATGGTGACAAACTAACTTAATGGTGACCCTAAAAAGGGCCAAAGACGTAGCACATAATAAGATGGAAGTGGCTTTTTATCTATACTGATATATAAAGCTGAACTGTTTGTTTTTTTGTTTGTTTGTTTGAACGCGCTAATCTCAGAAACTACAAGTGGGATTTGAAAAATTCTTTTTGCATTTGATAGCCCAACTCTTGAGGAAGGTTATAGGCTATATTTTATCCCGAATTTCTTATGGGATCAAAAGTTACGCGGGTAAAACCGCGCGCGGTGGCTAGTTAGATATAAACGGGTCATATCAACGCCGAGTCAGAGCGTAGGGTCGGCTCTTAGAATAGCCCTGGATAAGTGTCTCGTAAAAAACGACTAATCCGAATGGCCCTTTGCTTGGTGGTAGCCCTTTAGGGACCGACAAGCTAGCGACCATCCTTCATATATCATCTGCGCCAAATATCACGCTTCTAGCGGAGATGTGTACCGGCAATATTTTGTGAAATCGTCGTGGCGCCGTGGTTACTGTGTCTATCAAACGATATCACAGGTCAAGCAACGTTCGGCGCGGTCGGTACTTGGATGGGTGACCGCCGACCATTCATATCTCACGACGACTTCCGTGCTTCGAAGGGCACGTTAAGCAGTCGGTCCCGGGTGCTGTATACTTGTATACAGTAGTCGTTAGGGTTTGTCAGAAGCCATTTTCGGCGCCCTGAAAATTCTGACATCCACCAACCAGCACTGGGCCAGCTTGGTGGATTATGGCCTATACCTCCTCGTCACCCAGGGGAGAGACTCATGCCCTGCAGTGGGCGAGTTACAAAGAGTCGTGATGATGATGATGAATATTTTGTGCAATATGGTGTGCTAAAATCTTCGAGTTAACTTCACTTGCCTATCAGGTGAGGTTAAGGTTGAAAGAGTAAGCAAATATGTGGCAAACTGTTTAAAGGATAGCAGTCGAATCCCTAAGAAACTACTAAAGAGAGCTCTATTGTTGCTCTTTAATACTCATTAAAATTTACATGAACAGTGCTTATTAATAAACGTGTATTATTATTAATAATTGCTTCCATTCTCGACTGGGAGCGAAAGAAAAACTTAGAATGTGCCAGGTGCTTCTCTTCCCGAGCATACTGTAAAAGTAAGTTAGGGGCAGGGGTTTACTTGGCGTTTTTGTGGGCGATAGGTTGACACCCTGTCACTACAATAGCCTGTCTCTATCTTTATAATACCTCCAAATTTGTCAAACGCGACATCAGATGGTCTTATAACTTCTGGTGTTCTGCCTACCCCATAAGGGATACAGGCGTGACGTTATGTATGTATGTATGTAATAACCGAGTATTTTCAACCGACTTTCAAAAAAGGAGGAGGTTCTCAATTCGTCTCTACGTTTTTTTTTGTTTTTTTTTTTTGTGTGTTTGTTACACGATATTTTGGACGATAATTAATTGATTTTGAAAATTGTTGTTTCATATGATAGAGGATACCTCATAGTTGGTTCCATTTAAATTTCATCGAAATCGGTTGGGTCCTTCATTGAAAATTTCAAACTTTTGAAAAAATGTGTATGATTTCGGAGAATGTTCACGTTGATGACATTCTCAACTCAGCTAAAAATTTGACGTGAAGTCGGTTTTTTTAATACTTTTTTAATTCTTTGATTATCTAGTAGGCATTTTTAGTAAGATTTGTTTTGGATCTCCCTGGCGAATCAGGAACTGCATTGATATAAAATTTAACGGTAAAGACCATTGCTTCGCCATGAAATACGGATAAAAAATATGATTACCTAATAAAACCTAGAAAATAACGAATGCAGAGTATTTAAGAACCGAGTTCACCAATTTTTCTAAAATTAAATTAGAGATTTTTATGAAATTTATATGCGGCTACTTCTGAAGTATCTTACATCAAATAAATGGGACACTAATCATAAAAATTTATTCACAAATCTATACTAATACTAGCTGAGCCGGCAAACATTGTTTTGCCATATAAATAAAACAAAAATAAAAAAAAATAGATGTTGGCCGATTCTCATAGATACCGGATAAGCACAAAAAATTTCATTAAAATCGGTCAAGCCGTTTCGGAGGAGTATAGCAACGAAAACTGTGACACGAGAATTTTGTATATTAGATATAAAGCTGAAGAGTTTGTTTGTTTGAACGCGCTAATCTCAGAAACTACAAGTGGGATTTGAAAAATTCTTTTGCATTTGATAGCCCAACTCTTGAGGAAGGTTATAGGCTATATTTTATTCCGAAATTCCCACGGGATCAAAAGTTACGCGGGTAAAACCGCGCGCGGTGGCTAGTGACCAAATAACCGCGTAACAAACAAACAAAAAACATACACTCGAATTGAGATCCTCCTCTTTTTGGAAGTCGGTTGAAAAGACGTTGTTTGAGACTTTTGTATATGCTTAAGTGAGTTAACATACTTAAGGAACTTAAGCTCACTCTTAGAATTAAGAGCGTCTAGTTAATATGTGCCTAACAGTAAACAATAACTTAAAGAAGTAGGTATATTGCTCAAGTTCAATACGCAGATAAAAAGATCAACGGTATATGATGCTAGCGGTTATTTTAAGTCCCAAAAAAATACCTACACTTAGATAAATTAATCATAGTTGAACACAAAAAGTTGACACGAACGAACGGTAAAAAACAGTACAAAGATTTGTTTATATAAAGAGTGTGTGCGTATATATTCATAACTAGACACCGCGCGCGGTTTTACCCGCGTAACTTTTGTTCCCGAGGGAATTTCGGGATAAAATATAGCCTATAACCTTCCTCAAGAGTTGGGCTATCAAATGCAAAAAGAATTTTTCAAATCCCACTTGTAGTTTCTGAGATTAGCGCGTTCAAACAAACAAACAAACAAACAAAAAAACAAACTCTTCAGCTTTATATATTAGTATAGATTATCTATCTATTCTTGTAGGATTGAAAACCATATTTCATATTCTTCAAGCGACTTCCATGTTTTTTTTTGTGTATTTATTACACAATATTTCGGACAGTAATGAATCGATTTTCAAAATTCTTCATAGTTGGTTCCATACAAATTTCATCGAAATCGGTAGACTACTTCATTGAAAATTTCAAATTTTTGAAACAGTATGTATGATTTCGGAGAATGTTTACGTTGATCACATTATATCTCGGCCAAAGTTTTGACTTGAAGTCGGTTTTTTTATGCTCTGCATTCGTTGATTATTTTTTTTATTTTCTTGAAGAAATCATTACTAAGTTAACGAGATAATATTGTAATAAACAGGGTGACTGGTGACAAATTTGCAATACCGAAGGAGAGCACTCTGTACTCGATTCTGATCATAATTATGTAATAAAAGTAGGTACTCAATTTTTCAACAGAAATCCCTAAGAATAAATATAGAGACCTTACTACACTTTTCCCGACGCACTGTCTCAGTCAACACGCACACAGGAGTGTTCCCGCCACACGTACACCACCACCCGCTAAGTATTTATTGTATTACGCTAATGTAAGCTTGCGTTGCGTAATGAATTCTTTAACTTTCGGAAAGTTTACTCAGTAAATAATTAATATTTATTTTATAATGTATTTTTTCTCTTCATGTGTGATCTTAAACTATCACGTCCTGGAATTTTGAAAATGATCTACCAGTCACCCTGTATTTGGGTTCTGTGGAGCAATGGCGTCTTGTTTATGTGATATGAGTTTTCTGAATCTGAACCTGTTTTAAATACGGGTTTATAAGTCGACTTGGTGTGGGTAATATTTTCTTAAGTTATTACAATTTACTATATTATAAAAATTGATGAATTTATTTGCGTTTAATTAAACCATTAATTTGTCATTTTAATGTAAATTTTATTCAGTATTTTAGTGTCCTTTTGTGCACTTTGGCCGTGTACATAAGTTTATTACAAAAGTATCTAGTATTCCTGGGTGGTCTCCATACAGCACACTATTGTTTCCTTCAAGACCACAATAATTAATACTAATTTTACTAACGTTTTCAGCCGAAGGCGGATGTAAATCAATATTTATCGTTTTAATATTAGCAAACTCATCTTAATGAGCTTAAAGAAACAAATACACTTGGACATCGATGACGACCACTTTGGCGATAGTGTAAACCGTTTTGCCTTAGACGCCAGTGGTTGCGGGTTCGATTTCCGCACGGAACAAGAAATAAAAAATGTTCTGTGTCTGGGTGTTTATCTATTTATATTTTAGGTCCCCCCTAGTTCGCTACATGGTATCCCATAACACAAGCTATGCTTACTTTGGGGCTATGTAAGTTGGTGTGATTATCTGGGGGTTCTATTTATTTTTATTTTGTAATTATTAGTATCGATCTATGATACTATTTTATGTTCTAGTAATATACATGTTTTATCACATAAAAATCACACAGTGCCACCTGTTATATGAAAAAGTAGCCAGCTTGCAAACCAAGTTTAACTTTGTAATTGCAATAATAATCATATAAGACTTATCTGTACACACATAACTTCACGCCTGCATCCCTAATGGGGTAGGTAGAACACCAGGGGCTATAAAAACCATCTGATGTCACGTTTGACAAATTTGGAGGTACTATTATGATGGAGTGAGACTATTGCAGTAACAGGTGGTCAGCCTATCGCCCGCAAAAACTCCAATATAACCTCCGTCCCTTAACTTACTTTTACAGTTTACCCGGGAAGAAAAGCAGATGGCACATTCTTTGTTTTTCTTTTGCTCCCAGTCCAGCATGGAACTTAGTAAAGCCAGAATTAATTGAAAAGAGTTCCCTTTTTCGACCCTTTATGTCTATTCATGTATGGTTAATGAGAAAAATTGTTTTGTTACACCAGTAACCTAAAATTATATTAGAAATGATTATTTATGCCTCTATGAAACCTTCACTAATATTGGATTTATTTTCTTGATAGTGAAGTTTAGTTCTTTGATTTATCTAATGAAGAGTGGCATAATAGCCAATACCTGATGACCAATTCATAGACAATGTTAATGCCTTCCCTGGGTTAAAAATTACCTGGCCCAGCATTTCCTTTTATAAAAACCATAGAAAAACCGTTAAAGAAACAAGCAGGATGATGTTAGTCCTTATCGGGCAATGCGAATATAGATGCCACCAAACTTTTAAACCGTTAATTTTTGAAAAACGAACAAAACCAATTAATTTAACAACAAATATGGCGCACCCTATTGAGGGATAGAGAGTTGAGCTTCACACGAGATTTAGATTACATCGCATTTTATAAACCTTACAAAAATGTTTGCTTGTGTTAGTTTGAACACATACATACATAACTTCACACATGTATCCCTTATGGGATAGGCGGAACACTAAACGTTATTAAACCATCTGATGTCACGTTTGACAAATTTGGAGGACTTACAATATGAAGACCCTTCGATAGATTTAAGGATAAGTGTTATGTGAAAAGGTTTACTCTAAGATATCCGGATGCAAGAAGATGGGATTCCCTGGAAAATTGTTATTGTGTATTTTTTTTTTCTTATTTTTAAAAGATGATTGCTGTTGAGTTTCTTGCCACTCCTTCTCAACAGATCGACTTTCCGAAGTGGTGGTAGATTCAGTTCAATTTGTAAATTATTTGATTTATTTCAAATGTATTTAAATACTTACGACATAAAGAATATTTGAGTTTGAGTAAGAGAGACTATTGCAGTGACAGGGGGTCAGCTTATCGCCCACAAAAAAAACCTCTAATACGACTTTTGTCCCTTAACTTTTACAGTATGTCCAGGAAGAGAAGCAGCTGGCACAGTCTAAGTTTTTCCTTTGCTCCTAGTCCAGATTGAAATCTATCCAAATAAACATTCTATATATAAATGTTCAAGTTATACTAAGTTAGACCGAATAAAGAGACTTTTCCATTCGAAACAAATAAATAACAAATAGTTGCAATGAATACGTGATCGAATAAGTTATGTTAAGCACGCGGCTTGCCTTGACGTCGACCTACGAGCACAACTTGCCCACAACTTCGTTTGTACTTAATTACAATCCATTGATGACATATTCTAAGTTTAGATATGGTATTAGAATAAGAAACTATCAAAAATAATTTAAGACTCGTAATATTTTAGAGGAAAGGAACTGAAAGTATGATTTAAAATTATAAAGTTTAAGTAAAAGCGTTTAAAAAGTGTTTTTTTCTACTATTAAGAATCAAAAATACTCAAGATGTAATATTAATAAATGTGGTACTTCTGCATGGTGAACATGATAGTGGGTATATAAATGACACGTTGTGAACTGTAGTTTATATTTATCTTGATATAATTACTAGATCTAATAACAAGGATATTAAATTTTACTATCCCTGCAGAGATAATTTAAACGGTTTTCAAAGTGTTATTTCACCTGTGAAAATTTTACGATGTTAAAACGGTGCCTTCGAAATTGCTTTTCGAAGCTAATTGTCGATTTATTAGTTTAACAAATGTTTAAGTTCAAAATACAAAATTATTATATTTTGACAAATGTGGTATATTCTGTGTTTTGTGACAGTACGTAAAGTGTCGAAGTTGTCTTTTTATATATTTACCAATAGATAAATTAAAGATTTTATATTATACACTAGTTTGTCGCGTGACCGTCACTCAATTTACCTTGTTTATCACGCAATGTCACTAAAACCATTTTTATAACTTGATCCAGTTTGCATACAAACACATGACGATATATTTCGTATAGCTTATGGATGAAGCTATAAGAATAAAAAAATAGAGTAACTGTAATGGTAAAATCCGCAAAAAAAATATCAAATTAGTAAAAATCGATGGATGACCGGGTCGATCCTGTACGCGACAAACTACTGACATCTTTTCGCGGTATTACAGGACCGCGAGGCAAACAAGTAGTTATCAAAGATTTTATGACCAAGCTTTGCTGCAATTCTCACAAATATATTTTTATTGTAAATTGTTCACTTCAAACAGATAAACTAACATTTTCTCTTAATATTCTTCATGTCACTTGCTGTAACTTGCGTAGCTTTTGTCTATTAATTTTGTTATGTCCCTTCAGTCTATGATTATTCATTAGTATCAAAATATACAGCCTTATATTTCACCAAGAAGTCATCAAACAGTGACATAAATCAATAAGTTTTATGTGTGAACATAAATACTTAATCGTCAAATCTACCGTATCCAAACTATAATAAATCTTATTGCTCAATGGCCGGAACAGGTGATCATTAAGTAAATCAAATGATCTAGATCAATGCTATGAACAGGCAAGTGGCTGGAGAACATCTGAATTTATTATTATTATAAATAGGTTTGTTATGGTGGCAACGTTTATTTGAATTTCGAATAGTTCGAACATGAATAGGATGTAGAGTTACCAAAGTTATAGAATCGAATTTAAAGGGAATAGTAAAACTTTTTTCAGTATTGTATAATTTTGTGCTGAATAAAAAATATAATAATAAGACAATTTTAAACTGTAGGTTATGACAGTTGGCGTTCGTCTATGTGACAGGGTCAAAATGCGTCTTCGGTCTTTCGGTCGTAAAAAGACTTCAACGCGCCATAACAACACATTTTTATTTAAAACAAAGTATTTAATATCATCCATATTAATAATTAACGATTACAAAAAAAAAAATCCATTTATTGGAATGATCAAGAATGATTCGTTCAAATGGGTATCTATTTAAAAGTCAACTTAGGTGATTTGTGAAGATTTTCCATAGGCAAAGGTGTCACGATATCTGTCTAAACAGTTATTGTTGTGATCTGGATATAGAATGATGTAGAATACATTACATACTGTCAAAAACATATGGTCAAATTATGGAATACTTAAGTCACTCCCAAACCAAGGACTAAACAGCGAGAATATTTCTATCGCATTAATCGTTTTCGTAAAGATTTATGATTACAATTTAATGATAAAAACAATTCTCATATCACTAATTTCTTAATAAACACTTGGTCACCAAGTCACATCTACAACCGAAGAAAATTACAAAATCGCATTCTGTACCTCTTGCGGTGAAATGTTGTAACTGTAAAATTGACAATTTCAAGGCCCCTCGTAATACTGTACTGCCCTAAGGAGATGATGCGACTGCTTTCACAACGCGGCATTTTCGAGGTTACACCTTTTTTTAAGCTTATGTTTAAAGATTAAAATAACAATGCCAAATAAGTTTTGAATAATGTGTTGAGGAGAGTAAATTTTGGAACAAATTGCAGTTCGTAAACAATTATTGTTTGAATAAGGTATGGCAAAAGTAAATTTCGAGGTAATTCGAAATGAAAATCTCTTTGCATTTGCGGTATTCTCATTTGAATTTGCGATCTTTTTTTGAAGTTTCGTTTACAAAATTGCAAAAAATAAACCACAGATAAAAAATCTCAGGATAATAACTATGTATTAATGTAATGTTATCTTCCTTTATAGTCTGGTAACATAACATCGTGATGAAATTACGAAACGAATATTATTTTGTTCTAAATTTATTTTTATGAATATAAGGTTAAGTATTGTACTGCTTCTATGCTGGACTGGGAGCGAAAGATAAACATAGAATGTGGCAGCTGCTTCTCTTCCCGGGCATACTGTAAAAGTCAGTTAAGGTACCGAGGTGTTAGTGGAGGCTTTTTTGCGGACGATAGGCTGACCCCCTGTCACTGCAATAGTCTCTCTTCACTATTATAATGCCTCCAAATTTGTCAAACGTGACAATAGATGGTTTTATTACCTCTGGTGTTCTTCCTACCCCATACGGGATACAGGCGTGAAGTTATGTATGTATGTATGTAAAGTATTTCTGAAAAATTATAGAAAAATATTAACCAGGAACTTAGTAACAGTTTTTTTTTAATTCTCTTAGTTAGTGTTAAGTTTTCAAAAACAAAGCACAGAGAAAATAATTAATGTTATCACGAAGTATTATCATCAAAAATCTTAATTTTACCGATCGTAAAATTGCAAAAAACACAAGCCATATAAATCTCATCGGGTTTATGATCTGTGAGCAATAAACACTAAATTACAGTAAATAAATCTAAAGATATTTTCCGCATTCTTATAACAGCGAGACATGTTGTGTCCTTGTCTTTTCGCTTGCTTATGAACGTGAAAGAAGATTGTAGGTAATTTCGTCTCGTTTTCTTGATATAATGTCCTAGATGTTGATGGAAACAAATTATTACATTTATGATTACGTGAATACAGCGATAAAAAAACTATGCTACAATATGTAGTTTAATGATAGTTTTCAATAGGAAAGGAACACCGTGTAACGATAATTTTGCATGACAAACCGACGTTAAGTATCAGCGTAGGAAAATACTAGGTCTAGAGACATACAAACATAACTTCAACTATATCCCTTATGGGGTAGGCAAAACACCAGGGGCTATAAAACCATCTGATGTCACGTTGGACACGACAAAACTTCCTTGGAGGAAAAACAAAAAAAAAATTGACCCGACGTTTAGAGGAATTATATTGATGGAGGGAGACTATTGCAGTGATAGATTAAAACCTCCATAGAATATAACCTCCATTCCTTAACTGACTTTTACAGTATGCCCGCGAAGAGTAGCAGCTGGCACATTCTTTGTTTTTCACATGTTTTTCTTTCGCTCCCAGTCCAGCATGGAAGAGAGCATAGAGAAATTATATGCCAACTCTAAGCGGCTATTGTTCTTATTCAAATGCAATTTGTTATATTTTTCATCTGACCCGTAGAATCTATAATTCCCTTTTTTCATCTGCCCCGTAAAAGGGCTGCCTAGGAATTCTTTTTATAGGCGACTATGCCAATCTTGATCTTAATCTGCATATGCAACAAACGTGCTTAGTATAACGTTTCAAAAGAATATTTATTCGTTATTGAAGATGCTTTTAATGTATGTTTCATGATTGTATAGCTATATACCATTTCTCATTATATTTCGGCCACAAATGCAATAAATATAACTGTATCAACTACAACTTCGCTTGGAGACTATTTGATCTTGTGGTAGGATAGCATACTTTCTACCGCAAGTTTGTATTTTTCATAATTATTTACTTAAGCTATTTCAAACCGTTTGTTGATAGAGTAGTTTGTACGGATTTTAAATAATTGATTTTTTATAAGTTTGTATTAATTTGTATTTTTTTGCCTTAAATAATAGTACACATGGTTGTAACATCGTCATTTTTGACTCCGTAAAAACCAATTGGTAAATATGATAAATATGGTAGAATCGACTGGTCGAGCTGTTTGATTAGAAAAAAAATATTAATAAATGTAAATATTTCATCATATTTGTTCAATTTTAAGTAAAAAATTTATGCATCTCATTTTTAGTGAACTCCACCTAGTCCTCTTCTGGACATATTTCGAAAGAAACTGACGTCAACTGACCGTCGATCGAAAAGGTATCTATCGATCGCTTAAAGCGTCGTTTAAAAATTGATTGGTTATTCAAACGGTATCCGTCGATCGACGAAAGCTACCAGACCAATCGCCCGACATCGATCAACGTTGACATAGCAGCTACCTCTTGAGTACGTTCGAGAGATAACCAAATACATACTAATATCATCATTCAGCCACGGGACGCTCACTGCCTTATCATATTAGTATGATTGTTTAGATAAATAACTGGAAAAATGTGTTAAATAAAAACTACCCGACCAGGACTCCAACATGGGACCTCTCGTGTGCCGGACGAGCGTTCTTCCACTGAGCTGCCGGGGCCTGGCGGTACGCCTCGAAATTACTAAGCGTATTTTTATTTTTACGTTATATTGCTAACGTAGCTCCATCTCATGGTATAGCTTTTGTATCTATGACCAATTATTTAAGAATAACTAAGCATTTTAAATGCAAAAACTTTAAAATATGATTGTATAGATTTTAACTCAACACTTCGCTAATTCAAGATAACGTGGTCACGAGAAATAAGAGCCATACAATCCGGTTCAGAATAATCATGAAATGCTTAAAGTGCTTTAAATTTAATCAGTCAAAAAAGTAATCACAAGACGACAAACTAATTCCAAAATTACCAATCATTAAAATTGCAATTAGCTTCAATCATTAATCTTGATCATTATCCATTCAATAACATCCTCTTTGCGGACGGATGGTTTATTCAACTATTAATAAAACATACAAAAAAACCGCGTGTCAGATTCATACATGTTCATAAATTCATACATGATTGTATGAATCTATGTTCCTGATACGAATTTCCGAGAAAACGCAGTCGACCGTGTTTTGTTTACTTTTTGTTTCTAAATTTCTTTTGACACGGTATTGTGGACGACTTTAATTTGAAAATGAACGCACTCTTCAAGCGATTGTTTATTTTTCAGGCAGCGTCACCTATATTTGGTGTTGTACGCGCTAAAAATGGATGTAACCTTAGTTTGTTGTATTGTATAAAACAAAGAATGAGCGCAGCTCGCCGTCTTACTATGCTTGTTAATGATGTTTTTAAAATACCATACAAATATATATAAATAAAGAATAAAAAAAAATATCCATACACACATAAAACCATCATAGTTACATTACATCAGAATTTAAAAAATATATACTTTAGTTCCTCTACAGTGAAACGTAGCTGACTTTTTGTTTACTTATAATATATGTAGTATAGAATGTATATGCTTACTTATGGATGCGTTCATGTTTCACTGCATTGTGTATTGTTCGGGTGCTTTATTTTGATTAATTTAATTTACAATGGTCGTCAAATTATTATCATAATATTATTTAAACGTTCAAATCCAACAAATGTCCTCTATAACATAAATCTTTTTTAAATACAATTGCAGTTGGTATAAATGCACGGTTGCTGTTCTTTTTAGACTTAAATCTCCTTACCCTGTCCACCAATAACGATTAGCTTATTTGGCCCTGTTTCGCATTGCACCTATTTGATTGGTCAATTATTCATCTTATAGTTTATCGATGTTATGACTCTTTTGAGTTTGCTAGTTAAATGTACTATAAGTAGGCGTTGGACAAATCTGACTGATTCAATTGTATTGTTGTTAGACTGAGATTTCTAATACAATATTATTTTACTACTTATGAGTTTTGTTAGACTGTAAAAGTCAGTTAAGGGACAAAGGTTTTATTGGCGTTTTTTGCGGGCGATAGGCTGTCTTCCTGTCACTAGCACTAACACTAGCAGTACTCTCTTTCCATCATTATAATACCTCTAAAGGATACATTTTTTTTGGTCCTAAAATCAAGGATTTTTTAACCAAAAATCTGTTGTCATTTTATTAATGTGTTATGTAAAAGCTATCAATTTTACAAACATACAAATATTTAGATACGCCCGTTATTAAAATGATAAAATTACGAAAAGTTAAAGTTGCGTGCTAAGGAACGCAACGTTAGTCGCTTAGATGTGTCACTTTGAAAGGTTTGAAGGTTGACGGACCCGGACGTGACGTTGGTTGGCTAAGTTTTTGACGAAATTGACTGACAGACAAGTGACATTGAGTGACCCTAACGCTATCTAGCTTACTTGTTTATGAAAAAAACTTATGAGACTGCAAAATAGTATTGTCCGTGGTATTGCCACATATGTAAAAAATATTTGCCGTGCATTTTAAATACTTCGTTATATTAATTAAACGGGCGTCTTTAATTTTATTATTTTATATATTACACATTCCAAAAAATATTCTTAATCGTTTCGTATTCAATTGACGTAAGTTAAAAGCTTCCTTAATTTAAAACCATGAGCCTAACAAAAATACTTTTGTCCTTTATCAAACGTGGCATCAGATGGTTTGATGGCCTCTGGTGTTCTGCCTACCCCATAAGGGATACAGGCGTGAAGTTATGTATGTTTGTATTTTGTTAGTGGATTTTATTTTAGTGAGATATAACTTTTTTTGTAAAGGCCCACTCATAGGCAACAAATGCTTATCGTCTGTATTTACCATGAAAAAGGCCACCAATTATACCAATGATTTTTGACAACCGGCTGATGTAGTGGTAACATACATTGCCTTCTATGCCAGAGGTCCTGGGATCGAATCCCGGCGGCGGCGGAAATCGGTGTGATGAACACAGATATTATTTTATTTTTATTTATACTTTATTGCACACAATTACAAAAAGGAAAAAAAAAAATACAATGAAAAAACATACAGATATTAGTCGTCAAGTCATGGATGTTTATATGTCTATTTAAGTTTATTCTTATAAAAAATATGTATTTATTCAATATGTACGTTTATATATTTCTTAAGTTTATCACTTATCTAGTATCCATAGCACAAGTTCTTTAGGGACTTAAATTGGGCTTGATAATTTTGTGTGAGTGTCAGAAATATTTATTTATTTATTTTCAGTTTCAAGATCAAAACAACATTATTAATAATAAGTGTGTGTACGATGTGTCTACTTAGCACATGTTTAGGTCTATCATTACACAATAAAATTAAATATTACGAAGTGGAACTTTCAAAAGGTACCTTGACTTTTAGCGCTATTTAAAAATATATCCGATTATGTATCTAATTCGATACAAAAAATGAGATTAGCATAAAAAAACGTATGAGCGTGCTAATATTCAAGCGAGTGTGCCAGTTGCAAAATGTATAACAAGCTTTTAATTTTTTATTGCTGACCGAAGTCTCTGTTGATGTCAATCTAACTTTACAATTAGTATCATAAAAGGATATAAAGGACAGGCTCTTTTTTCGTTTTCTCGTTCTGTGTGATGATAGCTGATTGAATTGCAGGAGGTTGCGAGTTTGCATATGAGGAAACCGAGTAGCTTTTTTTATTAATATCATACTTTTCGTTATAATCGTAACATCTCTTGTTTTATATGAGCATACAGCATCACTATAGGTTATTGTGATGAGGCTTAAGTCGTGAATAAGCTGACCCAGTTTGGAAATTTAAGGATTTTTTGAGTCACATCAGACAATCCCTTGGAAGGTGTAACCAATTTTTAAGGCCTTAAGTTTGTCATGTTAGTATTGTGCATCCATAGCTCATTGCACCTACTATGTAAGCAATTTGGTTGTGGCATGACATTGGCTCTCACAATTAGCTGTCTTGTGTTTGTATTTTTTTTTCATGTCACGGTCAATTTGTACTGTACCTATTTGCATTAATTTGATAATTCTGACTGAAAAAGAGTGCCAAGAGTTTTTTTCCGCCGGCTTTTTATGTCTCTTGGTCTACTGTAATATCTTATTTAACAACTAACAACAACTAGTTAAAGCCGAAGTATGTGATGACTGACTTCATCAAGTGTTTTGTGAAATTCCTAAGATGAATAAAACTTTTTGAATTTTTTTTGAACTTAAACAATTTGAACGGAATTACATATATAAGAGGATCAAAGTCGTTAACCTAATTCTTGTTTAGAATTCCCTAACTTCTATAATGGTGATATCACATCGTGCGAAAGACTTTAAACAAAATTTCAAGTTATAAAAATTCGCGTTTATTCTTCATCTAACCTGATTTAGCACCTGATTTAGTGTAGATGAGGTCAAAGATGACAGATCACTGATGAAGGAATAACTGGCTCTTCATAAAAAAATCAACACCGTAGCTACGATATTAGGCAGCTACTCATATTTCAAAAATAATGCTCTAATCTTTGAAAAGCAACAGTTTGCGTGAACAGCTGATTCCGTGCGTCTAAGTTTGGGTTGCGGCAGAATTCTAGCATTGCAGCATTTAGTTACAACACGATGCTGAGCTCCGTCTTTTGATAAGCATTGCAGAAAAAATACAAAATTGTTATGTAATTTTGGCCGCTATTGTGTGTGATTTCTATAAATTTTACTGGCTTATTAATAACACCTAAATAACATCTCCAGACAATAGCAACTACATGGGCCTTAACTAAGAAAACCTTTTAATATGGGATACCTTGTAACGAGCTCAGAGGAAACCTGGAATATGAATACGTATATACAGGCTCTTTCGTAATGAATGGATAATTTGACGACCACTTTGGTGACGGGGTAAACCTGTCTGCCTCAGACGCCAGTGGTTGTGGGTTCAATTCCCGCACGGAACAAGAAAAAAAAAATGTTCCGAGTCTGGGTGTTTATCTATTTATGTATTTATATTCTAGGTTCCCCCCTAGTTCGCTACATGGTGTCCCGTAACACAAACTATGCTTACTTTGGGGCTATGTAGTTGGTGTGATTGTCTGGGGGTTTTATTTATTATTTATTTATTTAACTCGTTAATTGGAGTTGGTCCGGATGTAATGTAAGACTGTAAGAAAAACCTATTTTGCGGCCAGGATTCTCAACCATATGAAAATGGCGTTAATAACTTAACTTTAACTTTTTATAAATTTCCCAAATTGTTTAATTCAGATCAAGAACATTGTTTTCTTGCTCCTTGCGGATTTACAGTACAGCGTGTTTCAGTACTGTGCCACGGAAGTCTTCAAATTTAATTCATTTATTAAGATTAATAATATATGTTCTTCAATAAAAACCCTTAATATACAGCACCCAAGATCTACTTTGAAACATGCTCACTGGACTTAGCTAAATAATTTATCAAAATACTCAGGAAATACGAAGGCAGCATTAAGCTTTTCTCATAAAAGAAAATATTTCAGCAACATCAATCGACCCGCGCCATATATTTTTTCTCAAATGGAACTCAACAATGACGTACGCGCATACTGAGACTTTTTCAAGTTTACTTTCTCAACTTTTCTCCTAGTTTATATTGAATGCTTAGAAACTGAGAAAAATGCTTCCGACACGTTTGTCGCACAGCGTGAGACCTATTTACTAAGGAAACGGTTGTTTTACTACGATTATTTAAATTTCTAACAACATATTTGCGAACTAAGTAATGGCCTAGGCTGATTATATTAATTTAAAATACTTTATAATCCTGCCTGAGTTCAGTAGCTGTTTTTATGAATTAAATGCCAAAAATTATCGGCGTTTCCGTGACCTTCGGAGACCCTTTGGTCCTGCTCATTTTTAATAAAGATTCTTAATTAAAAATGTGTCTTATTTTCAATTTTTTATACAGTTTAAAATAATGATAATCTTGCGTTTGTTTTATTGATATATAAGATCATAAGTAATATTTGTAGGCTTAGTATTTTCTGCAAATAAGCTTATAAATCGGCTGTTCTAACTAGTAATAAGTCTATGCGGTAGCAGAAGAAAGCGCTAGTAAACAGTATAACTGTTATAAATGAGAAACGTTTACCTACATATAAATTTCTTGAAGTTATTAAATTAATGTTTATTTAAGTGCTACATACATACCCGATAAAGAGTTTTAAGATACGAAAAACAACGCGAGCTAGAATCAAATCCACGACTTTTTGTTATCCAGTCACGTTATTTTTCTATAGAACTATCGCGACTTAGCTGATACTATTTTAATATAAAACTGTTCCGTTACTGACTGAGTGACTGACATACCTCGTACAGCGATAACTACTGGGTGTAGAGAGCTTAAATTCGGAACATACAATCCTTAGGAGTTGTGGAAGAGCACTTAGGAAGAAATTCCCGAAATCACCACGGAAACAGGAATTTTCGGACTTTTTAGTTTGTATGAAAAATCTTATTCTTTGAGTGCACGGATGTGATAGTTGGCATAAAGGTTTTTCAATGAGTGACTGGTTGTGTTAAACATAAACAAAGTTTATGAACGTACGAAGTCGCGGGCAAAAGCTAGTATATTAATATTTTTCTTTTACATGACTTAATCTATTCTCAAATCAAAAGATTATAAGCAAATTTTCGCATCACATTTTATGACTTGAAGCTATTATTAGAACTTATTATTACTTAAGATACAAGAAAGTAACTTTGACCCTTTATCCACTAAAATAAGTAAACAATTAAATGCTTGATTACAAAGAATATTAAGCGATTGTTAATAAGTAAATTGACAATTGGTATTGTTGCATTCACAATTTCAGTATCTCAAGCGAAACAACGTCGTACGTAACTCGTTGAAATTCAGAATTGTTAATTACCAACCTGTCTTTATTGTTTCATATACCATACTACTACTTCCGCAGACTTATTGTTCACGATAACTGGCCATGAACATACAATATTCAATAACAAAAACCTAATATCTCAATACGAATAAATTTAAAATTTTAATAAACTTTACTGTACGTGCTCGTATGTATTACTTTCAAAAACATTTGACTGTGACCTCTAAAATCATTAGGTGTGCAACGAACGGCACGTTGACATAGAAACTGGTTAAGAAACTATAATTAAAAAACGTACCTTAGTAGTGCTTTGTATTTGTAGAAAGGTCGCTATTCCTGCTCGGACCCGATTCTTGACCCCTCGTATTGTTCCTTTAGAGCTTTTAATTGTCGATGGAGGACCCTCGCTTTTATAATCCTTAACACCAGCAAAATATTCCACTCCGTTCAACTCATCACCTTCACTTTTACTAACACTTTTCTCACTTTTCAAAGGCACATCATCGAACTGTTTCTCATTTAAATGAAAATCGTAATACTTGTCCGTATCGAAATAATTACTACTATAACACATTTGCTCCTTGGTCTTGATTTGATTTTTTCTCTCCTCGTAAGTACTCTCGCTAATTAGCGAAGTTTTACTTACAAAGCTGTTTAATGGGCTCGTTTCTTCATTAACCTTTTCTCTACTCAACTGAGAAACTAGACGGAATGAAGTTAGCTGCGAACTTTCTTTCGTGTCATTTGCGATTTCATTAATATTCTGGGTGGAAGGTTCTGGTTCGTCACATTTAGGTTCACTTTCAGTTTCGATGGTAGTTAGTTTGGCCGAACGGTCTCTAATGTCTTGAAGCAAACCTTGAGGTAGAAAGCTAGTGTCTTTATTGTTCGCTTTAGTGACGTATGTTGGCATGTGCGGAGCGACAGGTGGCTCTGCCGGTAATTTCTTTGCTTTTTTGCTCGCGTCGTCGCAGTGACTTTCATCCGCATGCACGCTTCCGCTCAATTCACTACTGTTTAGAGAATCGCATGATATGTTAGAATCGTTGTCTTCAAAATCGACTTCGCTATTGCTTTTTGATGATCCAATTAATGTTACTGACACAGCTTTAGTCGATTTCGATATTTTCTTTTTCGGCAGCGGGGGCGGCGTGCCGTCAAGGTCACTGCACGTTCCCGAATCTAAAGTGTCACTCGGCGAACACTGCCCGCTGGACATTACAATATTTGTCATGGAATTCAAAAACGCATTGCAGTTAATGTAAGGAGGTTTATCATTTTTCAAAAGATCATCGTTTTCTATGATTCGCGGCCTGCTTTCATCAACATTTAATCTGACTAAGCTGTTATTTTTTTTGCAGATGTCGGTCAAATTAAACGTGTCGAAATCAACGTTGCTTTTGAGGTGGACGCTTGATATTTTGGGAGTTTTGTTGACTTCCGTGTTGTTTATTTTGATAGTGACCACGTGGGGCCCGTTAGCGTCTGAGCTAGGCGTGCTCGCGGGTCGGTCTGGTTGCGTCGCCGCTATGAATACCGTTGTGGATGGACTCTTAGAATTAAGGACGAGCGAGTGCATCGAACTCGGCTCGTTCGGCCGGCCTTCGGGGAACCTGTTTGTGTTGATATCATCGTTTGTAATTTGCGTGAAGGTGGTGGACCCTACCCGCTGTTTGACTTTGGGTGGCAGGGCAGGGATGTACTCCACGCTAGGACGCGATGTCACCTCTTCCATCATGACCCCTTACGCTAATAAAACAGCATAATTAGTTAACGGTGAATAGTTTGCAATGCGAGTCAGGTCCGTTGCTTTAGATAGTGGTCGATGTATAAGGCATTATGGTTCCGGTGAACGGACGATACTGGGTCAATAATCCGTACAACCGGTCGCTTTTTCTATCGATGCTCGCGCGGACCTGTAAAGAAATTATTCAGAGATTAGAACATTTTTATCCAAGGTTAATCTTTACGAAAGAAATTGGATTTTAATTATTTATTTGATGGGTCTTTGACAAACTTTTGAGTTTTAATGATAATGTTTACCACTATCAAAATTTAAAACGAATGATTATTTCGTTATTTATATTTTTTTGACGCAGATCATATTAGGCCTACATTTTTTATGTATCAATAACTTAGACTTAAATAAGTTTATTGCTTGTGGCAAATAGACGGGACACAAAAAACGTATTTTTGGTTTTTAAAACTGGTATCAAATTAATAATAACTATTATATTATTACAAACTAGCTGCTGCCCGCGACGTCGTCTGCGTGAACGCTATGCAGCACCAAACGCACCTACGATTATAACACTGCTAGCGTGATAATATGTAGCCTATATGTTGACCTGACTTCTTAACTATCTTCATGCCAAATTTGAAGTAAATCCATGCAGTACTTTTTGAGTTTATCTCGGAAAGATAAACAGACAAACAGACAAAAATTCTAAAAACTATATTTTTTGTTTCTGTTTCGATTGTAGATCATACCCCAAGTATTCTTTTAAAAAAATATTCAATGTACAGTTTTGACTTTCCTACCATTTTATTATATGTATAGATTAATAATATAATTTTAAGAAGGTATAACATTGACAATGTGTCATAAGTATCTGCTGGCGTTAGTAATAATTGGTCTTTGTTGTACAAAAAAATATTTTCTCTTAACTACAATCTTTCTTCAAATAAGCCGATTTGTTTACAATGCTTCTATTATTTCAATTGAGTAGTAAACAACATACATACGTTAAGTTATTTAAATAAAGTAGAGTCCACTTTACAGATTAACTATAACCTACAAGTATTAGTATAGATACGTTCCAGTTGCTTCTCTTTCCGGGCCGTCCGTATCGAAACTGCGTATGTTACGGACGTTCAGAACGTTAGTTCTGTATGAAACGCGCGTACGAACGCGTGACGCAGAATTGGCAGTGTTGGCACTAAGTCTCATCCCAATCTATACCAAAAAATACTTATATTTTTGAAGATATTTACTTTAATATTAAACAATATCTATCGAATTCAAAATAACCGAAAATATGGTTACGGCGGTGGGGCATTACAATTCAATCAATTATCGTATGCAGCATCGACCGCGTCACATTACTACTCGCCGTCATTTTATGTTAAAGGGCAAAGAGAATATAATCTCTAGGTAATCAGAGGTGACAGAGCAGCGCGGACTTCGTTGTCACGCTTCCCTCCCGCATCTTTTTCACTCCCTCTGCGAGTGATTTTTTGTTCAAAATATATTAAAACTATTAGTTATTTATAAAATGTAACATCAGAATTATATTTTGTTTGTTTCGGGGTATCGTTTTTACACGTTCGAACCGCACATTTAACCATTTTAATGTGTTAAATATCGAATTAAACACAGAAATTCGCTCCTGACATAAACATTTCGAGCTGTCGATGACGACTACTTCTGCTTGGGATGACTTTTGGTTATGCGTGTTCAATACTTTATTATTATTACTCAATGAAGTTAAGTGACAGAGGTTTTATAGCAGGGATTTTGTGGGCAATAGGCTGACCCCCTGTCACTGAAATAGTCTCTCTCCGTCATTGTAATGCCTCCAAAGTCAAATCAAACATGACATCAGATAGTTTTTTTAACGTTGTACTGCTGTTGGATATCCAAATTAAGAAAAAAAATAACCTCTGGTGTTCTGCCTACCCCGTAAGGAATGCAGACGTGAATTTATGTATGTATTATGTATACAGAAATTGCTTAGCCAAGATTCTTTCAACCTTGGTGTTTTACTTAGATACAAAATTCAGGTAACTTAATAATATCCTTGTCCATCAAAAACAAAAAAAAGTACACAACTACAGGAAAACATAACAATCTAAGGTTACACTTGGGTAACTTTATTACGTCAAAAGGTACTTAGATAAAACAGTAACCTTACCTAATGACCTTTCATAACATTTTTACCGTAGCGTTCAATTATAGAAAATGGTAGGTACACTGCTTGATTATTACGTAAAAATGAATTTCGGTGAAATAAAACTATGTTTCTTAATATATAATTACACGGTTAAGTTTACTGGTTAAATAGTCGATTTGATAATAATTAACTACGCTGGTTTGTTTATGCGTTGATTTGATTGACTATGTAATATTTAATCAAATCGACGACCACTTTGGCGATGGGGTAATAAACCTGTCTGCCTCAGACGCCAGTGGTTGCGGGTTCGATTCCCGCACGGAACAAGAAAAAAAATGTTCGGTGTCTGGGTTATCTGGGTTATCTATTTATGTATTCAAATTCTAGGTTCCCCCTAGTTCGCTTCATGGTATCCCATGACACAAGCTATGCTTACTTTGGGGCCATGTAGTTGGTGTGATTGTCTGGGGATTTTATTTTATTTTATTTAATATACAGAATTTCATTATTTTCATAAAAAAATGTGTGTTAATGCCTAAAACTTTACGATTCATTGTACGAATAAATATTTTAAAGCAAATTTGTTTTTGAAGGCATTGAGACGTATTTAAATACGATAACATGCAGTCTTTTATCTGTGTGTACGGTTATCTTATCTTTAAAAGGGGTTATTCAAATTATAACATTTTTATTTCAGACATTAATTACATCTTAAAATCTTAGTAATAACAAAATATGACCTTCTAACGGCTTTTATTGAGTACGTAATTAATTCACAATTTAATACTTTCGGCAGCTAAGAATACAGAATTGTATGTATTGATGAAAAGGTATGTATTGTTAAAATGAATGGTGCCCAATGGATTAGATGAAGGAATGTATTTTAATAATATTGGCCACAATACAATAATACAAAAACTATTCTCTTTTAAAGACAATTAAAAATAATCGTTTTTGTACCTTTGAATTGCTAGTGCTATTGTAGCCTATCGTTAAAAATCTATGATATACTTAACAAAGTGGTGGATAGAGTGTCATTCATTAATTTAGACATTTAATAAGAAATAATAAATAAAATCAAATCCCCAGACAAACACACAAACTACATGGTCCCAAAGTAGGCATAGCTTGTGTTATGGGATACTATGTAGCAAACTAGGGGGGACCTAGAATATAAATACATAAATAGATGAACACGGAGACATGGAACTTTTTTTTATGTTTCGTGCAGGAATCGAACCTGCAAACACTGGCGTCTGAGGCAGACAGGTTTACCCCATCGCCAAAGTGGTCGTCAAAATAAGACCTAAGTTAGTTTTATTTTGATTGCTATCGCTATAGATCTTTTTTAAGTAGACCCAGCAAGTCGATCTGCGTTGCAAAACTCAAATTCAGTATTTAATTGAATTTGACTCCAAGGTAAGTTAGTTAATTAGGCAGTTGACGTCATAATATTATAATATGAAACGCGACACACAGTTCTAAACTAATTTTTAAAAGAAATTGGTGAATTTTTCTCTTGAAAAGGATTGAAAATTGTTTTTGAATGATGGCAATCAATTTTATTAGAAAAGCTGCTACTCATATACAATAAACTCTTTTTTTCACCATGAAATATAAGTATGTTAAGGTAAGCTATGTGTTTTGATTACCCCAAGAAATACTCTTGAAAATAATATTTTCTTCAATACTCAATCTATTTGTCAGTACAGTCGCGTGATTAATCAACATAGCTTGATACTAATCGGACAGAACTAATCGATTTACCCTAGTGATTAGTTTTCATTCATCTTCTGATCACTTTCGCCTTTAGTTTTATCGGAAATTGTGGAATGTGTGTGTTTATATCGGTAGTATATTCTATAAATAAATTAGATAGAATCTTTGTAGTTATGTTGTTGAAAGTGTTTATTTTCAAAAGGGAAATTGATAGTTGTTATTATTGATGTTTATCTGTAATCTTATGTACATTTTGTTATTAATATTTTTATAAGAGTATCGAGTAAACTTTATAAGAGTTTCAAGAAAGTTCCAAGAAATTTAATAAAAGAACTAGCCCATTTTGTAATTCCTAAATACCAACTTTCACTGGATTCACATGCGACTGTTCCGAAATAAAAAATCATTTGTCAATTCAATTTTTATTTTTTAATCTTAGCAGTATCAATCCGGAAACTTACGGTTTAATATTATCTGAACAGAACAATACCGGCCCCCAAAAATCACTTTAGACACATAATCTAAGGACTGATTTCTCTCCTGACAAAATAAAGAGCCCCATTCTGCAAAATATACACTCTACAATAAGACACTCTGTCAATGTAAAACTATCTAAAGCTACGCATGTTTCTTTCTATGCCACTTCTATAGAAAAATTATGTATCTTAATTCTTGGCTATAGAAATAAATATTATACCTACACATACGCATAACTCAATATACTCTACTAACGTGGCTCGTCTTGGGCAACGAAGTATTAAATTACCAACTCGTGAAAGTGTTACCATAACAAATAATTTGAGATACGCCTATACGAGTCGCAATGTTGTGTCATTCAAATTGGCGTTCCAAATCTAACGACAGTAAATTATGGTACAGTAAAGAAAAAATATTACTGACTGTCAATGCAATCGTAGCAATAAATAAAAAGTAAGTATGTAGGTAAAACAATGAATCAGTAAAAGTTTTTCACTTTGTTTTAATATGTTCAAGTCCTAGTGTATGTAGGTTCATTAGTTCATCTGGCATCTAATAGATGACGTTGATGATACTCATGTCGCGTGTCGGTTTTATTATTTATTATTATATAATTATTATTATTATAAGTCTATTTATTGGTGTTAGGAGTGATTTTCCCCGTATTTATCATTTGCCCTGACTTTTCAAAGACAACATCTCCCAGTTAATGGCTTAAGAGATTCGTGCATGGTCCTTCGAGCCGGATTTTTTAAAGACTAATACTTTGGTCTATACCGAACTATATTTATCACAAGTGTGCTGTTTTTTGGTAAACAATGCAACATAATATCTCAAAAATGATGTTTGTCTCTAAAGAGACATTATATGAAGGGTGGTTAAAGGGTAAGTCGACCCTTAAAGGTAAGCGGTGTTCTCTATTAACCACTCTTCACAACATTATTATCAAAACATGAGAAGGTTAGTCTCATCTTACCTTACCTTTATGGAATATTTATTTATACCTACACAAAAACAATCTTTTTAAATAGAGCCTTTTACACAATAAAACGCAATAAACTATTTAAAACATACATACACAACTTCACGCCTGTATCCCTTATGGGATAGGCAGAACACCAGGTTATAAAACCATCTGATGTCACGTTTGACAAATTAGGAGGCATTATAATGGTGGAGAGAGACTATTGCAGTGACAGGGGGTCAGCCGATCGCCTCAAAAGAAACCTCCAATAAAACCTCCTATTTAAAACATATTTTTCTTAATATATTTAATTTCGAATTTTTCAGGCTACCATAAATACTTCTACAATTTTCAACACAGTTTCGTCACGAAGGACTGGCTTATGATTTAGTTGAAGAAAAAAAAACTGGCGAAGACCTACTCTTTATAATTTAAATCTACACAGAAGAATGTTAAAGTTAACCTTTTAAGCTTAACCATCAAGTAAGTAGAACTAAGTAATTTACTTGCACTTTCTCAGACATCAACTTAGTGAAGTAATCAAGTAACTTTCCTTTAAGTACTGAAAGTTTAAGTTATTTGCGAGGTTATTATCCATTAGGATAATTAAATTAAATTTAGATATTTTCTGATTAAGTTATATCCATGATCATAGCAGCTATAGAACCTTCAAAACTTTAAGTATGTTGCGTTACACAGTAGGTATGGAACTCATGATAAAATTGTAATTTACTTATTTTACAATATAAAAGACTTGAAATCCTATTCATAAACATATTATGTAATTGCGATATAAATACCAAAGTTTGAATGGATGTTTGTTTCTCAATCACAGCAGAACTTTTTATCCCGAAATTCCCGCGGAAATCAAAATTGCGCGGGTAAAACCGTGCGCAAAAGCTAGGTGTAATATCAAAATGTAGCCGATAAAATACTGTCAAACAAGCAACCTTACGACGATGCTCCAGCATCTGCAATTTTTTATTTTTAAAGTTGTTGTTATTTATAAGTTTACGGGCTCTTCGGTCAACAGAGTCTAGCGCTTCGAGCTGGTATTTGGCAGAATCATCCCAAAGGTGACTACAGTTATCCATGCAGGACCTCACTTGGAATGTAATATAACTGACCCGGTAATAATTGTCAGCAGCATTTTTGTGAAGGTTTTAAGCAAATAGGAAATACTAAGCCTGATTTGAATTAGAGTGCAAACAGGAATGAGGAATTGATATAATGCCCGACATAAAAAAAATTATGTTTGGATTTTAATAATAACTATCTATTATCCGTTTTCTACATGCATACATAACGTCACGCCTGTATCCCTTATGGGGTAGGCAGAACACCAGAGGTCATAAAATATTCTGATGTCACTTTTGACATAGGAGGTATTATAATGATGGATATAGTTAATGAAAAATGTGATAAATAAAAATTACCCGACCAGGATTTTTATTTATCACATTTTTCATTAATTTAAGAGTAATTGAGCATTTTTAATGCAAAATACTTAAAAACATTATGATGGATAAAGACTATTGTAGTGACAAGGGGTCAGCCTATCGACTGCAAAAACGGCAATAAAACCTCTGTCCCTTAACTGACTTTTACAGTATGCCCGGGAAGACGTGCAGCTGGTACATTCTGTTTTTCTTTCGCTCCCAGTCCAGCATGAAAGCATCCGTTTTCTATTCGTGTTAATTCCGACCCCGGGGAAATATCAGGATAAAATATATGACAGGACTTACAGGAATTAAGTTCTGAATAACACATTTTTTTGTGTTATTCAGAGCTTTGATTTGCGATCTGTTGTAGCGTAAAAGTTATAAACACGCTCACAACAATTCTAAATCTAAAAATTCTTATGATAACTTATCTATCTTAATTAGGATAGATGAGCCATCATGTCGCATTTTAATATTCATCCACAAAACAAAGGCTTCTCAATTTATTTCATAACAATCCGAAGGTCGTTTTCTTCAAAATATTTACACGATTTTCATGCCAATATAAAATAGCAAATATAAGTACTACGCAGAAACAGGCACCTTGATACGAATTCACGCTTCTAACATAAAGGATACTTTTCATTAGTCAAACATGCGATATAATCACGAAGTAATATTATACATGCTCTATTTTATCTCGTTAAATATCGGTTTGAATATTAACTACAACTATTAGAGATCATGACACGCTTTTGATATGTTTCTTCGCGTGATGTGGTAGTTTAAAAAGTAATGTATGAATTACAAGGTTGCAAAGTTGAGTTGGGTAAATCGATTATTTTAAATATGTACACGTATAAAAATATTGTTTTTAAGCTATTGCATAGCTTCTATCGTGGGCCTTGAGCGTGGGGACCGAATCCAGAAATTCCGTAACGAAAAAAACCTAAAACCCCCCACTCCGACCGGCACAGCGGTGGCACTTCGATTTCATAAATCAGCGCCATCTACTAGGAACTTGTGGAACTTCATATTAGATCAAAAATTACTGCATTAATAAAATAAATAAATAATTATAATTGCATAAGTTGATAAAAAATGCTATGGAATAGCTTTACCGCGGCAGTCTCCGAGTGCCACACGTCTTTTTTATTATCTTGGAACCAGGAGCTGCAAAATGTTTTACCCAAGAAACTTTTCATGTCGATGTTTCCTGATAAAATATAATCTTCCTCAAGAGCCAGAAAAGAAGAGTGATTGCTATACAGTGGTAATCTAAACAAAAGATCAATTTTCCATGTTTTAAAATGTCTTTTATTTCATAAAGTAAGGATATGACGTCTGTCTTCCATGACACCTGTGAACATGAAGACTAAGGTGGTTGAGGTCCATCCACGAGAAACCTATTCACTGGACACTTCGCGACACACACAACAATAAAAAATCAGCGCGTTGCTACAGTCTTTCTGCAGCAACGCTTATGCTGAGTTGAAGCCTTTTGTTTCCTGTAATGGTTAATAAGATTTACATAATACTTCTGCTATCTTTTAAATCCACAAAGTGTTTTTAGACTTATGCTCCAAATTGTAACTGTTTTTATTAAGGGAACAATAAACGTTTTTTATCTTTATCTTTAACAGTTAAAAATACCTGCTAGCATGCGACCGTCGATAAATTCTCGAATCAACAAGATAAATATTATTTTGTTATTTAATCCTTTCATGTTACCTAACATGCGGACATTATTAATGCAATAAACTGATTCTATTCTATAATAGATAGAATTACTCGATTTGATATCATGATTAAGCCCACAAAACCAAAAATGCGATATTCTTAAAAAAATACATACTCTAAGTGCCATATTCTATATATTCTACGACTCTTTTTTTCTGTGATTAAAACGCGTTTATCTTGAATTTTATCCTGTTATACTGTTGTAAGGATGAGATTAAAGGTTTTACATTACGAGGTTTTAAAAAGAAACTGGCTCCTACCACAGAGGGTGGCCCTACCACAGGCTCACTCGAATTATTCGCCATTTACGACACGCAAATCCAGAAGTAGGGCTTTTTTAAGAACTAAATAAATAGTAACGGCATATATTGTCTAATACGGTTACCCACGAAAAGCGATCAAAAGTTCTGTAAAAGCATAAGCAAAGATATTGCAGATACTACTCAATTCAATCAATCGTAACTTGTGATGACCAAATAAAGTGTTCTTCTTAAAGTTTCCGCAACATTTTTTATAGCTTCAGATAAATAATTCCATAACTAAACGTTTAATTAAATTTAAAATTGTAATGCCAATCACTTTCTTTAACGCTACAATAAGATCTAAAAGGAGAAAAATAAAACAACATTTTTATTAGAAGCGAATGTAATTAGCATAAATTAATAATTATGAGCGCTTTCACACTCACTCTTAGAATCACTAGTTCAGTTAGTTTGAACCAAAAATATTAAACGGCTTATTATTTTAGATGTTGTTCTGATTAAATTTGAATAAGAATGCTGTATGGTTGCTCTGAGGAATAATGGACGCGAGTAACTGTTTTAATTGTGAATACTGACATTTCGGCAATAATATGTTGACCGCAAAAGGCTATATTAGTATGTTCTCATAATTTAAAGTACTTAAATAAATGAAAAATGTGATAAATAAAAATTAACCGACCAGGATTCGAACCTGGGACCTCTCGTTTGCCGGACGAGTGCTCTTCCACTGAGCTACCGGGGCCTGGCGGTACGCCTCGAAATTACTTATTATACCACATTTTTGTTTTTACGTTGCTAACGTAGCTCAGCTTCATCTTATGAGATCTTTACAGAAATTGTGAATCCCAGTTAAAGTGAAGCAATGTTTTACCGACCAGTAATTTTTATTTATCACATTTTTCATTTATTTTAGAATAATTGAGCATTTTAAATGCAAAAAAAACTTTAAAACATTATTAAAGTACTCACTTATGGAAATATCTCAGAAAAATATAAAAAATTACAGATTAAAGTATCAAAATGCGTAGCTTCCTTTGAATAATTATCAAATATACAGCGTGTTGTAAAAGGCGATAAATCCGAATGGCTTCTTCATATAAAATATCACCGCCCTACGGTGAAGTATTCCCGCAAAATTTTATGAAACACCAGGTTCGGTATCTTGAAAACTGATCGTACTAATATTTTACAAAATTCCTTTCTGGAGAAAACTTTTCATTTGCAATATTACTCGAAGAAAATTCAAAAATTTCATTTAAAATTGTTAAATAAATTTATTTTAAGCCATCAAAGAGTAATCTATCAATAACTATGCTACAGACTATTTTTCATCCCATTTTATTATGCCATTTTCGCATTCCATTCAACGAACTTATTGTTAACTAATGGAATTCAAATGTGATATAATGTATAGTGTGCCTTCTATTAGACGTTAATAGAGTTGACCTTTGAGTACGTGGCAGGTAACATTTACTAAAAGTCAAGAGGTCAAGGCCGTTTAAGATGCGCCTGCGTCTTAGGAACCAAGAGTTTAGGTTCAAGAAATATTCGTATCGGATGTAACAGGAGATGTATCATAAAGGCACGTATTTTCTCAACCGACTTCCAAAAGGAGGAGGATCTCAATTCGTGTGTATGTTTATTTTAAGTCTTTGTTATACATTTTTTTGTACAATTATGAATCGATTTTAAATATTCTTGTTTCATATGAAAGATAGTACTTCTGAGGTAGCTCCGTATAAATGTCATCGAACTCGACTAAGAATTTCATGAAAAAAAAAATTCAACCGACTTCCAAAAAAAAGGAGGAGGGTCTCAATTCGTCTGTATGTTTTTTTTTGTGTCTTTGTTACACGATATTTCGGACAATTATGAATTGATTTTGAAAATTGTTGATTCATATGATAGAGGATACTTCACAATTAGTCCCATTTAAATTTCATCGAAGTCAGTTGAGTATTTCATTGAAAATTTCAAACTTTTGAAAAAATATGTATGATTTCGGAGAAATTTTTTTCTTGGATGACATTCTCAACTCAGCCAAAGTTTTGACGTGAACTCGGTTTTTTTAATGCTCTGCATTCGATGATTATCTTAATCAAACTTCACGTAGGTACTTTACGGTGATTTACATCGAAACTTCAAAATAACATGTAAAATATATACGCAACAAAATTCATTTCGAAAACTGCTTTATCTCAAAACTTAAGTTTAAAACTTTATTGTTATTGTAGAGCAATGTAGAGATTTAAATTCTTCCATGCTGGAAGAAAAACATAGGATGTGCCAGCTGATTCTCTTCCCTGCCCACAAACACGCCTTTAAAACCTCTGCCCCTTAACTGACTTTTACAGTATGCCCGGGAAGAGAAGCAGCTGACGCATTCTATGTTTTTCCTTTGCTCCCAGACCAGCATGGACTTAGCAAGAGATTCCAATTGGTTCAAAATTTAAGCGGGTAAAACCACATGAAGCTGGTAGTGTTGTATAGGTTACATTTACGTTATTCACGCTACATTTATAGCGTAGCTTGTCAGAATATTCAATAACAACCTAAAAATATTGTATTGCTACTTATTTACGATCACTTACGTATTAGCAAAGCATTAGACTGAGTTGTAACCTTTTGTCTTTTTGTCTTCAACCTTCATAGTTTTAAAATAATAAAATACGTTATTATACAGAGCGTTAAAAAAGTACAAACATACATACACAACGTCACGCCTGTATCCCTTATGGGGCAGGCAGAACACCAGAGGCTACAAGACCATCCGATGTCACGCTTGACAAACATGGAGGCATTATAAAGATGGAGAGAGACTATTGTAGTGACAGGGGGTCAGCCTATCGCCAACAAAAACGTCTTTAAAACCTCTGTCCCTTAACTGACTTTTACATTATGCCCGGGAACAGAAGCAGCTGGCACATTCTATGTTTTTCTTTCGCTCCCAGTCCAGCATGGAAGCAAGTACCTAGGAGTAAATTATCCTAGATAAGGCTAGTCTTCCCCGTTTGAACTGCTTTTTTTTAATTTGGTAAATACATATTTTACCGCGATTTTCCAACATGAACTCTACTTTGAATAATCGTTGTGATAAAGTTTTATGAATATAAGGGATGCTTTTAGGCTTTTATTTCACGCTTCAGATTATTTAATGTTGTTACAAGTCGATGCTGTAAAAAGGTCGCGCGCGCGCACTATTCTTAAAATGTTTATAAAAATAAAAAACGTTATTTTTTTAATATGGAATATTAGCCCTATCTGGGATATTTTTCTCCAAAGAACTTATATGAACACCCTGTATTATGACAGCTATTAGTATGTTAATCAAAGTGCAATATTTATCCTAATCTGCTTAATAATGAAAAGTTTATTTGAATATTTGCATTCTCCGTATTTGTGAATACATATTTTATATCTACAGTGTATTTTTAATCCAAATACGATTTTGAATATGAAAGTTGGCGTTTATAGATATTATTTACTCCTTTTATATTGAACTCTTTTATATAAGAGAAACTTGAGCTACAGACTATATAAATAACAATACATTAATCCAGACATTTTACAGGATCAGCAATTATACCGCCAAAGCCATAAAGTTGTCACCTTTATAATTATTTTATCTTAATCGTACACCTTTTGAAATTTTACATTCTAACAGCACTTAAAAGGCTCTATCATAAAACTCCACAAAAGCATATAAAAAGCAAACAAAAGCAACAAAACTTTATTCAACCCATCGATTCTACAATCACACCTTTCTCCTTCGAGTACATTAATTTACTGCTTTAACTCGTATTTACGAGTAACAAGTAAAGTGTTTACTTACAGAAACGCTCGTAAAAAGCTTAAAAGGTTTTATCTTAAAACTATGAACCTTCTTTTTGAAAGGTTTAGTATTTAAATATCGATGGAAAGAACCTGTTATTTATTACGTTCGTTTTTCCATGCAATATTCGAGTCATCATCATCATCATCACAACTCCATGTAATGAACCCACTGCAGGGCTATCAGTCTCTCCTCTGGGTGACGAGGAGGTTTAGGCCGTAATCTACCAAGCCCGGTCAAATATTTCATGGTGCCGAAATGGCTTCTGACAAACCCTAACGACATGCAGCACCCGGGACCGACTGCTTAACGTGCCCTCCGAAGCACAGAAGTCGCCGTGAGATATGAATGGTCGGCGGTCACCCATCCTAATATCGGCCGCACCGAGCGCGCTTAACTTGCGATATCGTTTGATATGCACAGTAACCACAGCGCCACGACGACTTCAATATCAATATTCGAGTGCTATTTGGTAATAAATAACATACTTCACGCCTGTGTCCCTTATGGGGTAAGCAGATCACCAGAGGTTATAAAAGCATCTGATGTCACGTTTGACAAATTTGGAGGCATTATAATGATGGAGAGAGACTATTGCAGTGACAGAGGGTCAGCCTATCGCGCACAAAAAAAACTCCAGTAAAACCACTGTCCCTTAACTGACTTTTACAGTATGCCCAGGAAGAGAAGCAGCTCGCATATTCTATGTTTTTCCTTCGCTCCCAGTCTAGCATGGAAGTATAAATAAATAAACAGATAATTATTCGTTTTGTGATATTTGAGAGTATAAAATCCTACATCCTCGAAATATCTATATTTCAAGCCCAATTTCTACTAATGTTTCTACGTAATTTAAAGATTTTCATTTTCTTTTTTAATTTTTAAAATTTTCAAATTTAAAGTAACTAATCAAAAAACAAATGGGATATTTTTTATCCTGTTATTCTCACCGGAGAGATTCAGATTTATAAAGGCATTTCTACAACAACGTTTCAGTGTCAACACTTTAAACAGCTAGCCGTCATAATTTTCAAACAAGTGGCCTTCTTACACTCCAAAAAGCGTTTTTAATTTACGCAAAACAATAATATTAATCTCTGGTCACGCATATCACCTTAGTAGTTCCAAATATTATGTATTTTTTAGAAAACCTTGCTAATAACTCGTTAGCCTTTAAATCGCCATTTGGACTTTCCAAGTCTGAACTAAATAACCTAAGAAGAATATGGATTCTTAAATAAAACACTTTTTAACCGGATTTATCGCGTATATTTACATTTTGAATTTTGACTCGACGTTTCGGTGTCTTTTCAGACCCCGTGGTCACGAGCGACCAGTCGCTATACGCGATAAATCCGGTTAAAAAGTGTTTTATTTAATAGTATGAATCGCGAAAACTTAAGACAATATTAATATGGATTCTTGCAAGAAACTGGTTTTTATGAATATTTTTTAAGAACAGCTTTTGTTATTGTCGCGGCTAAGATGACAGATACAAAAGGACTTTCAAATGTGAGATATGGAACTTAAAAACAATGTTTCGATAGTTTTTAATACGATTTTTTCAAACCCAGCTGATGGTCTCAAACGTCAGTACATGCATATAAAGAATAACCTTTTAGATTTATAACTACAGAATACCACTTAAATATTTTTGTGTTTTAAATATAGAAATATGAATTTGATGGCATATAATATTTGGTATACTGGCTATTGACAACAATAAACTTGTTCCTTTGTAATATAATCTTAAGTTTTCGCGATTCATACCATTAAATAAAACACTGTTTAACCGGATGGACGCGATAAATTCGGTTAAAAAGTGCTTTTTTTTTCCTTGTAACATTGCAAATTTGTGAAAGCGAGTGGGATTCAAACATAGTACCTACCTATGCCATGATTCATAATATCTCTAGGTCACCGAAGCCACTTGAACTTTACGAAATGTCCAGCTTGTTCTACTTGTTTTTTGCATTCATATAGTTTGCTTATGAACCAAAATGTTTATAGGTTTATAGCTCTTTCCTTCCATCGTTCAACAAATGTGAATCCCCATCATATGAAACTACTTGGTTATTAATTTAAGAAACATAATATTGACTATAGTAGGCTATGTTCTATGCCTACTGTCTTGGCATTGTAGCCCTCAAAAGTGTCAAACATCCATCCCATCATACAATTTTCATGATCATCATCATCATTCAGCCAAAAAACGCGCACTGCCCTTGCGCTGCCAGCGTCCAGCATTTACCGGTGTCTTAGACCAGAACTTCGGTCCACCTTGCGGGGGAGTGTATTGTGCATATTAGACATAAGAAAATTAACATTTTTTGTACGTATACTTAATATAGACTCATTATAAAATACGGCTTAGTATAATTCTATGTACTTAAAAGTATTCGCAGAAACACGTACACTATTTAACTACAGACAAATTGGTTATGCGTTTGTATTCACTGAAGATTCTAAACAAATTACAAACCAATAGATAACCAATGGCCGATTATTGGTCATTATTTAGTCACGAATTCAAGTTAAAGTATTATTTATGTGTGAAACTTAATGGTTAATGATATAGAGGCATATTATTCTGTCACGAGAAGACGCACCTGCCTAATAAGTTTGTGTTTGAAGCTGAAACGTAGTTGGTAAAATACGCATGAATGTACTGCGCAAATTTGTATTCCGTGTGAATTTCTTGATATAACCTATATCCTTCGTAAGGCTTTACGGCTTTTTTGCTTGGTGGTAGGATCCCTTCTGGGTCCGCCTGGCTAGCGACCACCCTTTATATAAAGTCTGCCGCCAAATGTTACCGCTCCGGCGGTAATGTGTTCCGGCAATATTGTATAAAGAGCCAGTTCCTTCCTAAACCCGTGTGCTTTCATCTTCGACCTCATCGTCACTTACAATCAGGTGAGATTGAGGTCAAACGCGGGTTTAGTCACTAATAAAAAAAAAAAAAAAAAGAAGTATAGATTTTAGCTATTCTACGTATTACATTCTTAAATGTGATACCAGATCTTTCCATCAGGATAAAATGACTTACATGCATAACTTCACGCCTGTATCCCTTATGGTCGTCAATTTGTGAATCGATTTTAAAGATTCTTGTTTCATATTATGATGAAGGATACTTCAGAAATGGTGCCATATAAATTTTATCGAATTCGATTGAGCACTGTTTGAAAAAATTGAATTTTTGAAAGAACTGAAGAAACTGTATAAAAACAAGTTGATGACCTATTATTTCAGCCAAAGTTTTGACGAGATATAAAAATGTTAGTGTAGTCCGTTCTAAAATGCTTAGCTCGTCGATCATGTTGTTTTTCAAATATTCAAATTCATATTTTTCTTTTTACTTCTCATAAGCAGCTATGATAACAAAAATGTACACAAACTAGAATCACTTGGAAAGTTAGCGTTATGACGAGTCGTAGAATTAACAAGCTCAACACGCCCGACTTTCAATACTGACCGAGTTATGGACTTTGACAACTGGACAACCATCCTGAGAATAAACAAATGAACAGGTTTAATATATCGTGAAGATTTAATCAGGTTTGAAGTTCTAAACAGAGATAAACCTATCGTTTTACTGCGTGGTTAATATTTAAATTAAACGTGGTTTTAACCGGGTTTTAGTAAGATCGGTACAGGAGGCAGCAGGTTAAGCATTTCAAATCTGTCTCGACATGCCTCTACTATGCCTTCGACATTAAGTTAAAAATTGGTTGGAGAAATTTGGCAGGTTTGTTACGCTGAATCTGTTGCCTTCTGTACATATTTGAACTGGATATTTTGATCCCAAATAGATATAAAAGGGTGGGTAGGTCTTGTAAACCAAAAAAAAGGTAAAAAACGCGACAGACCTCGTGATCGCTCGTGGCCTCGGGTCTGCAGAGTTCTGTGGGATCACAGAACTCTGTCGATTCCTGTGTTCACGAATGTTCGTATGAAGGCGGTTGCAAGTTGTACCCAACATTGTAGTTTATTTATTTCACAATTATTTAAAGATACAACATGTTCACAAACATTCAAAATTAACACGGCACACATGTATTTACACTTGTCGTGCGGCAGTGTTCATTTGTCAAACAGACCAAATGTATGCTATGCGAACATTCGCAATCATACGAAGCGATTAAGTTCTGTGAGAGCATTGCTGTAAAGACACCGAAGTGATTTTAAAGTAACGAAAACTTTGCTATATAGGATGGCCATCTCATTAATATTTCTTATTAATAGTTCATTAAACAATGTCAAGCTTGAGTCACTTTCAAGTGTACAAAAAACGTCTTATAAACACAACCAACTGATCCAAAACACATGGTCATGTAGCGTATTTTTTTTAACAAACAATAGACAAAGTGGTTACTTGCTATGCGTCCGCGCAGGTAGCCAGCCGTTTCCGGTCTGTTACACACGAGGGTAACAGGAAATTAAAACACAAGAAGTCAGGTACACAACCGTATCAATTATGTTGTTCTTTGGCTTTTATTTCGATTCTTAGAAACGGTTTTAGGGCCGATGGGATCATCTTTTTGGGAACAAAAAGATGAGAGCAATTGAATTTTTTATATACATATTATACAAGTCTTTTTATTTTTCTGTCAAAATGACGATAAAAGTTTATCTTGTTTATATTTTTTTAGGAGTAGGTTATAGTAATCTTTCTTGATTCCGGAATGGACTGGAGGAGTGCGAAAGAAATAAGACTTGTTATGCAGAGCTGATTGCTAACATTCGCTATTCGGATAGACACATTAATAAGAAAGAGGATTAAGCATAGGAATAGGTGGTAACTGTATGATCTTCATAACACGAATAACTTAAAGGTTACTTTTAGAAAAGGCTAAATACCTAGTTGGTGACTCTATTTGGATACTATATCTTTACCAAACTAAGTCTATAAGCCAGGATTTTTCATCAGCATTATTATCGAAACTTCTATAGTATTTTCGACCTACATAACTTTGATTGCATGTTGGCCGCCAATGAATCTAGATATCGAATCGCGTAACAACTCCATCGATACTTTCACCTTAAAAATCGAGTTTGAATTATTTGAAAACAAGAAATTCGTTATACAACTCCGCAATGCATGCGGAGAAACGGGTCAGATCTATTGTGAAATTTATATTTTTCTGTAACTCAGGATTATATTTATATGAAACTGTTGACGGTTTTTCAAATAAAAAGATCAAAAGTCGTAGGCACTTCGTTTTACACAAACACCAGTAGGGCTGCGACCATAGACAACGAAAAATCGTTTCTTTTTATCGATATTTACTAAGAATTTGGCACTTACAGTATGTATTTTTTTAAGAATATTGTATCTTTGGTTCTGTGGGCTTAATCATGGTATCAAATCGAGTAATTCTATCTTTTATGGTGCACATGTAAGCTAACAAAGTAGGATAAAATAACAAAATAATATTTATCTTGTCGATTCGAGTATTTATCGATGGTTGCATGCTGACTCTGCTGATGTGGGTACTTATTTTACTAACCAGCGACGCACAAGTCGGTTATTATAAGTTATCGTGTACAAACGGATGAACCGATATTAGTGCGATTTTTAATAGAAATCTTGTCTGCAATGACATTCTCAGAACTTTTCTTTTTGGTGGTATTAAAATCAGTTCATTTTAGGATATTCAGCACTTTCTGAAACTAGTGAACGATTAGCCCTAAGTGAAAGCACTGCTTAGTAGGTTGATTCTTCCATTCTATATTTTTAAAGCTAACAAGTCTTATTAAATTATGTCTAACTTAACATTTTGTTTCATTTGTAAAATAGTTCCTACATGAGTATATAAGAAAAGAAATTGTCAATATTTCAATAATGATGGATTTTTATAGCCTGAAATGCAAACTCAACGCTATTTAAGATTAAATACGTTTTTAAACGGATATTTATAGATTATAATTATATACATTTTATACTTTCTGTTGGGAGATAAAAGTTAGGAGATAAGGTGGAAAGACGTGTGGATAGGCGTGTACCACCATAGTCTTCAAGTGCAATTTGCATCAGGTGGCATGGAAGACAAACGTCCTATCCTTTTTTATGCAGGGTTACTTGTGGGTCTTTTTTGAAATTCAAGGTCACGATAGTTTGAGATAACATATGAACAGAAAAAATAAAATAAAAAACAAATATTAATTGAACCGAATGTTAAGTTTACTCAGTAAATAAAATTTTGAATAGTAATTCAGAAGTTAACCAAAACTTTTACCATATTATTATCACATCACTTGTCTCAAACTTAAACCAATAATAATCATGCTTAAAAACTTATTTCACATTTCGTCCGCCCAATCACTCACAACTCAAATACCGATAATCTGTCCGCTTGTCTGTTATAGCCAATCACCGCAACTCACGAACTGTGCAAGGTCAAATACGATTACCAACTCGTGTGTTTATGTGGAGACACGACAAATCAAAACTGTGTACTTTTAATAGACAAGTATGTTTATTTTTATTTATATTTTAGTAGCTGTTTCGCTGGAATATCGAGATGAAAAGTAGCCTTTGTGCTATTCCAGACTGTACACTACCGCTATGCCAAATTTCAACCAAATCCGTTAAGCCGTTCGGCAATGATCGAGGAACTAACATCCATACATACATCTATCACCCCAAAAGTTTAGATTTATAATATTAGTAAGACAAGATATAAATATCTAAGGAGTGGGATAGATATGGTTGATATATGTTGAAATAAGCTATAAATTTTTAACTGTCTTTTTTTTTTTTTTTTTTTTTTTAATTTATTTATTTAAAGTCGCTTTATAACAGCAAAGGTCATTAGCGACCACAGTGGTTTACATACTGTCTTTATGTTTGTTAAAATAGAATCAAATACTATTTGTTATGTTTGGTATTTTTTGGATAATGCTTACTTCATCACCATCATCACCACAACTCCGTGTAATGAGCCCACTGCAGGGATATGAGTCTCTCCTTTGGGTTACGAGGAGGTTTAGGCCGTAATCCACCAAGCTGGCCCAGTGCTGGGTGGTGGATGCCAGAATTTTCAGGGCGCCAAAATGGCTTCTGACAAACCCTAACGACTACTGTATACAAGTATACAGCACCCGGGAGAAACTGCTTAAAGTGCCCTCCGAAGCACGGAAGTCATCGAAATGAATGGTCGGCGGTCACCCATCCAAGTACCGGCCGCACCGAATGTTGCTTGACCTGTGATATCATATGAAGCACACAGTAACCACGGCGCCACGACGACTTCGTCTTTTATTTAATTCTCACAAATTCGCGCTTGTCGCAAAACACTTCAACGGTTACGTCTAATGCAAAATAATTATTTTGTTAAGTTAGTTAGAGAGTTAACTGCGTACAAACAAATATCAACTTTAATAATAGTATAGAAAAAGATAAAACTATAACATGTATTAATTCTAATTTGTTTTTACCTACACGCACGTTCGACCTCAAACTTATTGGATTATAGGTAGCACAATTTAAAAACACGGGTTTATGAAAATCTGGTGTTCTATAACAAAATAAAGTGTAATGTCAGCAAAGAATATTGTTTAGGAAATCCAAAAATCTTAGAAGATAATATCAAGAATCTCCTTAAAAAAATTTTCAGTAGATACTTATTTGTTGTTCAGATTAATTTTAGAATAAAATTATAATCTTCAACAAGCTTAACTTACATTTACGCAATACATTTTTAATATTTTTAGCTTTCGTAAAAAAGCGAAAGTGGAATTGTGTTCAAACTCCTTAATTTATTTGAAAATATTCATCTTGCGTCCATATTCGTTACTTTAAAAAACGTCAGCTTATTCTATTTGTAATGAAGCTGGACTTCTACATTTTAAATTTAATAGTCATCTTATTACAAATGGAGTCATTTTCCTTATCTAACGAAGAATGTATACAATACATAACACACGTAGTTATTCAAAGTATCTGCATGCAACTTGCATTCGGTGAGTCCACAGGTCATTCACAGTCTCGCATCATCGAGATTTGAAAGTGAAGTATCGCAAACGGATCTGAACTATAAAATATAACCATAAAATTCCAAATAACACCAACAAAGTCATAATTTTACACCTTAATGCAGTAATCCTATGAGTCAAGCTTAAACTTGGTGAAATTATATGATGTCATCCAAAAACTAAGACGTGATTGGTAAATTAATTTACTAGCAGAGAAAGTGATTTTGATTGCAGCGGAATGTGTAGAAATTGCAAAATAGAAGCATCGTCTTAAACGAAGCAAAGTTTTTGTTGAATTTATAATGCGTTTCGACTTCCTCTTTTCGTGATGATTCGATTCATTCGGTTACTCGATCATTAGCTTCAACACAAAAGAATGCCACATCTGCATAGATGCAAAAAAGAATAGTCAATCACCACCTTCATGAGAACTTATCGATACTGAATAGTAGACACAAGGAAGACTATTAAGTTGCGCGTTAAGTAGCTTCCGTAACTAATAAGGAAATTATGGTGACAAAAAAATACGTGTTCACAAAACGCCATTCAATTGTTTTATAAAACATGGCACGTAAACAAACTCGAAAATGACAAATGAGGCACTTTCACCGAAGAAAACTGCGAGTCTTAGACAGGCGGCGGCGCGGAACGCCACGGGCCTTTGCGACAACTTGGTCAATCAGCCAATAAATATGCAGAAATGGAAAACTTTTTTAATATAACCAATGAAAGGGCAAGCCACCTGATGGTTATGAAAACTGTTGATAGTTATTAACAAGAAACTGTAGTTAACCTTTGGAATGCTAAAACGTGCCTAATAGAAATGTTATTTGGAATAGATATCGAATTTCTTAGGAAAAATGTGGGTTGACGTGCTTTATTTGCATACGATGGAGACATAAACTTGTTGGAAGTAAACTAACAGAATCTATTAACATGTGAAGTTAATAGATTATAACACGCTAATACGAGTAGGTATCTGCACGAGAATTTGAACAAAGAAATACCTATTCTAAGTTCAAAAAAAATACTTCATGTAAAAATAAAATGTGCAGTTCACATCCTTTAGAAGACGCCATATAAAATTTAGTGTGAAGTCACATAGCCTTAAATAGATTTAGCCGGATACAAAACTGACGTTTCTACATTACCTCATTTTTCAAATTATGGTAATTATAAGATAAAATACGAATATCAGAGTCAGTATTTTTTAATACACTTTTTGGTCAAGTTAAAATTTCAAACAAAATCAAGTTAAAATTTCAAACAAGATCAAATATACTTATTTAATCGTGGAAACTTAAGACAGTGTCATTAAAATTTCATATTATTAGTAGTTTAGTTTGAACTCATATGGAATTTAATTCCAAAATCCTCCTCTGTGTGAAAATAAGAGTACAAGAACTTAAATAACAGTATTAAATCGCTGTAATATAAATGAGTTATTTGTAATAAGTATTATTTATTTTGATAAAAGTATTTGTTTTTATTTCCCTTTAAACTAAATTTTAATATTCTTAAGAAATAAAAAAAAAACTCAGAACTTCAAGAGGCGAGTGTGTTTAGTCTTTATCTTATGTCAAGTTAAGACCAGCTCAGCCGTATCGGCAAAAGCAATATTTATAATTCACAATTAAAATACAATATTTTATTAATGATGCAACTCAATCAATTTCAAAACTCTCAACAAATACAATAAAACGGATAAAGAAACCTAATATCTTAAACAGAGTCCCAGAGCTTTAAAGTAATTACTTAGAAACAGGAACAAAATAAAAAAAAATAACAAAGGCCAGTCCTGGAGGCCTGATTATATTTCTCGCTTTATTATACAAAAGGTTTCATTGTGAAGTAAGTAGCGACCGTGGGATCGAAAGTGTGATGACCTCATCCCTACAGGACCTTTTCGTCCTTCGAGCCGGATAAAACTCTTTTCCATTAATCAACAAATCTCCGCGTCATTTGTATTTAGAAAATCAGATATTGCAAGATTTCTGATCTTTTTTATTATAAATTTAGGTTTGTCTTATATTATTTTTGGACACACAGCGCCATTTAGCCCTAAGGTAAGCACACAGCTTGTGTTATAGGTACTAGACAGCGAATATACATTCATTTACTATATTTTATTAATTACTACATAAATATCATACATACTACACCGGAACTATACAATTAAATGTATCATATGCTCATGAATATTTGCAATGTGCGGGGATTGAACCTGCAACCACTGGCGTCTGAGGCAGACAGTGTTACCCCATCACCAAAGTGTTGGTTAAATACTTAGATTGCTATTCTAATTATGAATGACTTTAGCCATCAAGTTAGCTCTAACAACATATTTAAAAGACAATGCGTTATTTTGACCACAGCAACAAAGGTGAGAGACTGCGAACAAAATCTATTATAAAGACTCCAAAGGAATGGGGTTAAGTAGCCTTACAGTGTTTGTCAATCTTGCGGTAAATTTCAAAAGAGATGTTTCTAGTAAGTTCGCGTAAGTATTGCTTAATGTAATCATATTTACACGGTTGTGAGTAAAAATCTTAGAAAATGATTAAATAAACTACATTTTTGTATGTTTTGAGCTCAGCGTTTAGACTTTGGAGGACATTATTTTTCACAAAGCGCTATCTAGCATTTGAACTAAGCGGAGTTTGGCGATGGGGTAAACCTGTCTGCCTCAGACGCCAGTGGTCGCGGGTTCTATTCACGCACGGAACAAGAAAAATTATCTATTTATGTACTTATATGCTCAGAAGTGAAGATGAGGACGAAAATCACAGCAGCTTATGAAGGTACAAAATATATAGCTTAAGCATTAATTTACCAGGTGGAGTTTTACTCTAAAAATCGTATCCTAATAGATAAGTATACGTGTAGTTATTGACAAAACCTTAAATCAAAAAGATAAAAAACTGAGAACGTTTCGTAAGTTAAAATAAAAGTATTATATCTGAATCAATCGAATCATCGATTTGAAAGTGTTTTTTATCTCGGTCTCTATAAAGCATGCTAAAGGAGTGGCCAGTACCAAAATTCGAATTTCGAACGACAATCACACGCTCAATGATCTGTAACATGTGAGATGCGCGGAACATTTTACCTATTGTCATTTAAATATTAGGTTAAACTCTATGAAATGCGACAAACACGTTGCCTTTTTAATTTGAAACATAGTAGTGTCCTGTTCCGTAAAATTTTCCATACAAAGCTTCACTTCTAATACCACCATGTCAAATATCAAGAACTAATTTTCGTATTGTATTATCTCATCAGTATTTAAAATTGAATATGATATATTGTTTTCACGGCCATTTTGACAGTTTTGCGTATAATATGTTTAGTGATGGCTTGCGATATAAGTGATCTTCAGATTAATATCAAGAGTTGGACCATTTTAGGAAAAACGACTTATTCAAGTGATATTGAAGTTAATCAAGGCTTGAAATATTTTTACAAGAAAACAAGCTACTTAACGCGCGTATAAGTATTACCAAACAAAGAACTTCATAAATGGATTTGCACACCTAAAAACTAACTAAAACTTTCATTATAATGTAGGCAAGTAACTTTTTATGTAATTTAAAAAAATTAAACCTGCACATTACGAAATTTTCAAAAATACAGCTTCTAAGGTATTCTTAATGAATTAATTTTAAAATCATGATATATCACGATCATATCCAATCATATTTTAAATAACAGTTTTCGAATTAAGAAAAAGAATTATAAGTTCTTTTTTTTTAAAAGAAAACAAAACTATTTTCCAGCATTAAAATAACCAGTAACGTTTTTTATGAAATCAAAAATCCTAAAAAGGAAGCTACGGTCACTTCAACAAACCTCAATACTTTTAAACAAAAATTAATATTACAAAAATACCAAAGCCTCAGTAACTTCAGCCTTCAATAATTTCAAGTCGCAGCCTGTCCTTGATATTGTCCTGCGCACGCGCAAACTGGTTTCAGAAAGACATAACTTCATGAGACGCTGACGCCAGCGATACATAAACATGCCTCCGGAGATGTGTGAAGCCGATAATTGGAGTCTGTGCTTAATGTGATATTTTCTGGTAAGTTATATACATAGTAAGATTGATTTGATAATTAACTTAGTTTTAAGTTAATACTTCGGGACGTGAAACTAAACGCTGAATAAAGTATGAGTTAATTTTATTAGACTCTGGCTAACGAAAGTAGACAATGGGGGTTTTTGCAAACTTTTTATATGGCAACTTATTCTGGTGTCACTGTTGTCAATCGAACAGTTGTTGGTGGTTTTGGTAATTGAGATTTTGGAATTTTCATATTTAAAAAAGGAATAAAATTGGATATATTTATACAACATTTTATTCGTAAACAATATGTCAAGGATTTGGGTATTTTAAACGTGTGATATTATTACTGATGTCATGTTTTTTTACAATTTGCTGAATGTTAAAAGCATCTCAAAACAGTATATTTGTACGAAGTATATTATTTTACCTGCACAATTCTAACTCTTCATTTTAAGTATATATATTACATTGTCCGTATAAAATTCGAGATTTTTGCTACTGATTATTAATTTTTAGGACCTCCCTAATCCGTTATCAAAATTTTATTCAACCCGGATTAAAACCTTGCCGAAAATTTAGGGTGGATTTCCTGACCAAGTTTTGGGCAAACCCTAATTCAACTTTTTAATTACAAAACTTAATTGTAGCTTAGAAATTATTAGTCGGTATAGTAGATCCCTATATTTCATTAAATAAAGCAGACTGACAGGGTTCGGTCCAGTTGGTGACTAATTATTCCACTTTTATGCTACAGAATTTTATAATTGCTCCCGGATGCTGTATACAGTTGCCGAAAAGGTTATTCGGCTCCCTGAAAATTATGCCATCACCCAACCAGGTCGCAACAGCTTGAGTTTATGACTCAAACCTTCACGTCGCCGAAAGGAAGAAAAAAAGGATTAATGTGTTTGAGAAGTGATTGTACAGGCAAGTCTAATAAGATGTATACAGGAATTTGAATTTTATGACAACTGAATAAGTTGCGAAGTGACTTATTATAAGTGACTGTACTATGGGTTATATGCGTTGTAACCGCTTATTTTTGGAACGCACCCGAAATGTCGACTGTCAACGTCACAGTAATGTCTTTTTGACAGCCGGTTTCACGGTCGCGTCAGGGGATCTTTTTCCAACCTCCGCGGCGGTGCCTGCGCCGAATTGTATAATTTAATTTTTGAAGATTTTGGTAAGCGCCGTGAGCTTTGGGTTGAATTTGTCGGATTCCTTAGGCGTTACGATGATAGTGAATATTTATTTTACAGATTGTTGTCTGGATTGCGTGTCTGGATTTTTTTTTCGCCACGCCGCCTTGAATGGCGTTGTTTGCACGTGGTCGAATAAAGGAATTTTATTTTGAAGCCCCTTATTGGTGATGTTTGTTTGATATTATAGCTCCGACAGGTGAGATTTTCTGTTATTTTGACCTAAACCCCTTCATGTGCCTGAACTGGTTCGTACTGCGTTTGTAGAATATTGTAGCTTACTTAACTGGTTTTATTTCCAGGAGTTTTTTGGTCGGCTGACAGTTTCCCCCGAGCCCGGCAGGTGTGCTACCCATTGCTTGCTTACCCTGCTTTGGAACCAAGGGAAGGTCCGACTGCTGAGAACTTATACCTACTATTGATGCAGGACTGGAGTTGGTGATGTAGTTTTCCGATTGACTTACCCAGTAAATTAAATCATAACGGTCTGGTATCCGTCATTACCAGTGGCGCCCATTTAACTTTCTAAATATTCTTATAAACTCACTGCAGTGCCTCAAGCAACCCATCCCTAACTGCTCGAGCTAGCTGAGTGCAGGGTTAGATACTGTGATAGCCTGACAGTAAATTAAGTAGGAATTACAGTGTTCATTTCCTTAAAGGTTACATTAACATTACATAGTAACTAACCACAAAATTAAACCGTTAATTTGATTCCCTTTGTTTCATTGCAACCTCTCAGAAAAGGGAAAGGCTACAGTGACACCCAACGTGAGGGCTTTGCTTGAGGTAATTGTTGTGTCATAAGCTACAACAAGCAGTTAATTATAAATCTTTGAAAAACTATTAACTATTTTAAATTCATTTAACTTTGTTTATGACAATAGGTTTGTTTTTAGTGTAATTGGTGCATTTAATATAAATTTGAACTGTTAAGATTTTATTATAAGAACTTACATACTACATTTTTATTGTCTAAATACCAACTCAATACTTTAATGTCTTACAACTTACTTTGTTTACAATTTTAGATATACTGTACTATACTGCAATTTTACATAAGAAAATACTGTTTAGTTATACCTTTTACTGGTTTACAACTACACATAAAATTTTATGGGGTTAATCTTGGCTGACAAGAGTTTTTTTTATGTTGTGTTAACTTCTTAAACTTATCTATTTAAAGTTTTTATTTACACTTGTTTAAGTTAGGTTAATCAATTAATGTTGGTTTGTTGTTAATATTGTCAACATAATACTAGTTTTAGTTGTTGACAAATGGTTATTTTGATATGATGGACAGTAATAGTAACAATTTATTTTACTGAGCTGTAAGATATTTTGTTGTATTTACACCTTGTTTTGTAGATACTGATTTTTACAGTTTAGATCTTAATGAAATTTTCCCTGCAGAGACATATAGTATAACTGTGTTTACTTACTAGTTTAATTGAATGAAAATCTTTTCATTTTAATATTTATTGATTGTCTCAATATTTGTTAAAGCTAGCTCGAATTATTAGGAATGGAGAGACCAATAACATACAATCTTTTACGAAAAGATGAGTTAACTTATGAAAATGAAATCCGTGACGGTAAACCAGCCACTACTGTAGAGGTGCTTCGTGCTCAAGTCAGGGAACTTTCTCGAACGGTCCCTGCCGATGAAATTGTTGATAGCCCCTATGATCCTAGGTCGGAGTTATCCATTGTGGAGTCTAAGTTAGCTGAAGTTGGATCATTCTTATCGAAAAGCTCCCCCCCATTTAAACAGTTTAATCGGATTAGGGCCATTTCTCACCATCTTTTTCATCGTATGAGTAGGATTAATACTGAAGGTGAACTAACCGAACTGAAGGATTCTATTCAAGTTAGGCTAGATAATTATTTGAAACAAATTGATTCACTTTTTTCTTCTTTTAAAAAGTCTTTTGATGAATCTTCTTCAGATGGTGCCTTCGTTCAAGCGGCACCAATTGCTGTTTGTGCTCATAGTAAAGAGGTGGCAAAGCTGAACCATTCTTATGATGGAAGGAGCTGTGCTCGTGCCTATTTACAACGTTTAGATGAGCTGTGCCGGTCCCGTAGAATCTCTGACCAGCTATTGTTTGATTCTGCAGCAGAGTTATTTACAGATCAAGCCTTGACCTGGTACCGTGGTGCTGTTTCTTCATTGTCGGATTGGTCATCATTAAAACAGGCCCTCTTAGCCGAGTTTACACCTGTAGATTTTGATAGCCGTCTCTTAGATGAGATTAAACGTCGAACACAAGGTGCCGAGGAGTCTACCTCTATTTATATTTCCTATATGCTTAATTACTTTAATAGATTATATATACCTATTTCTGAAGACGAAAAACTGCATATTATCCGCTATAATTTACGACCTCGATTTGTGAACGCGCTTGCCCTGTCTGACATAAACAGTATTAGTGAACTTAAGGCCAAGTGTAAGTTGTTAGATGTATGTGAGGCTAGGTCGACCTGTTTTCACGAACCACCTAGGCCCAACGCCCATACGTTAGCGCCTGACCTTGCGTATGTGGGAAGAAAAACTGAGCCTCGTGTTGCAGCTATGACTTCCGCCATATCGAGTGATTTTTGTGTTCGTTGTCGTGTTGCAGGTCATATTCTTAAGGATTGCCCTTCCAAACAGATAGTCTGTTTCAAGTGTGGTTTGCAAGGTTCCAAGAGTATATCTTGCCCACGTTGTGTTGGTAAGGTTGATTTAAACGTTTCAAAAAACTAAATGACTCTGCCAATCGCAACCATTATGATCGTGACGATTGGCAGGCTTATTTAAAACAGTTGTCGTTATTTTTTTGTTCCTATCGTACTAGTGTTGCTAGTGTTCATATTTTTAAACCTGCTGATGCAGATATAAGGCCTCATTTAACGGTTCGGATTTCTAATGAGGATTATTATGGCCTCTTAGATTCGGGTTCAAGTATTTCTGTTCTTGGTGGTACTATGGGGAACCATTTTGTAGGTTTAGGTTTTCTTTTGCATCGGCCGGATAATATTAATAATATTGTTACCGCTAATGGATCTCGTGCTCGTGTGGAGGGATATTTATTGTTGCCCGTCACACTTGGCGATCGTTTAATTACTATTAAGTTCTATGTTATTCCGGATGTGTCTACCCCCATGATTTTTGGAGTTAACTTTTGGAAGGATTTTAATTTGGCTCCAAATCTTTTTGGAAAGTTAAATTTCGTTGATAATATTTCTTCGGTAGAAGTTTGTGAAGTCAAACACCTGCACGAATTTAGTGATCTTTCTTTGGATCAGCGATTACGTGCTAGGGAAATTATTGATAATTTTGAGGGTATATCTTTTGAAAAAATAGGTCTTGGACGTACTGACCTTCTTACTCATTCCATCGACACTGGTGACACTCCGCCTATTAAGCAGCGTTTCTACTGTTTGTCGCCCGACCGTTTGAAGGAGCTTAACCGTCAGTTGGATGAGATGTTAGAGTTAGGAGTGGTGGAGCCAAGCTCTAGTGCCTGGAATAACCCGACATTGCTTGCCCCGAAGTCTAACGGTGAGTGGAGGTTTTGCGTCGATAGTCGTAAGTTAAATTTAGTGAGTAAAGCAGATGCCTACCCACTTCCTTACATTTCCCAGATTTTAAATCAATTGGGTCAAGCGAAATTTCTTTCCTCCATCGATTTAAAATTTTCTTTTTGGCAGATTCCCTTAAATTCGACTTCTTCGTGTGAAAAAACTGCTTTCACGGTTCCTGGCCGTGGTCTTTTTCACTTTAAAGTGATGTGTTTTGGTTTGAAAGGAGCTCCTGCCACCCAACAGCGTCTTATGGATAAGTTGTTTGGTCCAGAGTTTGAAAATAAAGTTTTTTGTTACTTGGATGACATTATTGTTGTAAGTACTACCTTTGAAGAACACATTTGTTTATTAAATAAAGTCTTTGACAAACTAAAGTCTGCTAAATTATCAATAAACTTGAAAAAATCACACTTTTTTAGAAATAGTTTGAAATATTTAGGATTTGTCGTAGATGTCAAAGGTTTACGCACTGACCCAGAGAAAGTTCAGGCGATCGTCGATTACCCGAGACCGACTACTCGCAAAGAGGTAAAAATGTTTCTGGGAACTGCTTCCTATTACCGACGCTTTATTCGAAACTTTAGTACTATCGCCGCCCCCCTGAACGCTCTGACCAGTGCGCGGAAGAATTCTCCCCCTTTTCTTTGGTCTGATGAAGCTGAGAAGTCCTTCGTTGAGTTGAAGGTGGCTTTAGTTTCCGCTCCTGTATTAGCTTGTCCTAATTTTGCTGAGCCTTTTAGTGTGCATTGCGATGCTTCGGCATTTGGGATTGCTGGTGCTCTCACTCAGGTGAACGAAATCGGCGAGGAGCATCCAGTGGCGTTCGCCAGTCGCTCTCTTAACAATGCCGAACGTAACTACTCTGCCACCGAGAGGGAAGCTCTTGCTGTCGTGTTTGCCGTTGAACATTTTCGCCCTTTTATTGAGGGAGGAAAACCATTCAAGGTTGTTACCGATCACTCTAGTTTAAAGTGGTTCTTTAATTTAAGTAATCCTACCGGACGCTTGGCCCGCTGGGGTTGTCGTTTATCGCCCTTCGATTTTGTTATAGAACATCGTAAAGGAAAAGACAATGTAATCCCTGACGCGTTGTCTAGGACTGTTCCTGTGGTCGAACTTGACATCGCCTCGGATGATCCTTGGTATGATAAACTTCTTGATAAATGTAGGCGATATCCGACCTCTTGTCCTAATTTTTCCATTCATAATAATAAGTTGTTTCGTTATACTAAAAATAAATTTAGTCTGGATGGCGCTTTTGATTGGAAGGAAGTAGTTCCAGTTTCTGGCAGAACTGCTATTTTAACGTGCAACCATGGTAGTGGCACGGCCCCTCATTTTGGAGTATTTAAAACCTATAAAAGGATAGCCTTGCGTTATTTTTGGCCAGGTATGTATTTTGATGTGGCTCGTTTTGTTAAGGAATGTAATGTTTGTTCGGCTTATAAGCATCCTCCTGAGGCCAAGCCTGGTCTTATGGGTAGTCCAAAACTATGTTCTCGTCCGTTTGAGATGCTAAGCATGGATTTGGTGGGCCCTTTTCCTCGGTCGCGTGCTGGTTATACTTATATTTTGACTGTGGTTTGTTGTTTTTCCAAGTATTGTTTTATTTTTCCTTTACGTCGTGCCGTAGGCAAGACAATAGCCGCGCGAGTTGAGGAGGGTGTGTTTCTGGTTCATGGTGTCCCTCGAACGGTGATTATGGATAACGGTACACAATTTACTGGTAGCGAGATGCGTGCCCTTTTTAACAAGTATAAGGTTCCGCAAGTACATTTCACTCCTAAATACTGTCCCCAAGTTAACACTGTCGAACGTTATAATCGGACGATCGTGACGGCGATATCTGTTTTAGTTAAGGATGACCATCGTTCCTGGGATTTATCTTTGTCAAGAATACAGTTTGCTCTAAACTCCGCAGTGAACGAAACCACTCGGTTTACTCCGTTTTTCTTGGTTCATGGAAGGGAGGCTGTGATTTGTGGGTCTACGTTTGGTGAAGCTGACGCTGCCGTACCCGCTTTTGAGTGCGCTTCGCGTTTAGATTTTGCGTCTAAGCTGGGGTGTTTGGGTGATGTTTATGTTAAAGTGAAGAACGCTATTGCTAAAGCGCATGCTAAGAATGCTCTTTACTACAACAAGTCGCGCCGTGCGGTTTCTTTTAAGGTTGGTGAGATTGTGTGGAAGAGAACTTTTCCTTTAAGTGATGCTAATAAGTTCTTTATGGCCAAGTTAGCTCCCAAATTTGAAAAGTGTAGGGTCGTACGTGTGATCAGTCCCCTGGTGTATGATTTAATTCGTGTTGCCGATAGTAAGCCATTAGGAGCATGGCATGTCAGGAGTTTAAAAGGGAGTTGATGTCTTGTAAATTTATATTGCCCGGCCCCACAAGGTAAGTGAAGAATAGGAAAACATCTGGCCTGGCCGTTGGAAATTGTAGGATTGTGGGTCCCTGAGGGAAAAGACAGAAAGTGATGGGGAGTAGCGTAGTTTTTTTTACACATTTGCTTTTACTATTTCGTATTGTTGGTGTTGGTTTTCTGACTTCCTGTTTTCGCAGTTATAAAACTGAAATTTATTTGGTATTTTCATTTAATTTCAATGGCCCAATAGTTGTAAGGGTGAGGAGAACTTCCGTTAATGTATTATTTATGCTTGACTTGGTTTTATGGCGGATCTTGGTCTCGGGACTGTGGACGTGGGTCCGTTGATTTTTGTTTTTATTTGTGGTTGGTTAGTTGAGCTGGAGGGCCAGCTCGAATTTTCCTTGTAGTCCAAGTAAAATTCTTGGAGGAACGGGGGCACTGTAACCGCTTATTTTTGGAACGCACCCGAAATGTCGACTGTCAACGTCACAGTAATGTCTTTTTGACAGCCGGTTTCACGGTCGCGTCAGGGGATCTTTTTCCAACCTCCGCGGCGGTGCCTGCGCCGAATTGTATAATTTAATTTTTGAAGATTTTGGTAAGCGCCGTGAGCTTTGGGTTGAATTTGTCGGATTCCTTAGGCGTTACGATGATAGTGAATATTTATTTTACAGATTGTTGTCTGGATTGCGTGTCTGGATTTTTTTTTCGCCACGCCGCCTTGAATGGCGTTGTTTGCACGTGGTCGAATAAAGGAATTTTATTTTGAAGCCCCTTATTGGTGATGTTTGTTTGATATTATAGCTCCGACAGGTGAGATTTTCTGTTATTTTGACCTAAACCCCTTCATGTGCCTGAACTGGTTCGTACTGCGTTTGTAGAATATTGTAGCTTACTTAACTGGTTTTATTTCCAGGAGTTTTTTGGTCGGCTGACAGTTTCCCCCGAGCCCGGCAGGTGTGCTACCCATTGCTTGCTTACCCTGCTTTGGAACCAAGGGAAGGTCCGACTGCTGAGAACTTATACCTACTATTGATGCAGGACTGGAGTTGGTGATGTAGTTTTCCGATTGACTTACCCAGTAAATTAAATCATAACGGTCTGGTATCCGTCATTACCAGTGGCGCCCATTTAACTTTCTAAATATTCTTATAAACTCACTGCAGTGCCTCAAGCAACCCATCCCTAACTGCTCGAGCTAGCTGAGTGCAGGGTTAGATACTGTGATAGCCTGACAGTAAATTAAGTAGGAATTACAGTGTTCATTTCCTTAAAGGTTACATTAACATTACATAGTAACTAACCACAAAATTAAACCGTTAATTTGATTCCCTTTGTTTCATTGCAACCTCTCAGAAAAGGGAAAGGCTACAGCGTCTATTGAGACTCAAAGGAACCGTAAGTATTTTTCTCTGGAAACAAATAGTGTCTGGGTGATAACCAAGAGATTATGGAGTCGAGACCCGCTGGATAATGTAATTTTAAATACTATCAGGTTAATTTTTCTTTCATAGAAAATCACCGAGACCCATGGAAAATGTATAAAGATTAAATAAACATTATTCATGTAGCGAAGATTAAAAAAATGACGCTAGGTATCAGCTATTCGCCTTCAGTTCATGAAAAGCCGTCTTATCAAAACTTCACGTCTACATAGTTTATAACATTAAAGGTACAATCTAAAAAACCTCATTATAAAAGAGTATACATACATACGTAACCTCACGCCTGTCTCCCTTTGGGGTAGGCAGAGACAAGGGAACACCAATTGCTTCGATCCAGACATACCTCTTTCGCTTCCTCCACGCTCATTAATCAATTTCATATATGATCGCCGGTTACGGGTACTTTTAACTAGGCCCTTTTTAAGAACGTCGCCAATTTGATCGGCATATAAAAAAGTTATAGCCACAAAAACAATAATGTAGTATTCAGGATATTTCCCTTATCACTGGGCTGGGAGCGTAAGAAAAACATAGAATGTGCCAGCTGATTCTCTTCCCGGGCGTACTGTAAAAGTCAGTTAAGGGTCACAGGTTTTATGAGCATTTTTGTGGGCGATAGGCTGACCCCCTGTCACTGCAAGAGTCTCCCTCCATTATTATAATACCTCAAACTCGTCAAACGTATCACCATATGGTTTTAAAGCCTCTGTTGCTCTGCCTACTCCTTAAGGGATAAAGGCGTGAAAATATGTATGTATGTATCTAAATATCATCATTATAAAAGACTAATAAAACGTTGACATGCACACTCTTGCGCACCATTGCATATCGTGATGACCAATTCATTTTCAATTAACGATTAATTAATGCTACCACCGCTGCCACTGTTTACACGATAAAAAAAAACTTCCGTAAAATACCAATAGGTAAGTGATTGAGGAAATAATTTGAATATTAATAAAAATTAGGTTAATACTCGTATGCTAACTGATTAAAGTTTCAGACATGCAAAAAATAAGTGTGTTATTTTTTATAACTGAGTGGTTTTATTGCTTTTTACTATCTTTAAGACGTTGGAGTTAGTAACACGCGAAATTGACGTTCACTATTATAATTTGTGCACTTTTTTTTGTTTAATCTTTTAATTTTATAATAAGGCCTGATTTTCAATGGTCAAATAAAAGTTATCTAATGAAGAAAGTATAACACGACAGCTTCAAGTTGGTCTTAAGTTTATTGTCATTCTATGTCATTGTTATACAATTATAAAAATATTTCGACAAGTAATACCTTCTATATCCGTCTGATATCTATTATCCGTCGATTGAAAAACCGAGCCTTACTAAAATCTTTATAAATTCTTAATACGGGTCTTAATAAAATCTTTGTAACTTCTAAATAAAAGAGCTTACTAATGGTGAAATATTTTCTCAGACAGCTCAGTAGTTTAAAGAATGCATAAACGATAACAAATCTTTTCTCTTTGATTCCAAAACAACTAGTTAAGTAAAATGTTTCTACTCTTAATGCTGTTTTTTATACACTAATTATATTGAATACACCATAAAGTGGACTTTCGAATATATTTACAATTAAAGTAACCCTTTATCGTTAAGAATTGTTTAATTGGTATCTAACAAAGAGGTTTTAACTCTTAGTTAACTTAAAGATGCAATTAAAACGATCTCAAATGATACCGCCTTGGAATTATAGTTACACTACAATCATCTTTGAAACATTCTTGTTTTATATGCTTTATTCTTTTCAATTTTACTAAAAAAATTGAAAAAAAAAACAAGAATTGTAAATAGTTTGAATTCAAAAACAGATATAAAGTCTCTATAAGTCAGTATGTAATATGTATATTGAAGTAGAGTATATTGTATATGAATATATAAATAAAACAAAAGTTTAATGCACCTTTACGATATTCAGGTCCAGAACAAGTTTCTCCAGTCATCCCTTTAAACACAAACGTGACCTTAAAGGTCACTTAATAAAAAGAAAAAACAGTTTTATACAAAAAGCAATAAAACTCTAAATTAATTAAACACCCCAAGTAACAAGTCGAATGTATATCATTTATTACACACAGAGAAAGTTCACTGCGGCCAATCTTTTGAAGGTACTTTTAAGGTTATTTTACTGAGATAGTAAGATGACTTTTGTAATTTGTATTGCCGCCCTTAAAAATAAAAGAGTAAGGTGCAATCAGGCGCGCTTCTAAAGGAATGTTATTACGTAGTCGATTTTATGTTCCAAGTTTAAAACTCGGCTTAAGGAAAAAAGTTTCAAAAAAGTTTTGAGGAAAAAGGTCGTTCGTTATTTAAAAACAATAATTATAAGTTTTAAAATTTTAAGGGTTATATGACAGAAGGTGAATTTGAAGTTGTTTTCTTTAATCTTTACTCTTTTAATCTTTTATCTTTGTTGTTAAAGTAAGAAGTTTTTAATGCTATAGTTACTAATTACGATTTTTTAGTTTAAGGGTCCTAGGAAAGTAATGGTATTTAAATAAATTTTAATATGAAATAATTTAAAATAAAAATTAAAGAGGTTTTAAACGCGTTTTGTGGGCGATAGGCTGACCCCCTGTCACTACAATAGTCTCTCTCCATCTTTATAATACCTCCAAATTTTTCAAACGTGACATCAGATGGTCTTGTAACCTTTGGTGTTCTGCCTACCCCATAAGGGATACAGGCGTGACGTTATGTATGTATGTTTAAAATAAAATTAATTAAAACATGAAATCGAAATAGAACAGTCACTATTAAAAGGGTCAAAAAATTATAAGGATCTCAATAACGACTATTTAAATAGATACAATCGACTCAAACTACTTTTTGCTACTGTTTGCAAAAAGAATATTACAATGCTATCTTTCAATTTATAAGAAAATTATACAAAATTATACGAGGTTTATATGAAAGTAAAAAGAACTAGAAATAGATAGGTGCATAATATTGTCGTTTGTTTTATTGCATAAATACAATTTATGAATAGTAAATTGTTTACGATGTTTATACTCAACGACTGGAGAGCACTTATTTAACGCTTTAAATAAACGCTTTATTAAACGCATTATTAAATAAACGCTAAAGTGTATAAACCTATATCCCTTAAGAAATTGTAAAAAGTCTTTAAAAACAGTTCTCCAGGAATTGTCGTACGATGAAACCGAGATGCTACTGACTGTTGTAAGTTAATTTTTGATAATGTTTGCATAAATGTATAATTAGGTTTAATAAATGGCATGTTCATATATTTATATGAACATGCCGTTAAAGGTTAATAAAATTTATATGAATTACATAATATATATTTATACGCTCTAGGACGTAGGACGTATTTTTGTTAACCATAAGTTCTTACATGTAATCTAATTCCTACATTATTAAGAACGCAAAAAACCATTTCTTAATAGTATTGTTCCTAAAATAACTATTAACTAAACATTTGTACATATGTAGGTCATAATTGTCTCCAAAACATATTAGTAGCTCTAAGTATTTGTGTTGCTAAGTTAAAATCCTAATTTAAAATATCACTGCGAATATCTAAGCTATCATAAAAATGTACGGCGATTCACAGAAACGTCCAGAAGGGAATCTAAAATTTCTATAGAATCTCCTTAATTCAATCTTTTAAGAATTCAAAAATTCTGTTGGCATAAATTTACAGAATATTTCAGAGTCTTTAATGGATTATATTCATCAATATATATAAAACTGTTCCGTTACTGACTGAGTGAATGAGTGACTGAGGTACTGAGTGACTGACAGACAACGTACAGCCGTAACTACAGGGTGTAGAGAGCTGAAATTTAGAACATACATTCTTTAGGGGATGTAAGGGTGCACTACAGAAGGAATTCCCGAAATTCCCGCGGGAACGAGAAATATAGGACTTTTTAGTTTGTATGAAAAATCTTATTCCTTGAGTGCACCAATGTGAAACTCGGTGTAAAGGTTTTTCAATGTGTGTCTGGTTGTGTTATGAAAAAAATTCCCGAAATTCCCACGGGAACGGGAAATATACGATGTTTTAGTTTGTATGAAAAAATCTTTTTCCTTAAGTGCACGGATGTGATACTTGGTATAAAGGTTCTTCAATAGGTATCTGATTGTATTATGAAAGGAATTCCCGAAATTCCCACGGGGTCGGGAAAATAAGACCTTTATGTTTATGCGCGTACGAAGTTGCGGGAAAAAGCTCGTTTAAATATACGACGTATGTGGCAATAATAAACTTCATATGGGGTTTTGCCAAACGATCTAAGAGATATTCTATTGAATTCACAAGTAGGTATTGACTTGTTCAACCTGTTTGGGCTTTTACATATTTTTAGATGTGACAACATTCCATAAAGGTGCGATTCTTTTATTTGCTAAGCAAAGGTCAAAGCGAAGAAACTTATAAAGAAAAATAAATATTTGTCCATTTTTGAATTTGCAAATGAATTTATTATCCAGTCAATGGTTCAACAGAGCCGATAATTTTGTAACAAACTTAGGATTGCTGTCTTTTCTTTATCAAGAACTAAAAGCCTCTAAACGCTGAATTTATAAATCGCTCTCAACTCTCAAATTGATCTTAAGGGTTTGGATTCAATAGGTACATTTCGATGAACTTTAGAGTGAACTCAGAGTTAAAAAAAACTTTTTTAATACGGGCCTTGAGTTACGTTCAAGTGTAAGTAGGTAACCATTCAATATACGGGCCTAAGATGTAAACTTTAAATCTGAACTTAGGTATCTAATTAGTCCTTATGATGACACTTAATCTCAAATTGATGTGTTTTATATAAAATTAAATTGCCGTTACGATAAGAAAACGAGTTACCACGGCATCTGTAAAGACACAGAAATATCAAATTTATATTTAAAAACATCATAACCTGTAGTAAAACACTCTTCTTTATTTTCAGTAGGTATATTAAATATACTTGTAAATACAATGTTTAGCGCGGTATTATAATAATCACAGTATAAATCAGTATACATATACAAAACAAGTTCTCATTTCACCTATTGATACAACATGTCGAGATTCCGAGTGACGAGCAAAAAGCAACTTTTCTAGTCATATTCGCACTGAGTCGTATGATCAAGAATATCCATTAGATCTCCAAGAGAACAAATACTTGTTCTACGAGAAATGAGAAATAGCCACGACTTTCAGGTAATATGGAGTTTTTATTTAGTAAGGAAAGCTTAAGCATCGAATGTAGAAATCTAGTTAGTGTTGCTGCGCGTTTTTGTGGGTAATATGAACGTAATCTGCGATGTAGTATTGCTTGAGTCATCAACATAATCCTTTTTAATGAGCCTATGAGTCTCTACCCTTAGTGGTAAGGATGTTTTGGGAAAACATGTACAGACCGTGATAATAATAGGTGACCGAAATGTGGGAAGTTGTGTCCACCGAAATCATCCCGGTTGTAATATCCGCAAACGGTTTGACCCCAGCCACACTGGTCAGACACCTTGAAAGGCTGGGATTTGGCGGTGGTTCGCTTCCAGCTCGCATCCAAAAAGCGGCATTGCTCGAAACTGCCCGAATCGATCAGAAAAACATAAAAAAAAATGATTTGGTTATAACAAGTATGTGAAAGCTGGAGCCTACACTAGGTGATCCTGTACTATAGGACTCCAGGCCTCCACCCACCACAGAAAAGTAGGTCCAAAAAATATATTTAAAAGTACAAAAGTGACAAAGAAGTTTTGGAAATACATGCACCTATAGACCGTGCCACACGTTGCAAGGCAGCGTTTTTACCCTTTTTGAACGAAAATATACCAAGTAATATGTACATATTGTGTCTGAAAACAATATTCACAAAAATTGACAATAAAAAGTACCGCTGTGTCAAGATAGAAACATGAATAATAAAAATTGGTTCGATAAAGAGAGGTCACAAAATTAACACTAATTTACCATTTCAAACGGATATTGCTCCGAAATACCATAATGGATTCATGTAAAAATTACATAAAAACATAATGCAGACTTCTCTCAACCAATGGGTATAGCAAATTTTTTTAAGTATCATAATTATAATAAACCAATAGAACGTAATTTTGCTTCGTCACGTCGGCGATATTAAACCTTTTTAATGAGGCTACAGCTAGGCAATGCGGGGAAGACATTTTAGGAAAAAAAAACAACAAGATGGCCAGACGCAGCGCTATGGTAAATTTTAATGGGGCGGAAAGGGTTTAAAAAGGATAAACGCTTATGATCACTGTACCTATACAGAACCCGGGACTGAATGTTTAAAGTGCCCTCCCAAACATGGTTACGATGATACGAAAATCGATAAGGCTTCACCCGTTTGCACATAAAATGTCGTGACAAATAAAACTTCAATGGTTACTTTTTGTGTTCCCAGCGCTGAACGTTGCATAAACTGCTATATCGTTAGCATAAGCTTTTCATTTTGATACTAATTTTACAGCAAAATATACCTACAATGCTTCGTAAAACATCAATATTTAGTATTTCCCAAAAAAACATGCTCAAACGCAATGTAAATCACTATGTTAACAGCTTCATTGTGAAGTGACATTTCCACGCACGAATAATATCCGTATCGTGTTTGTCTCTTTTATGTCCTAGTAAACTTGTATATCTATTAATTTGTGTAATGAGCACTTAATAGGCAAAAGAACTAATAAATAATAATAATAAATAAATATTTCTGACACTCACACAACATTATCTAGCCCAAATTAAGTTTCTTAAAGAACTTGTGTTATGGATACTAGATAACTGATATACTTAAGAAATATATAAACATACATATTGAATAAATACATATTTTTTATTATAATAAACTTAAATAAACATATAAACATCCATGACTTGACGACTAATATCTGCGTTCATCATACAAATATCCGCCGCCGCCGGGATTCGAACCCAGGACCTCTGGCATAGAAGGCAATGTATGTTACCGCTACACCAGCCGGTCGTCAAGTCGTCAGTCGTCAGAACTGTGACATTAATTCTACCAGCTATTTCCATCATCAGCTTTTCCTTGAATACGGTTTTAAAATATAATTTAAAGAATTTACGGGATTAAAAAAAAATCCCCGGACAATCACACCAATTACATGGCCCCAAAGCAAAGGGGGATCCTAGAATATAAAATAAAACACCCAGACACGGACCCGCAACCACTGGCTTCTGAGGCAGACAGGTTTACCCTATCGCCTAAGTGGTCGTCGATTCTTACCAAGATTCCTGATTTTCATTTCGCGCGTCCGATACTTCGATGCTGTTGCAAGCACCGGTTTAAAATACTTGCAAAATCAGAAGTTTATTAATTTTATGTCACATAACTACTTACATTTTTTGTATTTTTTTCTAATTCCAGTTTTTTTTTATAAAATAGTTATTCATGATGGCGTTTAATAATAACAGACAGACAGATACGAAGACTTACATAGAATTTGACGTAAACAGAAAAACTCCTTTCTAGTATTTTTATTGTTATACAGCCAAATTTAACTCCTTTCTCGTTTACATAATAAAAAAGAAGCTACATATTAGAATGTTAAAAACAAAAAAAAACCAGTTGCAATAAAAAAGATGAAAAAGCAAACATTGCAACATTTTTAAGATGAAGTATTAGATAAGAAAAAAATGAATATGTATAACATTTACGTAAAAAAGGATTTAAAATTGACAAGATTATAATCAAGAAGTGAAAAAGCTTTATTTAATTATATTTTTTTGCCTTCTTATATAATTCATACGTATAGCTTCATACTTGGAAGGCGTTACCCTTTGTCGAAGTATACAAAGCTACGCAAAGTCTTGTTTATCCAGAGATTATCCTTATTCTGTGAGAATATTGGGATCAAAATATATCGAATGTGTAAATCCAGCTTTTGTGTTAGATATTTGCGAAATTTCGCTCTAATTTGCCCGGCAGTTTTAGCGTAAAAAACGAACAAATATTAATCCATACAAATTAACATTCACGTTTGAGCATACTACTTAAGCAAATAGTGATTTGATATGGGAGATAAAAAAATAACCCATCCATATTAATTTAAATTTACGCTAGTCATGGAAAAATAAACATAACATTATTTTGAAGTGATAAGGCGTCCAAAATTGCACATTTAATGTTATTATAATGATAATTATTGTTTTGCCATGCAAATGGTAAAATTTGAGTTTGAATTGAATTGACTTAAAATTTATTGATAATTTGCGATTAAATCGAGAACCATCACTAAAAAAAAAACAGTTACAAATCGAACATTATCTTTTAAGTTAGTTTAAAATTGTAATTAAATAAAGATAAAAATAATATAACAAAATATTTACCTCTTTTCAAAGCGCAGTTTCATTAAATTGTAGTTCACATTGACATTATCTGTACAGTGTCAACATACTTTAATGGTTTTAAGAAAAAAACACAAGGACATAGACATTCAATTTCTTAACATTGGAATAAAGCCAAGATCTGACAAAGTACAGCAACTTAAGTAGGATTTAAGTATCGCCTATGTTGCTAATATTTTACTTAGGTCACGTATTTACCTGTACATAAATTTTATTTGTTTAAAAATATGTGACAGTGTTGCGTCGCGTCTTTTTTTCTTTGAATCAAGGATTTGTTCTGCGGTTTTTTTGTGTGTTTGTTCTTTCAATACTTAAAAAATCGTATACATTTACGTTTCTGTAATGGAGAGAAACTAGAGAGTCCCATTATTCTATTTGAAGTGCAGAATAAAGTTCTGTACTCACACATTTCGAAATAGAGCTTCATAACTCAAAAAATTACCCTTTTAGAAAACGTCATTATTCAGAAATTCCATAAGGCTATTTTTTAAGAAATTGACCAGGGACTTTGCAATTAAAATCATTTTAAACTGCTAGTTTTAAATATGTTTATTAAAACTAGCAGTTATTAATTTTAAACGAGTTAAAATTTTAAGTGACAACAATACTGAATATGCCTGACTATTTCGGTAAGTGAGCGACAGACTGCGAATGACTGCTCAAAAATATTTGCAGCTTTGTAATCTTTGAGAGACGTGACATTTACATATTTGAGTGACAACATTATATACGGCATTTTCTCAATATTTGTCGAATAATTTAATTAATTTTATCAAAAATACACTTATGTTTAATTTTAAAACTTTTTAAAATATATTGAAATAAGCAGGGTTACGGATTATAATCCTAAAAATTCTTAATAGCTACAGCTAGAAGCGCTGGACTCCTTTGACCAAAATGCGCCGAGTGAATAGGTTACTCGTGGATGGAAGTGTACCACCTTAGTCTTCATGATCACTTCACATACCGACGATTGACGACCACTTTGGCGATGGGGTTAACCTATCTGCCTCAGACGCCAGTGGTTGCGGGTTCGACTCCCGCCCGGAACAAGAAAAAAAAATGTTCCGGGTCTGGGTGTTTATGTATATGTGTATTTATATTCTAGTTTCCCCTCTAGTTCGCTACATGGCATCCCATAACACAAGCTATGCTTACTTTGGGGCCATGTAGTTGGTGTGATTGTCTTGGGATTTTATTTATTTAAAATACCAGATGTCATGGAAGACAAACGTCCCATCCATACTTTATAAAAAAAAAAGTTTTTTTAGTATTGTTGTGGTTTACGTTATCAGCGTATATTAAATATGTATATTAACAGCGTACTAGGCACGTACTTGTAAGCAGGTACTAATGTATTTCTGTATACACAATGTTATTATATGCAACCGACGCTAACTGATACTCGCCCCTGTTCAAAAGCGTCATTAACACAGATGACCTCAGGGATAAAGTAAATTACATCTTTGTCTTCTATTTTCTGATGAATGATTGCAATAATAATGTGATCTTAGCAGATCAGATGGAGTTAATAGCTTTTGTTCAACGATTTCTCGAAGTTTTCCATACTTGATAGAAATCTACACGTGTGATTATGGAGAAATAGTTGGTTACTTAAATTGTTTTGTGAAATATTTTTATTATTGTTTTGTAAAGTTTGTGATATCTATTCAGAGCATTGCTCTTTGTTTATTTTTTTTCTTTTTCTACGATTCGATTATAAAATAGATGTTTTTTAAATAATATTTTTGAATTTTAACACGAACTTTCAGTGTTTAAGACACAAGTTCAAGAGTTATTTGAATGAAAATTCGTTTAAATAACGCCTTTTATAATATGTTACCGGAAAATAATAAGAACCGTAAGTTTATAAATTTTCTTGTAAATTTATAAACTTTATTAACGTGACATATACTACATGCCTTTAAAGATTACATGTTACTAATAGGTGTGTAGAAATACACTGATTGTAGAAATACTTATTTAAATTAACAAATTTATATGTATCTATTTGTTAAGAATGGACTAGAAAAGCGTCAGAAGTGACATTAGTTGTGTTTAAGATTCGTCTATATCCGTAGGAGTGACATAAGGTAGGTATATTTATGAGGCAAGGGACCTACTTAAATAAAACATTGGACAGTCTCTGTGTGTGGGCGAATATTTGCCAGCTATTTGCCAAAGGTTGCTGTCTGATCAAACAAGAGTATTGGGTACTTATAAACCAGATTTAATGGATACAAAATATGTTTATAGATAAATCCCCAGACAATCACACCAACTACATGGCCAAAAACTAAGCATAGCTTGTGATATGGGATACCATGTAGCGAACCAGGGGGAAACATAGAATATAAATACATAAATAGATAAACGCCCAGACCCGGAACATTTTTTTTTTCTTGTTCCGTACAGGAATCGAACCCGCGACCACTGACGTCTGAGGCAGACAGTGTTACCCTATCGCCAAAGTGGTCGTCAAAGATAGGCAGTATGACGCAGATGTTGAGGGTTGGTTTAGATATTTAAGCTTACTAGCTTCAAAATCAGCCCGGCAATAACAGTTTACGAAATTTCTAAGTTTTGCTTTGATTAAATCATTTACTAAGAAACTCCTGAAGTTTTCTTTAAAGTTTTTAATTTTCTTCTACTTACCTATACGACTAGGTGACCAATAAATTCGATAGGTCTATATTTTTGTAAAACAAAGACTTTTTTGAAACCATATCTTTCCTATACGGCAGTTGTCATAACATTATGTATTGACCGCAATTCAGAAATAAAATGAAGTTCAATATTTTCCTAAAACTCACTAAGGTCTTTAACTTTACTCCCAAGTTTTTATATTCTGTGACGTCATACCGTCTCATCATTTACTCAAGTACCAATTGTCAGATGAGAGTGCGTTCTATAATTTAACAATATTTAATATACTAATGGGATACAATTAACATTATATATACCTATAAGTATATTACACTTACAAGGAAAACATGACAGATTTAGACCAAAGCTAATACATACATGTTTAGTAATTCTTTTTTCTTAAATTTTGAACATAGAATACTTTTATCCAGGTACAATACGCCCGTGGGATGATTTTGAGATCTCACTGGTCCAAAGCCGCTCTGGTAACAGTTTGTTTAACATTCTTTTTGACATTACAGCACGTAGGCAGTAATATTATCTTTGAAATATGAGATTTAACACCTCACTCTGTTGACCTTAGTAATTGACATTTGATAGGCATGCGCTTATTCGTATAAATAAAACTACTTAATTAATATGAAACTACAAATCTTACCTGTCACACGTGAGAAAAATAATCCGACCTTCTTTCAAACAAACAATGTTTTAATAACACGATTTTATGTCAATGTCACAATCACTTTAAAAAAAAAACTCAAAGAAAATCAACAACGGACAAACTTGCTGTATAATGTATGTACACAGATATGCAAAGGCAGGCAAACGGTCGCGAAAAGTTGCTTGACCGGCAATCGACCGATCAGTTGACGTTCGAAATTCGAATTATCCAATCGGAACGCACGCACACGTGATACGTCGACAAGTGTCAAACGACGACTGAATTTCTCAAGCGCAAGCGCAGGCGGCTGGTGGAAGAACCTTTTCCATTCACAGTGTCAGGTTGTTCTTATTTTCTCCAAGCGATTGTATACTCTATTGTCAGCATAGAGAGTTCATTTTTGATAATCATGTTATTGAATTTAAGACTTTTTAGTGTAGAGTAAGGCTTTATTGCCACCTTGGTTGCCTTCACATGCTCATGAGTTTATTTTTTGTATCGGCTTTATTTTATTTTATTTGTTTTGGATTTTAAATCAAGCTTTGGATAAAGGGTTAAAAAGTGTTTTCAGGTTTTTAAAATTGTTAATACTTTATAAGTTTTAATGTCTCATTTGAAATGTTTTACAAAGGTATTTTTTGATTAAACCAAGAATTAACTTATTTAAATGTTTTCATTACATTTATAAAATATAATGATAAATTCAATACTTATTACAATAATATCATGTATTTTGGTTCAAGTCTAATTAGTTTTATTTTATCTTGACTTGTGAGATTAAAGTGAGATTAATATCAAATGTGAGTTAAGTAAACAACTTGACCAAATATATGAATTTGTATTTTATATGTATGTTTATTTATATATATGTATATATTATTATTATTATATATCTATAGGTATATATGTAATTGAGTTTATTAGGTGAAATAGTATAATTAAATATTTTATAAGTTGGTACGCACGCACTAATATTGCTCTTTTTTACACCTGTTCAGTCACGGGTCAGCTGGCAGAAATTTCTATTAGAAATAAGCTGTACCTTTCTACATTGCTTAGCCTTTAAGATATATTGTTATTTATACCACTATGTGTACATGAATAATTAAATAAATAAATAAGTAAAAATGTTTTTTTTTTCTTATAATATCAGTTATTTATAACGGCAGTAATATTTACCTTGAAAGCCAAATAGTATCATCTGATATAAAATTTATTTAGGTTTTATAAAGATTAAGTAAGTAGCGACCACACTTCATAAAAATATTACTTTACCATTTAAGATGGCTACCACTTTGGCGATGGGGTAACACTGTCTGCCTCAGAGCCAGTGGTCTCGGTTTCAAATCCCGCACGGACAAGAAAAAAAAATGTTCCACGTCTTGGCGTTTATCTATATATGTATTTATATTCTAGGTTACATACATGTTAGCTACATGGCATCTCATATCACAAGCATGTAGTTATTCTTAATGTCTGGGGATTTTATTGAAAAAAACACTAAAAAAAAGAAGGTGAGTTTAGAAAATGTTTGAAATAGCGAATTATTTTCTAAGCCCGAGTGCTGACATCTTCGTCTTCACCTTAAGTGACCATAAGGAGAGGTTAAACTGATGATAAAAATAACAACAAAGAAATATACGCTTTGTTTAACTTGCTTAAAACTGGACAGAACCTAATTAATTACGCTAAATTTGCGATTGATCAACGTAACAAGCGAACTTGTTTTCAGAATACGTCAATCGCTTTAAAACGGGGTCATTTGCTAATGTCTTATAATCATCACGAGAATAAAATCTTCGCCATTTATAAACTCGATCAAGTGATATATTGCTATTTATTATTTATTTATTTACAAGGACCAGTAGAATTTACATTTTATTTTATAATAATCATTAACCTAGAAATAGCATGCATAATGCAATGCTGCCTCTATTTAAGGTGCTACATCATTGACATATAGATCGCAGATAAGAAAAAAAATTGAATATCATACTAACATTTTATTTACATGAAAATACTTGAAGTAAACAATTTATTTTTTTTCAAACTGCTTGTAATACTTCCCTCGTAATAATGGATTTTGTAGCCAGCGAAATGATTTTCATGAAAAAGTGAAAAATGACGGATATGTAGAAAATTATGTCGATTTATCTAATATATAAAATTCTCGTGTCACAGTTTTCGTTGCCATACTCCTCCGAAGCTTGACCGATTTTGATGAAATTTTTTGTGCTTATCCGGTATCTATGAGAATCGGCCAACATCTATTTTTTTTTATATGGCAAAACAACGTTTGCCAGGTCAGCTAGTAGTTATATAGTTATATTAATATATTCAATAAAGTATGAATGTTTAAATATAGATCAAAATTTTAGCGATACGTTTGGAAAGGAACTTGTTATTTTCAAATGTAATAATGTAGTTTCTTTAATTTATTTATCAATTTTGATTATGTATAGGTACTGGTATTTTGTTTGTATGATTGAACGTATTTTTCATTCATCTCAGAAATTACTAGTAAAATTTGTAATTTAAATATTTTGACATTTGATAGCCCAGATCGTGGGCCAGGTTACAAACGTGAAGAAATTACATACCTTAATTATTATTATCAATAAATTTCAAATAAGTGCGTGAAGTAATAAAGCAAAACAAAATTTCCGAAGGGTTTAATCCTTCTTATTATAAAGAAAACCTAATTCAATAGGTACATAATATTTATCGATATCGATATTATGTTTTTTTCTTATATTCTACTATTACCTAACCTAACACTTAGTTGAATAAAATGGACATTTAAACATATTTGATTTCGTAACCAATAACTAAAAGAATTACATAAGAGGCGATAAACCAACGACATTAGACACATTTATATCATAATTTGCTATTAATGAAAGCTTAATTTTAAAGTGGTTTATATTATAAGTCATCAGGAAATTGTAAAACCAGTTACTTTATAATTTATCAAAAGTTATGTCTAGTTGTTTACGGCCCGTAAATTACGGGTATATATAGTTAAAAATAAAGCAGCAGGGCTAGCATGCTCACATCGATAAATACTCGAATCGACAAGATAAATATTATTTTGTTATTTTATCCTATTATGTAAGCTAATATGCGCACCATAATAGAAAGAATTACTCGATTTGATACCATGATTAAGACCACAGAACCAAATATGCCATAATCTTAATAAATAACATACACTAAATACCATATTCTAAGAAAATATCGACAAAAGTCCCGATTTATCGTTGTCGACGGTAGCATGCTAGCCCCGCTGAACTGCGTTTATTTGTTTGAAGCGAGACTTCTTCTTCTTCTTAGCGTGTCGATGAATATTAAATCATATTATATTTTGCCCGCCCAGAAACTTGTCACCTTTATGGCGTTATTGGTGGCTTGTGCGAGGTCCTCGGTAGTGCAGGTTTTCGGGCACATGGGGCAGGAGAGAAGGTGTAACATTGTTTGTGGAGTCGCGCCGCACAAACAATGCTCCTCTCCGTCAACGCTGAAACCCCATTTCACAGGGTTTTCTTTACTACGGCCGACCTGGGTCCGGAGTCTGTTTAGGGACTTTCAAATCGGCCATGGCAAATCTTTTCCGGGCGGAAGTGTTGAGACAGTGGCAAGGGGGGTTGGGCAAATTTTTCACTACATAAATTGACTCTCATTTTAGCGGTATCGGCAGGGTTTATTGGGGGGATCGAATGGTAGAAACTTTTTCGGCTTTTTAGCCTTAGGGGCATGGGAGAACGAAACTACCAGCCGGGTATAAAGCCGCTTATTAGACACGAGCTCGCGTTTGACTTCAGTCGCACCTAATGATAAGTGAAGTTAATTAAACAAAACACTTTTTAACCGGATTTATCGCGCTCGTGACCACGGGGTCTGCAAAGACACCGAAACGTCGAGTCAAAATTTAAAATGTAAATATACGCGATAAATCCGGTTAAAAAGTGTTTTATTTAATAGTATGAATCGCGAAAACATAAGATAAAATTAAGTGAAGTTAATTCGATTATAAGTCGAAGCAAAGCACATGGGCTAATTTCTTCATAAAATATTGCCAGAGCCCGGAAGCGTATTTACAAAAGCTATACCATTAGAGTGAAAGTGCAAACTGAACTGGCTTAGCTTTTGTATGACAAAAACTTGCCCAAACCCTAATCCATTCTAGTACAGAAATTGACCGAAGTCGTGTAGACTTTGTGAGATAACTTCAATTGAACATTGCAGCAACAAAAGCTATCCCATTTGATATCGATATTTACCGATCGTTGGCTTCAATTTGATACTTAAATGGCAATTGTTCTGATTTTCAAAGATAGAAATAAAATGTGCATGCATTATGTATGATCATCGTTATTTTGATGACTTAACGTTTGACTTTTGACCATGTCGGGATTGTCCAGGGTTGACTATAATAGCTGACCAGGTTTATGGCGCTTCGCCGGCCGCTGCCGTGGCACCGCTCGCTTCGCTCGCTCGGCTCGCGCACGTGTATAACTATATGCAACCTAACATGCTCCTCCTCGCTGCGCTCGTCGTCGCACCTAACCGTACTGATTCCGCCTTCCGGTGCGGGAGCCCTTCTCGTAGCTTATCTCTTTCATCGCAATGTATATCAAACAAAGATATACCTACTTTTCATCTTGACAAAAGCTTATCTATTTGAGTGAATATGTATTATACAGTACTAGGTTTTGTCATTGCATTTCTTTGAAAATTACAAGAGCAAAAGCTAATCCATTTCAGTCAATTTTTTTACTGAGTTCGATTAGGTATTGTCGTGTAATATGCATAAACAAAAGCTCCTCTATTAGAGTCTGACTCGTGACTCAAATAGTATAGCCTTTGTATATTCGCAGCCCGGAACAATTCCGGACTCTGACAGGATCCTACCCCCAAACGGGGATCACTCAGATAAGTCACATTGCTTATCCATGCTTATCCAAGGACGGCAGGACTATTGTAAACCGATCTGATGGAATCCTCTAATAATACGTTTTTAATATTTTTTTTATATAAAGTATGGATGGGACGTTTGTCTTCCATGACACCTGATGTTAAGTGAACATGAAGACTAAGGTGGTACACGTCCATCCACGAGAAACCTATTCACTCGACGCTAAAAAGTACTAGGACTATACTCGTCAGGGAAAATAGACGCAGGCAGTTCATTCCAAAGCTTGGCGATCCGTATTAAAAAGGAACTGTCAAAGCGCTTAGTTTGACTTTTCGTACGTGGTAGATGTACGGATAGAAGTTCTGTCTGCGTCTGGTAGTCCGATGGTAAAAGGGTGAGGGTTCAATTTGTTCAAACAGAGCACTCGCGCACTTACCAAAATGTATCCTGTAGTACACGGTTAAACAAGCAACCTTACGACGATGCTCTAATAAAGTTAGAAAAAATAAGCTTCTTTAAAACAACCTTAGTTGGACACACTAAAGATGATTTCAAAATGAAATGATTTGTTTAAGTCTTTTACAGGTTATAACAAAACTTTTTTTCTGATTTATTTGTTCGTAGAACATTCTACCAAAGTTTCATGATTGGTGGATTCATGCTTTAGAGGATTAACATATATTTTTATTTGTGCTTGAGTTGACTAAGTAGTTCCTAAATAAATGAAAAATGTGATAAATAAAAAAGAAACATTATTAAAATCATTGCAATGCTTCACTTTAACTGGAGTTCACAATTTCTGTAAAGAAATTGGTCTAGGGTGGTCTTAGCTGCACTGCAAAGCTATACCATAAGATGAAGCTACGTTAGCAACATAACGTAAAAACAAAAATGTGGTAAGTAATTTCGAGGCGTACCGCCAGGCCCCAGTAGCTCAGTGGAAGAGCACTCGTCCGGCAAACGAGGGGTCCCAGGTTCGAATCCTCATTTATTTAAGAATAATTGAGCATTTTAAATGCAAAAACTTAAAAACATTATAAAGTAGTTCCTTATTAGCCTAGTCAAAAACATGAAAATTATCGTATGATACCTTTAAGAGGCTTTCTCATGAAACATCGAACGTAGGTATTATGATATTATAATCAAGTCTTACTTAAGTAATATCTTAACGTTAAAGAATGTGAGGATAGATAGAAAGTTACATATTTTTAGCTAGAAATATCGTACAAATTTTTCACACACTGGCCCAAATTTTTACGCAAGATCCGAAATCGTTAAATTCGATATGAAGTCTCAAAACAGCCAACTTAAAACAAAGTAAGTTTGATACTTGACAGGAAAAAAATAACGTCATTTGAAATAACAGCATTATAAGCATACAAATATGTTCACATTTCATAAAAAAAGTAACAATAAATAAGGATGTATCGAATCACAAAAACTTTTCCAAAGGAGATGATGTCATGTCTGAAGAATATCCTCGATACCATAAAATCAAGAAAACAATAATATGTATCTGTTTCATATCCATTACGTACTTTTACTATGGAAAACTACAAATGCCTAATACTCAACAAGCAATGAACACTAAACATAATCTTAAAGGGTTTTCTTATACAATGATTACATATCAAAAAGTACAAAACGCCTTAAATAACCCAAAGAGAAACAAAAAAGCAAGTTCTTATGAAACGTCTCGAGTTATTTCGGAGGTTTATTTCTTTTTAAAACCTTTATGAATATTGCTATGCTAAAACGATATTGTTTCGCTAAAATATACCGTAAGTACTTTGATATAAACTTTTGTACATCATCATGAACACTTAAAACGAAGAAGAAAAAACAAACGAAGAATAGTTCTTTTAAGCTATTGCATAGCTTCTATCGCGGGCCTTGAGCGTGGGGACCGAATCCAGAAATTCCGTAACGAAAAACCCTAACACCCCCCACTCCGACCGGCACAGCGGTGATACTATGATTTCATAACTTTACATGCGGGCTTTAATAAACAATCAGCGCCATCTACTAGGAACTTGTGGAACTTCATATTAGATCAAACATTACTGTATTAATAAAATAAATAAATAATTATAATTGTATAAGTTGATAAAAAATGCTATGCAATAAATAGCTTTACCGCGGCAGTCTCCGGGTGCCACACGTCTTTTTTATTATAATAGTAATACGAAGTCGTCGTGGTGCCATGGATAATGAGTGTATCATACGATATCACATGTTAAGCAACGTTCGGCGCGGTCGGTACTTGGATGGGTGACCGCCGACCATTAATTTCTCTCGACGACTTCCGTGCTTCGGAGGGCTCGTTAAGCAGTCAGTCCTGAGTACTGTATACTTGTATACAGTAGTCGTTAGGGTTTGTTAGAAGCCATTTCGGCGCCCTGAAAATTCTGGCATCCACCACCCAGCACTGGGCCAGCTTGGTGGATTATGGTCTATACCTCCTCGTTAACCAGGGGAGAGACTCATGCCCTGCAGTGGGCCCATTATAAAGAGTTGTGATGATGATGATGATGACAAGAAATTTACTGTATGCAAACCACAAATAATAGTCCTATTATTTTTCCTCCATATCTTACAATTCTAAGCTCTAAGAATTCTAAGCTCAGAACAACCCTACTTCCTCTGGGTAAGCGTTTCGTAAAAGGCGACTAATTCGAGTGGTACCCGCTTGGTGGTAGGATCCCTTTAAGGTCCAAAAGGGTGGTTTGTATAAAATCACAGCAGTCATCTTCACTTACCTTCATACAAAAAGTCCTATTAATTTTCCTCCAGAGTAACCTAGTAATTTTAACCGGCTTCCAAAAAAGGAGGAGATTCGTCTGTATGTTTTTTTTGTGACTTTGCTACTCGTTATTTCGGACATTTATGAACCGAAACTTCATGTTTTATATGATAGAGGATACTTCATAGTTAGTCCCATATAAATTTAATCGAGATCGGTGGATAATTTCAAATTTTTGAAGAATATGTATGATTTCGGAGAACGTTTACGACGATGAAATGACGTGAAGTCGGTTTTTTAATGCTCTGCATTCGTTGATTATACTAAGTAAAAACACAGACATGCGGTACTTCATAAGTTTCTATTAATAACTGCCCTTTTATTAACATATTTCACTAAGGGTACCTGTTTACTACGCATTGTTTTGTTTTGTTTTTTTATTAGCATTTTTTTGTCTTAGCAAACGCGAAAAACAATTTCGTATGGTTGAGAAATAGTAATATGGCAGACTGTATTTAATACGTTTAATAATTTAGAGGGATTGAACGCGAAACAGCAATTAATAAGTCATTACAACATGTAATTATATCATTGAAGTTAATTATTGGTATTAAAATAAGATTATAGGTAAGTCGAGTAAATAATTTGTCTTTTAGATGTAAAGGGATTTAGATCTATTTTTTCCTGTTAATATCTAGAAGTTTATTCCTTAATATGAAAACATGTTGATCATTGCTAGGACAAAATGAGTTACAGTTAGATGCTTCTAAGAGGTTATAAGAGTTAACATAGTTCTGATAACAACTAAAACGACTACTTCAGACAGGTGAATCAGATTTAGAACCTCATATGGACTAGGCACTAGTGCGAGTTTTTTAACTATACCATCGCGTTAACGTTAAGTCCTCATTCATGCGCAATCGGCGCGTCTCGCGATGCGTTCTATGTTTTCACTACATTGCTGGCATTATTAGGAAACCATCCGCTAGTGTACAGTAAAGCCGGTTATGTAGCTAAAACGCACAACGCGACGCACAGCGCAATGCGCCACCTCTGCAGGTATGAGGCCTAACTTCGTTTTGTATTGAATCGAAACAGCGCTAACTGACGAGATTGGAAAACTGAATTTATGAGAACGTGGTTGGCAGTTTAAAGAAGTTTTATGAATTAACTTGATGGTAAAGTCATTCGAATAAAGTCGCACAAGGCCTTCAGATCTTCAGAAGGAATTGGAATTTTTTGACTGTTCACTCGACATTTTGGTGTCTTTACATGCCCCACTTTTAACCTGTATTATTGATACTTTTTCCTTCTCTGAACTAACTTAACATATTTTATTTGATTTGATTTATAGCTTTACTCGAACATGTTTGACAATTTAAATCAAAAATAAGAAAGATGTCAAAAAAAACGATGGAAAAAAAATCTTTTGAAAAAAAAAACATTTCTGGGGTAAGCGACTGGTTACAACTTTTCTATTTTGATAATATTTTCACAAAATTAATAGTTTCATAGCATAATAATTATATAGCGTGCTATGAGAACTTCTCTTAGACTGATAAATGCGAAGTCAAAGTTTTACAGACAGATATTCCCTTTTTTAAGATGTAGAGAAATATTATGATTATATGATATCCTATATATGATTAAAATAAATGTATTACTTGAAGAGTTCACAAATTTAAACTGGATCTTAGCTCAAAAAAATATAAACAAAACCACCTTTTAATATTGATTGTAAATAGCTTTAACTACACCTAAACAAACATACATCGTTTTCTTTTAAACATCTTTAGCTGCTATAAAAACACATTCACCTCTAACATCAAACGGCGAATCACTAAGAATGTCCGTTTTAGCGTATATTTTAACAAGACCGGATAGTCGAGGCCGTTCAACGACATTCCGTCACAAATTATATTTAGGCGTTCGCTAAATACGTAAACAGGTTAGCATTTTGATTGCAATGTAAAACCAAATGTGGTCGAATGTGATGTTTATAAAAAATCTTGTAATTTTTTAAATTCAATTCTATTTCGGCCCTACAAAGAAAGAATAAGTTTACGCAGCCCGCGCTTAGACTACAGTATCAGCTGATGAAATTAAAAGTTTTTTCACTAGAGCTACAAACTTATACACTTGGTGGAAGTCAAACACTGGATGAGGGCGGAGCAGGACCTGGCGTGGAGAACCTCGGGGAAGGCTTCCGTCCAGCACTGTGCGTCTCTCAGTTGACGATGATGGAGATACATACATACATACATAACTTCACGCCTATGTCCCTTATACAGAGGCTATAAAACCATCTGATGTCACATTTCACAAATTTGGAGGCAATATAATGATGGAGAGACTATTGCAATGACAGGGGATCAGCCTATCGCCCACAAAAAAATGTCCAGTAAAACCTCTATCCCTTAACTGACTTTTACAGTATGCCCGGGAAGAGAAGCAGCTGGCGCTTTCTACGTTTTTCTTTCGCTCGTCAATATTATAATTCGTGGGTTAAGAACCAGAGAAGCATATCGTGAAATAACTATTTCACAGGAGAGCTCAAAAACAACTTAAATTTACAATCATCTTGAAACAATTTTGTTGCAAAATCTATAGTTTATAGATATCTGATAACTAGTAATCAAATAAAGCTTTATTTATCGGCTACAGAATAGTAAAACTTTTAGGGTAAGTAAATATTTTTTTATTACAAATCTATTCATCAAAAAATGGTCCAAATACGTCATTTGAATCGTAATCGGCTTGTCGGGGTGTTTGAATGCGCTTATCTCAGAAACTACAAGTGGGATTTGAAAAATTCTTTTTGCATTTGATAGCCCAACTCTTGAGGAAGGTTATAAGCTATATTTTATCCCGAAATTCTCACGGGATCTAAAGTTACGCAGGTAAAATCGCGCGCGGTGGCTAGTCAAAAAATAAGCTGAATACAACTGAACTTCCGTTAAAATGGCTTTAAAAGTTAAGGTCTCATAAGCAGTATCGGTATTTTACGCTCATTTGGCACAAAACAAACCTAGCCTGTGTTATCAAATTTTCAGTGCTTTAAACGTATGACAAGATACGTTGTTTGAGCGATTACATTCAAAATATTATCGGTGTCCTATTCGCTCTGTAAGTCGGGGTACGCTTTCTACGCTCGTAACTTTATAAAAATAATAGTGTCAAGAGTATTGTTAGTAGAGACACTTCATTTTGACAGTAAACAAAACCCTATTTTCTTTATATGTTATTTTTGTATTAATCAATCTACACATATCATTGTTCCCATTTCTTGGCACATAAAAGTTAGGGATTAAAAAACAGAAAGGCGAGAATTTTTTTTTTTTGGATTTTTGACGTACGCTATTTTGGTTCTTAAGCCGCAAATTAGAATTTAGGATAAAAAGTGAAGATAATGTCGAAGGATAGTACATGAGTTTAGGCGGGAACTAGCTCTTTATCTAATACTGCCAGAACCAGGTGCGTTTCTTGAAGGGGGTTTACGACCAAAGGTCTTGCTTAGTGTTAGGATCCCATCAGGGGCAACTGGCTAGCGACCACCCCTCATATAAAATCGTGCGGTTATGTGGTCCGGCAATATTTTATGTAGAGCCAGTTCTTTCTTAAGCCCGTTTGCTGTCATCTCCGACCTCATCTTCACTTACCATCAGGTGGGAATGAGGTCAAATGCGGGATTTATTCTTTAATAAAAAAAAGACGTGTGGCACTCGGAGACTGCCGCGGTAAAGCTATTGCATAGCATTTTTTATCAACTTATGCAATTATAATTATTTATTTATTTTATTAATGCAGTAATGTTTGAGTTCTCCAGCCGAGTTCCCCAATGGTGCGTTGTTTCCTACGAGTTGCTTGGTTCCATTTGCAGCGCTTCACTCAACTTCTATTCTCCTCCCTATTCACTCCACTACCAATTCACAATGAAAGGTCCTAAAAAGAGTACGGTTCAACAGCGGTTGCACTTCCTCTCCCTTAAAGTGCACTTCTGTAACATCCGAGGAGTGCACTCCAATCTGAATGATGTCCACCACCATCTTGAGACGGAGAGACCACACCTACTCTTTCTAACGGAGACGCAGATCTGCGATCCGTCAGACTCGGCATACCTTGGTTACCCAGGCTATATCCTGGAGTCTCTTTTCCGCCCGCACGCCGGGGTGTGCATGTATGCCAGTGACGCGATCTGTTGTCAGCGTCTCCGTTACTTGGAAGTGCCGGACCTTTCAGTCATGTGGGTTCACATAGATACTGGCCTAGACCAAGTGGTTTACGCCTGTATCTATCGTTCACATAGCGGAGATCAAGAGACAACGAGGCTTATGGAATACCTTGGCAATACAGCAGATAAGATTCAGCAACGTTTTCCCACGGCGCAGTTGGTGTTTCTGGGGGATTTTAATGCTCACCACGGGCAGTGGTTATACCCGTATCAGGACACTGACCATGCTGGCAGAGAGGCCTTTAAGTTTTCGCTGACTTATGGTCTCTCACAGCTTGTTAACGAGCCTACGCGCATCCCCGACGTTGCTGGCCACACTGCGTATTGCTTGGACCTTCTGCTGACAACCGATCCTGACAGATACTCGGTGTCCGTCACTGCACCTTTAGGGACATCCGATCACTGTATGGTGAAATCTGTATCGCTGTACTCGCCACCTGACACCCGCCCAAAAGGCTCCAGGCGAGTATGGCGTTACAAGTCAGCAGATTGGGATGAAATGCGACATTTCTTCGCATCTTATCCATGGCGGCAAACTTGTTTTACATCAACCGATCCATCGTGCTGCGCTGATGCTGTCTCAAGTGTGATAGTTCAAGCAATGGAGTACTTCATTCCCCACGCTGATCTATCCCTTGAAACCAAAGCTCGCCCATGGTTTAATACTGCTTGCCTTGCCGCTGAAAAGCGAAAGCGGGAAGCATACAAAGCCTGGGCAAATGCTCGCAGAAGCAAAGCCCTGGATTCGCATGAACTTAAGAAAAGATACAATGCTGCCGCCAAGTCCTGCAAAAAGGCAATCAAAAGAGCTCGTTTTGCCCACATAGGCCGTATCGGAGACAGAATAGCAGCATACCCTTCGGGAAGTAAAGCTTTCTGGTCCCTTGCCAAGTCGGTCGAAACGAACTTTTGTCGCCCGTCGCTGCCACCACTGAGGAAACCCGATGGTTCTCTGGCCCACACTGCTAAGGAGAAAGCAGATTTATTTGCTAGTATCTTCGCAGAAAATTCTCGTCTAGATTGCCAAGGAAAAATCCCACCCCAATTACCTCAGTTCGGACCTACAATGGGTACCGTTCACATTCGCCAAAAGGAGGTTCTTAAATGCTTGCTGCACCTAGACGAGAACAAAGCTAGTGGTCCAGACGGTATTCCTGCAGTGGTCTTAAAACGCTGCGCAGCTGAGTTGTCTCCTGTTTTGACACGTCTTTATCGACTTTCGTTGGAATCCGGTAAGGTCCCCAAGTCCTGGAAGCTTGCTAACGTACAGCCAGTACCAAAGAAGGGAAGCCGTGCCGATCCTGTCAACTATCGACCAATTTCAATCACCTCCATACTTTGCAAAGTCATGGAACGTGTATTGAACAATCGACTCCTGGCATACCTCGAGACCAACGAGCTCCTAAGCGATAGCCAATATGGTTTCCGCAACGGGCGCTCGACCGGCGATCTTCTCGTGTATGCCACTCACTTATGAAGCGAGGCCTTGGAGGGTCATGGTGAAGCAATAGCTGTATCCTTAGACATTTCCAAGGCCTTTGACAGGGTCTGGCATGATGGTCTCTTAAGTAAGCTTCCAGCTTATGGCATACCGATTGGGCTCTGCGACTGGATATCTGATTTTCTGAGGGAACGGTCAATTCGAGTAGTCTTAGATGGCTTCTCCTCCGACGAAATGGCAATTAATGCCGGGGTACCTCAGGGATCTGTTCTCTCTGCAACATTATTCTTGCTGCACATTAATGACATTTTAACACCGGGCATTATTAGTTATGCTGATGACAGCACTGTTGTAGAGAGATACGTATCCAATGCGCGAGCGAGCCCCCGTGAAATCCAGAGTTTAAGAAAGTCAATGATTGAGCGCGTTGATTTGACCTTACGGAAAGTATCCGATTGGGGTGAGTCGAATTTGGTCAAATTCAACGCGTCCAAAACTCAGGCGTGTCTATTCTCCGCAAAAAAGAGCACCTTCACATTAACGCCCACTTTCCAAAATGTATCTGTCCCCATCACTGACCATCTAGGGCTTTTAGGCGTAACTATAACATCCAGTTTAAACTTCGGTCAACAAATTGTGTCCATGGCTCAAGTAGCTTCGAAAAAGTTGGGAATCATCTCGAAGGTACGGCGGTACTTCAGCCCTGCACAGCTTCTTAACTTATATACAGCTCAAGTGCGATCATGCATGGAGTACTGCAGTCATCTTTGGGATGGTTCAGCCAAATATCAACTAGAAGCGCTGGACTCCGTTGACCGAAGAGCCCGTAAATTAATTAACAACGTCGACCTTACGACCAAAAAACTACAGACCCTAGAGCATCGTCGTAAGGTTGCTTGTTTAACCGTGTACTACAGGATACATTTTGGTGAGTGCGCGAGTGCTCTGTTTGAGCAAATTGAACCCTCACCCTTTTACCATCGGACTACTAGACGCAGACAGAACTTCCATCCGTATGTGGTTGATATTCCGAAAAGTCGAACTAAGCGCTTTGACAGTTCCTTTTTGATACGGGTCGCCAAGGTTTGGAATGAACTGCCTGCGTCTATTTTCCCTGACCAGTATAGTCCTAGTACTTTTAAGCGTCGAGTGAATAGGTTTCTCGTGGATGGACGTGTACCACCTTAGTCTTCATGTTCACTTAACATCAGGTGTCATTGAAGACAAACGTCCCATCCATATTTTATAAAAAAAAAAAAAAAAAATCTAATATGAAGTTCCACAAGTTCCTAGTAGATGGCGCTGATTGTTTATCAAAGCCTGCATGTAAAGTTATGAAATCAAAGTATCACCGCTGTGCCGGTCGGAGTGAGGGGTGTTAGGTTTTTTTCGTTACGGAATTTCTGGATTCGGTCCCCACGCTCAAGGCCCGCGATAGAAGCTATGCAATAGCTTAAAAAAGGGAAGGTCACTCAAATTCATCCCCTTTTACGACCTGCTTGGAATAAGTATAACACAATAAGACTTTTTTCATATTTTTATTGACTATTCATCACATTTATCTAACGTTTATAATTTGAGTAACTTAATTAAAACACTTAAGTAGTTTCACATAAAGCAATGGCAAAAAGACTAGACTTTAAGATAAATATAAATTTCTCTTAAAAACTAAAGAATGTCATAATAAATTTGATATACATCGTACTAAATAATATAACCTAATAGAAATTTTGTAAAGTCAAATATCCCGTTTATCAAGAAAAAATGTAGGCCTATCGTGTTGCAATAAATAAAAATCTCGATAAAAAGCCACGGTCACAACTTACACACTAATAAACTAAAATCTTTATTATAATCTACAGTTGGTACTGTTAAAATTAGGCCATAGCTGTATTCGATATTTAAATTTTCTGTAAGTAGGCCCTTTGATAGTTTTAATTCTTTTTTTACGTGATGTCAATAGCTGTCAACGACAGAATAAGTTTAGAAATTTTAAACCCATCTAAACCATATACGCATGTTTTACTAGTATTATTACACTATACTAGTATTATTTTATACGAAGTAATGACCCCATGTCTTCTGATGGAAAATAACGGTCCATACTTTGTTTTATTTCAATTATTTTTTTACATTTATAGACCACTCCCGTTATTAGATTTTATAGAATTTTCTAGTCTCCAAATAATTTAGTTTTGATTTCCATTTAAGTTTTTCTTATATTTACTAGCAAACGAGTCTTTAATATTTGATATCACTTTATAAAATGATGAAAAGATATGGAAATCTAGCTCAATTCGACATTACACTCTATAATTTTAGGTATCTCTTGTTAATTTAATATCAAATAAGGGAAAATGAAAACTTTTATTCACAGTAGGTATTATTATACACTTTGTGATAGTCAAATGCTGGATGAGGGCGGCGCGGGTCTGGGCGACATGAACAATCCTGTGGGAGGCCTTCGTCCAGAAGTGTGCGTCTCTCGGCTCATGAAAATAATGATCGCCCATTATCCACCAATGTCTTAGTGTTGTCTGCTACTGCTTCTTCATCTCTTCGATCTCAACAGTAACCAAAAGAACTGCAACCTCTAAGTTTGACATTAGAGAGACTTAAATTACGAAGCGTAATTTCGGATGCGGCCATTTTGTTTTCTAATATACATATATACGGGGCACGCAAGCCTCGAAAAGGATTTTTTCATAAACAATAGAATTATTATCAGCCTATTTACTGATTTTTTGGAGTTCTATGAAGATAAAAAATCGATGAATTTCAAGTGAAACGTTTTAATGTTTTGTGTTTGCTTGGTGGTAGGATCCCTTCTGGGTCCGCCTGGCTAGCGACCACCCTTTATATAAAGTCTGCCGCCAAATGTTACCGCTCCGGCGGTAATGTGTTCCGGCAATATTTTATAAAGAGCCAGTTCCTTCCTAAACCCGTGTGCTTTCATCTTCGACCTCATCGTCACTTACCATCAGCTGAGATTGAGGTTAAACGCGGGTTTAGTCACTTATAAAAAAAAAAAAAAAAAGGCGTAAGAACTGATGATTATTTTACACTTCTTCTATACATAAAGACTTTATCCTACTTCTAAAGCATGATTTCTAACAGTTTTTGAAACTTAAAGCACAATTAGTAGCTACGAACGACACATAATTACATGTGACAATTTAAGTTAAACTTATAAATTGGATTCGATAGTGTGCTGCATGTTTTTGATTTAGTTTTTTTATTTATTTTATGATACATTTAGACATACATGAGTATACACACAAAATCTATTTTAAAGTACGTACTAAAAAGTTTCTTATTTAAACCAAAATAAGGGCCCCGCCAGACTGTTGAAAACACGTTGAAAACCAATGTTTCCAACCAAGGTTAAGGAAGGTTAAGCTGTTGACAACCAATTCCGAGTTCATCCACACTGTTACAAACGGTGGTTTCCAACAAGGAGACAAACAAGAACACAAGCCAAGGTCACGCCAGGCCACGCCCCTTAATCGTCAGTGTGCTCTGATCTCTCGCGCTGGCAACATCTTCGCGATGGCAGTTTTGTATGCAATTGAGGATACAAAGAAGGAAAGGTTGAAACGCAGGATAAAAAGCTTCAAAACTCGAGTCATTTCTAGTTATTTACATAGTTAAATATACAATAACAAGCGTACACACTGTCCTAAAAACAGACATACATCTACATAGATAACGCAAATGCATATCCTTTGCGTGTCCGAACCCCGACCAAGCGTCAAGGTTGGTTGCCTCTAGATTTAATATGTATTGTAATATGCGTTTATGTATGTCTGTTAGAAAATCGAGTCCACAATATCAATATCGTTCTTAATAATCGATTTCATCGGCGGTATCGGTGTCTCTGAATCTTTTTGTATTTTCCAGTAATAAATATCAGCTGTGACGTCACAATAGGTCTTAAAAAGTCGGCACGCTTGGTTCGAATACAAATCGTGGCACTTGCGTTGTCTATATAGATGTATGTCTGTGATTCTAAACACCGCCGTTTCCAACCCGCCAAGGTCATGTAATTTGGTTGTCAACAGCCGTCTTCACTGTTGGAAACACGTTGTAAACTAGCAAAGTCACCTTGGTTTGATGTTTTGTTTCCAACAGTGTATTTCGGCTTTAACCCTCTGCAAATTTGTTTTAGGGTGGTCCACATAGCGTAACTAGGAATTCTTCTTGTAAATTTTTAGACTCTTACAGTTTTTAAGAATTCGTTACCTTTTTTAAATTTATTGAAGGCTGAACATCTATCCCAAGACCCCTGGAATGGTAGACCAATATTTAAGCCATTTTCCAACAGTGACACTGTGGTGTTTAGGTAATAGGGCCGCCAGACTGTTGAAAACACGTTGAAAACCAATGCTTCCAACCAAGGTTAAGGAAGGTTAAGTTGTTGTCAACCAATTCCGAGTCATCCACACTGTTACAAACGGTGGTTTCCAACAAGGAGACAAACAAGAACACAAGCCAAGGTCACGCCAGGCCACGCCCCTTAATCGTCAGTGTGCTCTGATCTCTCGCGTTGGCAACATCTTCGCGATGGCAGTTTTGTATGCAATTGAGGATACAAAGAAGGAAAGGTTGAAACGCGGGATAAAAAGCTACAAAACTCGAGTCATTTCTAGTTATAGTTACATAGTAAAATATACAATAACAAGCGTACACACTGTCCTAAAAACAGACATAAATCTACATAGATAACGCAAACGCGTATCCTTTGCGTGTCCGAACCCCGACCAAGCGTCAAGGTTGGTCGCCTCTAGATTTAATATGTATTGTAATATGCGTGTATGTATGTCTGTTAGAAAATCGAGTCCACAATATCAATATCGTTCTTAATAATCGATTTCATCGGCGGTATCGGTGTCTCTGAATCTTTTTGTATTTTCCAGTAATAAATATCAGCTGTGACGTCACAATAGGTCTTAAAAAGTCGGCACGCTTGGTTCGAATACAAATCGTGGCACTTGCGTTGTCTATATAGATGTATGTCTGTGATTCTAAACACCGCCGTTTCCAACCCGCCAAGGTCATGTAATTTGGTTGTCAACAGCCGTCTTCACTGTTGGAAACACGTTGTAAACTAGCAAAGTCACCTTGGTTTGATGTTTTGTTTCCAACAGTGTATTTCGGCTTTAACCCTCTGCAAATTTGTTTTAGGGTGGTCCACATAGCGTAACTAGGAATTCTTCTTGTAAATTTTTAGACTCTTACAGTTTTTAAGAATTCGTTACCTTTTTTAAATTTATTGAAGGCTGAACATCTATCCCAAGACCCCTGGAATGGTAGACCAATATTTAAGCCATTTTCCAACAGTGACACTGTGGTGTTTAGGTAATAGGGCCGCCAGACTGTTGAAAACACGTTGAAAACCAATGCTTCCAACCAAGGTTAAGGAAGGTTAAGTTGTTGTCAACCAATTCCGAGTCATCCACACTGTTACAAACGGTGGTTTCCAACAAGGAGACAAACAAGAACACAAGCCAAGGTCACGCCAGGCCACGCCCCTTAATCGTCAGTGTGCTCTGATCTCTCGCGTTGGCAACATCTTCGCGATGGCAGTTTTGTATGCAATTGAGGATACAAAGAAGGAAAGGTTGAAACGCGGGATAAAAAGCTACAAAACTCGAGTCATTTCTAGTTATAGTTACATAGTAAAATATACAATAACAAGCGTACACACTGTCCTAAAAACAGACATAAATCTACATAGATAACGCAAACGCGTATCCTTTGCGTGTCCGAACCCCGACCAAGCGTCAAGGTTGGTCGCCTCTAGATTTAATATGTATTGTAATATGCGTGTATGTATGTCTGTTAGAAAATCGAGTCCACAATATCAATATCGTTCTTAATAATCGATTTCATCGGCGGTATCGGTGTCTCTGAATCTTTTTGTATTTTCCAGTAATAAATATCAGCTGTGACGTCACAATAGGTCTTAAAAAGTCGGCACGCTTGGTTCGAATACAAATCGTGGCACTTGCGTTGTCTATGTAGATGTATGTCTGTGATTCTAAACACCGCCGTTTCCAACCCGCCAAGGTCATGTAATTTGGTTGTCAACATCCGTCTTCACTGTTGGAAACACGTTGTAAACTAGCAAGGTCACCTTGGTTTGATGTTTTGTTTCCAACAGTGTATTTGGGCCTTAAAGAACATAGTTTTTGAAATCGATTTCAATGAACAACAATAAAATTCATGACATCATATTTTTTAAAACGACTGAATAAGCGACTGATCTGAAACAAAAATATCTTTATAGACATCTTTCGCTGATTTTCTACATAAAAGGGCTCAGTGGCTTATTCATCAATCTTCTTTCTGGTGAGGAACCAGGTTTGCATCGGTTCGGCTTTCCCCTTCATCGGCACGTGTCCACGGTAAGTCAACTCGAACTGTTCATCAGTATTATCTTCTCCAATCAGGTATCTGTAAAAGAAGACGAATGGAAATTATTGTTTTTTTTTATACTGAATTGTAACAACAAAAGGATAAAAACTTTGGATTAACAGATCAAAGTCTTTCGAGATAAAGGCATAACTGATTTCGTTAAGAAGGGAAACAGAAATGTACTAGATTTAATATAGTCTGAAACGATGTCTACTTTTGGTTCTTTTTTATTTTAAAAAAAATTGCGTTTGATGCGTCATTTGATATGAGGTTTGTAATAGATGTAATAGAAAATATTTTGTCATCATCATCATTACAACTCTTTGTAATGAGCCCACTGCAGGGCATGAGTCTCTCCCCTGGGTGACGAGGAGGTATAAGCCATAATCCACCAAGCTGGCCCAGTGCTGGGTGGTGGATGTCAGAATTTTCAGGGCGCCAAAGTGGCTTCTGACAAACCCTAACGACTACTGTATACAAGTACACAGCACCCGGGACCGACTGCTTAACGTTCCCTCCGAAGCGCGGAAGTCGCCGTGAGAAATGAATGGTCAGCGGTCACCCATCCAAGCACCGACCGCACCAAACGTTACTTAGTCTGTGATATCGTATGATACACACAGTAACCACGGCGCCACGACGACTTCTAAGTATTTTGTAATAGATAAAATATCCGTTCTTTATTATTATTTTTCGGTGGGTGCAAGTAATACACTTTGATCTGTTACTCCTCTTCAAAAAACCGTTTTCAAAGGTATCACAGGTGGCTTCAGCATTGTAAAAAAAAAACATACAGACGAATTGAGAACCTCCTCTTTTTTTGGAAGTCGGTTGAAAACAACCTTACAATGTAGATACTTTAAGCAAAATATAAACAAAAATACTATTAAAGAATCAGTATCAATATATTGAGCATAAGTTTTAATTTTATCAATACACGATTTATGAAAACAGAATAATATAAACCCTTATATAATGTTTGTATACACTTAAACATACAAGACTAAAGACAGGCAAAAGGCTTTCTTTTTGTTTAAATTTTTACGAATTTAGTGCAGGATTAGATTTTATTTTTTAGGGAAGCTTATTCCACAAGGCCACTGATCGTAATGAAAAGGATTGGTTATAATGGTACAGCGTCGTGGTTGTGCATATCAAACGATATCGCAGGTTAAGCGCGCTCGGCGCGGCCGGTATTAGGATGGGTGACCGCCGACCATTCATTTCTCATGACGACTTCCGTGCTTCGGAGGGCACGTTAAGCAGTCGGTCCCGGGTGCTGTATACTTGTATACAGTAGTCGTTAGGGTTTGTCAGAAGCAATTTCGTCACCCTGAAACATCTGACATCTACCAACCAGCACCGGGCCAGCTTGGTGGATTACGGCCTAAACCTCCTCGTCACCCGGAGGAGAGACGCATAGCCTGCAGTGGGCTCATTACACGGAGTTGTGATGATGATGATGATGATGATGAACATAAAATTATCTGTGGAACGCAGTTGTTTTTTGTGAATCTCAAGTTGGAAACAAAGTTTATCTCTGGCTCATGGCCACGGGATTAAGCAGCTGACAGTAAAGTAAAAATGGAGTAAGTATGAGTATATAGTATCTTGGCAAAGGCGTCACATTGATGTTAGTGCGGAATCCGGAGATTTTATTGCCTATTTATTTAATCTGCATATACAGATTTTAGAGCGAGGTTTAATTAAAAGTATCTGGCGAGGAAGAAAATAAATCTTAGGTTTTTTCTTGCATTATGACTTCCTGAATCTTATGCCAACTTTACAATAATCAACGAATGCAGAGCATTAAAAAAACCGAGTTCGCGTCAAAACTTTGGTTGAATTATAATGTCGTCAATGTAAACATTCTCCGAATTCCTACATAAACCGGCAAAATTTTTAAATTATCCATGAAGTACTCAATCGATTTCGATGAAATTTATATGGGACCAACTCTGAAGTATCTTCTATCATATGAAATTTTTTACAATCGATTCACAATTGTTCGAAATATCGTGTAACAAACACACAAAAAAACACACACGAATTGAGAACCTCCTCCTTTTTTGGAAGTCGGTTGAAACAGGAAAAGATTTAGATTAACCTTCGTTCCCTGTTTTGCTTCATAAGAAAGTCATTGATTTCAAACATCCTAGAAAACAAACAAAATATCAGTATACACTTGTAAGACATCTCAGGCACACCACCGGAGGTAAGTAGATTATGCACTTGACAGTATTCCTTCTATAGCAGTATCGCCTATTTCCTAACTGACTGTACCAGTAGACATGACGTCGAAATAGTTCGCGATTAAAACGTTCCTAATTTAAAAAAACTTTACAATTATCATTTGTTGACTTTCTTTTTTTTCTGTTGACGGTTTTTTCTTTTGTTTGTTTTGTTTTAAATTTGTGGTGTAATTTTATTTTATTTCGTGTCGTTTCGAAATGGAATCGTTCATGGAGTATTATTTTGAAGAAGTTTTCAGTAATTTAAAGAGGGATTCTTTGAATGAAAGGTACAAAAGGCGGGAACTTGTTGAATATTTCCATTCTGTCATCGCAGGATGTGCACGAGGTTTGTTTATTTTTTTATGTCTCTTCATTTAGATTTGACATTCTCATTTGTCAACAGATTTATGAACGTAAAACAATAATTGATTCTAATATTGTAAGTTTTATAGTACATCTACATGTATGCGATAGAACTAATGCTTTTAAGTAATTTTTTTTGAACGAGAGTTTGCCGAAAACCCTTAAATACTCATTCCATAACTTTTTACCAAACATATGTTTATTTTTAGTTTTGATATAATATGAAAATACCTTGAAAATATTTATGTATTTTTATACGTCATACTGATAGAGTTATGTTTAAAGGATGGGTGACCATACGCTTCTTATTTTTTTTATACTGTTTTGCTACAATAAGTGGCATACCACAATGGCTTTTAGTTTTGAAACTTAATTTACACTAATCTAATGCTATTAACCGATTTACAAGCTCAGTTTCTGTATCATCTGCACTATTTTTCACATTTATATATCCATCTCTTATATTCTTAATTTAATTTCGTGACAAAGCTGAAATCATAAGCTCTATTCACGTAATTTTTATACAGAGTGCTTTTGAGAATAAGATATCTACGATGAAATTTATCCTCGGTCGGAATAGTTTTAACTGATATGCTTCAGAAATATGTGTTTTACCTAGTCAGAACTAGTTTTAACTGTTATTCTATTTTGAGAGTTAGTTATTTCTAGTTTACAAATGCAATTAGTAAAATTAAGCTAGTTTTAACTAGAAAAAACTCCTTTTTCCTAAAAAAGTCATTTCAGACACAACGGCAGAATATGGCTTGACCTCAATTTTTGTGTAACATCTTGTGTAATATCTATATTCGCGATAATAAAAGGAATAAAAAAAATATATTGTTTTTTTTTTACCGGATTTATTGCGTACATCGAAATTTCAGTGTTTTTACTGACTTCGCCGCTCGCGATCACTTATTTTCAGCACATTTATAATATCAAGACAATTTTAAAAGGTTTTCTTTAATTTCTCCTCCAGGTCAAAACAAATCAGACGATACATCCTGTAAAAACTTCGTCCTAGCTGCTATCCGTTACCACAACAACTGTAAGGCAAACAATGGCCAAGTATGTCTCATGGGGAAGTTTCACAATGTACTGTATGTTGCTTTGAAGCTGGCCTTTGATTGGAGCCTTCAGGATAACGGAGTGGTCGCTGCTTTGCTGGATGAGCTCCATGCTTGTGAAGGGACCTTTGAGAGGATCTTTTTAGGTTTGTTTTGTTTGGGCTTGTATAAAAATAGGAATATGACAAGACCATCAAGAGGTGTTAATATTGTGTTGGATTCTCAAAATAAATTTAATCTACGAGAAGGTTTTAGCCAGATTATAGAGTTTCATTACATTTATATCACATTTTCGTGTATTTACAGACTTTGTAAAAAAAATTGATACTTATGGCTATTTGCTTTTTATAAATAAGGATTGAATGTTTTTGTTTAATGACACTAATGGTGAATAAAAACCTGCTTAAAAGTAAAGTTCGATTAAAGTTCAATTTATAAAAACAATTGCATTGGACGGACACTGATATTTAAAATACTAATTTCAATAATATTGTCTTAAGTTTTTGCGATTCATACTATTAAATAAAACACTTTTCTTTTTTTTAAACTACTCGTCCCACGCTCGTGACCACGGGGTCTGAAAAGACACCGAAACGTCGAGTCAAAATTTAAAATGTAAATATACGCGATAAATCCGGTTAAAAAGTGTTTTATTTAATACTAATTTCAATGCAGTATCTTGAAAAATCTATATTATTTTAGCAAATGCTTAATTTTGTTCATGTAACTTTAATTCAATTACTTTAAATCCATTTACAGGAGCAATCTTCGGAACGTCAGCGCCCTATTTTCTCGCTGGTTGGAAATCTGACTTCTCAGACAAAGAGGAAAATGTACACGCTCTTGTATACTTCTTAGATCACGCTACAAACGCTAACTTAGAATACAACGATGCTGGGAAAATATACAGATTCATTGATGTTCCTCTAGAAAGCTGTGGACACGCATCTCCAGTAAGAGTGGTCATTCAAATGGGAGCTTCAGAAATGTTGATGATTCTACTTAGATTTGGAGCTAGTATAACAGGAGAGCAAATCTCAACTAATCCTGTAGAATCTATTTTAGATAGACTTAATGAACATAATCGACAATATCCATATGAACTTGTGACTTGTCTTAAATTGGTACTAAGAGTGATTCCCCATATTAACTTCTCTGTTGATAAAAACATGTTCAAACATCTAAAGCTGCCAAAGGATTATAATTATCAACGGAAAATAGCATTGGAAAAGTATTCGGAGATTTTAGAAGATCACCTATTGCCTAGTTCTAGGTGTGGGCTGAGACCGGTCGAGTTGAAACATTTGTGCAGGTGTCAAATAAGGAGGATGTTATGGGAGAAATTTGAACTTCCGTTCGGAATTCAGAAGCTGCCGATTCCTGCAACCTTGAAACGATATTTGGACTTGTTTGATGATTGATTAAAAGTTGCTTTTTATTTCTGTTTGTAGTTTGATTTAAAATGATTCTCTTATTATAAGAAATATGATTATTTTTTTAACCAAAAATTTTGTAGAGGTATTTATGCTTAAAATTATAACTCATAAAGTGAATCCATAAGTAATATGCATTTAAATATCCCTATTTAATACGTTTCTTTTTGAGGACCACTTTGGCGATGGGGTAAACCTGTCTGCCTCAGATGCTAGTGGTTGCGGGTTCGATTCCCGCACGAAACAAGAAAAGGAAAATGTTCAGTGTCTGGTTGTTTATCTATTTATGTATTTATAATCTAGGTTCCCCCCTAGTTCGCTACATGGTATCCCATAACACAAGCTATGCTTACTTTGGGGCCATGCAGTTGGTGTGATTGTCTGGGGATTTTATTTATTTATTTATTTCTCTCTCGTGACTTATTCGTGACTATAGCTGCATCTAGGACAAACCAGAATCTCACCTGATTTCAAGGAACAGTACAGCCAAACATGTAAATATGACATTTCGCAATGGATTTTAAATAAAATGCAATTGCTAGCGAGGAAGTTTTTGAAAATAGCCTATTAGTATGGTTAGTCTGAGCTGATGACTCCGACATCACAAACGACAGAATAGCGATTAACTGCGCAAAGCACACTAACAGTCCACGGCCGACAACCATCATCACAACTCTTTGTATTAAGACCATTGCAGGGCATGAGTCTCTCTTCTGGGTGACGAGGAGTTATAGGCCATTATCCACCAAGCTGGCCAGTGGGTGGTGGATGTCAGAATTTTCAGGGCGCTGAAATGACTTCTGACAAACCCTAACGACTACTGCATACAAGTATACAGCACCCGACTGCATGAAGCACGGAAGTTGTCATGAGAAATTAATTGGTCGGCGGTCAAACATCCAAGTACCGACCACCATGCTTAACATGTGAAATCGTATGATACAGTAACCACAGTGCCATGATGACTTTAACGTTACGTTTACTTTTACGTTCATAAGTTTCATGAAAACAATCGTTTTAGCTTGGCAACCGTAAAATCAGTCTTATTAATACCTATTACATATTAGTAATCACACACATACAGCTCAGGCTCGCACACGCTCTTAATGTACAGACTCCAACACGTCTACTCTCGCCATTATAGCTCTCGTATTTTTTTCTGACGTGGAGTGCACGAGACAGTGGTTGTCTGTATAAGTCATTCAGTGAATGATCCTATAAATGCATACACTACAGCAACTTACCATTTCAAGCAATTCTCATATTAACTTAAAAGTATTATCTAAAGTATTCTCTTAAATTGTTTTTGATATTCGTACCTCTGTAAATATTATTTCTTACCTGTAAGTATCCTCACTAACGTTTATAGTTCCCGGCACACCTGTGGTTTCGCATCGACTTGTCAAGTTGACAGTATTACCAAAGAGGCAATACCGCGGCATGCGATGTCCGATAACGCCTGTCACTACCTCCCCGGAGTGTATGCCGATGGTAATTGCCTGGTGATTGTAAAAGGCGTTAAGTTGTCACCAAGAAAAATCGTAAAATGTAAGTAAAGAAGAGCTTTATAACAATTTGAAATATTTACAGTTAAAAAAGTAAAGAAAGTAAAAATATTGTCTCGTCCAGAAAGCTTGCATAATTATTGTGATAATTTTTATAAGTTCGATAACTGAGAGTTCATGAACACATAACTTTTTTCTTTTTTCTGGTTAGTCTTGAAAATTCTGCTATTTAAGTTTAGAGTTTGCTTGGTGGTAGGATCCCTTCTGGGTCCGCCTGGCTAGCGACCACCCTTTATATAAAGTCTGCCGCCAAATGTTACCGCTCCGGCGGTAATGTGTTCCGGCAATATTGTATAAAGAGCCAGTTCCTTCCTAAACCCGTGTGCTTTCATCTTCGACCTCATCGTCACTTACCATCAGGTGAGATTGAGGTCAAACGCAGGTTTAGTCACCTATAAAAAAAAAAAAAGAGTATAAATAAATGCCAAAGTGCTCTATGTCCAAAATCTAGTAAGCCATGAATAGGAATCGACTCATAGTTATGACCTCATTAATAACTGATGACCACTTTGGCGATGGGGTAAACCTGTCTGCCTCTGATGCCAGTGGTTGTGAGTTCGATTTCCGTACGGAACAAGAAAAAAAAATCTGTACATACATAACATACATACATAACGTCACGCATGTATCCCTTATAGGGTAGGCAGAATACCAGAGGCTACAAGTCCATCTGATGTCACGTTTGACAAATTTGGAGGTATTATAAAGATGGAGAGAGACGATTGTAGTGACAGGGGGTCAGCCTATCGCCCACAAAAACGCCTTTAAAACCTCTTCCCCTTAACTGACTTTTACAGTATGCCCGGGAAGAGAAGCAGCTGTCACATTCTACGTTTTTCTTTCGCTCCCAGTGCAGCAATCCGTGTCTGAGTGTTTATCTATTTATGTAGGTATTTACCTATATTCTAGGTTCCTCCTAGTTCGCTACATGGTATCCCATAACACAAGCTATGCTTACTTTGGGACCATGTAGTTGGTGTGATTGTCTGGGGATTTTATTTATTCATTTTTATTAATGACATAGTAAAACTAAATAAATTCAACTTTCGCGAGGAGGAATCGAACTAAATTTCTTACTTTTTGTCATGTGATCTAACCGCTTACTTAAACAAGTGCATCTATTATTTATTATAACGATTTCAATATTCAATAGTAATGAGAACTCACACCAATAGATCTTCTAGGTCGCAGTGTGCAGAGCGGACTAGACTGCTCACAAAGTCCCGTAACCCAAATAATATTCAATAGTATAGGCGTCGCGTGATAAGGTTTCCCGTTGGTGGTTGTGTACCATCTTCATGACTACTTACCAGCAGGTGTCATGGAAGACAAACCTCCCATCCTTATCTAAGGATTAAAGTAAGAAACCTATCATCAAAAAAGCAGATCAGATACTTACCACTGGTTCTCCATCCACAGTGACGGTCTTAGACAGATCCAGCATTTCCAATGCAAGTAAAGAGATGTGCTTTGCGTGGGACTTGTCATACTCCGGGAGACCTGATACTGCCATGTATTTGTCTCCGACGGTTTCCACCTGAAATATTTATTTTATTTGATCGAAAGAGGCTTCATCAGTTGATGCATCTACGATTTCTTCAACATTTATTCAAATTTGATATTTTATGGAATTCACAAGCACGACATCGTTTTTAGTATTTTGGCAGTACACTTTTGATTTTAAAAAATCAACTCTTGACGGTTTTTTTTAAAATGACCCTTGAAAAAAAAGATCCCATTAAAAAAAGATGTAATCTTTTTGAGAAAACAGGTCGTGAACACGTTCATTGCCAAGCCAAAATTGTAAAGTTTGCCCCGGTGGTGGCTCAAATCCAAGTTATACGTTATTTTAATCTTAAATGTAATAGATAATGATTTCAGGTATATCTATGCATTAAGTATATATGTATGTTATTTTATGTAATCTATACTAATATCACAATATAAAAAGTGATACAGTAGGATGACGCCTTTGATCTTGTGGAAAATGCCGACAACGTCTAGACGGCGTTAGGATGCCAGGGTTGTCACAAGTAGGTAATTAATATTTATAAAATTATTTTTTATTGCAAATCAACATCGTCAGATATATTATAATTAAAACAATATTATAACTTAATATAACAATGAAAACAATTTCGAATTCCGTACTTACATCAGTATACTGGCCAGTGGTAATATCAAAAAATCGATTTCATTTATATCATCTCACCGGTACAATATCGTCTGATTTATGACGTTATTATCACTGGCCAGTATACTGATATATATATCCGGCGCGGCGAACCTTGATCCCTATGACACTGACAGTAATTTCCACAACACAAGCTTGTAGTGCCGTCACCGTTACATTAGAATCGTATTGGAGGTGTCTAAAAATGGAATTTATTTATTTTACGTAGCTTTATTCCAATACAACGATATTCCGTTGGCATTATAACAATTCATAACATTTACAAGAAGTTATCTCACTCTTTACATTTATTTATACGAGATGAAGACTTGCAATCTCTCACAGCACACGTCCTATGCACCATTTTAAATAAAAAAATAAGAAAACCGACACGCTTTACCCCTGAATGATGTGTCCCGAACTACTAACATTGTTTTGTTTGCAGTTCGGGCTCGGCATTCCCGCCCCTCGTCCCTCATACCCCGCACGATTGCCCTGTCTAAACGTCTTCGTTGGACGACTGTATGGTTTTTTAGACTGTGCTAATATATAAAGCTGAAGAGTTTGTCTTTTTGTTTGTTTGTTTGTTTGTTTGTTTGAACGCACTAATCTCAGAAACTACAAGTGGGATTTAAAAAATTCTTTTTGCATTTGATAGCCCAACTCTTAGGGAAGGTTATAGATACCCAAAATTCCCACGGGATCAAAAGTTACGCGGGTAATACCGCGCGCGGTGCCTAGTATTGTTATAAATCACTCGACGTCGTGTGATGGGCCATGGATGGAGGGTGTATATTTAGAGTATATTTCTATACATGTTAGAATTTTTGAATCAAAGAAACATTCCTTTATTTGTGGAAAGAAATAAAACCACATTCAAAGATTTTCAAAAATTCGCTCGCTTCACCCGGGAATTTTTGAAAAATCATTGAATGCAGTGTTATTTCTTTTTCAAAATAAAGGAATGTTTCTTTGGAGTAAAAGTTGCTACTTCTATTATTTAGAGTATTTTCCCTCCAGGTGGTATTAAAAAATTCCACACTGTATAGTGTATATAGAGATTATATGACCTTTTCTGATAGATCAACCCCTTCTCCAGAAGTCCGTAAAAAGTTCATTGCGATATCCATACGGCTCACGAAGTATTCCGTGATACTAAACTTCTTGGTCTCATCACGCGTCGTCGAGTGGTGGGCCAAATAAATGAGGCCCACGAACACGCGACGTCACGTGATCGGGAATGAACATGTTAAAATATTTTTTCCACTAAAGCTATTAAACAAACTTTATATTATTAAATACTAAGCCTGCGTTTCACTAATCTCACCTAATGGTAAGTAAAGATAAGGTTAAAGATGAAAACACACGAGCCCAGGAAAGAACTGGCTCTTCGTACAATATTGCCGTAACACATCACCCCCGGAGCGGTCATATTTGGCGGCAGCTTTTATATAAATAAATAAATATTTCTGACACTCAAACAACATTATCTAGCCCAAATTAAGTTTCTTAAAGAACTTGTGTTATGGATACTAAATAACTGGTATAGTTAAGAAATATATACATACATATTGAATAAATACATATTTTTTATTAGAATAAACTTAAATAACCATATAAACTTCCATGACTTGACGACTAATATCTGCGTTCATCACACAAATATCCGCCGCCGCCGTGATTCGAACCCAGGACCTCTGGCATAGAAGGCAATGTATTTTACCGCTACAGCTGGTTGTCATTATATGAAGGGTGTTCGTTAGTCAGACGGACCATAATGGGACCAACCCACCAATTTGGTCGCTTTTTGGGCGATAGGGTTATTCTAAGTGTCTAACCCACAAACCTACAAAGTGCCCTTCCAACCTACCTTATAAACATTCGGATTCCTCTTCGGATCAGTCAGCACATCAAACGTGGTATACAAATCGTTGAGCATGCGCACAATCTTCATGGCTCCCTTATGATCACTATTCCTTGCACAGTAGTTAGCAAAGCCAACCACACCGCTGAAGAGAAGCGTGACGGGGTCGTAGCGACGAGCGGGTACGGGTCTGCGGTGACGTAGCTCTGTGGCCACGCTTACTGGGAGGACTGAGTAGAGGAGGCTGAAATTATAATTGGTTTAGTAGAAATGTAATATAATCTATAATAACATCAGTCGGTTGTAGAAATTCTTTTTGCATTTGATAGCCCAGCTGTTGTGGAACAGTGAAGTTTATAGATAAAAATTCTCACTAAATCAAATCAAAGCAGCAGTTACGCTTGGCAGAACCTAGAAAATTAAAGAGGAAATATTGTTTTTTTTTTTTGTAATTTGTATTGAATCAGTATTGAATGCTTAAATAAACAAAACTTTTATCTGGAAGCTACATTATTTAGGAGTATAATAAGATATTTTATCAAGATGTTAATAAATGATCCGGGATTAAAGTAGATACCGATTAATAAACTAAACTAACATAACAGCACTTTGGCTTCGAGATATGCTTTAATAAGGCTTTAGTTAATATACTTTAAAAAAGGTCGTTTTCAAAATAGGCCCGGTTCTTAAGACCTCTCAACCCACAGGCGATCAATCGGTCATTGCACCATGGAGGCCGTCGGTTAACAAGACTACTGTTAATTTCTTTTAATAAAGCCTAAACAGCAAGTTCAGAGATAGTCGGTAAACGTCTACGTGGGTCATAATAAGCAAATATAAAACACCGCCAGGATCGGACAGGTACGTCTGGATAGCAGCAATTGGCGTGTCCTAGTCTATACCTACCCCAAAAAGAGACAGGCGTGAAGTTGTGTAGTTTATTTTCGACCAGGTAGCTTATCCAATACTAATTTGGTATTGTTAGATTTTATTAATATAGTATATAATCGTATATCAATATAATTTAATAATAATAATAATTATCTGTGAAAAAAAAAGTAGGAAAATAATAATAAGTTTTTATTTCGGACCCATGATCTATATAAAAGAGTTAGTTACAAAAATCTTACAACTATGTTAGTTCTAAGCCTATTTACAAAATATAACAATATAAGTTTTTATACTGGCATGGTCATTAACATTTAAATTAACTTTAGAAACGGGATATCACGACGGTACTGATCATGTACCGGTACTCAGTACCGTCGTGATCATGGCGCTTGTAACAGTGCCGAAATATCGAGAACTCAAAATAAATGAAAAACATGGTAAATATCCCGTTTCTAAAGTTAATTTAAAAATATAACAAATTTATTTTACATTACTCTGCAAGTGTATTTTATTCCAATGTTTTATTATTGGGCAATCCACCTTATCTTTCATTATTTGTAAGATACTGTTGGGGCAGTTGCAGTGCAAAATTAATTTAACAAGAAAACATTTATTTTCTTACCGATCAGTTTTCTGCTTCTCAGAATCCAGTTCCCTGAAGGTCTGTTGCAGCTTATCAGTCAAGACTTCCAAGTTCTGAGTGAGTTTGTAATCAGCCTCAAACTGTTCAGACATCAGCACCAAGTCACGAGTAGCGTCGTGGAGAGGAATGTCTGAGATGCAAAGACCTCGCCTGGGGAAGTTATTGAAATGAAATGAAAATATTTTATTCATCATCGAATGGCCACTTAATGAGAGAATAACCTTTAAATTTTATTGATAGTATAGGTCGTTATTTGAGTATTTGAGTGTTTGCTGTTGAATTCCTTGCCACTTCATATCAACAGATTGACTTTTCAAAGAAGTGGTAGAATGATTTGAATTTGTAAACAATTTGACTTATTTCAAGTGTATGTTTGTAACTACGGTATAAAGTTTTTTTTTTTACTATGACTTTGGCTGCACTGAATCAAATTATTTGCCTGTTTTTTTACCACCATCTTACCTGATGGTGAGTGAATATGAGATCGAAGATGTTTAGGATTGTCATGACGCTACTTTGACAACCACTTTGGCGATAGGGTAAACCTGTCTGCCTCAGACAGGTTTACCCCATGGTTGCGGTTTCGATACCCGCACGGAACAAGAAAATAAAAATTCCGTGTCTGGTTATTTATGGTGTTTATCTATTTGTGTATTTATATCCTAGGTTCCCCCTAGCTCGCTACATGGTATCCCATATGACAAGCTATGCTTACTTTGGGTTCATGTAGTTGGTGTAAATGTCTGGGGAGTTTATTATTTTTTTATTGCTGATGTTCATAAAACATTGCTAGAACCCGTTACATTCAGAGTGACATTTGGCTACAGACTTTATATAAAAGGTGTGTAATGTAAGACACAACTCCTTATGCTATATTAATTATTATTCGATATACTGTGTAATTTCAAACTATCAGCTCCCTTCGTCCACCAGTACGTTTTTTTTAGTTCAAAGTGGACAGTACCTATTTTGACGACCACTTTGGCGATGGGGTAAACCTATCTGCCTCAGACGCCAGTGGTTGCGGGTTCGATTCCCGCACGGAACAGGAGAAAAAAAAATGTTGCGTGTCTGGGTGTTTATCTATTTATGTATTTATATTCTAGGTTCCCCCCTAGTTCGCTATATGGTATCCCATAACACAAGCTATGCTTACTTTGGGGCCATGTAGTTGGTGTGATTGTCTGGGGATTTTATTTATTTTTTATTATTATTATAATAATATAGGACAAGGAGGTGGTTTTTAGTTTGGCAAACCTTAAAGTGGCTAAGATTATTTCACAATAATTTCATTTATTTATTTATTAACAAATATTATATTAAACAGAAATTTATTTACCGAGTCAGATCATCTAGGTTAGTGACACTGGGATAGCATTGGAACACCACGACTTCATACTCAGGAATGTATAACATTTGCCCCTGAAACAAAAAGTTAGCAATTCATCCTTAATCAATGATTTGTGTAAAGTTGAAGTACGTGATAGCCAATCAAATCAATGGAATCAAACTAATATTCTAAATGAGACCAATCGTAAAGAGTTTTTAAGATTTTAGTCTCGATTTTTTAAGATATTTTCTTAAGTTTCTTTCGTTACCTTCAAACGAAGCGGTGCAATATCTTCATGTGGATCTGTGACACTCATCTCTTCAGGTTTAGTCTTCAGAACATAAACAGTGTTGATATGAGCCAAGACATTTGCGTATGTCATCTCGAGGTGGGGACGTACCTGAAAGTAGCGAATAATAATTAAATTACATTTCCAAGAAATACAAATAAATAAATAAAATCTAGGGGGATAAATAAAGGCCCAGATCCGGAACATGATTTATTCTAGTTCCATGCGGGAATCAAACCCGCTACCACTGGCTTCTAAGGCAGACAGTGTTACCCCATCGTCAAAGTGGTCGTGGGTGAAAAATCCGGGTGCAAAAACTGGTATGGAAGATATCTGTGTGAGGAATACAGTATTAAACTCGTAAGCCGTATTTGTATATATATAAGACTTCATTAAGATTGTTTTGTTTCATATGTAGCGTGTCTAATCTCAGCCTCAGGCAGGAAAATATTTAAGAAATAAGAGTTATCAAGTTTTCTATATGAATTGTTCTTCAACACATCGTCCCTGATACATAATCACAAGTCAGGAGGACTTTAAGAACTTCTTAAGGCGGGTACTCATTAGAGAGCCGTAACCGTAACCGGTGCATGCGCTGTAACCAAAATTATTATTTTTTTGGTTACAGTGCATGCAACGGTTATGCTTTACACCGGCTTTACACGAAGCAGGGCTCAGTTAAGGTTTTTTCAACACCAGTTTGCAATACGCTTTCCAATTATAAACTCACAGTCTCCAAAACGTCAGTTATCTTGCATCCAGACTCGGTGACTCTCGGCAATAGACGGGACACGGTGCGGCCTGCTTGCACAATGTTCAGCTCTCGATCAAACATCAGGTGGAAGGGAAAAACCCGGCAGAAGGTAGCCGGGCTTACTTTTGGCTCTGAAAATTTTATTTATTTTTTTTTAATTAAATTTATACGCAGGTACTCACACACATTTTCACGCCAGTATTCTTTATAGGCAAAACGCCAGAGGTTAAAAAACCATCTGATGTCAGGTTTGACAAATTTGGAGGTAATATAATAGTGAAGAGAGACTATAGAATATTTGTCATTTAATTAATTTTCATTGAGTTTAAAGTGAATGTAGGTACTAAGATTGGATATGAATTTTTGACTCAAATCTATAGTAAAATACCCATGAGTAGACGAATAAAACGCTCATAAATACAGGTTGAAAAAAAAACATAAGTACAATTATTGGTTCATTGTAATTGTACATGTATCTACTCCTAAGACCAACAATTAATTCAACAATTAATTAAATATAAAGAAACTGCTAAATATTGAAAATTAAAATACATAGGTAAATTTTAATAAACTTACTCAATCTGGCTTCATGATAAGTGGCAATGGGGTCGGTGATTGAACGCATGAGCTTTGAAAGAAATTTGTTTGAAAGCGCCATTGGCATTGTTGGAACACATAATCGCCAGCGGGGTGATATTTGCCAGATTTTATACTAAAGGTGATCGCTAGTTACGCATATCTGCAATCAATATATTAGCAAAGAAGTCCAGTTAAGCATAACTTCAGTCAGGGAAATAAAGGCTATTTCACATCGACCCTTCATAGACAAAAAATTACCAAGAGACAAAGTTTCAATCTCCGCGATCTCCGGGGCAGACACGCGTCCAGTTGTGGAGGTCTCTGTGATGAGGAACTGGACATGGTCGCACTCTTCTTTGGTCTTCAATATTTCCACCTTGACCTCTGTTTTGTGAAGCTTGCTGGCCACTGTCTGGAAAAATAGAAAAATATTTATATCGCACTGAAAACCACATATCAAACGTGTCCAATTTCCCCAACTTTCTAACTTAATGTCGAGAGCATAGGGTTCAGATTAAATTACATTTTTTTGATAGTTTTGGAAAGGTCTATCTGCTGTCTGCTGTACTGCAGCATTTTTAACGAATTTGAATGTTTACCGCGTGTTAGCGTGATTCAATATTAGAATTATTACATTAGAGAAATATTGATTTCATATGTCTTTATACTTTTATCTATTAACACTTACTATTGAAGCGTGTAGAACCGTAATAATTCTTTCCAAGGATCAGAATCTGATGTTTTTTTATTATGAAACTTACATAACAACCCGTATTATGAATTTATTGTCTAATTTTTGAAGTGGTCTTGGCGTCGTGGTTACTGTGTGTACGATATCACAGGTTAAGCAACGTTATGCGCGGTCGGTACTTGGATGGATGACCGCCGACCATTCATTTTGCACGACGACTTCCGTACTTCGGAGGGCACGTTAAGCAGTCGGCCCCGGGTGCTGTATACTTGTATACAGTAGTCGTTAGGGTTTGTCAGAAGCCATTTCGGCGCCCTGAAAATTCTGACATGCTCCACCCAGCACTGGTCCCAGCTTGGTGGATTATGGCCTTACCTGCTCGTCAACCAGGGGATGGGATCATGCTCTACAGTGGGCTTATTACGAAGATTTGTGTATGATGAAATTATGAAAATCTAATGTTCATTCTTGCAAACACTTTACAAAAAAAATTTAATAGAATTAATTTTATGTAATTTACAAATTAACCATTTTTGTGCACAAATTAGCAATAGATTTATTCTCATATTAGATTTAGCCGCAAAAAACAATTATTTTTTATGAGTAACATGTATGATACTATGGATTTACCTACATACATACATACATAACTTCACACCTGTATCCCTTATGGGGTAAGCAGAACACCAGAGGTTATTCGACTATATGGTAGCACGTTTAATTCTGGAGGTATTATAATGATGGATAGATTGCAGTGTTAAGGGTCTGTATTTATGTATTTTTACTCTCTGGTATCCAAAACAAATTTTATTAGGGCACTTTGAGGTCAGTAGACGTAAGTTTCATTTGTATTTGTTTATAGTTAAATAGGTTAAATCAAGTGTATTTTTTTGTATTTTTATTACATACTAGCTTTATCCCGCAACTTTGTATGCGCTTAACTACCCTTCTCGTGGAAATTTCAGAAACTATACAACCAGACACCCACTGAAAGAACCTTTATACCAAGTATCACACCCATGCACTCATAAGTTTCTTTCATACAAACTAAAAATCATATATTTCCCGTGCCCGTGGGAATTTTGGGAATTTTTTTCGTAGCACAACCAGTCACTCTTTGAAGAACCTTCATGCCAAGTTTCACATCCGTACACTCAAGAAATAAGATTTTTCATACAAACTAAAAAGTCAAACCTCTTCCCGTGGGATTTCGGGAGTTCCTTCCATAATGCAAACAGACACTTATTGAGGAGCTTTTATATCAAGTATCACATCCGTGCACTGAAGGGATGGGATTTTTTCATAGAAACTAAAACATCATATATTTCCCGTTTCCGTGGGAATTTCGGGAATTCCTTTCATAACACAACCAGACACACATTGATAAACTTTTACACCAAGTTTCACATCGGTGCACTCAAGGAATAAGATTTTTCATACAAAGTAAAAAGTCCTATATTTCCCGTTCCCGTAAGAATTTTGGGAATTCCTTCCTTAGTGCACCCCTACATCTCCTAAAGAATGTATGTTCCAAATTTCAGCTCTCTACGCCCATTAGTTACGGCTGTACGTTGTCTGTCAGTCACTCAGTACCTCAGTCACTCAGTCAGTAACGGAACAGTTTTATATATATTGATAATATTTTTTTTATATAATTATTACTTTTACATAATTATTACTAATATGTAATAATTATGTAATAAACCTTTAATAAGTGCTTAATAGATATAGATAAAATTAGTTATAAGTATAGAATAAGAGGAATTGCAACTTCCAGACAAACCAGCCATGGTTTACGGAAGTCAAGAAACGTGTAATATATCTGTAAAATGTAATTAAATAAATAAATAAATAAAAGTGTATAAACATACAAAAATGCATTTAAATATACCTTTACGATTCCAATGACAATATGCTCAAGGCCCGGTCTATCGGAGTAGTAGTGGAGCACCAGAGCGCCATCTTCTGGGCGTTCCGTGCATCGGAACGAAGGAGACCTCATTCCAGGGTACAAGGTACCTAAGTGGTCATGAAGGCCGTCCAGGTTCTGAAGGAAAATAATATAATTTTGACAAACTCTACTTATTTTCAAATGATTCTTTATTAGTTTAGAATCTAACCATTTATTTAAAGTCAATTTTGAATTCAATCAACCGACTTCAAAAAAGGAGGAGGTACTTAATTCGTACCGTATGTTTATTTTAATGTTTGTCACCTCATAACTTTTAACTGGGTGAACCGATTTTGATGATTCTTGTTTCATATGATAAAGGATACTTCCCATTTAGTACGTTATATAAAAAAAATAAAATATGTATGACTCCGGAGATTGTTTACCTTGACGACCTTAAGTGTCATTAAGGTAAACAATCTTCAGCCAAAGTTTTGACATGAAGTCGGTTTTTTAATGCTCTGCATTCGTTGACTATTTCGCTTTTTTAATGTTAATCCAGAAAAAAGTACTTTATTAATCACTAATTAACTCTAATCAAAATTAAATCTTTAGACACCTCATAAGTAGTCTCATTAAACTTAATCTCACCTACTAATAGGTGACTGGAGAAACTTAAGTAAAATTACAATTACTTACTTGCAAGAAGTCCCGAGGGGTGGCCCCAAGTACTTGCAAGATCTTGTCATAACCAGAGTCCTGACAGAACTCGAAAAACGTCTTCCCGAACAGCTCCAGAATCTGGTGAGCTGGGATTTCTGTTAAATATAATGATAATGTTACTACTGAGATTATACATATTTCATTTTAAACTACACTACATTAAAGTAGACTATGTATAACAATCTTAGGTGAATCATAATTTATGTTATAAAACTGCGTCTCGCCTAACACTCTTGACGAAGTACTTCACAAGCGCTCAAAACTAGTCGGAAAACTGCAACATTTTTTACAACATATTTGCTCGTAAAGTGGTTGTAATTACACCAATTTCAATATCGTAACTTGTGCGATAATGTAAAGTAAAACGCACGTGTTTTTTTTAATTAAAGTTTTAAGATACTCCGTCTAAAAATGAACGATACTTTTAAAAATCTTAGCAAAGAGGTTTTATGTCAAGAAAGTGGTCAATATTTTATAAATAAAATTAACTTTGGGAAATAAAATATAACAAATAAACATTTAATTCTTTAATTTAATTAATTTTGAATTCAATGCTAAAAAGCACTATGAAAACAAACCATGGTATTGATATCAAGTCATACTCCAACTTGCTAGCATTTCTAAAAAGAGGCTCAGATGGCCATATGAGTAAAAAGTCGAAAGTATTTCCTCGTAAATATGTTATAAAACGTCGTATGACATATGTGCGCTTTGAAAATTAGAGCCTCAGCTTCCTTATAGCCCTCGCCTATGGCTCGGGCTAGTAATATCGCCTCGGCTGTAATTTTCAACTTACTGCGCTTATATCATAATGTACTATTAACATTTACCAATAGTTAAAGCCATCAAATGACACAATTTGAGACTGTAACTTTTGATAAGGGAGGAAGTATATTTGTAAACCTTTGTAGGTGGAGTCTGGTCTGGTCTGGTCAAGTTCGCTGGTAAACGCTGGATGAGTGACTAGTGGACATCCCTCAGCTGATGATGATGATTATTTATAGGGAAAATTACTCACCCAGTATTTCCACTGCAGCTGTTATCAGGTTGTAAGTAATCTCGTCTTCATATATCTGTCGCACCAAGAAACAACCATCCATATTAACTTCTGCCTTACGTCTGAAAAAAATAAGAATATTTGTTAAAACAGAATAGCTTTACAGTAGTTTAATCTGTATAAATAAGAAATAAAGAATAAGGGAGGTGCCAGGTGAACATTGGATCTTTTGTTAGCGTGTCTGTATATTGAGAAATAAATCTTTGGAATAAACGACTGTTCGATCACTCTAAAAATAATTAAACTAACTTGATCTCTTCCCACGTGTCCTTTCCATATGACTCCTTCACCAGCAACTCCAAGGCGTAATTCACAAACCCGTACTGGAATCAAAAAGATAAATTTATTAAATTTAAAAAAAGCTCGGTCGAGATCAAGGCGGATTCGCGCACCGACAGTTCAGTTTGATGTCAAGTTTCATGGTAACGGACATTGACCACGATGATATGTCAATTTGTTGAAGCTGACTAACTTATTTTATTTTTTTCAGAATATTTCCTTTTTTTCTATTTTTATTTTTGTGTTACGGTTTTTCTTATAAACACTTGGAGCTTCTTCTTCAAACTTAAGAGCTAAGCTATTAACCTGAAAATCATATTTCTAACGAAACCAAAGACATGGATATTTATGTTATATTTTGGTATTTACAAGGTATTCAAATCTATGGGTTCAATCCAGGTTTAATCAGAGCTGATGAGCTCGCTTCTCACAATGAATCTCTCTCATCCTTCGATGACAAGGGCGCTTAGACCGATAAAGGCGATAAACCATGCTCGCCCAGTGATGGTTGGAGGATATTAGAATTTTCAGGGTACCGTGATAGCTTCTGACATACCCTTATGATTATTATAATATAAAAATTCACTTTAGGCCCGGTCAGTACTCGTACAAGGATGGATAACCGACGATTATCAATTTTCACGACGGAAACTTTGTAGATCACCAGATCGTCCCAATTTTATTTTGAGCTTCTGAGGTAGCTTTATCAAATCAAGAACCGATATGATTCTTGCAAGTTTGTGAAAGTAATCTATACATATAATAAAATGGTAGGAAAGTCAAAACTGTACATTGAATATTTTTTTAAAAGAATACTTGGGGTATGATCTACAATCGAAACAGAGACAAAAAATATAGTTTTTAGAATTTTTGTCTGTTTGTCTTTCCGGGATAAACTCAAAAAGTACTGCATGGATTTACTTCAAATTTGGCATGAAGATAGTTAAGAAGTCGGGTCAACATATAGGCTACATATTATCACGCTAGCAGTGTTATAATCGTAGGTGCGTTTGGTGCTGCATAGCGTTCACGCAGACGACGTCGCGGGCAGCAGCTAGTAATTAAATATCTTACCATCTTTGATTTAGTTCAGCAACGCCTTTTGATCTGAAAAAAGAAAAGGAATATTTCAGGAACTTTCCGTTAGGAATAAATAATATTAGTGGACCTGACTGGAATCTCCGATAGAAGCTTAAACCTATCAGTATTATTTTATTTAATACATACATACATACATAACTTCACGCCTGTATCCCTAATGGGGTAGGCAGAACACCAGAGGCTATAAAAACCCTCTGATGTCAAATTGACAAATTTGGAGGTATTATTATGATGGAGAGAGACTATAGCAGTGACAGGGTGTCAGCCTGTCGCCCGCAAAATCGCCAATAAATCCTCCGTCCCTTAACTGACTTTTACAGTTTGACCGGGAAGGGAAGCAGCTGGCATATTCTATGTTTTTCTTTCGCTCCCAGTCCAGCATTTTAATATTTATTTAATATCGTAGATTAGGTAGGTACCTTATTTCTCAAATGAAAAGGCAAACGCGAAAATAATGTTATAAGCATATTGTAGTATTTTTTATTATTTATTGAGTTTGTTTTTCATACTAAATCTAACTCTATAATGATTTTCAATAGTCTTAAGTAGAAAGGATATAACGATATATCGTTCATGTAACGTAAGCGATTTGACAGACTCATTACTGTTTTTGCATTTTTTCTACAATAAATGCCTGCCAGAATATACAGTTGTATATGAATTCTTTAAAATATCCTTAAAAAAACTCCAATTAGGGTCCCATCATTATTAAAACAAAAAAAACACTAGTAATATTATTTTAGTATAAAATAAAATGATATATTTTAGTTAGAAGGATTCATAATTTGGAATTTAATATAAAAGATAAAATTATGTGGACAAGTAAGTCTTTTAAAATAAAACAGCTAGATTGGTCTAGTTGAAATTTCGCCCTTAGCTAATGTTATTTAGTCTTTATTTATTTATATTTCCATTACATCGAGAGTAATGCGAATAAAGTCACAAAACCAGGTATTCTTTTAAAGATCAAAATTTCCCATTCAGTCTCATTTTAATAAATAACTTCGTATATTGTCAATAAAAGTAAATGTAATATTACTTAATCCAATAAAATGCTGAGAAGCCTGTTTTTCTGTCGTTCATAAAAAGCTCATTTCCTTCACTCCACAAACTTAAAGTGCTCTTTGAAAATAAACACAAAGCCAAGTACATCAGATGAAGGCATTATTTCCATTTTCCTTAAGATAATGGCCTCAAAGAATAAAAAGAATATTGTATTGCTACTTATTGAAATTATAAAGATTACTTGGAAATGGAATTTTTGCTTTTATTGTGGGTTAAAAAAAAAGGTTTTAGACTTAAGAAACATGTTGATGTCAACCTTTATTTTCTCACCTATTAGCTGTAGTGGTACAGTTTTATTTTATGCTATAGTAGTATGTTGCGCACGGTTTTACCCGCGTAATTACAAATCCCCCGGGAATATTGGGATTAAAAGTAGCCTGTGTGCTATTCCAGACTGTATACTATCACTATGCCAAATTTTATCCAAATCTGTAGAGCAGTTCTGATTAAAGACTAAACATCCATCGTACATCAAAACATACAAATTTAAAGTATTAGTAAGAGTCCACGCTGGACTGGGAGTGAAAGAAAAACATAGAATGTGCTAGCTGCATCTCTTCCCGGGCATACTGTAAAAGTCAGTTAAAGGCCAGAAGGCATTTTTGTGGGCGATAGGCTGACCCCCTGTCACTACAATAGTCTGTCTCCATCTTTATAATACCTCCAAATTTGAAAAATGAAAACATGAAAAATCATGTATGATGCAATTTTTCCTCTTTAAAAGCTGTAAAAGAAATCGACGAAATAAGTTACGTTTAATTTTTACTGCAGTTATTTTTGTAGGTCTTTTCCACAAAACCTTTGTTAAATATGACAGTATTTGAGTAGATCCGCCTGTTTATCTATTGAAATACTTTTACAGCTATACTACTTAATTGATTTTAGTGAAATTCGGAATAGAGTAACTTGAACTTCAAGGAGGATATAGCTAGTAATATTATTTATCCAATAGATATTCACGCGGAAGAAGTCGTCTAAAATAAAGATATGCTCATTAGTTGTCATGGTAAGCTTATTAATTGCAGTGTTCTTGATCTAAGATCCTATTATTAGTCAACTGATATTTTCAAGTAATGCAAAGAACATATTTATGTCCGATTAAAATAATACAAGTGACCTGTTCATACTAACTAGACAAAACTTTTAACAACGCCATCTCTTATTTATTTAACGCAACTGTTTACGACAAAAACTCAAAGCTATCCTTTGAAACGACTGTTGTAATATTAGTTCAAAGATGGCGCTACTAGTCATAATAATAAATGGTGAGACTTATGTAGGTGGGAAGAAATCATACTAAACTAAATCTTTACATATCATAGACATATATGCAATTTAAATGTTGCTGGTTAGTTAAATATTAAGAAGTAAGAATAAAATTTTAGCTATGTTATACCACTGCCCTATGCGATATAACATACGATGACTTTTATTTTTGAAATTAATTGCCTTTTTTATTATTTGAAGTTATAAACCTAAGCAATCAATTGATAAAATAGTTTCCTCTTGAACGTTTTCCATAAGGATTCATTTAATGTGGCAAAAACAGATGAAACTTAATAAATATTACTTCGTTCGTCAAACAATACACGATTTAGTTAATAACAAAGGAACAAAACAATCAGTATCAGTGGTTTTTTGAAAAATATACTCAATTTGCACTTACCAAAATATTTTTCAACAATTTTGCACTGAATCCGTATAAATTTCTCAATTGCCGTGCTTATTTTTTTAGGTCAAGCGACATAGCCTCAACGCAAAACATCTGCTCGCGCCAACTTTCAGGCGCATACTGACGCATTTCAAAAGTGTTTTTACTAAGTTAATCATAGTATTATAGTACTATTTAATACGATCATATTTGTCAATAACAAATTATAAATTTATTTCTCGTAAAAAGAATCAATTTATTACTTTTTTCCACTTCTAAAGAAAAAAATATACAGTGATGCTACCGCCATCTATTATTTTATTCCAATAAGTTTTAGTGAGCCTAGAATTAAACAGATCGCGCTACTTGGTTGGTGATGCAGAGCGTAAATTCAAGGGACTGGTTTTTAAATAATCATAATTTTGGTTTATTAAAAGTAATTTTGTTAGCCAATCAATAGATGCTTACTTTTTCTATCATTTATCATACAGTTACTGTTTCACGCGGTTTTAAAATCAGATTTTACATTTGGAAATAATAGAGCGAGCGACTAAAAAACAAATTTTGACTGGAAATAATAAAACTAGCGAATAAAAACAAAATTGGACTGTCTTGAAAAAAATAAACGGTAAAATATTAAAAGTGCGACTGAATTTTTATAATAAAAATAATAAATAAATAATAAAATCCCCAGAAAATCACACCAACTACATGGCCCCAAAGTAAGCATAGCTTGTATTATGGGATACCACGTAGCGAACTATGGGGACACCTAGAATATAAATACATAAATAGATAAACACCCAGACATGGAACATTTTTTGTTCCGTGTGAGAATCGAACCCGCAACCACTGGCGTCTGAGGCAGACAGCGGCCGGCGATGCGCCATAAACCCTAGACCTTTTTTAAATAACCCCGACGTCGTTTGAGGCACGGATTGTGGCTGACACAGTAATTTAGAAGGCAATTTAGATTTTTAGAGGGGAATAATGCTATTTAAAAGAAGACTGTTTAATTAGCACCCTTAAATAATGTTTTTAAGTCGCTGTTTCATTGATTCTTTGTCACTCGCAGTCAGTCGCTCACTTAATTAAAACAGTAAGTCAAATTGATTATTTTTGTCACCTAAAATTTTTATTTACAGTAACTCGAATACTACCCAATATTAATGTTGACCTAATTAATTACTAGCCTTTTACAATTTCTAATCCCGCGGAAAAATCGGGATAAAATGTAGCCATCTAAATCCTTTAAATGGTTTTACCGTGATTGAGGAACCAACATCGATCTTAAGTTTCGAATTAATAATATGAGTAAGATTTTTTGTAAGCTAAGGTACGAAAACAAAATGTGTAAAGTTCGTACAGCTTAGTGTGTCACATCTTCTTAATACATACATTAATACATAACTTCACGCCTGTATCCCTTATGGGGTAGGCAGAACACCAGAGGTTATGCAACCATCTGAGTCACATTTTACTTATTTGGAGGCATTATAATAGTGGAGAGAGACCATTGCAGTGACAGGGGGTCAGCCTATCGCCCACAAAAAAGCCGTCCATAACACCTCGGTCCCTTAACTGACTTTTACAGTATGCTCGGGAAGAGAAGCAGCTGGCACATTCTATGTTTTTTCTTTGCTCCCAGTCCTGCATGGAAGCAATATTCTTAATAATTTTTGTAAGTCAAATTAAATAATCAAGTCCAAATGGTCGTCAAACACAGGACCGAAGGTAAAGTTACACCAGGAGTCTTAAAATATTAAAATTTATTATCTACGTATTTTATTGAATTGGAAAAATAATTGATTTATATATCTACCGAAGTATATTCATTAAAAATAGAGCATACATACGTTATTTTTTGTTTATGTAAAACCCATTACATGGGTCAAACATTCTAATGTTCAAAATATGGGTACACAAAAATATAAAATATCTTAAAAACTCAGCTAGTTTCAAGATTCTTATGGTGTCTTACTTTTGTCGCATGTGTGAGGACATACAGCGCACAGCGCTCGCTCGCTACCGCTTTATGCGATAAACACGTAGTAGGTGCAATTTATATTACACAACACAACATCTGGTGTAGTACTAAGTCAAAGTATTGTTAAACGTAACCAATGAAATGCCGCGTTGTAGTATCTATAATAACGCGACAATATTTGGTAAACAACGTTTTTTAATAAACATTATGAATTTGCTTCTATGCTGGACTGGGAGCGAAAGAAAAACATAGAATTTGCCAGCTGCTTCTCTTCCCGGGCATATGTAAAAGTCAGTTAAGGGACTGAGGTGTTGTAGGAGGCTTTTTTGTGGGCGATAGGCTGACCCCCTGTCACTGCAATAGTCTCTCTTCACTATTATAATGCCTCCAAATTTGTCAAACGTGACATCAGATGGTTTTATTTCCTCTGGTGTTCTGCCTGCTCCACACGGGATACAGGCGTGAAGTTATGTATGTTTGTATTATGAATCGTGAAAACTTAAGATAATTCTGATTTTCAACCGACTTCAAAAAAGTTGGAGGTTCTCAATTCGACTGTAAGTCTTTTTTTTATGTTGCACCCATGTGGTCCCATTTTAATTTAGTCTAGTTCTTACGGGAAGTCGGTTTTTTTGATGCTCTGCATTCGTTGATTATGTTACTACTGTTATATGAGCATATGTCCAACCTGGGTCTCACTGACACAGTACAGCGCTCTGCAGATACTGCGAAAGCGCAGAAGAAACCCCTCTACACCTACTGCCCCGTAGTTATGCACAAGCGCTCCGCTCACCTGGATAAGCACGAACTGGATCCAAAAGAGATTAAGAGCATCGACGTAAGGAAATCTTTAAACTTGGACTCCATTGGAGTGTACGGCGAGTTATAGATCGGGACTCACACAATAGATCTTCTAGGTCGCAGTGTGACGAGCAGACAAGACTGTTCATATAGTCCCGAAACCTCAAATAATAATAATAATAATACTGTTATGGTCATTTCTTATTTATAATTTTTAAGAAGGTGATCGCAGTCGTTTTAATTAACATAAAATGTGTATGGTACACTTAGTGTGTATTAGTGTAAAACAACGGTATAAAAGAGCAAATCGAACAAGGAAAATTTTATATAATGCGTAATTTTACTTTATATATGTTATATTAAATACGGATATCAAAGTATGTATCTAGTTTCTCTTGTATTAATTAATTAATAATACATAGCATATAAAATAATGCACATAAAGTTATGAGGTTTTCAAGATATACCTACATGACTCTCACATATACAGGGTGTCCCGCTTACCTTCTCGGGGGTATTCTAGTACCCATAACGATAACAGAAAAAATATAAAAAAAGAAAAATTCGAAATTTATTTTTCAATATTTGTATGAAAGAATATGTCGAAATTTATTGGTGACATACAAAAATTTAAAAATAAATTTAGATCTTTTCTTGTTTTCATATTTTTTCTGTTATCCTTATGGGTAATAGAATACCTCCGAGAAGGTATTATATAGGGTAAGCGGGACACCCTGTGTAATTTTCATACTTGATTTTTAATGTATAATTACAAAAAACTAAAACAAAGAAAGTATTAAGTGGCATCAGTTTCAAACAAACTTTGATTTCCTTTAAGTAGAGTCTTCGCCACTTAAACTTTAGGTTTAAAACCTTCTTTATAAACTTTCCACTTTCATCAACTGTTTCTTTCATCGTTGTCGTTCTACTGCGCGGCGTTCGTTCAAAATCATTCCGAATCGAAACACCCTATATAAAATAATACATTACAAGTTTTACCACAAAAATATTCAACTATTTTATATGAAACGAGCTTTTTCCCACAACTTCGTACGCGCATAAACATAAAAGTCTTATTATTCCCGACCCAGTGGGAATTTCGGGAATTACTTTCATAATACAATCAGATACCTATTGAAGAACCTTTATACCAAGTATCACATCCGTGCACTTAAGGAAAAAGATTTTTTCATACAAACTAAAACATCGTACATCTCCCGTTCCCGTGGGAATTTCGGGAATTTCTTTCATAACACAACCAGACACACATTGAAAAACCTTTACACCAAGTTTCACATCGGTGCACTCAAGGACGTTCCCGTGGGAATTTCGGGAATTCCTTCCTAATGCACCCCTACCTCCCCTAAAGAAGGTATGTTTCAAATTTCAGCTCTCTACGCCCAGTAGTTACGGCTGTACGTTGTCTGTCAGTCACTCAGTCACTCAGTTACGGAACAGTTTTATATACAATGTGTTAATTTTATACTTGATCAAACGAAATGTGCGGATATAACATTAAAAATTATCGACAAAACGCGAAAAAAAATTTTTTTTCGTACACTGTTTAGAAATTAAAGCCAATGAAATTTTTTTTTTTATTCAATTCCCATTTTTCGTTGTTAATTTTTTTCGTAACTAAGTAGACCATGGATTTTTTTTAAATTAGTCTTATTTTGAAGGTAAAGCCATGAACTAGTAAAAAAATTTAAAAAAGATCACAATATCAAGCCGGAAAGTTGTAAAAACATATATTTATTTATATTTTTTCATAAAAAAAATGTTTTTTTTTAATGTCTTACCTTTTACTCCGAAACTTCAAGGTAACTTTTTTAGCATGTTTTATTAAATTTCACAACATACCCTACAAGTTCACCAAAATAACATAGGTGCTATCTCTCTTCGTTGTTACGATAGGTACTATCCGAATTAAGTAGGTAATTTTAACAAAATTAAATAAGTACTTGGATTACATCAATAGTGCAATAAAAAACACAATTAAACTAAATCATTTATTAAAATCAAGTTTTCAAAGTGTCCACCATTCTCATCCATGCAAACAATGGCACGCATTGCCATACTACGTACAGTTTTTTTTAAAACATTGCGTTTTGCTCTTATTGCCGTAATAGCCATGAACAAAAAACATTTCTTGCTTGGTAGTCCGGCTCATGTAAATTTTGCACTTTTCGAAAACGAAAGGGGTATAGACATTCTTTTTTCGACCTGGAACGACTATAGGAGACTATTTGATTGGACCATTTATTCTACCATCAAGATTGACGGGGCCAACTTACCTCTTGTTTCTGCAAAATGAGCTACCTTCCCTGATGAGAGATGTGGATCTTCAAACACGGAGAAGGATGTGGTTCCAACATGTCGGCGCTCCAGCTCACTTCAGCACAATCGTACGTGAGTACCTAAATGAACGTTATGGAACTAGATGGACAGGACGAGGCGGACCAGTGGCGTGGCCGCCGCGCAGCCCAGATTTGACACCACTTGATTATTATCTGTGGGGTCATATAAAGCAGATGGTGTATAGTACTCCAGTTGCAACGCGCGAAGAGCTTTTGCAAAAAATAATGAAATAAGAGCAAAACGCAATGTTTTAAAAAAAACTGTACGTAGTGTGGCAACGCGTGCCATTGTTTGCATGGATGAGAATGGTGGACACTTTGAAAACTTGATTTAAATAAATGATTTAGTTTAATTGTGTTTTTTATTGCACTATTGATGTAATCCAAGTACTTATTTAATTTTGTTAAAATTACCTACTTAATTCGGATAGTACCTATCGTAACAAAGAAGAGAGATAGCACTTATGTTATTTTGGTGAACTTGTAGGGTATGTTGTGAAATTTAATAAAACATGCTAAAAAAGTTACCTTGACGTGCTAGTTTCGGAGTAAAAGGTAAGACATTAAAAAAAAACATTTTTTTTATGAAAAAATATAAATAAATATATGTTTTTACAACTTTCCGGCTTGATATTGTGATCTTTTTTAATTTTTATTACTAGTTCATGGCTTTACCTTCAAAATAAGACTAATTTAAAAAAAATCCATGGTCTACTTAGTTAGGAAAACAATTAACAACGAAAAATGGGAATTGTTAAAAAAAAATTTTTCATTGGCTTTAATTTCTAAATGGTGTACGAAAAAAATTTTTTTTTCGCGTTTTGTCGATAATTTTTAATTTTATATCCGCACATTTCATTTGATCAAGTATAAAATTAACACATTGTATATTGATTTAGATTATATATTTTATGTGTCTTTTTATGAAATGAATGTTATCTAAATAAACAAATAATTAACAACCAAAACGAAATGCTTTCAAGAACTATTTTTTCAACGTATTATGGTGTTGTCATACTAGGCGTGGTTCGGACAGTAATTAGCACTATTACACAAATGGAATGCCAAGCCCTGTAACGACTGATAACACTCAAATAGCCTTTAGAAAATATTTTGCCGAATCTCATTTAATTAATGGACTTGCCTTATTTTCTAGTAGGCTCTTCATGTAGGTTTTATGTTTTATGTGATATTTGTTTACAATATCATACATGCGCACATACATAACATTACGCGTAGACATTCATGGCAGAACACCAGAGGTTATAAATCTATCAGATGTCACGTTTGACAAACTTGGAGACGTTATAATGGTGGAGAGAGATTATTGCAGTGACAGGGGGTCAGCCTATCGCCCACAAAAAAAACCTCCAATAAAACCTCTAAAACCTACAATATCATCATCATCATCATTATTACAACTCTTAGTAATGAACCTACTGCAGGATCTTGGTACTCTCTTATGAGAGAAGAGGACCAAAAACCCACCAAGCTGGCTCAGTGCTACACCGTGGCAAATAATAGCACAGTCAAAACTAACTGTATACCCTGGGAGTTGAGTTTCTTGCCACTTCTCAACAGATCGACTTTCCGAAGTGTTGGTAGATTAAGTTCAATTTGTAAATTGTTTGACTTATTTCTAATGTATTTAAATACTTACGAAATAAATAATATTTGAGTTTGAGGTAAGTGGCAAATTGTTTATTGCAGTAAACTGAGAGTTCGAAATGTCAAAAATAAAAATAATGATACCAGTTAATAATTAACGAATGCAGAGCATTAAAAAAACCGACTTCACATCCGAAACTTTGGCTGAAGTCAATATAAATATGGAAATATTCTCCGCACTCACATATATATTTTCAAAAATGTATTTATCAGAACAGAATGAGAAGCAACAGCTTTCTCATAAAAAAATAATCAACAAAATCGGTTTATCCAGTCAAAAGTTATGAGGTAACAAAAATAAAAAATAAACACACATACGAATTGAAAACCTCCTCCGTTTTTTGAAGTCGGTTGAAATTAAACTGAATTGGTATGATTGAAATTGAATGTGTATTTATCATTCGTTTTGCATACAATTTTAAAGCATGTATAAATAATTTAATTGAAGTATGTACTTTATTTTCAAAGTAACTTTAATGGAAATAATTAATTTACAAACACACCTAGTGCTTTCAAACGGTAACAGTAGATAAAATAAAAAATAAAATCATATAAAATCGACTTCATAATTTCTTTATTTCTTAACTCTTTTTTTTTTTTTTATAAGTAACTAAACCCGCGTTTGACCTCAATCTCACCTGATGGTAAGTGACGATGAGGTCGAAGATGAAAGCACACGGGTTTAGGAAGGAACTGGCTCTTTATACAATATTGCCGGAACACATTACCGCCGGAGCGGTAACATTTGGCGGCAGACTTTATATAAAGGGTGGTCGCTAGCCAGGCGGACCCAGAAGGGATCCTACCACCAAGAAAACTTGAAATTTAACTCGTTAGAAATTAAATTTCAAGAAGAGTTACTCTTTGCTAACAGAATCATAAATAAATTTATTTTATAAGTAGGAATATTTTTTTCCAAAAACTACGATAATATTATACAAAATAATTTTATTCATTCACTTAAACCACATCATTTTTTTTCTTCGCTAAAGTGGGCACACGGGAACTGTCATTTTACTGCATTGAATTATTTGCCAGGGTATAGTTGCGGAATGATAGAATTTTCATTGTACCGAAATTGCTTCTGATCTCTACGAACTCTCTAGAATTACGAAGCATGGAAGTCGTCGTGCGAAATTAATTACATGCGATCGACCACATGTCCTTAAGAATTGAGGAGATACATAAGATTTTAAAGATCTAATCTCACCATCATTTAGCAGCAAAATTTCATAAATTATCAAGTTCCAAAATTTTGATGTTTAGATTGAGGAGCCACTTTTGCATTCATATAAATAAACCTGCAAAATTAGCTGCTAAAGAGCAAATAAATAATAATAAATGAATTCCCAGACAATCACACCAACTACATGGCCCCAAAGTACGCATAGCTTGTGTTATGAGATACTGTGTAGCAAACTAACCTAGAATATAAATACACAAATAGATAAACACGGATATTCCGGATATTATATTAGATCACGTATGAAAAGATTAATGAACGTGGAAGAAGCGAAACAGGTATGTCTGGATTGAAGCAATTGGTGTTCCCTTGTCTCTGCCTACCCCAAGGGGAGACAGGTGTGAGGTTATGTCTGTATGTACGAAATATTTTTTTTCTTGTTCCGTGCGGGAATCACACCTGTCACCACTGGCGTCTGAGGCAGATTGGTTTACCCCATCGCCAAAGTGGTCGTCAAATATGGTGAGATCGGATCTTCAAAATCTGATGTGGCTATTCAATCCTTACGGACAATCGAACACCCATTCATGTTCCGATTGAGCCGAATGTTAATTAACCTAATATGTCAAAATGATATGCATAACTGCAGCCACTGCGCCACGACGACTTAGTGTGTTATCACACCAATCTATCGATGTCTACAACGTGTAACAAAATGGAGAGATAAAACTTAAGGGTTAGCTTATATACCATATGTAGAATATACAGTAAAAGAATCAGCATTCTCAGTGGTGTTATAGACTTCTATACAAGTTTAATAAATTATTTTACAACAAAATATTTTGACAACCCTAGTCAACCTTGTAAGCTACAACATAGGCTAGCGCCATAGATATTTACTAACTAATCTTTCCATTAGCACATCGAATGACAGAATTTTCATTACTCTAGCTAACGAAAACAAATATTACAACACGTATTTATAACTTTAAAAGTAGGTCGTTTTTTTAATACTTACGACATTGTAACTTGTTGTAACAGTCTAGGTGCGGCGCATTTCCTATGATTACTATGATAACTGGCACATTTCCTAGTTCATCCTTATAAACACTTCTTAATAAACCGATGGCGTTGATCGACATCGGTCGATATCGACCGGATTTTTTGGCATAGTAAAAACCATCGATCCAAATCGACTGCTTGTTTCGATTGGTGTCGTAATACTCTTAATACAATCAATACAATAAGATTAAACTTTATTCTCGTACCGTAACTAAATACGTATAAACAAAAATAATATTTATAAACCAAGGACTGCATATCGATATAAATTTAAATAGTACTAGTAAAATTTCAGTACCCCTATTAGTGCACTGCTTCATCAAACACAACACCTGTACAAGTTATTAAAATCTAACTTAATTATATCAGTACCGAAATAATGTATATCGGATTAATTTCGTAGATGTTTTTAGTACAGAAATATTTTAACCTAGGTATTTAATTTCTGTACCGAAACGTATAGGTAAGCATATTATGTCCCTACGCTTCATAGGCTTCAACTAAACTATCGAACATTCTACAGTATCCGCTACATTATTTAAAAATAAACTTTAAATATCAATATTAATATGGAAACCGGAAAATTTCAGTTACCTGAAAAAATAATTGTATGCTACAATAACAAAAAAGGTACACGAATCATTTCAGTATGAATTCCTGTACTGTTATTTTTAAATACACCTAAATTAATGGTATGACGTCATACAGAAAAAAATGTACAGAAATTCATACCGGTATGCAGTCTCTGGTACAAACATGACAAGAATTACAATTCCAGATAATATGATGATATTCCAGATAATATCATCATATTGGACTAATGCTCAATATTGAAACTAAGAATTCAAAAGGTTATTTCTAAAATAGCTTTTTGTTTATCTAATAATCCTATGAATATTTCATTCCATTATATTCTTGTTGGGTTCTGTATTTTCCTGGACTTTCCATTGTGATGTCAAATGAGTAAAGGTTTAATTTTTTATATGATAACTCTATTATTTGTACTCAATCTTACCTGATGTTAAGTGTAAATGACGTCGAAGAATAATTTTACTGTTAGACATGCTCGAAAAAAGTATGCTTAAAAGCTTACTATTTAGTATGCTCAATACGAGCATGCTTAGGAGCAGTTTACATTTGCTAGCAATAAGCATGCTGGTTATAAGTATGCTTATATAGGGTGACTGGAGACAAATTTTAGAGACTGAAGGAGAGCACTCTGTACTCAAATCTGGTCATAATTATGTAATAAAAGTAGGTACTTAATTTTTCACTAGAATTCCCTATAAATAAATAAAGTTTTGTAACTATTTCTTTTACTTACGCCCGAGTCAATCACGTCACGTGACCTGGCACGCGAATCGCTGCCAATTCTAGTGTAACCATGCGTTGCGTAATCAATTCTTTAACTTTCGGTTATATTTACTAAGTTAATAATTAATATTTATTTTTTATTATATTTTTTCTCTTTATAAATAAATAAATAAATATTTCTGACACTCACACAACATTATCTAGCCCAAATTAAGTTTCTTAAAGAACTTGTGTTATGGATACTAGATAACTGATATACTTAAGAAATATATAAACATACATATTGAAAAAATATATATTTTTTATTAGAATAAACTTAAATAAACATATAAACAAACTATAAACTTTATGTATGATGTCTAACTATCACGTCCTCCAATTTCGCAAGAAACCCACCAGTCACCCTGTATATTTAAGTATAAACGACTGGTCGATACTAGCATGCTCAAAATGAGCATGCTTATTTTGAGCAACATTCCGACACACATGCTTTCCTGCTTGAAATGAGCATGTGTAACAGTAGCTTAAAGCACACAGCTACTGGCTCTATAATAAATATTTTGTTTATTTTAACGACTGCGTATATTAAAACTACGTATACTTAAAAATAAAGCTGAAAAACTTGTTTTTGTGTTTGGTTGAGCGAGCTAATCTCTGTAACTAAAAATATCTTCTTGCATTCGATAGCTGAATTCTTCAGGAAGGTTGTATTTCATGGGCTAGGTACATTTAATCCAGAAATTAACCGGGGATTAAAACTTTATTTACCTACGATATTTATTTAGTACATCTTTGCATTACGCATTAAAACACAATAAAAGTATACTGGACTGGGAGCGAAAGAAAAACTTAGAATTTGTCAGCTGCTTCTCTTCCCGGGCATACTGTAAAAGTCAGTTAAGGGACAGAGGTTTTAAACGGGTTTTCGTCACTACAATAGTCTCTCCCCATTTATATAATACCTCCAAATTTGTCAAACGTGACATCAGATGGTCTTGTAACGTCTGGTGTTCTGCCTACCCCATAAGGGATACAGGCGTGACGTAATATATGTATATATGTATGTTAAAGTATACTAACTGATTTAATGAATTTTTAAAAAGCTAATATCAAAATTTGCATACGTAAATATACAACGTACCTCTTCATAAAAACGTAGAATTTTATGTTCCACTCCGCAGGGTTATAAAATAAGGGTCACCTGGTCTTTTAATTCGTACACAATATTTTATAACCTCTGCTTTTAAAATAAAAAAGGGTCATAAAGTGGATTAATAACCAAGATTTATATTTTAGGTTTGTGACGTAAAATAAGGAAACATCTTTTAATATACTTTAAGGTAGAATGCAAGCATTTTTTATGTAGAAACATTTAGATAATTCAAGCAAGGCAACACATAAATCCTGTTTATATTATAAAATTATGTCTTTGTGAGACTGGATGGATGTTCGTATGTGGGTTACTCTTTCTCACAGTTATAAGCGAAACGCATAATTTTTATAATATAAAAATTTACATACATACATACATAACTTCACGCCTGTATCCCTTATGGGGTAGGCAGAACACCAGAGGCTATAAAAACCATCTGATGTCACGTTTGACAAATTTGGAGGTATTATTATGATGGAGAAAGACTATAGCAGTGACAGGGGGTCAGCCTGTCGCCCGCAAAATGCCAATAAATCCTCCGTCCCTTAACTGACTTTTACAGTTTGCCCGGGAAGAGGAGCAGCTGGCACATTCTATGTTTTTCTTTCGCTCCCAGTCCAGCATGGAAGCAATATAAAAAATTATATTGTAATAAAATTATATGGTACAATACGGTGCCAGGTCGTTTTGCTAATGATACTATGACTATTTTATTCCATTCTTGTTCAAATACTCTGGTCCCAGTTTGTCATGTTCGTATTGTGCATCCATAGCGCATTGCTCATTAATATGTAAGCAATTTGGTTGTGGCATGACATTGGCTCTCACAATTTATTAGCTGTCTTGTGTTTGTTGTTTATTTATGTCACGGTCAGTTTGCTTGTAATTTGATAATTCTGACTGAAAAAGAGTGCCAAGAGTTTTTTTCCGCCGGCTTTTTTTGTCTCTCGGTCTACTGTAATATCTTATTCAACAACTATCAACAACTAGTTAAAGCCGAAGTATGTGGTGACTGACTTCATCAAGTGTTTTGTGAAATTCCTAAGATGAATAAAACTTTTTGTTTTTTTTTTTTTGATTTTCATATTATTAGTTATAAATATTATGTATAACCTGGGTGACACATAAGACGATCAAAATACGTCACTTGGGCGATCAGTTGTTGCCTTCCGCATCTCCTGATCTTCCATCCTTTAGAACATGTAGTATTTTTTTTTTTTTTATATTGTAAGGATAGGACGTTTGTCTTCCATGCCACCTGATGGAAAGTGCGCATGAAGACTACGGTGTTACACGTCCATCCACGAGAAACCTATTCACTCGACACTTAAAAGTTCCAGGACTGTAGTGGTCAGGAAAAACAGACGCAGGCAGATTGTTCCACTCCTTGGCAATCCGTACCAAAAAGGAACTATCGAAGCGTTTTGTTCGACTTCTTGGTAAATCCACTATATAGGGATGGAAGTTCTGTCTGCGTCTGGTAGTCCGGTGGTAAAAAGGGGTGGGTTCAATTTGGTCAAAAAGAGCACTCGCACACTCACCAAAATGTAGCCGATAAAATACTGTCAAACAAGCAACCTTACGACGATTTTTATTTGTAAGGTTGTTGTTATTTATGATTTTACGGGCTCTTCGGTCAACAGAGTATAGCGCTTCGAGCTGGTATTTGGCAGAACCATCCCAAAGGTGACTACAGTACTCCATGCACGACCTCACTTGGGCTGTGTATAAGTTGAGCAGCCGTTCAGGGCTGAAGTACCGCCGGACCTTCGAGATGATACCCAATTTTTTTGAAGCCGTTTTTGCCATAGACTCAATTTGTTGACCGAAGTTTAATTTGGACGTTATAGTGACGCCCAAAAGCCCTAGTTGGTCGGTGATGGGAACAGATACATTCTGGAAAGTGGGCGTAAAAGTAAAGGTGCTCTTTTTTGCGGAGAATAGACACGCTTGTGTTTTGGAGGCGTTAAATTTGACCAGGTTAGATTCGCCCCAATCGGACACATTCGGAAACCTGGATTTCATGGGCGCTCGTTCGCGCATTGGATATATATCTCTCAACAACAGTGCTGTCATCAGCATATCCAATAATGCCTGGTGTTAGGAGATCATTAATGTGCAGCAAGAATAAAGTTGCAGAGAGAACAGATCCCTGAGGTACCCCGGCATTAATCGCCATTAGGTCAGAGGAGTAGCCGTCTAAGACTACTCGAATCGACCGTTCCCTCAGAAAATCAGATATCCAGTCGCAGAGCCCGGTCGGTATGCCATATGCTGGAAGCTTGCTTGAGAGACCATCATGCCAGACCCTGTCAAAGGCCTTGGATATGTCTAAGGAAACAGCTATTGCTTCACCATGACCCTCCAAGGCCTCACTCCATAAGTGTGTGGCATACACGAGAAGATCGCCAGTCGAGCGTCCACTGCGGAAACCATATTGGCTATCGCTTAGGAGCTCGTTGGTCTCGAGGTATGCCAGGAGTCGATTGTTCAATTCACGTTCCATGACTTTGCAAAATATGAAAGTGATTGAGATTGGTCGATAGTTGACAGGATCAGCACGGCTTCCCTTCTTCGGTACTGGTTGTACGTTAACCAGCTTCCAGGATTTGGGGACTTTACCAGATTCCAAAGAAAGTCTATAGAGACGCGTCAAAACGGGAGACAACTCAGCTGCGCAGCGTTTCAACACCACTGCAGGAATACCATCTGGACCGCTAGCCTTATTCTCGTCTAGGTGCAGCAAGCATTTAAGAACCTCCTTTTGGCGAATATGAACGGTACCCATTGTAGGACCGAACTGAGGTAATTGGGGTGGGATTTTTCCTTGGTTATCTAGACGAGAATTTTCCGCAAAGATACTGGCAAATAAATCCGCCTTTTCCTTAGCGGTGTGGGCCAGAGAACCGTCAGGTTTCCGCAGTGGCGGCAGCGATGGGCGACAAAAGTTCGTTTCGACCGACTTGGCGAGGGACCAGAAAGCTTTGCTTCCCGAGGGGTATGACGCTATTCTGTCTCCAATACAGCCAATGTGGGCGAAACGAGCTCTTTTGATCACCTTCTTGCAGGACTTGGTGGCAGCATTGTACCTCTTCTTGTGTTCATGCGAATCCACGGCTTTGCTTCTGCGAGCGGTTGCCCAGTCTTTGTACGCTTCTCGCTTACGCTTTTCAGCGGAAAAGCATTCAGCACTAAACCATGGGCGAGCTTTGGTTTCAAGGGATAGATCAGCGTAGGGAATGAAGAACTCCATTGCTTGACCTATCACACTTGAGACTGCATCAGCGCAGCACGTTGGATCGGTTGATGTAAAACAAGCTTGCCGCCACGGATAAGATGCGAAGATATGTCGCATTTCATCCCAATCTGCCGACTTGTAACGCCATACTCGCCTAGAACCACTTGGTCGGGTGTCAGGTGGCGAGTACTGCGATACTGATTTCACCAGACAGTGATCGGATGTCCCTAAGGGTGCAGTGATGGACACCGAATATCTGTCCGGATCGGTTGTCAGCAGAAGGTCCAGGCAGTAAACAGTGTGGCCAGCAACGTCTGGGATGCGCGTAGGCTCGTCAACAAGCTGAGAGAGGCCATGAGTGAGCGAAAACTTAAAAGCCTCTCTACCAGCATGGTCAGTGTCCTGAAACGGGTATAACCACTGACCGTGGTGTGCGTTAAAATCCCCCAGGAACACCAACTGCGCTGTGGGAAAACGTTGCTGAACCTTGTCCGCTGTACTGCTGAGATAGTCCATAAGCCTTGTTGTCTCCCGATCTCCGCTGTGTGACCGATAAATACCAGCGTATACCATTTGGTCTAGGCCGGTATCTATGTGAACCCACATAACTGAAAGGTCCGGCACTTCTAAGTAACGGAGACGCTGACAACAGATCTTGTCATTGGCATACATGCACACCCCGGCGTGCGGGTGGAATTTGGACTCCAGGATGTAACCTGGGTAACAAAGGTATGCCGAGTCTGACGGATCACAGATCTGCGTCTCCGTTAGGAAGAGTAGGTGGGGTCTCTCCGTCTCGAGGTGGTGGTGGACATCATTGAGATTGGAGTGCACTCCCCGGATGTTACAGAAGTGCACTTTAAACGAGAGGAAGTGCAACCGCTGTGTTACCTTACTCTTCTTTGGACCTTTCATTAGTTTTGGAGTGGAGTGAATAGGGAGGAGAACAGAAGTTGAGTGAAGTGCTGCAAATGGAACCAAGCAACTCGATAGGGGTAACGCACCTTTGGGAAACTCGCTTGGAGACTGCGGGGACGCCCGAAACCCCCCAAGTTCGCCATCGGGTCCTCTCAAACCGGTCGCCAGCCGGCACGATGGAGCCTCCCGGGATTTTTCGCGAGGTGGCGGGGCAGCCTTTTGCATGTGGCTGGCATGCTACTTGGGCCTCCTACTACCTGTGGTCGGCCAGCGGTGCACCGTGCTTCGGATCCCGCTACCCTCCAAAACGAGTCACCCGGTGAGTCATTATCCTACGAGTTGAAAACAGTTCTCCGATGCAGCACGATTACACATTACACGGCAACTAGGTTACTTGGCGGCATGGTTTTGTCTAGTGGGTGGTGACAAGCCACGGCCGAAGCCTACCACCAGATTTTACTGCTCGTTTAGCACCACCCAGGGACCACGTACAAGGCATCGAGGGCTAAACCTTGCGGACGCGAGCAGTTTTCAGTCCCCAAGAACATATTGTAATATTAGGGTTTAGCCTATATGACATTCATCATTCAATGGTTCACAGCTCGATCGTCGGCTATCATGACACAAATAAGGTTAGTAATTAAAAAAAAACATGCAGTTTTATTTATACTTACATAACTTCAAGCCTGTATCCCTTATGGGGTAGGCAGAAAACCAGAGGTTATAAAACCATCTGATGTCACGTTTCACAAATTAAGAGGTATTATGATGATGGAGAGAGACTATTGCAGTGATAGGAGATCAGCCTATACGCCAACAATTTTACAGTTTGCCCGTGATGAGAAGCAGCTGGCACATTCTATGTTTTTTTTTTCGCTCCCACTCCAGCATGGAAGACTTTATTTATCCCATTATTATTCGTAAAACTATAGCACTTTTGGGTTTTCTTAACATTAATTATACGCGTTTGACCTTCAATTCATGTCATTCTAAGTAAATATGAGATTATAAGAAGGACAGCATACGACTTGGAAGGAACTGGTTTTTCATAAAATACTGCCAGAAACAACACTGTCACGTTGATATTAAGAAGCAAACTCTGTACATGTATAAATGGTGATCGCTGTCCAGACAGACCTTGAAAGGTTCGAAGCACCAAGTGAACTAGCCGTCTATTACAAATATTTATCAAGAATTATTGGTCCGTGTAATGTCGGCTTAGAATTGGCCTACCGCCCCTCGGCCATGACCTCCTTCTGCGAATACGTAATGTCGCAGAAGGAGGCGGCGGAGCGGTGCCGGGAAGATGACGCCTCTTCGGCAGCGATCACCCGTAGGCGGAGGAAGGGACGGAGAAGGAAATATGCTCACCTTCTCCCTCCCGGCAGCCAGCCGTAGCGGGTGAGGGGACCTGCTGCGGCTATTAAGGCTATGTGTGGGGAAATGGTCTCGTATGCTGGACCATTTCCTACGTGGGGGGCGCTTGGCTAAGGCTAAGCGCAATCTGCCGGGGCTCGCGGGTAATGCCAATGGCGGTACCGAGAGCTCCATCTATGGCGGATGAGGTACACCTTGAGGTAGGTCTGGCATTCTGCCGGATCATCCCCACATACCCCGTCGCTTCCCCTTAGGCGGTCGGGGACGTGATAGCACGTTTTCCTCAAGTAAAAAAAAAGGCCTACTGCCCCTGAACAAGCGTGTCGTAAAAGACGACTAACTCCGCTTAGTTCTAGGTCTGTTCTAAGTCGACCTAATGACCCATTAAAGATCATTCATCAGGGCCTAATTAAACAACAACTGGTTTGCTATTAAACAACAAACTGCACAGTAAAAGAACCTTATTACACAGTAACCTATTTTACAATCTGTCATCAGCACCATTATTAAAATAACGAGCGGAAAAAGCCACACGAGAATTGGCTCACAAGCCATTACTAAGAAAGTTATTTTTTTACAATTAAAACTATAACTACTGTGGCATGACCTAAGGTTAAAAGTTAACTGTAATAACATAACGACTTTCAGCCACAAAAGTTAACATTATATCTGGGTTTACTAGTGGTATTAGAAAATAGGTGTAGTTTAATAATGAAACTGAAAGGTAGTTATTTAAAGATGAAGAGTTTATAATTTTGAAATAGCGCGTTCATCATTACCACTGAAACTGAGGAAGCGCATTGCCTAAATGTCATTGTTCAAATTCACCCTGGCAATCTAGATTGCTGATCTGATGCTGATTATTTATATGTTTTAATTGAGTTGGTTACGATTTTCTATATTGAACGGGCAATTTGATATTCGAAACCGACATTTTAAAAGTATCGCAACTCTTCAAATTCGCCGACATTTTGTTAAAATAATGTCACTTTTATAACAAAGCTGTCATCAAGGTTAAAATACTATGTTTGACGCCATTCTAGCATCGATTATAGGTCTTTCTAGTTATGATTTCACACCAACATTTTGAAAAAAAAAAATACAATTATTCTTTGTGGTCATTATTTTCAATTTGTTCAAATTATTTTCACTGTTAACTATTTATTTTAGCAATGATGTACACCAACCACGGCTGGTAATCTCCATAGTGTATATTAGCATTAGTCTATGAATATTGTCTATGGGTTCACATAATGATATTGACACTTGACTGCTTGAATTGGTTGAATAGTTTGATTGAATTGAAAGTTTCAATTCGAATTCACGGAACATAAAACACAAGAGGAAGGGACGTGTGGGCGTGGCGCACGTGCCAAAGTTAAGACTAGTGAGACTTAACTCGAGTCAGTCGCTCTCGTGATTACAACGCTTTGTGACGTCTTTTGCCGGTGTGTTCAAAAAAACCCATAAAATGACTAGATGTTCTGTTCTAGAGTGTAAAAACTATAGTGGTACTAAAACGTTAATACGATCAGGTGTTTCCTATCATCGGTAAGTCGCTATTTTCGTTTAATTTCATTTTTTATGTTTCGTTAATCGTTCTTGCCAATTAATTCGGAAAAAATATTAGTGTAAATGAAAAATGACATGTATTTCATTGAAATAAAATCTAAAATTCGAAGAGCATAACTTATGACAGAATCAACTAAAAGCATGCAGATAGAATTCTGACATAAATCACTAAGTGTTATTACTAACTTCTACTCTATTTCAAGTGTACTATAGTTGATATTCTTTTATTCGTAATATGTCTTCTTGATTTCACCAAATTATGACCGCTCTAATTGGATATATTTCAGTGTGCGTAAAATGTAAATGTGTTAGTTTGGCGACAGCTATTCCTAATGAATTATTAAGCGATGCCCTTTCCTCTTGTGTTTTATGTTCCGTGTTCGAATTGAACAATCTTTGTAGAGATTGACACAATAACAATCTTTGTGAATTGATGTGTAAATGAATTTAATTATAAATAAATTATGAAAATATTGTATAAGTTGTGAAAATTGTGTTACCCTTATGTGGATTTCAAAGAAAATATACCAAAGGAAGTAACTATAACTCAACAATACCTGAAATATATTGACAGCGAGGACTGAAAACATATACCTATATTGGATTTGTAATTGGATTGCCAGAAATATTTATTTAATCACACCACATTATCTAGCCTAAATTAAGTCTCATTAAGAACTTGTGCTATGGATACTAGATAACGGATAAATAAACTTAAGAAATATATAAACACATAGATATTTTTTTTATTTTATATATAGAAAAACATCCAAACCCATATTTATTTGTAAATTTTATTATTCGGCAAAGGAATTACCTATAGGCATTACATACTAAGAAAGTTCTTTGCCATGTCTGTAGAAAAAAAATTGCTACACCTCATTGTGTAGAATAACATTAAAAAAAAACAAGCTGTCAAAATCAATATGTGAGCCTCGTATAGACCGACATCTATGACAAGGGAGTTGTCCGTCTGAACTTGTTCTCCTTATTTGTCTGTGACACCAACTGATTCAATCAGATGACTTTTGTTATTCAGTACCTACATCACTTCATCAATCATTGCTCAATTTGAAATCCACCCAAAGAAACACAAGGTTTTCGACCAATTCTACAATTGTCTGCCACTAATTCTGCCATTCTAAGTTCTAAGTAAAAGTAAAAGTGCCATAAAAAAAAGGTTAATTATCTTCATTATTATATAAACATTGCTATCACCCATATTGCATTCAATTATTTCGGTCCTTTGGAATTCTGGAATTCTTACGGTGATAATAAGATGTAGCTTTTCCATTTCAAATTCGATACGTAGGATGAAATTAACTGTTATTCAGAATACAAAAAGTGTATTTCCACTATTCCTGCTTTCAGGGCGGACAGTGTTACCCCCCGTTCACACATGGTACGTTTTACTGGATACGTTTTACCGGATACGTTTTTTTTCATCGATGGCGCATGGAGTTGTATGGGCGACTTCACATATGGCACAGTATTCAGTTTACGTATTTTCGATACAAAAAAGGTATCCAGTAAAACGTATCACACGAATCTATAAGTAATAAGGTAATAACTCAAACTGACACAATATCCATGTGGCCTCAAAGTAAAATTGGTGAAAGTGGTGCAAAGACTTATGGTAATGGTGACCACTCAGCTGAACTAAGGGCCATCCAGACCAGAGCCAGTTTTGAAATGTTCGTTCCCTAAAATGACCTGGGTGCGACTCGAACCTCCTTAAGACCTCTCACGCCACAGCCGAAAACTCGAACATAGGTGCCACAGATGCCGTTAGGGAGAAATGATATTTGAGTTCTCTATAACTGGTAAAGTTCTAGAACCTGTGAAAAAAATCTAGTTCTAGAAGCTGTTAATTTAACAACATAAATTAGACGATATCTATTCGGAATTAACTAAAATTTGTTAATGTAACGGAAGTAGTGGATAGATGGCGTTTATTGCGATGAGAGGTGAGCCGAGGTGTGGTAAGCCGAGATGTGGTGAGGCGAGGTGAGGCGAGGTGAGGTGAGGAGAGGTGAGGTGAGGAGAGGAGAGGTGAGTATAGGTGAGGAGAGGAGAGGTGAGGAGAGGAGAGGAGAGGAGAGGTGCGAAAGTTGAGGAGAGGGGGAAACATATAAATGTGTGGGCTCTTATTAATATTTCTGTAATTGAGTATCATATTAAAATATATTAGGTTTCATAAATAAAACTGAAGTTACCAAAAATTTTATACGAAGCCAAGTTTACGTGCCGGTGAGTATACAGGGTTAATTTTAATTAGCGCATCACCTCTTTTAGGCAGCCTTTCCACATCAATCCCAACAACATTTTGATCTACAAATTTTTAAAATTTTAGTTTTCCCATACAAAAAGTATTTATAACCTTTGTTAAGAGGCGTAACTCTATTTACTCTGATCGTAGGTATGCCACGCCTTTTGCGCAGTAAAATATCGCTTCATAATAATAATAGGCAAGAGGTGATGCGTTAATTAAAATTAACCCTGTATCTTTAACTAATATTTAATTTTATTTACAAAGTCGTATAATTTACCGCGTATTTGTGAATCGTTAAAAAGTTGAAATTTTTTGAACGTTGGTGAGGACCTGGAGGTAATTGATTTAAAACCACAGTAAATTTTGAATGCTTCGAGAATTACGAAATACACAAACGATTGTAAAATAAACCAAAAAAGTCTTTCTAATTATTTAATCTGATTTAGATTTACATATTAATAAAAAACACCTTTAAAATGTTAAACCAAAAAGGTGCGATGCCTAATTTATTGGCCGAGGGGACAAAAGTTAGATTGAAGTGAGGCGTTGCGTCGTTGTTGTAGAAATGTTTGTAACTTTAATTTTCTAACAGGTTTTTCAAACAAGTAATTTTGGAAAACATAATTAAAAAGTCATGTGTTTTAGACCTTATTTTGTCTTTGACAAATCAGCTTCTAACCCTTAAAAGAAGAAATATAATCAACGAATGCAGAGCATTAAAAAACCGACTTCACATCAAAACTTTGGCTGAGTTGAGAATGTCGTCAACGTTAACATTCTCCGAAATGTTTACGTTGATGACTCACTGAAAATTTCAATTTTTCAAAAGTTTGAAATTTTCAATGAAGTTCTCAACCGATTTCTATGAAATTTATATGAGACCAACTCTATCATATGAAACAAAGACACAAAAATATATATATACAGACGAATTGAGAACCTCCTCCTTTTTTGGAAGTTGGTTTAATATATTCATTTTTACTCGTACTTTCAGTATTTATTACAAAGTATGTAGTTATGAGTCTTTAACATAACGTATCGTGAAAGTTAAGACGTTACGTTGCTTGTTTGACAATATTTTATCGGCTACATTTTGGTGAGGATGTGAGTGTTCTTTTTGATCAAATTGAACCCTCTCCTTTTTACCACCGGACTACCAGATGCAGACAGAACTTCCATCCCTATACAGGGTGGCTGGTGGGTCACTTTCGAAATTCGAGGACGTGATAGTTTGAGATCATACATGAAGAGAAGAAATAAAATAAAAAATAAATATTTATTATTTACTGACTAAACTTAACCGAAAGTTAAAGAACTCGTTACGCAAAGCATGGTTACACTGGTACGGACGTACTAACGGCGCTATCAACACAGAAAAGGTAGGTAGGTATAGATGGGTTCACGAACGGTCGTCGACCTAGTAAAACTCTTTATTTATTTATTTGGGAATTCTGCTGAAAAATTAAATATCTACTTTTATTGCATAATTATGATTATAATCGAGTACAGATTGCTCTCCTTCAATATCTAAAATTTGTCACCAGTCACCCTGCATAGTGGATTTACCACAAAGTCGAACTAAACGCTTCGATAGTTTTACTATGCGCAAAGAACAAAATTATGAATACAATAAACAGCACCAGAAAATGTCGTTTTATCAGCAAGAGATGATCATTTCAACCTTTGAATGAAATCTGCATAAAAAAATTATACCAACCTTTCTAATAATTTTGTCACACAAGGTACAAAATAATAATAAGAACATTATGTCTTATTAGTCTCGTTTGACGCTTTCAAATAGCCGACGCTGAATAAATGGCTAACTTAAGCTCCCACTTGGTACGTACAGTAACGTCTATTAAGATGTATATGTCGGAATCGGGGTGATTCCTCTCTTTTATTCAACATCTGGTATTCTTGGGGATTTCATAATTCATAATTCTCTAATAGTTACATGAATTATGAATCTTTTGTGTGAGCGTCTTAAGGGCGAGTCGGTTTTTCTACTGTCGACAATGCTTGTGGTGTGAACTGATTGATCTTCGGTGCATGACAGTTCTAGATCTTCACTGGCGTGTCACTGCATTGCTGATGATCTCTTGAAGATCAGCTTCTCTTGAATAATTGCTTACTTTAATTGTCCTACTTTTTGATGAGAAGTATATTATTAAAATGATAGGTGACTAGGTATTTATCAGGTTTAAAAAGAAATCAAAACAATACCATTGATTATTACATTCATTACGAAACTATCTAAATTTTCATTTTTTTATTCATTTTCCACCCACAAGCGTTCGCTTTAAAACAGTGACACCAGTAAAACGACTTTGACATTCACGCTAGTACTGCCATATAAAAAGTTTCCAAAAATTCCCCGTTTCTACTTTCGTTAGCCGGACTAGTAATAAAATCTCAATAAATCTCGAAGAAAAATCTTCATCCAATTTTAAAAGTATAGATATATTAAATCAACCAGGTATATTGTAATACGATAATTTATTCACTGTTCAAAGAGTAAACTTAATAAAAGGTGAGAATTTTGTAAACAAAGCACTCGAAAATTGTGAATGAGACTTGACCTGATTTCACTCATGATGATAAAGTAAATTTATTTGAATACTAAATTTATCCCGCAACTTCGTATGCGCTTAACTACCCTTCTCGTGGAAATTTCAGAATATATACAACCAGACACCCACTGAAAGAACCTTTATACCAAGTATCACACCCATGCACTCAAGGAATAAGTTTTTTCATAGAAACTAAAAATCATATATTTCCCGTGCCCGTGGGAATTTTGGGAATTTTTTTCATAGCACAACCAGTCACTCTTTGAAGAACCTTCATGCCAAGTTTTTACATCGGTGCGCTCAAGGAATAAGATTTTTCATACAAACTAAAAATTTCCCGTTCCCGTGGGAATTTCGGGAATTCCTTCCTTAGTGCACCCCTACATCCCCTAAAGAATGTATGTTCCAAATGTCAGCTCTCTACGCCCAGTAGTTACGGCTGTACGTTATCTGTCAGTCACTCAGTACCTCCGTCACTCAGTCAGTAACGGAACAGTTTTATATATATTGATTTAACGTAAAATAAATAATTTATTTATTTAGGAAAAAACATCAATAGTAGGAATTGCTAGACAAAGACGGCTGCTCTTTTTTCAGATGTGGACAGCATTTCCAGAAAAAACAAAACAAAACTGACTAATGGCGAGTCAAACTAGCGCACGAAAGGTTCTATTCCGTCTTCTAAGATACTGATACTTATAGAACAATAGTACCTACTTCCATTCATGACATAGCAATGAGATAAGCACGTTCGCGCTTTAATATACAAATAGTACCATCTATTGAATTGAGTACGAACTACTTTATTATGTTTGTTGCAAGAGAGCCCCTCACTATATTTTTTTTTCTATTTTTTATTATTAGTTGTTATAGCGGAAGAAAAATTCATAATTTGTGGTAACACCCTAACTAACACCCGTTTTACCTAAAAGGTAAATTTTTTATTATAAGAATTATTGTTCATTTCAAACCTAAGCTTCCTGACAAGATGGACAATTCCTTTTTAGAAATGCAGTGCTTCTCACCTCATCAATCTATAAACTTTCGCTGGAATTACGTCTCAGTCCTTCCTAGAAAGACTTGGCATATTTACAGTTCTCTTATCACAAACCTACTTTGTTAATTGTTATTCTCGGTAATATATTAATAATAAACTTATTTAATAATTCCAAACATCATCAATGCTGTAACTTGGCATGTTACAAAAGTTTCGCTTAAATTGCAAAACTGTGTCATATTCGGGCGTTCCCTTGTATCAAATTTTGTGGATAAGGCTGTTTTGATACGGGCGAGCAAATTTTCAAACATAACCTAATTTTGGGCGGAAATTAAATTTGTGGTAACACCCTAATAGGGTTCTGTTTTACCTGAAAAGTAAATTATTCCTTTTTAGAAATACTTCTCACCTCATCAATCTATAAACTTTCGCTGCAATCACGTCTCAGTTTTTCCTAGAAAGACTTGGCTTATTTACAGTTCTCTTATTACAAACCTACTTTGTCAAGTGTTATTCTCGGTAATATATTAATAATAAACTTATTTAATAATTCCAAACATCATCAAAGCTGTAACTTGGCATGTTACAAAAGTTTCGCTTAAATTGCAAAACTGTGTCATATTCGGGCGTTCCCTTGTATCAAATTTTGTGGATAAGGCTGTTTTGATACGGGCGGGCTAATTTTCAAACATAACCTAATTTTGGGTGGAAATTATTACAAGGGCCCTGTGATAAAATCCAGTTACATGTTTAATAGTTGTGGTTTGGGCAGCTTTGGTTGGGTTTACTACTGTTTGTGCCAATAAGAGTTGGTTTGGTGACGACATTATAGTTTTATGTTGTTTTATTAATATTTAATCATTTTCCTATGTTATAACGGCTACTTGTAAGTTTCTGTTTTGAAGTGTTTAAAGGATAGTGAAATATTGTCTTCAGTTTTTTGACTATTGCACATTATATTTCACATTTTGAGTTTATCGCTTTGTTTAAATTGCTGTAATCTAGATCTGAAAAGACTCCGAAAGTTCAACTTTTTTATTCTAGTGATAGTTGTATTTTATATTTCGAAGCACAAAATGGTTTTAACCTTTTTTCTTATTTTATCTACAAAAAAAACTACGTGTAAGTGTAGTCCAGTTCCAGATGCAGGCGATCGGTGAAATTGCAGGTTAAGTAGAATTTAAATAAATAAAACCTTAATGAATACCTTCCTCAGGAACTGCAATACCAAATTCGAAAATATAAGCTAAAAAAAATGTGCCAAGTAAATATCACCGGACCAGTACGCGTACCTGGGACCCATCTTTTGCCGGACAAGTGCTCTTCCACTGAGCTACCGAGGCCTGGCAGTACGCTTTGAAATTACTGAGAATATTTTTTGTTTTAACGTTATATTGCTAACGTAGCTCCATCTAATAGTATGCCATCTTTGCAGCTTAGACCACCCGAGACCAATTTATTTTCGCATTGCAATGTTTAATAATATTTTTTTAACATCCCAAGCTCGAGTGTTTTCATCTTCGACCTTAGCTTAACTTACAATCAGGTAAGATTGAGGTCCTATGCGGATTTAATCCTGGTAGTTCCCTATTCTAGCATGATCGGTATGGAAAGTCAGATTACCAACACTCAATTATTCCATAACCTCCACGTCTCCTATCCTTAAAATAAATTAAGTAGGATAGTTAAAATCGGTTTTGTGATGTACACTTTACTTCTACATTTATAATTATAATTATTATAATTTATACATTTTTTTATTTTTAAACGAGTTTTTTCCCGCAACTTCGTACGCGCATAAAAATAAAATTCTTATTTTTCCCGACCTTGTGGAAATTTTGGGATATTCTTCCGTAATAAAACCATATAGGTACATTGAAGAATCTTTATATCAAGTATCACATCCGTGCACTCCAGGAATAAGATTTTTTCATACAAACTAAAACATCATATATTTATCGTTCCCGTTGGAATTTCGGGAATTCCTTTCTTCAAACAACCAGTCACTCATTGAAAAATCTTTACGCCAAGTATCATATCGGTGCACTCAAGAAATAAGATTTTTCATACAAACTAAAAAGTCCAATAATTCCCGTTCCCGTAGGAATTTCGGGAATTCCTTCCTTAGTGCTCTAAGGATTGTATGTTCCAAATTTCAGCTCTCTACGGCCTGTAGTTTTGGCTGTGCATTGTCTGTCAGTCACTCAGTCAGTAACAGAAGAGTTTTATATTTATTAAGATAAGTAAATAAATAATTATAATAACCTGTATTATGGATCACCAGTCTCTCCTACTCTATATGTTTACAAATTACCTGCGTTATATATGAGGGAAGTATGTGGAGGAGTAAGGTGTATTGTGCGAGTATAGTGTGTGAGTTAATGCATATGAATAAAAGGTATCTAACGGCAAAATACCCTATAAAGGACTAGTTTTTAATGATCGGCCATTTTTTTACACAATAATTATAATTTATAGAAACAACTTTTGCAAAAAAAGGGTATGTGTTTTTTTAAGGAATTTTATATAATCGCTATAATATTTAGCAAAGAATGGTCACTCTAAATTATGAACTACGTGCTACTAGAAAACATCATGTAGTACTACTACTACGGCGTAGTATTATCAAACGCAATTAATGAAATGCCGCGTCGAAGTATCGTACCGCGCGCAGACTGTTCATCAACAGTTATTTGTAAAAAAAATTGTGGTGCAAGGTGCAATATCTTAATTTCCTATACTAGAATAAATATGTTTATATTGGATTAAAGAAAATAATATTTAAATTTGGCTGGTTATTAAAAATAGCCCTGTATATTTGAAGTAGCATACATTTTGTAATAGTAAACATACATTTAATGACTTGAACTATGGTTACCCTACATTTTGTTATCTTTTGTGATAAATGTTCACAAAATATACCCCATTATTGTAACTATTATTTCACAGTGACTCGTGACAACGGGCTATAACTGAATGACCTACTTCTCACGTGTTTACAATTAATTTTACTTTTCAACGGACTTTCAAAAAAGGAGGAGGTTCTCAATTCGTCTGTATGTATTTTTTTTGTGTCTTTGTTACACGATATTTCGGACAATTATAAATTGATTTTGAAAATTATTGTTTCATATGATAGAGGATACTTCATAGTTGGTCCCATTTAAATTTCATCGAAATCAGTTGAGCACTTCATTGACAATTTCAAACTTTTGAAAAAAATGTGTGATTTCGGAGAATGTTTATGTTGATGACACTCTCAACTCAGAAAAAGTTTTGACGTGAAGTAGGTTTTTTTTAAAGTTAGCAGGTAGGCTCTGCATTCGTTGATTATGATTATTAGCAGGATGTAATTGCTTGGTAGACAGAACACAACTATTAATTATATGCTACCAAGTTGTAATTTAACTTGAAATAGTTTGAAGTTTACCATCGTCTTAATGGGGGCTCAAATAGAGGGTTGAAAGTAGGGTAACTTAGTCTTGGGAATATATTTGAAGTACTTGATTGATACAATACATTTTATGTTTGGCTTTAGGAACGCATTATTTTATGAATGCGCTTTGAGCGGTCCTTTTTGATACGGGTTGTCAAGGCATGGAACAATCTCGCTGTGTCTATTATTCCTGACTCCTACAGACATGTAATACACATCACCTGACATGGACGACAAATTTTAATGTTCCGTCCTCATTATATGTAATTTTTTTCTTTTAAAAATAGATTTCACTAGATAATTATATTGTGTCGGTAAAATAGACACTTGCACTTAATTATCATCATTACAAACGAATAAAACTTAAGTCATAATCTATATAAATAATATAAAATGAAAACAGCTTTTTAAATTTATATTTTCACCGGCTTTGTTGACAAAAGATAATGTATAATCCCAATAACTACTATCATACTGGTACAACCCAGAGTTAATACTTGTTGAAATCTTTAAAAATAACTTGTATACCTACAAACCGACATACGTTTCTTTTTGTAAAATGCAGTAAGTAGCTATTCACGTCGCAACCTTCGATTATATCGCAAATCGCCAACATGTTTTAACAATATTTAGCAGTCAATGTAATCATTTAGAAAATTGACAAAAACCTGAATAAGTATCAAATATCAAAAACCTTATGAAAATTCATTTTTTTGTGTATATGTAACACACACGCCAAGGAGTTTTTATTTTATATACTTAATAATTTAATATTAAAAACATGTTCAAGACATTATTAATAATCACCACATTATTGTATTTTCGAGTCCATCAGTTAAAACTGCCGACAACCGACGAATTACAATTGAGATAAATGAGCATCGATACGAATCGTTCTCTCGTAACGTTCACATCGGTGAATGACGAATCATTTGCATAATAATCGATTATAAATGCAACGACATGATCGTCAGCTCATTTTGAAACGCAGTTTAAGTTCAGTTCAAAATGGGCTTCGAATTGTGGAAGACTTTTTTTAGATTTTAGCGTTTTATTGAAGGAGGATTTTCTTGATTTAAATTTTAGGATTTCGTTCTTCAAATTTACGGACGCCTTATAGAATCACTTGATTTTAATGATTAGAATCACGTCTTTTATCCATTGGTCTATTTTATTTTTTTCTTTAGAGTAGAATTCATATACTAATCTACCAACATTGGGACATCTTGGTGATTTATGTTTTAAGCCTTCTCATCACCCAAAAAAGACTACTATAGTGGTACTGCAGTAGATTTATAAAAAAGACAGGGATGGTTGTGTAAATGAAATAAGGAGGCTACTTTTAGCTAAGCAATTGTTTAAATACCTTTGTGACAGAGCTAGCGATAGTAAAGCCATCATCATCATCACAACTCTTTGTAATGAGCCCACAGCAGGGTATGAGTCTCTCCCCTGGGTGACGAGGAGGTATAGGCCATAATCCACCAAGCTGGCCCAGTGCTGGGTGGTGGATGTCAGAATTTTCAGGGCGCCGATATGGCTTCTGACAAACCCTAACAACTACTGTATACATGTATACAGCACCCGACTGCTTAGCGTGCCCTCCGAAGCACGGAAGTAGTCGTGAGAAATGAATAGTCGGCGGCCGAACGTTGCATAACCTGTGATATCGTATAATACACACAGTAACCGCGGCGCCACGACGACTTCAGTAAAGCCATAAAAATATGTTAATAAGACTTGATGGTAGTTGCAGTTATAATGGCATAGAGGGCACTAAGTGCAATATATGACTGGTATTTATCAGATTCCAGTACCTCCACGATTATATCTTGAGGTAGGGGGATGGTTAGTGACACAGAGGCAGTTATGGAGGTTAGGTGCGCGGACGCCTCTCAAACTTATAGTGTTGATAAGTAATGCTGGGGTTATATTTTAAGTACACACTCTCAATACTCAAACTGAACCAAAATCAAAACATTAGTTTTTTACAATCTATGTTTGAAGAAGTAAAACTAAAATTTCAAAAAAAAGCCGGAGTAAATTAAAAATGGTACACTTTAGGATCACATGATTTGGGCTCAAATGATAGCAAATGACCTCCCTTATATCACCTTAAATGATTCCGGTCTAATTAACAATAACCCAGTATATAATTTTTTCTAGTTTTTTTTTTAAATAAAAATATGTATAAGCCCTATTGCTTGCCTTTTGAATTTCATCGGGCTAAGTCCCCCTGAGGACATAAAACTAGAACAAATTATTTTCAACATACAGACCGCTTAAGAGCGCCCTAGAGAGTCGACTTAGGAATTTTTCAATTACTGGGGAAACTCGGAAAGTGCCTCTTCGGTGAAGAGCCAATAGTTTATCTGACATCTAACTGTATATAAAAAAACCTTGTTAAGTAAGCAAAGGGTTAAAATATGGTGAAGTATCAACTTTCGGTGAGACATTGGAAGAATAAAATATCAGAAGATGCAAAACTTTTTGAAATTATTCATATGACAGCAACTTTAAATCTGAATAAACTATTGGAATAAAAAAAAAGCAGTTTTTGATTAGATTTAATAACACCAATACATTGACGAATTCACATTATTTTGTAGAAAATAATTTGAATAATGGGCCTTAATTTTGTCTGTTAATGCCAAAATTAAAGAATGTCGTTAATTTATAATGAAATTTAAAAAAAAGTTTTTTAAATCACGCAGGGACATATTAAAACGCCACCCCTATTATAAATACCTCTCGTAAATGTTAATACTTTACGTGAATAGCGACATCGTGAAATTCGCAGCACCGAACCACGCTCGCGCATTAAAATCGCCGACGACGTGGGCTGCAAATCTGCTTCATTAAAATGGGACTGGGCTGAGCACGTAACTCGATTGCCGGAGGAGTCATGGGCGAAAATTGCCACAGGCTGGTATCCAAACTCCAAGAGGAGCCTTGGCAGACGTAAACGTAGATGGAAAGACGAGATAACCTGCTTTAAGCCTTCGTGGAACGAAACAGCTAAAAGTAGATAAGAATGGAAGAATTGGTGCCTTTGATAAAAAAGTGAATAGCAAAAAGCATTAAATAAACTCTGCTACCCAATACTATAAAAATAAACAAAAACCGGAACACAGAATACGTCACAGGGAGGGAAGATTACACAATGATTACACACAAATCAGATACATACTTGGAAAAAAGAAACTTCAATCATTGGTAGTGTTGAACTAGTCAAAATTCTACGACTTACCTTTAGTTTTGACATGCGTTAAAAACATCGTGGATGTTCAATTCTGTTACAACCACAGTTTGAAATAGTAGTGCAGATTATATTCTCTGAGATATAAAGTATATTTAATTAACAATGACTTCTTAACTATCACGGAACAGTTACTTGATCGCTAAGTAGAACTTAATCAGAAACTTAATAGCTACAGTTGCCTCGCGCTCTGAGAACAGTTTTTATATTTTTATTTTGTACTTGGTTGTTTTCTTATAGCTATTATTGCTCCAAGCTATTTATAGCAAGCTTTGTATCCTAGGACGGGTTTAGTTGAAATAAAGTTAGAATAAGGATATTTAAAATGTTTATTATTTGTTTTGAGTTCTCGATCATGATCACGACCATATTACGACGATCATGGCGCTTGCAACAGTGCCGAAATATCGAGAATACAAAATTTATAATAAACATGGAAAATATCCCGTTTTTTTATTTTAATTTGTGACTGTTAATGTTAATGACCAATGAAGTTTACATACATACAATCATACATAACCAGTAGGCAGAACATCGGAAGAACAATCTGATGTCACGTTTGCCAAATTCGGAGGCATTTTATGGTGGAGAGACTATTGTCCTGACAGAGGGTCACCCTATCACCAACAAAAAGTCCTCCAATGAAACATCTGTCCTTTAACTGACTTTTAAAGTATGTTTTAAAATATAAAGTTTTTCCTTTGCTCCCAGTCCGGCATGAAATTTTAAAAACATGTTTTGGTTGAAACAGTTTCTTTTGGTGTTATGAGAAGTTTTGTCTAAGCCTTGACAAAATTATCGGAGTTAAGCGTCCTTGCTTCGTAAGGCACGCTATGTGTGCTCCCGGGTATCTGTAGGGTATGTCAAAGTCATTTCGGTGCCTTAAAAATTCTGACATAAGCCTACCAGCCGGAGCTCTGTGCTAGTTTGATGACTTACGGTCTCAAATCTCCTTATCATTCAAGGGTAGCTTTAGTCTTATAAAAAAGGGTAAGATTTCTGAAACAGAAGGTCTCAAAAGCATAATATGCAATGTTCTGGGGTTCCTAGTGTCAACTTTATGAACTAGATTTTTATCCACAATCACTGTACAGAAGAACGTAAATCAAGCGTTCCGAACCTGTCAAATTTCCCCATCCAATTCTTGACTTAATGTCGAAGGCATAGAGTTCAGATTCTATTACAATTTTTTGACAGATTTGGAAAGGTCCATCTGAAGCTATCTGTACATATCGCCGCCAACTGGTTAAATTAGCCAATGAATTAGAAACCAAGGCCTAGCATTGAATGCTGCTATTTAATTAAATGGCTTCACGATAATTAGCGAAGTCGTTAAAGAACACGTTTAACAAGTTGGCTAAACGTTGTTTACCAGGAGGGCTCCCGCACCGAAAGACAAATTCGGTATAGTAAGGTGCGGCGGCGAGCGTAGCGAGAAGAAGCAGTTAGGTTGCATATAAGCCATATGTGAGCGAGCGGTGCCGCAGCAGCGGTGGGCAAAGCGCCATAAACCTATCATAGTCAACCCTCGGTAGACTCACTTGGCTGAATCTTGGTCAGCCATATTCAGAGGGCTAACTTTCCACACGCCATGTTGTTAAATTTTGAGTGTTTTGAGTTCAGTCAACTATCAGCCTAGTTATTTAATTGAATGGCGGCATTAAATGAAAAGCCTAGGCGTTAAATTGACTGGCTTATTTAACTTGTTGACTACGACGTTATATCCGATCCATCAACGATTGTTCCAAATTTAAATTTCATATTTCCCAGGCGACGCCTACTATACCTATCTACAAGTTTACTTTTCATGACTGACAATAAACGACGCCTCGAGTTTATGACTCCATAAAATCTCATAAAGTGTCTAAAAAGTAAAACGTCAGGCATCGCGTGTTACATGTAAACTACCAACCTGTGCTTGCTTGGAATTGTTTCATAAAAAGGATTTTTTCAAGGTCAAAGCTAAGCCCCTTGTAACCCACTCTTTGTTCTTTTTTTAAACTGTAATTAGGTCATTTTTTATTAGCTGCACGTAAGAAAAGAATGGCTATTACTTAAAGTCCTCTTTGCCTATTAATAAAAAAAAACCTTAATCTTAAAATTTAGTAGCTTAGCGTAAGTTGAGTAAATCAAATTTTCGTGTTGATTTTCTATTTAACGAGTAAGTAATATTATAGTGTATTAATTCTAGATTTTTTAGCGGCAAAATGTTTAACTTTGTTTTGTAGCCGTTATACTATACCTTGAGGTGAATACATTACAATACTTAACTCTCCCTTCCCCCAGGTTCATGAATCACGTAGAGAATTTGTTAATGAATAATTTTATATAAAAAAAAACACCCTTGAACATTTTATCCCAGCTCATATAGTTTTCATGAAAAATGGAAAACTTTTCAAGGGAGGAAGGGAGAGTTGTGTATTTGTAATGTACTCACCTCAAGAAATAATATACCAGCAACAGATTAAAGTTAAAGAGTTTGCCCCTTCCCCCTTACATTGAAATGTGTAATGAATCTACTATTAGTTCAACGGTTGTGTTTTACCAAATGACAGTGCTCCATTTAGGAGTCTGTATTAGTGAAAACAGATTTCACTAATACAAACCCTAATTTCAATAGAAGATGGTTGGAAACTATCACCGACATATATCTTGAAAACATTTATTACATTAGTCCATTCATTTTAGATTTCAATGTATGGGGAAAGCGGCAAAATTTTTACCTTTGTTTTGTTGCTGCTATATTACACCCTGAGGTGAGTACATTACAATACACAACTCTCCCTCTCCCTCCGGGTTCGGCTTCACCTACCCCCCCTTGAAAAGTGTCCAATTTTTCAGTTTTTTCCAATTTTCAGGAAATCTTTATGAGCTAGGACAAAATAATTAGGGTAAAATTATTCATTTATAAATTCCCTACAGATAAGTTCCAACAATTGTTTCAATAGAAGTTATAGTTTCCAAGATATAATGCGATAAAGTTGACTAAAAGTTTAAGGTACTATATGTCAGTCAGTGCTGAAATTTACGACTTTTTGACCTTCATATTTTTATAATCGTTTGAGTTAGCTTCATGAAATTTGGGCTTCTACATGTCTTTATGGATATAAATAAACACACGTTGTTTTATGTGATTACGTTAAAGAGGTTTTGAGTTATTGAAAGGTCAGAATTGGCATCAAGAAGTTGGTGTAATATTAGGTAGCGACAATCAAAAAATCAACCACCGTATCTTTGAAATCATTAATCCTATCAAAATTACTATGGGACTTAATGGTAGGGAATTTATTAATGAATAATTTAGCCTTGGACAGTTTCTTCTTAGCTTATATAGTTTTCCTAAAAATTTAAATAAACTGAAAAACGGGATACATTTCAAGGGGGGAGGAGGTGACGCCAAATCCAGAAGGGGGAGAGTTGGATATTGTAATGTACTCACCTCAAGATATAATATAGCGGCAATAAAATAAAGGTAAAAATTTGTCCGCAGAAAAATCTAGAATGAATGTACTACTTTCATACTTTCATTCTAGATTTCGACGATCACTTTGGTGAAGGGGTAAACCTATCTGCCTCAGACGCAAGTAGTTGCGGGTTCGACTTATGCCCGGACGGAAAAAAATGTTCCGGGTCTGAGAGTTTATCTATACATGTATTTATATTCTAGGTTCCCCCCTAGTTCGCTACATGGTATCTCATAACACAAGCTTCGCTTACTTTCAGGCCATGTAGTTGGTGTGATTGTCTGGGGATTTTATTTATTATTATATTTATTTATTTACATCTAATTTCCAGCAAGCTGCATGACCTAAAACTCAGTAACTTGAGTTTTAGGTCGTGCACCTTGCTTTGTCGTTAGGTCGTCAGCGCGTTTTGTGTTAATCCAGAAAGCTACGCTTGAAGGCTGCAAAACAGATGGAAGTTATGATGTATAAATTTTTGTATCTATCAATCTGACGCCTGACGCCTCATCGTGACCACGGGGTCTGCAAAGATACCGGAACGTCAAATTCAAAATTTTAAATATAAATATACGCAAGTAATATCGGCAAAAAGTGTTTTATTTAATAGTATGAATCGCGAAAACTTGACACAATATTAAGTAGCTAGACTGTACACTATCGCTATGACAAATTTGTTTAAAATCCGTTGAGCCCAGGTTGAGCTGTTCTGCCGTGATTAAGGAACAAACATCCATACATCCTTTCAAACTTTCACATTTATAATATTAGTAAGTCGTTGAACTATGATACCCGCAGAAACATATTTCAAACTTCTAACATTCCTGATTTGTGTCGAGGATGCTCTTTTGCTTTTCATCAAAACAATACTTCGGACAATCGAAAATATCCATGAATATTTCAATGAAATTAAAATAAAGTAAAAACTTTAACAGAAATACAGATCCATAGGCGTACCAGTCATAAACCGAGTAAACATTTATTTTATGTTACGTTCAGTTAATGGGAATTTTACAGTGTTTTCATGGTGTTTATTTCAGCCACCGAGCGAATATCATTCAAAGTATTCTTGTTTATTGCTTCTGGCGAGTTCTTTGTGACGTTTAAAGTTTCGTTTCCGATACACGCTGGAACTGTTTTATTGTAATTGTCTCACATCACTCACTTGCTTTACAAAGTACATACCCATAGTAGAATTATGTCTTGTAAAACTTTTCTTGAGATTTCATTTACTGTAAGTTTCTGAGTAGCAAACAGATAATTTTATATTCTTACTAGCTGACCCGGCAAACGTTGTTTTGCCATATAAATAAAAAAAATAGAAACCGGATAAGCACAAAAAATTCATCAAAATCGGTCAAGCCGTTTCGGAGGAGTATGGCAACGAAAACTGTGACACGAGAATTTTATATATTAGATTCATAGAGCAACAGATGAAACACCTTAAAAAAACTAAGTTAAACAACCATGATACTAAAAAAATTACATGTTATTTGTCTTTTAAATAAATATACAAATTTAATAAATTGAAACATAAATTCATCATCTTCCAAACTGGACTGGGAGCGAAAAAAAAAACATAGACTGTGCCAGCTGCTTCTCTTCCCGGGCATACTGTAAAAGTCAGTTAAGGGACAGAGGTTTTGTCTTAAGTTTTCGCGATTCATACTATTAAATAAAACACTTTTTAACCGGATTTATCGCGTATATTTACATTTTAAATTTTGACTCAAAAATGTGGAACGCTTCACGATTTTGCGTGTCATCCTTGCGCAGGGGCCATGTTCCACATTTTTGAGTCAAAATTTAGACTGTAAATATACGCGATAAATTCGGTTAAAAAGTGTTTTGTTTGACAGAGGTTTTATTGGAGGCTTTTTTGGGGGCGATAGGTTGACCCCCTGTTCACTGCAATAGCCTCTCTTCATCATTTTTAACCTTCATATTTGTCAAACGTGACATCAGATGGTTTTATAAAGCCTTTGTTGTTCTGCCTACTCCATAAGGGACACCTACAGGCGTGAAGTTATATGTATGTTATGTTATCAATATATATAAAACTGTTCCGTTACTGACTGAGTGACTGAGGTACTGAGTGACTGAGGTACTGAGTGACTGACAGACAACGTACAGCCGTAACTACTGGGCGTAGAGAGCTGAAATTTGGAACATACATTCTTTAGGGGATGTAGGGGTACACTAAGGAAGGAATTCCCGAAATTCCCACGGGAACAGGAAATATAGGACTGTTTAGTTTGTATGAAAAATCTTATTCCTTGAGTGCACCGATGTGAAACTTAGTGTAAAGGTGTTTCAATATGTGTCTGGTTGTGTTATGAAAGGAATTCCCAAAATTACCACGGGAACGGGAAATATATGATGTTTTAGTTTGTATGAAAAAATCCCATCCCTTGAGTGCACGGATGTGATACTTGATATAAAGGTTCCTCAATAAGTGTCTGTTTGTATTATGGAAGGAATTCCCGAAATTCCCACGGGAAGAGGTTGGACTTTTTAGTTTGTATGAAAAATCTTATTCCTTGAGTGTTGTGATGTGATACTTGGCATGAAGGTTCTTTAAAGAGTGACTGGTTGTGCTACGAAAAAAATTCCCAAAGTTCCCACGGGCACGGGAAATATATGATTTTTAGTTTGTATGAAAAAAACTTATTCCTTAAGTGCATGGGCGTGATACTTGGTATAAAGGTTCTTTCAGTGGTTGTCTGGTTATATAGTTTCTGAAATTTCCACGAGAAGGGTAGTTAAGCGCATACGAAGTTGCGGGATAAAGCTAGTGAAACATAAATCCTTAACAATAAGATGCAATGCAGGCGAGGTTAATAATATTAGTGTTATCTGTATCACTAAACTTGGCAATATATTACTTTTTCATATTATTTACTTCGCGTAGGGGTGGCTGTGAAGATCCTTACATAAGTCGTGATTAATATTAGTGATGCCATGCAGTTCATTCCGAAGCCCAAGTGCTTTCAACTTTTGCCTTATATTATCTTAATAGTAACTGTTACGTTACTGACTGAGAGACAGACAATGTGCAGCCAAAACTACTAAAAGTAGAGAGCTGAAACTTAGAACATTCATTTCTTAATTGGTATAGGGGTCCTTTAAGAAAGTAATTCCCGAAATTCCCACGGGAACCCACGGGAGCTAGTTGGAAAGATCAGAAAGAACGTCCTTTGGCCTACGACAAGAGCGCTTGAAAGACTTTGGATTGGGTTTGTACCCGGCAGTCGCTCGAACTAACCTATTCGGATGATTATCACAACGTTGGAAGTGCGATGATAGAATATCTACTAGTTTAGTTCTCAGTATATACCCATTATACAGGGTGACTGGTGACAAACTTTAGATACTGAACGAGAGCACTCTGTATTCGATTCTGATCATAATTATGTAATAATAGTAGGTACTTAATTTTCACCAGAATTCCCTATAAATAAATAAAGAGACATTATTATACTTGTCAACACTTTTCACACAGTCAACACGCACACAGTAGTGTTCCCGCCACACGCACACCAGCACCGGCTACGTCGTATCTATAATATTACACTAATGTAACCATGCGTTGCGTAATGAATTATTAATTTTTCGGTTAAGTTTACTCAGTAAATAATTGATATTCATTTTTTTTTCTCTTCATGTATGATCTCAAACTATCACGTCCTTGAATTTCAAAAGTGACCCATCAGTCACGCTATAGTGTCAAGATACTTTTATCTCACATATCCCCTAGTTTAGCTGTAAGGTCCTTATCATCATCATCAGCATCATCACAATATATAGCAATAGCTTAAATAAAAGCTTACTCGGGGCCCCATAATCCTTGTGATAATTTGGATAATAATAAAAATCAAATACTCGAACGTCGTAAAAATATGTCATGTCTTCCATTTTTTACATGTCTTCCTTTTTGAGGAATGGAGTTCGCATATTTCCTGTATACATGCAATATCTGCTTTTAACATCAGACTACAGCCTTATGGCAGATTGTCTTAAAAGTCAAACCAAACATGGAACAGCTTTTTATCACGAGTTCACAAGAAATAAAATGACAGGGGTTTTAAAATCTGAGCCTTATAAGTCATGGATTTCTCGTGGGTAGAGTATGAATTTTAATCACATTATTACGGCGCGGGATCAAACGACGATGACGTGGAGAACCGAAACCTTTGTCCAGCATTGAGCGTCACCAGGCTGATGATGATGATGATTCATGAGAGTTGCAAAGAATATTTTGATTAACATTAAATCTTGCCGAATTATGTAGTAGTGCATCGTTTTTTATCATTATAGTTGCGATTTAGAGATTTTACTCAAGCATAGCTATGTTCCGATTTTACTTTTCCACTGTTGGACTCATTTTGCGCTCTAGAAAACTAAGCGCATATCATCATATCTTTCTAATCCTGGCAAAATCTTCTGTTGATTGCATGAACGTTTGTTACTTTTAAACACCGAAACGGCTCGATGATTTGTGCTGGAACTTCACTTACAGCTACGACTTTGGGATTGTGCGTACTCTTTTATCCCAATATTCCTACGGCATCAAGATTCAAACTAGACACCTGTAAGTTATTTATAAATGTTGGGTGCCTCTGTTTTACACTCCAGTTTTTCCTAACTCAGTGGTTTCATGCAAGTGGCTGGTTCCACTTTATTGCTTTTCATAATAGGAATATGCTTTTTTTTTCGCGTGCTGCGTAAGGAGTTACGACTATGCTCTATTTGCATTTAGGTCACGTTAGTTTTGTGTGTTTTTTATTAGTATTTTTTGTGACACAATGGATGGAAAATGAGTGTTTGGTTTATCTGATGTTTAGAAATCACCTCTTCTCATGGATGCCTTCAACTGCAATATGTGTGTTTATAAGTATTTAGTATCCTCTGGTATCCTTAACACAAGTTCTTGAAGGAATCTTAATTAAAACTGAATAGTCATGGACTGGATAAATGTTCGATTAAGTAATTAATAATTTACCAAAAAAATTAAAAAAATTGAGAGATTATGTGCACACAATAATTCAGAATATAAACTGAATTACTGTAAAGGTTGAATATTATAATAATATAAAAAACTTACGAGATTATGTATGATTTAAATTTAATCATTCACACCAAAATCTATAAACGGTTTCTTTGTTTGTTAAGTGGATTTGAGCTCAGCACATAATCTCTTAACATTTAAATCTTTTTGGTAAATAGTTAATTACTAAATCGAACATTTATGAATACCCAGTTTAAATTTAGTTTACACGTTTGTTAAGGATACTAGAGAATACTAAATAAATATATAAAAACATATCTTGAATATAAATCAGAATTTAAACCTAAATAACAATAAAACGCCCATGAATGACTTCCAATTTGAACGTTCTCTGTGGTGTAGTGGTCTAGGCGCTACTTTGGCAATCGTGAGGTCGCGGATTCGATTCCCGCACGGTTTAATAAAAAAAAAAAATCCGTGTCGGGCCTGTTGGAATCATGCAATAATTAATTTAAAATAAATAAGTATTTGATTTGACTAGTAAATAGGATCCAAGTTTCTTATTGGTTATTAGATTAAAAATTCATCCCCTCCTAAAAGTATATTTAAACCAAGACTCAAAGCTTTTGCCTTTCTTGCTGCATCTAATTGTGTAAGGATAAAGACGTATTATAACTTCTAGTGATTTAGAATAAATCTAATAAGTATATTAATTATCAAGTTTCTTTTATCACCAAAAACCTACCTCTAAAAGGGCCTTTTTCTACTTTTTTTATTTATATTACATATGTATTTTATATTCTAGGTTTCCCCCTAGTTCGCTACATGGTATGTTGCTTATTTTGACGCCCTTAAATTGGTGTGAATGTCTCATCATCATCGTCATCATCATCACAACTCCGTGTAATGGGCCCACTGCAGGGCATGAGTCTCTCCTCTGGGTGACGAGGAGGTTTTTAGGCCATAATCCACCGAGCTGGCCCAGTGCTGGGTGGTGGATGTCAGAATTTTCAGGGTGCCGATATGGCTTCTGACAAACCCTAACGACTACTGTATACAAGTATACAGCACCCGGGACCGACAGCTTAACGTGCCCTCCGAAGCACGGAAGTCGCCGTGAGAAACGAATGGTCGGCGGTCACCCATCCAAGTACCGACCGCGCCGAACGTTGCTTAACCTGTGATATCGTAAGATACACACAGTAACCACGGCACCACGACGACTTGTGAATGTCTGGGGATTTCATTTTATTTGGTTTTAATGCGCAGCCAATATATTTGATCTCATAATCTCTCTCTTATACATCTATCAATATCCACCCCAACAAAAAGGCAAAGTATTTACTCTACACTAGATAGCCGAGTGCTCATTAGTACTAAGCAGCCTATAATAAATCAGTAAGCTCCTTAGTTTTTCACTTATGCTGAAAATATCTTCGAATACCCACTGAAATCTTACTAGTTTCATTACTTGAGAAGCTACGACTATGAGACGAGACTACGAAGTTAATCCTTAAATTCTCCGAGCTAGCTATTGGTTATGAGAAAAATGTGGCAGTTTCAAATGAAAACTTAGGATAGTCCGAGAAAGTGCTAAAAGCCGGAGCTCTTGGTAACATATGAGTTAAAAGCAGCTTTGCGAAAAACCTGTGATCTTTCATCTCGTAGGTATTTCTTGATAAAATATAGGTTATTAGCTGCTTCGCGCGGTTTACCCGCGCCATTTTAAATCCCGCGTGAATATCGAGATAAAAAGTAACCTATTCGCTATTTTAGACTGTAAGCTATCACTATACCAAATTTCATCCAAATCCATTAAGCCGTTTTGCCGTTGATTATCCAGACATGCATACATTTCACATTTACAAATATACAAAATTTTAGTTTGCTTTTATTCGATAGATGTCGCTGTACGTCGATTAAATCGCGCTAGAAGAATTATAAATGACTAAGCTATATTTACTTTGTAGACAACCTTTATTCGTCCTCACTTTCACAATTATAATATTGGTAGGATTCCTCAAAAGCTAGACTATAATAAAATATTTATTGCTTTGAAACTGACGCGTAGCTCTATTTACTCTAAGCAGATAGGTATGCCTTGCGTAGGCAAAATATCGCAGTATTGAGGTACTTATAACAAAATACAGAGTTATAAATAACGAAGCGAGCAAACAAAGATGTAATAATATATTTTTCAACACACTTGCTTATTCTACACGTTATTCTATTGAATTTAGAACTATAAACTGGGCTATAAGTCACGCGTGCATTAATATATTATACCCTAGTGCATAATATAACGAATCCTACATAGTTGAATTGTACCTTTGTGCAAATTACATGCGAGTAAACAGAGCATATTTTATTGGTCCGGGTTATACATTAAATATTTTCAGAAACAACAAAGAGGTTTTATACCACTTCAAATCCATATACGTTTTTAAATGTTTGCGCCTTATATTAGTAAAACAAATTTGTATATCAAACAAATTATTCACAATTTACAATAATTTGTTATAAAATATCAAAATATTTGCATTTACCACTCCAAATTAAACATTTTCACTTAAAATAGGCTGTATATGCAAAACAGACATTGACACATTTGGCGGAAAAAAAAACCTACGCGCATGCGCGAGGTTCGGCGCCATTTTTCAATCACAATTCACAGCTTTGTTATCAAATGTGTTTGTTATTTTATGACCACGTATGTCTGTCTTTTACTCACAAGTGTGTTGAAAAACGTATTGCTTAGCTAAAATTTGTGAATTCACACAACCATCACTATCTTTTTAATAAATTTACTGCAGTACCACGATAGTAGTATACTATAATAGTCTTTTCTGGGTGACGAGGAGGCTTAGAACATAAATCACCAAGCTGATCCAATGTTGGTAGATTCAATAGGAAGGAAGGAAAGGAGGAGGCTCCTATAAGGTAATCAGTGATGCGCTCATTAAAATAAACTCCGTATAAGCAACAATGTTCCAAAGACTTAAATCTAAATAAAAAAAATAAGGAGTAGTCATTTCTTTTCTTAATTATAATAACAGCACACCTCATCTCACTACACAGCTTTTAATTAAAGCTGAACACAATTTTCTCCATACTTTCATTAACGAAACCTAAAGCATATTTACTTTGACTAGGTCATTGCATGTTATCCTAGAAGCACTTTTTAGATGCTCTAGGTGTGAATAATTAACGCTAGAGCCCCGAGATTTTAATTAAATTTTCCTTTCCAAATAAGTAACCTGGCTGGGTCGATAGGGATGCAATGAAAAGCAGATGCGGACTATGAAGATATCCGGATGTTTTTGAATATAACTTGAAAAGTCCTGAAGGATTTATTGGTAAAAAAAGCTTCTTCTAATACATACATGCATGCATAACGTCACGCCTGTATACCTTATGGGGTAGGCAGAACACCAGAGGTTACAAGACCATCTGATGTCACGTTTGACAAATTTTGAGGTATTATAAAGACGGAGAGAGACTATTGTTGTGACAGGGTGTCAGCCTATCGCCCACAAAAACGCCTTTAAAACCTCTGTCCCTTAATAGACTTTTACAGTATGCCCGGGAGGAGAAGCAGCTGGCACATTCTATGTTTTTCTTTCGCTCCCAGTGCAGCATGGAAGCTTCTTCTAATATGCTATCTTAAAGTTCTTAAGTTCATTCCAGTCTAATAATTGTTGCAAAGTTGAATACATGGAATCTAATGTTCAAAAAATTTAAAAGCCATATATTAAATATATGGAAATAAATGATTATTATTATTATTCGGCATATCAAAAGCAACTCGCCTTTCGGCGGAAAAGACCCGACAATAAGACCAGTCGGTCGGGTATCAGGGCAAGAGAGAAAGAAACCGGCGAACGATTCGGGCAGTATCGAGCAGCACCGCTTTCTGCATGCGTGCTGGAAGCGAACCACCGCCAAATCCCAGCCTTTCAAGGTGTCTGACCAGTGTGGCTGGGATCAAACCGTTATTATTATTATTATTAAGCTAGTGTTTGACAGATATTCGTAATTTTAGAAATAATTACTAAATCATAGGTACTTACTTAATACTAAAAGATCAGAGGAAACAAACTTATTTATGGACACAAATGATTGCGCGAGAATTAATCAGTGATCATGGGTATCTGAGACAAATATTGTCATGTCCACTTTGTAAAAAAATGTCCGTATAGATAAGTACTACCAATTTTCTTAACTGCATTCAGCTTGGTATCTCACTAATAAGAACAAGATAAATCATAATTCCTTCTACATATACAAAGACAAGTTACGTACCTTAACTACAAAGAGTTCTGAAACTGCCTCTACCTAAAACAAACCATCAATTGAGCTTAGCACGTTATCTCCTATCGTCTGTTTTCAAATAGAGAATGCTTTGTTTACCTTCACCAAAGATAGCACCGGTGTCGGATAGCGCGAAACCTTCCGGGATATGTTTGGTTACTTGAATCCACCTTGTCAGTATCGATTAATGGAAGTTAAGGAATTGAAACTGAATCTCCAGCTTGAAAGCGTCACCTACAAAACAGATATCCGAGACTTTCGTGGGAGTCTCTGTATGAGAAAACAGATGTTTTGTTAAAGTTTTGGTATTGGATTGAAAATCAAATGTAAAACGGTACAATAACATTTCCAGGTTTATGGAAATATATTATTTTGTACCCTCTAAACTTAGGATGTCGATGAGCCATGTCGAAGGATGTTCCTGACCACTACAGTCCTGGAACGTTTAAGTGTCGAGTGAATAGTTTTCTCGTGGATGGACGTGTAACACCATAGTCTTCATGTGCACTTTCCATCAGGTGGCATGGAAGACAAACGTCCTATCCTTACAATATAAAAAAAAGCCAAAGCATACTTTTATTTTTTGTTAAGGAAGAGCGGGGCCTCCTGTCACAGGTGTCATTAAACACCTACTAGGCAGGTCCCGGCCCTGGATTATTGTAAAATTCATACTTTTGTAAAGGAAATAAACAATTTATTTTTATTATCATTAATTTATTTTATTTTTTGTATTAAAAAAGCCAAGCAATCTTTGAAGCGATAAGGCCACACAAATTGTTCAAAGTTTGGGTTTTCCAATATTTGTAATCTAATACGTAAAGGTTATGTTTTTGTTTGTAATTAGGTGAGATATTATCATCGTTATACTAAAAGCAGATGGAAGAAGTGCATAGAGCTAAATGGAGATTACGTCGAAAAATAAAAATATTTTTGTATGTACTTTATTCTGTTTTCTTGACTAGGCCGCGAACTTTTCAATCCACCCTCGTAGTTTGCCGGCTTTCACGACATCATTTTCATATTCTATAAAGACACCCTTATTACCAATCTCTCAGAAATACAACAGAAATGGACGTTTTCTTAGAATTTTAAAAATATAGTTAAAGTAATAAACTCAGCAGCCCTGCAGTTCAGTTAAATAAACTGCACTTTTATTAAGGCTTCGTTTGATTAAAACCTTGATGGAATCTTGTTTATCAAGAACTTCCTTCGCTTTTTGTAGTTTAGAGTTTAGACTATTTTTCTTTTACAGAGATTGAAAAAGGGTTATATATTACATGATTTACAATATATTAATTATACCACTGGCCGCCCCTGTGACTTCATCCACGTCGTGAAAAACCTGGATGAGATAAACAGAGATTGAAAAAGATTTACAATATTCTTGGGAATCAATGTGGGCTATTAACAGGTTGGAATAATTAAATAATAAACTAAATCGATGTATTCAACATTCTTTAATATGAACTACCACCAATTCGGAATGTCGTTCTTTTGAGAAGAATGGGCAAGAAATTCAACAGGAATCATCTTTAAATATTTAGATAAGTAAACATCAATAACTTTACAAATTAACGACACTTAGTTAACCTTAAAGAGCTTATTCAGTGTATACAAAATACAACAATAAAATAATCACAAAAGTAGTAAAATATGGAAAGCTTTCACCAATCAGGAATAAACCCTTCGGCTCTGAGTCTGGCCGCCAAAAAGTAACTAATTCGTTTTAAACACACAACCGTCGCGCAGAAGAGCAAAAAGATAAGTGAGCAAGGGGCCCAGATTAGGTTTGCAGTTCCTTTCATGTCACTGTCAGTGTCAATAGTCGCATTGGAGGGGATATTTGTTAAGAATATATTAATTATACTACTAGCCTGTGACTTAATCGCGTGATCAACAATGTCGTGGAAAACCTAGATGAGAAGAATATGTGTTAATAAAAATCCCCAGACAATCACAACAACTACATGGCCTCAAAGTAAGCAAAGCTTGTGTTATGAGATACCATATAGTGAACTAGACCTATAATATAAATACATATAATATAGATAAACGTCCAGACTCGGAACATTTTTTTTCTTGTTCCGTGCGGGAATCGAATCCGCAACCTCACGATTGGCGTAGACCACTGCACCATAGAGACTGTCTCAATATACTTTCTTCGAGCAAAATTTTAGTTCAATTCCTCAAGCCGTGTCAGTGTGAAAGATAAATAATAAATAAATAAATATTTCTGACACTCACACAACATTATCTAGCCCAAATTAAGTTTCTTAAAGAACTTGTGTTATGGATACTAGATAACTTATATACTGAAGAAATATATAAACATACATATTGAATAAATACATATTTTTTATTAGAATAAACTTAAATAAACATATAAACATCCTGACTTGACGGCTAATATCTGTGTTCATCACACAAATATCCGCCGCCGCCGGGATTCGAACTCAGGACCTCTGGCATAGAAGGCAATGTATATTACCACTACACCAGCCGGTGGTATCAAGAAGTATCAAAAATCTTAAATTCGCTCGTCGTCACTCACTATTCAAATTTTTTCATATGTCGAGGTTATATTGACCGACTTTACTATGTTCATTCAAGTTACCTCGTTTCCCTCGACCATATAAAAATCATAGTTAAAGATCACTTGATATGTGATAACATCGAGTAAACTTACACATACAGAAAATAATTGTTCAAGTCATATTTCATTTTCGACAATAAAATAAATAAATAAAATCCCCAGACAATAACACCAACTACATGGCCCCAAAGTAAGCATAGCTTGTGTTATGAGATACCATGTAGCGAACTAGTGGGAACCTAGAATATAAATACATGAATAGATAAACACCCAGACACGGAAAATTTTTTTTTCTTGTTCTGTGCGGGAACCGAACCCGCAACCACTGGCGTCTGAGGCAGATAGGTTTACCCCAACGCCAAAGTGGTCGTCGAGTATAAAAAATGGATGTTGTATAAACTCAGGAAGCAATTACGATGAAACGAGGCTGAAGATTTCAATTACATTGCATTTAAGGATGCAGTCTAGTATACTCAAACACAAAATAGTTTGGATTATACTCTTTGATTTAATTTCTTTAATTCCTCTATTAAATTATATGCTTCCATGCTGAACTGGGAGCGAAAGAAAAACGTAGAATGTGCCAGCTGCTTCTCTTCCCGGGCATACTGTAATAGTATATTATGTAACAAGTGAGCGAAGTTGCTTAATAATGAGCCGAGACTGTAATTAGCAACGCTCACGAGTTGTATACGACGTTATTCAACACACTTGTGAGTAAAAGACAGACATACGTGGTCATAAAATAACAAACACACTTGATAACAAAGCTGTGAATTGTGATTGAAAAATGGCTTTTTTTTCCGCCAAATGTGTCAATATCTGTATAGCATTTACAGCCTATTTTACATGAAAATATTTAATTTGGAGTGGTAAATCCAAATATTTTAATATTTTGTAACAAATTATTCTAAATTGTGAATAATTTGTTTGATATACAATTTTGTTTAACTAACATAAGGCGTAAACATTTAAAAATGTAAGTATATGGATTTGAAGTGGTATAAAACCTCTTTGTTGTTTCTGAAAAAAATTAATGTAAAGGCACGTAGGCCTTATCAGGGTTATGTGGTGCATCCATGTCTTACAGAAGCGTGGGTTGACGGGCGAGGAGGAATGATGGAACACAGCGGGTACAATCACAGTTATATTTTGTCACAAAATAATTCACTTACAAATTGTTTAGTTATTGAAATCAAAATCAAATTATGTAGTGTTCACGTAATTAAAGTTAGATTATAAGACGTTCCACGGAACACGTGGTGCACTCGCCGGATGCAATAGGATTATATCGCACCCCTTGACATGCTACCAGTTTTCCAAGTTACGTCAAGCGAGTTGACACTTCCGGAGGCTGTCAGCGTCAATCGCTTCGCTAAATTATTATTGGGGCATTACAATTATTTCTTAAACTACGAACGCGCCGTCACGGCCATTCTGACTAACGCACGTCCCTGTGCGTCTTATGGATGATCTTTCGTTTTGACAGCCATATCTGAAAGGAAAGAAAATATCTGAGAGATTCAACGCTCGTCCATTCCTGACTCAAATTAGCTTGGTATTATAAACTAACTAGTCACTTTTATTGCTTTCAATATTCCTTAGCTGATAGGTAAAGCACATATGAGTACACATGTGTGAACGATGGCACGGACGTAACTCCCATGAGCTAGCCCATCCATCTTCACACAAAACACATACATTTGCTTTCAATATTTCTTAGCTGATAGGCAAAGTACGTATGCATACACATGTGCAAACGATGGCCCGGACGTAACTCCAATGAGCTAGCCCCTTCATCTTCACACAAAATACAAACACGCAAAACGTGGCCCGGACGTGGACTCCTTCGAGCCAGCCCCTTCACGTTTTGTTTCTCACGAATGGTCATTCACCGAGGACATCGGCCTCAAAGCCAGTCCCTTCCATAAATGCAATGGTAAGACATACAATATAACACACAAAAAGAGTAAACACATAACTCTGGCACAAATAAGAACTTACATAAGCAATTTAAGTCTCATCCCCCTCGGAGGCTGTCATGTTTACCGAACTGGCAGTCATGGTGCGGGTGCTTGCCACCGAAAGCGTGTCACTCTCATCATCTGATGACGATTCGTTTAAATCCTCCGCCGTCTCGGCCTCGTCATTATTAAGTAGCGTGGATATATCAACTAACCCTTCGAAACCCTTGGGTACTGCGCGCAAGTTTTCATGAGAGTATTTTAAAATACGGTTAGACCCCGTAATGTGCTTGAGTTCGTACCTATCGTTATCTAGAACTTTAATTATGACAAAAGGTCCCTTAAATTTACGTTGTAGATTAGTTTGGTTACGCTCACTACACTTTACGAAAACATAATCACCTTCACGGAAAGGCTTAACTTGAGCTTTACCTTTATTAAATCGCACTTCTTCTTTTTGGGCAGCTATTTCGATATTTTGCGAAGCTTCATTCCGGACAGAAATATCTTGAATTGTAAACCAGCTCAAAATTTGTGTAGTAGAATGAATTTCCGACGTTCCTGTTCCTTTAAAAATAACTACCTCGTTGCGCAAAGTACGCAAAAACTTATTTGAAAGATGTTCATTTACAAGCGAGCAGGCAGACCTACTAACGAAAAGAAACAGACTCACCAGAGGATGTTTGCAACTCGCCCCAGATCGGCTCTTGTCCACATAAGAACACCTGCTTTGTCGTCGGCGTTGAACCACCCCCGATTTTCCAAGCAGCACATGATGAAGCCAGGTGCCCCGTCTGTCCGCAGGTGCGGCATGTGTCTGTAGTCTTATCACCTGCTATCCCTCGCAGTTTGTCATTTAATCTTGGCGTATTAATCATATGTTGTTTTCTTTTGCGGCAATCCATAGCTTTGTGGCCCAGGATTCCACAATGATGACACACTACCGTGAATCTTGGCTCAGCGTAGCGAGGTCTCTTTGGTTCTGGATCATAGCTTTCGGTACCTTCCAATCGTCTTTTCAGAGAAACCCCACTTAGTATACGAAGCAATTGAGAACGTGTTGTTATAACATGAGAATTAAGTTCACGGCGTAAAAAGTTATCTTTTTGGCAGAGCACAGAAGTGACAAATCCTGATTTCATATCTTCAGCCATTTCTACGCGTGGAATTCGTTCAATAATGCCCCACAAACGTATAGCTGCTTCACAAGCGGTTTCTTTGTTACTGATTTGAAAACGTAAGATATTATCGAAATAGTCCTGTGGTAACATTGGTCTTGAGAATTGGGATAGCAACATTTCTTTAATTAAAGGCCATTGTAACTGATTCATGTCCAGTTTGGTTAAACAGGTCGCTGCCCTGCCCCTTAAGGCATGCGTTAAAACTAACAACAGCTCGGCTCCTTGTAGTTTCTTACTTTCAACTATTATTTCCGTAACTTTGCACCAACCAGTAATATCTGCATCTGAACTGTCTGGATCAAACTGGATCAACTGCGTAGATAACGTCGGTTGTGATGCTGCTGAAATGCTCCTTATCAAGTGTTCCATTTTTTGTAGAATATTCAAAGTCGACGGATGACCGCTATTCTCCTCACTTGAATGCCCTACGGATCCCACTTCTGATAAAGGCACGTAGGCCTTATCAGGGTTATGTGGTGCATCCATGTCTTACAGAAGCGTGGGTTGACGGGCGAGGAGGAATGATGGAACACAGCGGGTACAATCACAGTTATATTTTGTCACAAAATAATTCACTTACAAATTGTTTAGTTATTGAAATCAAAATCAAATTATGTAGTGTTCACGTAATTAAAGTTAGATTATAAGACGTTCCACGGAACACGTGGTGCACTCGCCGGATGCAATAGGATTATATCGCACCCCTTGACATGCTACCAGTTTTCCAAGTTACGTCAAGCGAGTTGACACTTCCGGAGGCTGTCAGCGTCAATCGCTTCGCTAAATTATTATTGGGGCATTACAATTATTTCTTAAACTACGAACGCGCCGTCAAATGTATAACCCGGATCAATAAAATATGCTCTGTTTACTCGCATTTAATTTGCACAAAGGTACAATTCAACTTTGGCACACACTTCCCGTTTGCGTTCGCTCCCGAACGGTCGTGTCTGCGGCCGCTCCCGAGTGTTCGTATTGCGCTGCCCTTGTTCCCTCCCCCGCACTCGTGCGGGTCAGGTGCCAAGTTAAGCTCTTTCGGAAAGTTTTCTCTTGTGGAGGCTGTGTGGTGTCGGGGCTAATTCATCTGCCCTTTTCAGGGCGGACCCGACTGCTGCCGGCCGAAGCATCGCTGGTCAGGTGGATACGTAACCGTGCCAACGAAGCCTGATCGTCCGCCGTTCATCGGCAATAGGTCCGTTCTAGGTCGTTTTCTTTTTCAGCGCAGTTTGTCTTCGATAGACTTTCTTTCAGCCCAGCATTATGCCTCGACCTGAGTGTGCCGAGCATCAATGCGAAATCAATCGTCGTCGTATCAAGAATCTCAAACTTGACAAACAAGCCCTTGAGGGATGGTCGCAAGACTACCGAAGGGAGATCTCCAATTTGAAGGAGGAATTATCATCTCGTCCCTCGTCTTCAGATTTCAGTCAGTTATCTTCAGACTTCAGTCAGTTGTCTTCTGATTTCAGTCAGTTGTCCAGCGAAAAACAATCACTGGAAGCCCAACATGCCGCCGAGAAGGAAGCCCTTCTCTCCGAGAAGGATGCCCTTCTCGCTCAAATCGAGTCCTTGCGAGAGCAATGGTCCGCTCGTCCTCAGGTTGCCTCCTCTTCACAGGGGTTCCAAACCGATTCTCCGGCGTCTCCAGATCCAACTGAGTTCGTCGATCCTTTTTCAGATCGCATGTTGGTAGATTCCACCGCATGCAAACGGAAAACTACCCCGCCAGGTAGCGATTCCGACTCAGCTCCTTTAGTTCCAGAATCTCCTGCTCCGTTCACAGAGGTTCGCAAAAAGTCCAAGTCTAAGAAGAAGAAGCAAGATGCTTCTTCGACTTTATCTCCATCCGTTTCAGCTGCTCCAGCCGCTGTTCCTGCTCCGCAAAATGTCGCACCGGCGTCTGCTCCTGCGCCTTTTGTTTCAGCGATCCCGGCGTCACAGCCTGCGTCGCAATCAGATTCGGCTCCGCCGAAAGTCAAGTCTCCGCCCCCCGTCTTTCTACGGGACAAGAGCCGCTGGACCGAGGTCTCAGCTCTCTGCGGAACGCACTCCCCGAAGATCCAGTATAGTAAGGCATCCAACGTGGGTGACTCTATTAAGGTCGTTGTCTGCTCAATTTCTGATTTCAGGAATTTCACTCGGCTTCTTGCTGACAAGAAGCTCGAGTACCACACTTACGCCCTCCCTGAGGAGCGTAAGATTCGTGCCGTCCTCAGGAACGTGCCGTTCGAGCTCTCGAACGAGCAAATCCAAGAGGACTTGTCTTCTCAAGGCTTCCCCGTCGAATCTGTGCACAAAATGCACAGCCGCCGAGGCAAGCAGTTCCCACTTGCGCTAGTAATCCTAGCGAAGAGCCCGCAAGGGCAGTCCATTTTCAGAGGCAAGCTCACCGTGTGCGGCCTCTCCAACATCCGAGTCGAAGCTCCACACAAGCGTGGTTTCCCAGGTCAGTGCCACCGCTGCCAATTGTATGGTCATGCGGCGGCAAATTGTCATGCTTCCCCTAGGTGCGTCAAGTGCCTAGAACCGCATGGGACTAAGGAGTGCTCTCGCACTCCCGAATCGCCCACCGCTCCGTCCTGCGTCTTGTGCGGCCAGTCAGGCCACACAGCAAACTTTCGCGGCTGCCCCAAGGCACCGCGTGCTGCCAGGGCTACCGTGAAGCCCATCGAGAACTGGAGAGAGCGACCGCAGCCTAGCTCGGACGCCCCTCCAGTCAGTTCAAAGGCCCCTAAGGCCTTTACTTCTATCGTTTCAGGTCAGCGCAGCCGGGTTGCGACTCAATCGCAACCGGCCGCCAAATCGGCTTCCCAGTGCCAGAACGCAAAAGGTTCTCAAGACCGCATGGCGTTCTGGATCCAGCTCGCTCCCATCGACGAGATCCTGGCTTTCGGCGCCGCTCTCGACGCCAGCCCAGAGGGTTTCAACGGTGCTCTTCCGGTCCTAACCAAGTTCGCTCCCCTTATCAGGAAACTCCAGCAAGCTCAACGTTTCTAAACGTAGTCCCTCTTTCCAGCATTCCTATCTCAGAGTGAGTCTGATCACTCTAGATAATATCTTAGTTTCAGCTTTGTCATTTCTGCTAATCTTAGCTTTATTTTTCTTATTTCAGTTCCTTTTGGTGGCAGCCGTCTGGATGCCGCTCACTGCGCAGCCTCTCTCTCCAATTGGCTGTCGCTCCGATGAAGACTAATGGCCTCAATCAAGGTGAGTCAGTAAAGGGGGATGTTTAGTGGGTATGCTCGGCTTCACTGAGTGAGTCTCCACACTGTCTGGGCATTCTATTTTCCGTTAGCCACTGGGGTTAACAGCTTATAGAATGCCCATTCGTCCGTAATAGGATTCATCCTCCTCCCGCTAAAGCTTGCTTTACTGGTTAAAGCTTGTTTTAGGGGGTGCCCAAAATTTTCTGTGGCGGAAAAACAAAAAAAAAAAAAAAAACACAATTCAACTTTGTAGGATTCATTATATTATGCACTAGGGTATAATATATTATGCACGCGTGACTTATAGCCCAGTTTATAGTTCTAAATTCAATAGAATAAGGCTCACTTTTCAAGCAAGTGTGTTGAAAACTATTTTACCAACCAATAAAGGTTGAAGCAAGTGTGTTGAAAAAGTCAGTTAAGGGATAGAGGTTTTAAAGGCGTTTTTGTGGGCGATAGGCTGACCCCCTGTCACTACAATAGTCTCTTTCCATCTTTATAATACCTCCGAATTTGTCAAACGTGACATCAGACAACTTCTGGTGTTCTGCCTACCCCATAAGGGATACAGGCGTGACGTTATGTAGGTATGTTTGTAATTATCTAACCCAGCATTCACGTAAGCCGTCCATTATGTAATGGAAATTCTGCCTTGCATATGACTAGTAATCTACAGTATAACAGAATTAGCTTTGGTTTTCAAAGATTATAACGTATTATACACATCCAGTGATTTACGGTAACTATGTTTTAGTTCATAATGTCATTATGCTTCAAACTCTCATGTTAGCTTAATAAAATCAACCATGCGCTGACATCCATGGCTTTACGAAGTAATTAGGTTATGTTTCTATTGAAAATGCTGGTAACATGGGCGTTTTGGTTTATAGTGCATTACTTTAGGTTAGTGGAAACTAAGTGGTAATAGGCGCATGCAAAATGTTTAAAGGTACTTAAAGGCATTATAGATTAGTTAGATTCAAATTGTAACGTAATGATACAACCGAGTATAGTTGACAACTGTTTTATTCATAAAAAGGACTACCCTCAACACCTTCCCCTTTAATAGTAAACCATTATACTAATTATAATTAAACTTAAAATAGGTATACATAAAGATAAAATACAAATACTTTATTTACTACTAAGTACTCAGCGTTTAGCTTTACTACGAGTAGTAGGAGGTGAGTAAGGCGACGGCACCACGGTTATATCCTGCGTTCCCGGTTCGTACAGTGAGGAGTCTTCCTCCCTCCTAATTCCACTATCATCATCACCATTACTCATCTCGTACTCCCCACTGGACTCATCATTTGACGTAACGATGGCATTATGCTCAGGTGTGCTTTTGATTAAGTGTCGACGATTCCGGCGATAAACACCTTTTATATTTTTTAAAATATATGAACGCGGCGTATTCGCTTTTCCAATGACCTCGGGGGTGCATAAAGAAGAAGGCGATGTGCAAGCTAGCTTACTTATCAATTTGATTGGACCAGAGGGCTTCGATGTCTACGAGACATTTACTTTTTCAAATGATAAAGAAAAAGATGACGTAACCGCCTTATTGAAAAAATTTGATGAATATTTCGGCGTTAAACCGAATATAACATTGGCGAGGTATAATTTTTTCTCGAGAAATCAGGAAGTTGGCGAATCTATAAATCAGTATGTTACTACATTAAAATTACTCAGTAAAACATGTGAGTTTAAATCCTTAGAAGAGGAATTGATTCGCGACCGTATTATATGTGGCATAAAGAGCACAGTCGTTCGTGATCGTTTATTGAGAACGGAAGATTTAACATTAGAAAAATGTATAAAAATATGTCAAGTAGACGAAATATCGATTGATAGCAGTCGCTTGTTAGATACCCGTGGCGGGGGCCCCGGGTCGGTACAAGTGGATGCTGTGGGCGTGCGGCGCGGCGGCGGAGGCGGCCAGCGCGGCCAGCCACGGTGGCGCGGCGCGGGCGGCGGCAGCGGCAGCGCGGCGCGCGGCGGCCTGGGCCGGCGCGGCCGCCAGCCGGGGACGGCTGAGCTTCGCGCGGCACCCGTCCCGCCAGCATCGAGGGGCTCATGTCCCAAATGTGGAACTCAGTGTAGTGAATATGGTGATTGCCCGGCCACTTCCGTTCAATGTTATGTGTGTCAAAACTATGGCCATTTTGCTAGAATGTGTAAGGTAAAGAAAAGTGTAAAAAAAATATATGAAGTCGGATTTCGTGAGGAGGAAAATCTAGACGAGGAAGACGATTGTAAGTCATTTTATGTATCGGTTTTGTCTGGTGTTCCCCAAATGAATTCTACGACACAGGACTGGTTTGAGGAACTTCGCGGAGAACACGGCTTTGAAAAATTTAAATTAGATTCCGGTGCAGATATTAACGTCATTTCATATAAGCGTTTCCTGGAATTAGATTATAATTGTGACAGGATTATTTCTAATCATAAACTTAAACTGCAATCATACAGCGGCGATTTTATACCTATTAAAGGTTTTAGTAATTTAAAGTGGTGGTATAAAAATAAACAATATGACTTAAAGTTTGCAATAGCCGATATTGATTGTCAAAGTGTTCTCGGCTTACAGGCTTGCTTATTATTAGGTTTGATAAAAAGAATTCATAATTTAAATTTATCAGATAATGCGGATTTATTTACGGGTCTTGGTTGCCTGCCCGGAGAGTATCATATAACAGTAGATAAAAATGTGATGCCGGTGGTGTGCGCTCCGCGGAAAGTACCGTTGGGGCTCCGTGATCAGCTTATGGATGAACTGAATAGGATGACGGAGTTAGGTGTTATAAGAAAGGTGAGTCATCCGACACCATGGGTTAATTCGCTGGTAGTGGTCGCTAAGAAAAATGGTAAATTACGTGTGTGCTTAGATCCGAGGCCTCTTAATAAAGCGGTTAAACGTGCACATTTTCAGTTAC